>JAQPPZ010002883.1:629172-1258344 GCA_028583015.1 Wollemia nobilis
CTTTTGCTTTGTTAACTGATGATGGTGAGCCTAGTTCATTTCAGGAAGCTAGAGAGTCTGAGAATGCAGAAAAGTGGAGGAAAGCCATGGAGGAGGAAATCGAGGCACTTCGCAAGAATAAAACGTGGGAACTTGTGGATCTCCCACCTGGAAGAAAGGTTGTTGGAAACAAGTGGGTGTACAAAGTAAAGAAGAACAACGATGGGTTGTTGGAACGCTATAAAGCTCGCTTGGTGGCAAAAGGCTATGTGCAAAAGTCAGGTATAGACTTTAATGAAATTTTCTCTCCAGTTGTGAAGATGACTACTGTTAGAGTTTTACTTGCACTTGTAGCAACACAGGATTTAGAACTGGAGCAGCTTGATGTAAAGACTGCTTTCCTGCATGGTGATCTCGAGGAGGAGATTTATATGGATCAGCCTGAGGGCTATGAAGAAAGAGGCAAAGAGCATTTGGTTTGCAGACTGAAGAAATCTCTGTATGGGTTGAAACAGGCGCCAAGGATGTGGTACAAAAAATTTGACACCTTCATGAAGAGCCAAGGTTTCAGCAAGAGTGAAGCTGACCATTGTGGATACTATAAGAGGTTTGATGATGGCAGTTTTATTATTTTGTTGTTGTATGTTGATGATATGTTGGTTGCAGGCCCCAACATGAAGAAAATCATTGATCTTAAGGCTCAGTTGGCTAGGACATTTGAAATGAAGGATTTAGGAGCAGCAAACCAAATTTTAGGGATGAAGATACACAGGGACAGAAAAGGAAGAAAGATCTGGTTAAGTCAAAAGTCATATATAGAAAAGATTCTGCAGCGCTTCAATATGCAGAATGCAAAACCAGTTAGTACCCCACTTCTTTCACACTTAAAATTGTCTTCCAATCAGTGTCCTAGAACAGAAGCAGAGAAGACAAGCATGTCTCGTGTACCGTATTCATCAGCAGTAGGAAGCCTCATGTATGCCATGGTGAGCACCAGACCGGATATTGCCCAAGCAGTGGGAGTAGTCAGCCGGTACATGGCAAATCCTGGTAAGGAGCATTGGAATGCGGTGAAGTGGATATTTAGATATTTAAGAGGCACTTCAGATGTTGCTATTTACTACGGATCGAAAAATTTGCAAGTTAAAGGTTTTGTGGATTCTGATTATGGTGGAGATAGAGATGGGAGAAAGTCCACTACAGGATATACTTTCACTCTTGTTGGTGGAGCTGTGAGTTGGACTTCTAAGTTGCAGTCTGTGGTGGCTTTATCAACCACTGAAGCAGAATATATTGCAGCGACTCAGGCCAGCAAAGAGGCAATTTGGCTAGAGCGATTGTTGGGTGACTTCAAGATAATGCAGGAGAAAATTACGTTGCATTGTGATAGCCAAAGTGCTATTCAGCTAGTGAAGAACCCAACATTCCATGATCGCATGAAACACATTGATGTCAAGTACCATTTTATAAGAAATGTGGTGGAAGAAGGTAGGATCCTGTTGCAGAAAATCGACACTGAAGTGAATCCTGCAGATATGCTTACAAAGCCGATCAAGACAGAGAAGTTTGAGTGGTGCAGAACTTCTCTGGGCTTGCTGAAAATGTAACAAGGGCAGCATTGGGCAATTGGCACTGGATGGAAAAACATTGGTAAAAGAATTCTTGTATACTGACTTCAAGTGGGAGAATGTTAGGAGGTGAAGTCACTATGTAGGGTTTTAGTCAGCAGATGTTGCTGCTAGACGTCTAGGCAGCAGTTCTAGACGTCTAGGCAACAATGCTAGACGTCTAGGCACCAGACGTCTAGGTTGTGATGCACCTTGTTGGAGCCATAACTTGTGAACCGTATGCCTGTTTGCCTTGAAATTTAACAGGTGGTTCCGTGTGCGTGTTCTGCATCAGGAAAATCTCCGATTGGCCTGACTTTCCAAAAATCATGTTTTCGGGACCTAACTCCGACATCTAGTGTCCCAAAATTAGCTTTTAGAATAGGTTCTCGGGTTTTTTTGGGTTTTTTTTGCATGTTAGAAGTTTATTATCTTTTGTTATACCTTAAGTTGAGACCTAATATTTTAAATTAAGGTTTGTTATTGTAAGAGGGATGTGTGCACCAAATTTGGGCGCAATCCGACTCATTTCTATTTTTAGCAGTTTTTAGAAAAAAGATATATTTTTAGTAGTTTTTAGAAAAAGACGTTTTTAGGGTTTCTTTGGTTTTCGGCTGCTATATGATGGATTGTAATCTTTTGGAGAAGGGGTGTGAATTCAGGAATGAGAAGAATATCAATTTGCAGGTTTCTTCCATTATATTGCATTTGTGTTATGTGATTGGAGTCCATTGTTGGTCTCTTGTAGCTGAGTTCACATCAGGTTGCTAGACGTCTAGGCAGCAGACGTCTAAGCTAGACGTATAGGCAAGAGTTTGTGCCATACGTTTGGATGTGGAAGACAAATAGTTTCAGACGCTTTTCCTTAGAAGTAGAAACAAATAGTTTTTCAGAGGCTTCCTTTGGGAGAGGAAACGGACAATTTCTGTCTTCCTTTAAGGGGAATGATCCCTTGGATGTGTATGAAGTTGAGAATGTAAAGTTTGCGGTAATAAATAAAACGAAGAAATTGCCATTGCCCCGTGGTTTTCCTGCACATTGCGGGTTTCCACGTAAAATCTCTGTGTTACTTGTGTTGCTGTTTTGTTCTTTGTCATTGTGTTTTCTGCTTGCAGGTATAAAATTTGAAATTTATACTAACAAGTTGTAAAGATAAAGGAGTAGTTATGAGGAATATCAGCGTTGATGTTTTTCCAGATTGGGCATACGTGGAAACACCAGATTCCCTCTTTGTGAAAGAGATAGTCAAGGAAGATACAGGAAAGGAGCAGCGAGAGTCAGCTAGTGAAACTTAGCATGAAGCAGCAGAAGAAGAATCTTTTGAAGAGACTGAAATAGTGGAACAATAGATCATTGAACAACAAATCATTGAATCTCTCAGTGGAGAGCAGCCTATGGCTGAAGTATCATCTAGACTTATGTCTCCAACCAGCCCACTAATATTCATTGGAGGGGGGATTCCAAACTCTTAGTGCTTGTCCTTCTCCTTCCAATCCTATTGACGCTGATGAAGTTGGTCAAAGCAAATCCACTAGTATAAAAGCATCCACTCACGCATCATATAAAGAAAATTCTAAAGATGCCAGCACCAAAGACAAGGCCAAGGAACAATCAACAACAACTTAGCTAGCACCAGAGGATCAAAACCACCCAAAGGTGGCAATCGTGACGACGATGATGGTGATGATGATGGAAAGAAATGAAAAAAAACATTTTTCTTGACATTCAAAAGAAGAAAAGAAGGAACAAGATAAACCTTCTAAGGATGATAGCCAATCTAGCCCTCCTCGGAAGCCAGAAAACAACTAGGGTCATTCACTCCTGAAAGGAACCCTTCACAAGAGTAATCAGAAAAGGGGAAAGAAATTGTGAAGTACTAGTTAGATTGTAATGACTTTCTCATGAAAATCATGGCACTCGAGAAACAAATGGCTCAAGTTGAACAAAGTGTGGACATCACTACTCTATTTGCTGAAGAGCCTGAGGAGCCTAAAAAGAAGAAGACCAGGTCCGATCGGAAATTAGATCCCACTGGGAAAAGGTAGGTGGTTAGCAGTGTACAACAAAGACCTGGGGTTCCTAAAGCGAAGCAATTGGCTCGTGACGATTATCAGCTCATTACAGCTATTCTTCCTTTCGTGGATTCATAAAGAGCAGTTTGTATGCTTTTTATCAGTGCCCAAGTGACTAAGGAGACAATTTAAGAGCCGGAGAAAGAGAATGTTACTCTCGCAGAACAAAATAAATATTTAAAAATTTAGTAAGAAATTTTGTTACATCTTAGAATATCCTTGAGTCTGGAGGCGTCCCCCACAAAAAAACAAAAGAAAGTGGACCTCAGCCCACAACTCCAAGTCGGACAGTCTTCAGCAAGTGAAGTTCCTTATAAACAGTCTCTGGTAAAAGAAAAAATAGACATTGATTACAATGAGGTTGAGCATGTTGTTGTAAATGGGAGACAATTAGTAGAATTTGTCAGAAGCATTAAGAAGGATGCCATGCAGCTTGGAAAAGAAACCTGGTAAAATTTCTAGCATTCCACTCAACACTGAAGTTGAAAATGCAAAATCATGTTGCCATTAGGAAATTCTGCAATATGTAGCAAATGTCAAAGAATGGGAAAAAACTTCCACCAATGAAAAAGAATGTGTTGAAGCCAAATTAGACTAGAAAAGATCATAGGGAAACTGTTGGAACAAAATCTGCCTTTGGTTGTTATTTGCGCCTTGATTTTGTCAACATTGAATAGACGAAAATGATTGTGAGGTCTTTCGTCTAATCTCCAGAGGAGGCTGGTTCCTTAATGGTTTTTTATAGGAAAAGGGAAAATAATATTACTGAAAGAGAGGGAAATATAGCCGAGGCTAGAACTTGCATGTGGTACAGATTAAACAACAACTAAGATGAACACATATACTTGTCAAAGCATTCTTCTCGCAGAAATCATGGATTTCTCAGTGTGATTTAGAGGTATGTCTAACATATGTATATATCAGATTTCAACTCCAACAATATGATTTATGTTTTGCATAAGTCTAGATCTTAGAACCAACACAATCTATATTTCAATAATGTGAAATAGAAGCGAGAAATGTTAATACATACACTTGCACAATGTGAACCAGAAGCCAATAGAAGAGTAATATTATTGCTTGTATTCAAAGTACATACATCCAGTCTTGTAAACGTCCAAGAGCCGACCTCTTTTCAGACTATGTTTACTCTTATATATACCCTATGGGGAACCTCTATAATTAGTACATTTTGATATACAATCAATTACAAGCAATCAGAATATACTTGTGCTTTCATATCTCTTGCATGGCTTCCAACAGACAAACTCTAATAGCAAGAATCTAGGAATTGATTTACTCTATTGTCTACTTCTAGTTACTGACATGAGCCTTTGATGGCATCTTATTTATTACTAAATATATTTATGTCGGCAAAAACTAGCCATGTCGCGAAATCGCGACACTTTTTCCTTTCTGGCCCTTTCAGACTTGTTTCATGAGCGAAAACTTGTTATGTTGCGAAATCGCGACACCTTCCCCTTTTTGGCTCCTTCGGGCTGTGTTGTGGGCGAAAAACGGCCAAGTCGCGAAATCGCGACACCTTCTTGCACTTCATCTTTTGTGAATAGCATGTTGGCGAAAACTTGGAGTGTCGCGAAATCGCGACACTCCTCCGCTCTTTGCTCTTTCGGTTGGTTTCATGAGCAAAACCCGTCATATCGCGAAATTGCGACGCTCTCCTGCTTTCTGACATTTTTGAGCCACATCTTGATGAATAACCGACATGTCGTGAAATTGCGACCTTCTTCATGCCTTAGCCAATTCTTTGCCTCATGTTTTAATAATGAAATGCTGGTCTTTCTATGCAAAAATCTGCTATCTTCTGGAGGTAGTCTTTTTAGACTAACAAAAACCTAATGGAATGGAGAGTTATCATAGAAATCACAGATATGGATTAAATCAAGGCCGCCAAATTTGTGATGAGATGTGTTTGCAAATAGAAGAGGTAAAAAAGAAATCTGCGGGCTATGTGACCACAAATGGTGCACAAATATTTGAAGTAGATGAACAGATAATCGAACAACCAGAAAAGAAAATAGATAAGATGGAACAATACTGGAATGAAATAGTCCTCAACATTAAGGAACATGATATTGATTGTATTGAGACTGTTGTTGATATTTACAATCATTAAGCTCAATCCCAGATTATCTAAATGGTGCACAAAAGTTGTTGGGCCCAGTCAAGAGAAATTTTAAGCTCGTCAAGTTCGAAGGTCAGGAGGTTTGAGTCCCTCACATCACACAAATCAAAGAACAGTTAGGATTTTGTGGCTTATATCTTGAGAAAGAAAAGGCAGAAGTTGAAAAAGAAGAAAAGGCCAAAAAGGCAACAATCCATTTGTCTAAATTAGCATGTGTGAAAAATATATTATTGAAAAGTTTGTAATCTTTTTATGCTTATAAAGTCACATTGAAGCTGATTTTTAAAAAGCTTAATGATGGCTTAAATTTTGTTTGTTAGAGCCAATTATTTTTATTTAGGATATTGCTATAAAGTTATTTAGAAAGACATAACCATCACCAACTTCCTCGAGGAAAGGAGTAAAGTTTTTGAAGAAAGGGGTTGCTCATTCCTATAAGCATACATAGGAAAAACTAAAAAGCATACCTGGTGGAGAATTGGGGGAAAAGAAGAAACTTTAAAGAAATATTTCAAAGCAATATAGACAAGTAGATTGATTCTCTTTCTGTAAGAAATCATGTGAATGTGTGCTAGTTATTCTAGCACGGGTTCTTTTCTGGAGGTAATATCTTTGCATGTTTTCAGTTTTATTTCCAACTTATCATATTTATATAATCTGTTAAAAAAATCTAGTGGAAGTTGTCAGATTATATCTTCTTCAAAATCTTATATTCTCCTTATCTTGTTTTTCTTTTGCATGTTGTTTCTGAAAAAGTCTTGTTGAGAGTTTTCATGAATTCATGCAAATTCTAGTGGCTAATATTGTTATCTCAAAGTTGCATTTTAAGCAGCTGGTTCCATTTTCCAAATTATAGATCTGTCATTACCAACCCTTGTAGGGATAATATACAAAGAAGTCTATGTAATCTATACTGTTCATAATATGTTATGTTTTTCAGTATGCCAATGTTAGGTTGCATACACTTGTTCCTAAACCCTCAGACTCATTGTAGACCAATGTTGTTTTAGGTTATAGGCTACATCTTTTAAGTTAAGGTTTTCTGAAAAATAACAAAAATGCCTTTCGAGGGAGCCACCCCTTTACAGTTTCATGCAGAAGGAAGTTTACATGAAGTAGTCTCTGACACTAATCTCCGGACCAACAGGTATACACACTGTTCGCTTGATGTCACACAATTGTGGTAACCTGGGGTTTATATAAAATTGTTGGAGGAATCTTCCCCAATCATGTGAATGGTAGAAGTTATGGAGCGCTAAGGTTATTGTTTATGGTAACTTGATTTTTGTGTTCATAGAGGTTTTTTGTTGCTTGCTAGTGACTTTATGGTTGCAATGGCATATTGGTGGCAATGATTTTGGCATTCCGTGATGGCAGTAATTTCATTACAATAATATCAGGTAGAACATGGACAGAAAAAAGAAAAAATGATAACAACTCAGTTATTGTGAAAATTATGACAACAAGAGCTATAATAGGAGATTTTGAGTCAGGATTTTGGAGGTAAGGAGATTCTATGACATGAGTTGCTAAGACTATGTATAAATGGACAAACTCCTTAATATGAGACTTGCAAGTTGAAAGTCTTTCTTTTGTTTTAGATGGAAAATCTCTTGAAGTATAACTAATTATAGTGATGAGAACTGTAAGGATTCATTCTGTTTATTAAGCAACCTATTTAAGTTGAAACAAAAAGGCATCCTTTGATTAGACACTGGAAGTCTCTTGAAGAGTAATTAAATCTAAAGATGATGAGTGCAACAATTGTAGTAATTTTCAAAGATGGTTTTAGGAAGGATTACGCTTGTTTATTAAATAATATAATGATAATAGATAACTTGTCACCATATACAGTATTGGGGTAGTAGTACTTATTGTATGGGAAGCTTCTGTTCATTGTTGGTGAGAGGTAACTATTCCAATACAAGTTGGTGGGTTAAATGTTGATAAGTAATTTCCATCACTGTAAGTGTATTGGGCTGATGCTGATTTGTTTATGATATCTAGGCAGATGTAGTCATCAACTGTCTTGTAGAAAAGTTACATGTTGAAGATCAAAAGGGATGGTAAAATTCTTGAGGGATTCGTAATGTAACCTTTATATTATTTTTTTTTTGCAACCTTTGGTCACTCTCGTTATTCATTTTGGCTTATAGTTTCCTTTCTTGCCTTTATTCTTTTGCATACATAACATCAGGCAGCGAGTGGGTAAAGAGTCAAAGACTAGGCGATGATGGATTGGACCATTATTTGTTGCAGATTGTTCTAAGGAGGAGCGTTTATACAATAGATACATTCTTAGTCAAACACGTGACATCTTGAAGATGCAACTACAACAATAAACTCTCTGAACCACTGTTGCTGGCCAACTATCTGTAAGCAACAAAGAAGGGAATAGATGGTGATTGGTTCTGCGTGAGGATTGACCGCTTTGTCAATGTATGATATCAGCAAATATCCAAAGAATTGGTTGGATTTAACATTTGTATAGAAAATCCTGGAGAATATGCAATCCAAAATGGGACTGTTGTCATCAATAGATGGGATCAGAAACAACATTTGACCAGTTCAAGTGCTAACAACAAGGATTTGGAATGTTCAACCTGTTGGCCCGAGAGGAGAGGAGCTGTGTTAGAGAAATAGCTAAGAAGGAATTCCCTGAAGAGATAATCTAAGTTACTGAATTCAACATTGTGCCCCTCCATTATTCATATCCAATAAATGTGGTCTAAATGTGCAGGAATGTATATCCTAGCATGCTTTGTATGTGGAAAGGTTGAGTATACCGCCCTGTTGTATCTGTGCTGTACCAGAGCCATGTAGAAATATGTCTATTATGTAGCAGCTGAAAATATTAAACGATAGAAAACTGAACAAAAGCCACAAAGCTTATTTTTTTTTTTGGCGTATACTAGAGGAATCGGTAACTTATTACATTTTATCATTGCCTCTTCGTGGGGTCAAATGCTGCTCCGTGCGGCCACTATAACCTCTAGTTGAGCCGGGTAAACTTTTTAACGTAGCAGGCGGCGCTGGCGCGACCCGCCATCTGGTTCTACGAGTTCTGAGGGATTCGGACCGTGGTCTCCACCCTCTTAAGGGAGCGCTTTGACCAACAGGCCAGACCCTCCGACCTGCCACCAAGTTTATTTTAAAATTTTTAATATCCTGTACTTAAATTTATGTACAAATATTTATCTATATTGTTATTTAAATTTTTAGTTCATATATATTCACAAGTTGTTTTGTCCACTTCATTGTAAATTAGAGTGAAATTAAATATTTTCAAAGGTGTGGTTAGACAGGTGAAATTCGGACACCTTTCTTATTCATTTTACGAGGAAAAATAAAATGTGCATAAGGAGGAAACCCAATTTCAACATTCAAAGAAAAAAGCATTTTGAAGAACAAAAACAATATTGGCAAGTGTATACGTGTAGAATTGTTTACATTCAAAATTGTCCTATTTGTTTTATTGTCATTTTTAGTTAAAATAAAGCCAAATTGACGGAAAAAGAGAGGTGTAATATGTGTTTTTAAAAACAAAAATTGCTGTATGTGTTTTATTGTAAATTTTAGTTAAAATGACAAGTAGAAGGAAAAGGGGAGGAGTTTTTTTCTTGTAACCGTTGCTTGTGTTGATGGTAGTGAACTTCATCCTCACAGGTGAGACTAATCATGATATCTAGAGGTGATTAGAACTAGATCTGTGTGAAAAGTGATTGTTTGATGAAATTTGGGTTTTTTTTAACTTATATTTGATTTTTTAACTTAATATATTTTAGAAAGCTGTGTCAATTTCAGCTTAACATTGGGCAAAATCATAGGTTTTCAAAGACTGGTTCGAAAGAGATGAATTGTGTACACTGTTTATTCATGTTACTAGGGAAATGTGAATATGACCAAGGAGGACTGCCTGTGTCAACAATTAAAGAAGGAATAATTTTTAAGAACAAAAGCAATAGTGGCAAGAGAATACCTGTGTAAGGATTGAATATGTTCATGCCTTAAAGAAAAGGTGTTGAACATGTTTTATTGTACTTCAAAAAAGTCAGACAGGGGAAAGATAATTTTTCTTGTAACTGTTAATGGGAGTGATGTGCATGCTGACAAAGGAAACTGATAATGAAACATTGAGTGATTAGAAATGGACCTGCGTAAATCTAAGTGTTTGTTGGAAGAAATTCAAGTATGGCAGTATATGAGGAAAGGGGCAATTGCTGAGTTGACATAATTATTTATTGTGCATTTAAATCCATGATAATACAAGAGCAAAGTGAGATTAGAAGTAGGATAAGCTGTGAATATTACATATAAATGTAATATGACTATGTCAACCATAGTAAGCAGATTCAAATACTGTTGGATATTTCAAGCTAAGCACCAAGATGATAAGCGTAATCTTCAATGTTAACAATGAAGTGACGAATATTTGTGTTTGTTCAAAATATTCAATTGAATCCTGTTAAAATGGTATGCGGAGATTGGGGCTGATGATCCAATGCTAAAATATCACCTGGTATTAATATTTAGACTTGGCTAAGGAGTTTTTAAAATGAAGGATAGCTGGAGCTAGAATATGAAGGTCAATCCTATCACTGTTGGGGAGTTATGGAGGATGAAGATGTTTTAGTTGTAGCACAGGATGAAGATATTTTAGTTGTAGCACAGGATGAAGATATTTTAGAACTTGAGGAGTGGATGAGTGTAGAAGAACATTGCATCTTTTTCTTTTGAGATTATTTTTTATCAACAAAAGCAAACTTAAGGATGCTGATATAATATCTTTTAATAAAATTTGAAGATGGATAATAATGGGCCCTTGCACAACTTGAAATAAAAATATTGTTTGGCTTGCCATTGTGGTAGTCTAATAGCATGGATTTCTGACAAGATATTGCTGCTATATATCCATGATACAGGTTGCATGTTATCAACAGGTCCTTTTACAAGCTTTAAGCTGAACACTTGGAGGAAGACATATTGGCCACTTAACTTTCAAGGAGTGGGTGTCTAGTAGATTTTTCCAGAGACAACGTTACCAACATAGAGAATTAAGTTGGTTCTAGACATTTTGTCAACTTTTTATTCTTTGGGTTGGAACTTCTAGGAGAATTCTGGGCAGTATTATGCAGTTTATTTGAAAAGAGTAAGGCAGATATAACTAGATGGAGTTTTCTTCAGGGCTAATGTAATAATCATGTGCAAAGGACATCAAAAAGCATGTTACTCTTGAAAAATTGTCCAAGATGTAGTGACATATATGTCTTTCTTAAGATAATTTTATTAATGTCTATAGAATGACAAAGTAGGCCAATGGGACTCGTTGAAAAGAGCTGTTACAAATTACAATGCATTGTAGTAACCACAAAGTACTATGAAAATAAGATAAACTAGAGTAAAGAGTCTAGTGTAAACTACTTTAAAGTGGAATAACTGTATGGCATAAAATTACAGCCTCGAGGGTTTTACTCAAATGGATAAACTCTAACATGCTAAAACTACTGATTGAGAGAGCTAGAGGTCAAGGTGCAACAAAGATAGAAAGGAGTTCCAATGGATCCAAGCGCCAACATTAATATATAGTGTGATGTAAAGTAGAAGCACAGTCGTCGTCACCAACTATCCCAAAAGGGCCAACATAGGATCTAATGATGCTCCCAGGCGAATGGCCAAGACTAAGAGGGCCTGGTTCGATAATCATGGGAGGACATGGAGTTTGACCCCTTAAAGACTCTTCCAGTATCCATGGCTAGGGAACCAAATAGAAGAGGACAAGAAACTAAGAAGTTGTGCTTGTCTACAACTCCTTAGTATGTGATGGGTGGCCGAAATCCAACGTCAAAGAACTGCAGTCTTATCCAGTTAAAAACAAGAAGAAAGAACTGAAGCCCTTTTAGCCACTCTTGTATGCAGATGGGGGGTGCACAGATCTATCATTAATATTTTGGATAGTTGTAGCTTCCAATGAGTTCTTATTACTCTTGCCTGCAGAGATATGGTGAAAGAATGAGGTGATTAGTCAAGTAGTAGTCTGTCTCCCAGGTAATAACTGACGCCGAAGTGTGATAGCTTCTCTAAGGTAAAGAACCAAGCATCTTTGGTTAGAATAATTGAAAAAAGTGGCAAGTGATCCACTTGAGTCTCTATACAAGCAGTAGTACCTCCTTCGAATCTCATAATAAACAGGACACTTGAAGAAGAATTGTTATTCAATCTCTGCCTCCCAAATAGAGCATTGCAACTGATCTGAGCACTTGAAGAAGACGCGATTTTGAAGCTGGCCGAAGATTAAGAGGACCTTTAAATTGGACCCCCAAGTAGGTGTAAGCAGTGGTGATCTCAATGGACTTGCCCTTATAGAAGAACTGAAACTTAGATAGGGTACTCTTTGATGTGTTAAAGATCATCACCTTAGTCTTGCTAAGATTGACTGCCAACTGTTTTAAGTCACAAAAGTGAGCAAGAGCATCCAATTGTCTTTGTAGGCCCTTAGGAGTATGAGCAAGAAGAACAACATCATTTGCAAAAAGCAATATAGCTATCAAGACATGATGTAGAGGCAACCATAGTCAACATGTTCAGTGATGAATAAATTCTTCAAGCTCATCAATGTAGATCCCAAAGAGTGAAGGAGAAAAAGGACAGCCTTGTTTGACACGGATAGTGCTTTGGACATCCTTTGAAAAACCAAAAACTGATGGCAATGATAAAGAGCACCAAGATGCTGATGTCATGTAGTCTTCGAAATATAAGATGCCTTGAAACGGTATCAAAGACCTTGTAAAATCAACAAAACAACAAAACACTTTAGAGGGCAGCTGGCGAGCCTCCTCAATAATAGCCCTGAGAGTGAAAACATGATCAATAGTTTGATGATCCCTTCTAAAACCAGCCTGCCATTTCACTCTAAGCTTGCCCTGCTCCCACAATTCTGAGGTTTAGTTCTGTTGTTCTTGGATCTGAATAGTCCCCAAATTTATGGATGGGGTGGATAATGTGATGTGACCAGGAGGCAGGGAACCCAGAACAAACAACCTCATTGAATTATTCTGCAATGGGATAACCAAAAGCTTCAATACCATACTTCAAGAACTCAGCCCAAAATTCCTCAAAATCAACAGCCTTGTTAGTGCTTAATTTATGTATAGCTCTTCTGATGTCCCCTAAAGAGAAGAGATGACATGATGTTTGGGGGGGAGTTGGGGGGAAGAGAGATGAATGGTGGGCTGGCTTGGGATTGATATCATATAAAGAATTAGCATGGGAGACCCAGGACTTGTCATTGATGCATATGGGATGGGGCTTCCTAGGAAGAATAGTGTGTCAAAAGGCTTTGGGAGAGTGATGAAGAGCATCTAGAAGCTCACAATGTATAGCGTCAAGAAACTCTCGCTTCTTAGGAGAAATACAATATGAAGTTAAAGGGACTGTAAAGTTTAGCATTATGGGGTGGAAAAAAGATACTGGTGATAGGAAGAAGAATTCTGTATTATTTGTGCGTTGTTTCAAAACATGAGAAATTTGTGTATTTGACATTGTAGTTGCTTTGGAAGTTAGGTAAAAAAAAAAGATGCTAATTTACATGAAACATGCTTCTTATTTATCTATACTCCTAAGAATCATTCCCCTGACTGGTGTTCTCAATACCATTGCAAAACAGATGGCAGGTGCACATTTTAATCAAACAACAGAGAGAAGTAGCTTATAAATGGTCGGTGGCTATTTGAAAATGCCATAAAACAGATTGTGTTGTGTTAGAACCAGTCTTGACAGGGTTTGCAGATCCTATGTATTACTGTCATGGGCTAATTCCCCTCTAGTTCAATGGCAGGTCAGTTGGTTTAACCTACAATCAATGGCAGTAATTAGGCTGAAATTTATTAAAAACGAAATGATCTGCTAAAAGTAATAGATTGCATTTATACAAGCCAATGTTTAGGAATTGGAAAGCAATTATTAGAAGTGGGAAGTCTCAAAAGTAGCTTGTTTTGCAAGCTGACCCTTAGGAGGATATGTTTCAACTTTTGTGAGTACGATACAAACATTTGTATTTAATACAATTATTGTTAAAATTTGTTCAAGCCTCAAGTTTCTGTAGAGTAGATTAGGATTTTGCTTTGAGAATGATGCTATTATAAATTCATGTAAAGTATCATATTGTCAACAAGTTGTATGTTAACATAGTGGCTGTGTTATTTCAATGTTAATGAGGTAGTCTGAGACTTATAAGATAGTTGTGATATTCAATCCACTTGTATGATTAGGTATATGCTGTAGGTAGAAGCATGATAGCGAGACATATATTTAATGCATAATGTAGTCGTCGACTCATCAACTTATTCTAAACAAATATATGGTTTAATCATATTGCATTATTTCCTCCCTTGCATATTCTTCTTCATTTGCATGCATGAATTTAGGAGATGAGAATGTACTCTATATGAGACTAGACTATGATGCGTTGTGCAGAGGGTCATCAAGGATCCTGCAATTAGAGGAACCTTTGGCTTTCCATTGTTTATCCTCATCCAGATATCAATGAAGGGTATGTATGTGTTTGCCATGGCTGGCATGGTTTTACTATTTTATTTTTCTTAGTACCTATATCCATGTTTATTCCAGTGTTGCATCATGCATTTTATCATAATATTATGTTCTTTTACGTTTGCCCTTATATGGCTATAATTGCTAATGACAACATACTTGTTCATTTTTAGTGATGTTGCCTTAATTTACTAAGGAGATAATTCTAGTTTTTCCATAATTTAAAGAAAGAATATAAGAAAGGATTTCTAACTTAATTGTAGTAAAGTATTGCTTTTCTGACTGTCATACAAGCTAGCCATATGCTTATCACGATTGTAATGAAGAAAGGCATGTGATACTCTAGTTTGTTTACATTAATTTTTTTAGTCGTAATCATGTTTTCATTGTTGCACTTGGACAATCTGTCTCAATATTATTTCTGTTGGTACCAGTGATAACTTCTTTCAAATCTTGTTCAAGGTGTAATTTTAATTGTCAATTTTGTAATCTTAAATTTAAAATGTCATGTAGTTATGTATGTGTTTGCATAATCTTTCATTGCTGATCTACTTGTATTGACTTTTCATTTACTTCCTAGTTTAACTTGGTATTAGGTGTCATTAATGATTTCCTTTTCTCTGTAGATACAAATTTGTGAAATCTTGTATATGCCTATTAAAAGCCAGATGAATATGATTAGACCAAAAAGTGGCTCTCTTTAATGAAAGGTTTATTATTGATTTCCTTTTTACTATAGACACACGTTTGTGAAATATAGTATATGCCTAGTAAAACCCAGAGGAATAATATTCGAACAAAACTTGCTTTTGATGAAAATTTTCTTTCGAGAAACAGATTGAAATTTGTTATTAAAGAAGGTTGGATTTTTGAATGTTCAATGCCAGTACAAAGAAACTTGAGAAGTTAGTAAGCTTGAAAAAGGAGGGTTTCACATTTTTGTTTTGTTTTTGTTTAAAGGTTTCTAGGCATGCGTCAAATGGAGACCACTCTTGGTCATATGCATATTGATATAAATATATCTATATACTTTTAGAAGTAGCCAATTATGTTGGCCAGTCTTCACTCTTTCACCCTTGAACATGTCTATGTTGGAATGCTTGTATATTTATAATGCTTTTGAATAATATTCAAAGGGTCTATATATTTTGAGAAGTAGCCAATTAAGTTGGCCAGTCTTCACTCTTTCAACCTTGAAATTGTCTATGTTGAAATGCTTATATATTTAAAATGTTTTCACATTAATTGTATTTCGTTTATTTAAGTACTTATCATTACCACTGCAATAGATGTTGCTTAATTAGTTTACTAGTGTAAATTTAGACAGAAGACGGTAAAGAGCATTGCTACCTGTTGATTGCATTTCTTGTCAGAAAGAGCATTTCAATTCTGATTCTTACAAGGACAATTAACCCAAAACCTGCCAATCAAGATACTGATCTGAATTCTAGGATGTATCTGCAGGGCAACAGAGTGAATGGAAATTGCCCATATTATAGTTGAAACATGGAAGAGTGAAATGGTTGAATCACATATAAATAACAGAGTTTGCAAGGAATAGAAGCATAGTAGAGTCGGCAATGATACGTAAAATTGTTAGTTTATTGAAACTGAAATAAGTCATTCAATTCGTTTTTTTTATGAAGAGATGTTGAGTCTTCTATGCTAGGAGAGACGGTTCCAAACTAAGAACTGAACATCAACTAATTACATAAATTTAAGTATATGTTATATAAGATCTCAAGTCTTCTGTACTAGAAGAGAGGGTTTCAAACTAAGAACAGAACATTAACTGCAAAAATTTGTATATATGATATATATGTCACTGCTAGAGATAGGTTAACCTTCCATATGTTAACCTTTCATAGAGGGAGGTTGTATGCTGAATATGGTATGGTGTAGAAATTGGTGCTAGAAATGTGTTTTGTAACTTGGCTTCAGTCAGATGCAATAGCTGGTTGGATATTGGCCCAGATGTAGAGTTTCTTTGTCACTAGTATCATTGCAACACAAACCTTGGTGTGGGCAGTATTTGAATGGGTTGTGGAGAGGCAAACATTGGTGCCAGATTTGTAATCGGTATGGGTTGAACGATGATGATGTTGGGCTTAAGGTATTCTGTAGATTGATACTATTGTTTTGGATTGGCATTAAAATTGTTTTGTAGACTTGTGGGCATATTTTCATTCCAAAAGGGATGTTGGAAACTTGAGCAAACTTGAGTCCACATTTTGAAAAGTTACCTCCATTGAACTTCCGTCAAATTTGTTCCCTTTTGAACCATTTGGTATGTGTTGGTTACTAAGCTACTTTGGCAATTGCAATAACGAGGAATGCTTTTATTTTGAGAGCTTTCCATCCTATCATTGATGATTTGCACATTCACAAAAGTAAACATACAGTATTTATCAAGGTTTGGCAGTTGCTTGACTTGTGGGGTGAACTGCTCCTACAGACTGCAGTATCTTGATGTTGAATATCGGATGAAGACCAAGGTAAGGTGGAAGATCAAAGCTTAAAGGTGTTGTGTCCAATTTTTTGGTTATGTTGTAGTGACCATAAGAGGCAGGTATTTGTGGGGTTGACCTTTGTGCCCCTCCTTTTGGAGATGAAGCCATCCCTTGTTATAGATATTGAATTAATGAGGTGTACAGTGGTTATTTCAGCGTTGCTTGGCAATGGTCTGTGGGAACATGGCGCTTTATAATATTATATTATATTTTCTCAAATAATGGCATTCAAATCAACTTCCCTTTTTGTTCAAAAGGCAATATGAATATTACAGCAGCTATTCTAAAAGATGAATATTCTTTTAGTATGCCAACTCAAATGGACATTTATAGAAACTTATTCTAATGGCTGTTGCACCCCAAGTGGAAATTTGCACAGATCTTCGTCTGTGTTTAATTGCTTGGCATTGGCACATATGAAACAGAGGTAAATGTAATGTCTATAGATACTGATTTAATGGTCATTGTAGAACGGGTGGAGATGTGTATAACAGGCCTTGCTTCGTGGTTGGTGGCTTGTCAATGGCACATGTTGAACAGGCAGAATGTGGAAGGAAATATCTGTGAAAAGAATAGTCTGGTAGAGTTTTGTGGATACCATACTGCTGTAATATTGCTTAAGTGCGCTCAGATTAGCTGTTGGCATTGTTCCCTTTGTGCAATTTACAAATGCCTAATGTGGTAAAGGGGATCATTCCCAAAGATAACAATTTGCAATTGGTTTGTGCAGAGTGTGGAGTGTAGACTTAGGTTACAGTCCCATGGGTGAACCTTAACATTTTTCCATGGGTTTGAGGTCTCAATGGTGAGAATATGTAGCTAATGAAAAGTTCACCAGTGTTCAATTTTCATCGGAGCTGTGATAATACAGTTTGTTGTAACATCATGATAATGTGCTTTGTTGAAATACCATGGTAACATGGTCATGATGAAAAGTAGGTGTGGCCTGTTTCAATACAATAACCAATTTCAGGGTTTAAAAAACATAAAATTGTAACTGGTTCCCCTGGCACTGAGATAATTCTATTAATATCCACAGATGGCCAAAGTAGGCCAATGGGACTCATTGAAAAGAGCTGTTACAATGCACTGTAGTAACCAAAAAGTACTATGAAAATAAGCTAAACTAGAGTAAAGAATCTAGTGTAAACTACACTGAAGTGGAACAACTGTATGGCATAAAATTACAGCCTTGAGGGTTACCCAAAATGGATAAACCCTAACATGCTAAAAGTAATGATGAAGACAGAGCCAGAATTCAAGATAAGACTTAGATAGAAAGGAGCTCCAATGGATCCAAGCACCAACACTGATCTATAGTGGGATGTAAAGTAGAGCCTTGTTAACACAAATTTAGGTGTAGCTTGAAACCGAGTTATTCTTTAGTGTTTCTGCGACTAGATTATAAAGGATTCCCAATTCTTTAAGGGCTTCATCTTTCCAAGAATAAAAAGTAAGATTTGGTAACTTGATCTACGCCATGAAGGTTAAAACAAAGGTTGAAGGTCTGAAGTCTTTAAACACTGAAATTATCGGTAGTCCAACATTTTTCCCACAGCCATACTTCTGTTTCAAGAATTCTGCTTGTGTTGGTGACATTAGAAATCAATTGCGAGGAAACCATTAATACATAAGATAAATATAATAGATGCATTTTGAAAACTCCTTCCCATAGGTGAATATATTTCTCTTCAAAACAAATTCAATGGGGCAATGTTACAGCATGTGAACATGGACAACATTAGTTGAATTACCCACACTTTCCAGCGAATGTTTTAATAGCATATTATCCTTTGGAAAGGCTAATTCAAGATAGAAGAATGAAACGGAAGTATGTTATTAGAATTAAGAAGCACAGTTGAGAGTCCAATAATACAATAGATTCCCTTGCTTGTCAAACTATGTAAAGATGTCAATGATTGTGAAAGAAAAAACATGCAATCTCAAACACATTGCTGGCTTTAGGAAAATCATGACAACTGTTATCTAAAGACAAAATAGGCAAGCTTGAAATTAACTGCAAAAGAAATTTAAATATACTTTGAAGGCTACTCTTTTGTTGACTGGTCCTAGAATTTTGCATTATTCTTCAACACAGCATTAACTTTTAGAGAATTATTCACTCTTCAATTAAGTGGCAAAGTTGTGTCCATAAATTTGAGTGTATTCTCTCTATTCAAGCATATGAATTGCATCACCATAGCTAATTAATAACAGATCAATAATAGCTATATTCCATTAGAGTGACAATGCAACCTACCTATTGGTAGTTGTTCTTATGGTGGCATCAATTCTGGGTAATTATCTAATGTAGTTAAAAGGCTGCTATTTTATGTTATATGTCTGACTATAGTGAGATCTGTTTTAAAAATATGACAATTACTGGTTAAAATAAATTATCCAAGATAATGCTTTGTAGTTTTCTTAAAAATCCAGATACTACAAAATCATAACTGTATTGAAACAATTTCATGTCCATGAACAGTTGATTTATAATTTTATAATTTGAAGCAATGCCATATCTAGTTACATTGAAATAGGGACTTAAGTGAATTTGATATCTAACTGTCTTGTTTTTGGCTGATGTTTTTATTCTCAGAAGGTTTAATGCGGTGTGTTGTGTACTGTCATATACCTTGGAGGTTATTTTTTGCATTTCTTTAAGAGAACTTTCTGTTGTTCCGTGGAAAGAGCCTCTCCAATATGGTCTCTGCTTTGTTTTCAAATGGAGAAAATAGAAACTAATGGGTTTCTTCAACAATTACAATAATTAAAACAACTGTTTAAAAAAAATAAACAATAATTTGTCAAATGTCAAAATGGGTAAATAGAGGTTGTGCTCTGAGGAAGAGTCAAGAAAGATGAAGGAAAGAACATCAGTTGAACTTGGCAACAAGACTTGCCTATGAACCAAACTTAGTATCTTTCCAACTAATGTGTCCTGAGTAATAGAATATCAACTTCATAAAGGAAATCGTAGTGGAGACTCTCTCAAATGGATCAGATGCTATTGTCTAAGGGCATTGGCATCCCATTAAATGAGAACTTTCCATCAGTATATCACAATGTCACGGTCCCAGCTTAAAGAAGATTACATAGTCATTCTTTGTGGCCGCATTATGGATTAATAAGCATCCTTTGA
This sequence comes from Wollemia nobilis, assembly GCA_028583015.1. Taxonomy (NCBI): domain Eukaryota; kingdom Viridiplantae; phylum Streptophyta; class Pinopsida; order Araucariales; family Araucariaceae; genus Wollemia; species Wollemia nobilis. The sequence continues at coordinate 649,176 of JAQPPZ010002883.1, forward strand.
AAAAACTGGGGAGAAGATTGTGTTTGAGAAGAACAATGAAATGAAAGTTATACCACTAAAGGGTAAAAGGGTATAGTAGTTTTTTAATTCTGTGAGGCCATTGGCCATATGAGAACCCTCAAAGAGGATGTTGTTACCCAATATATATGGTTATCCAACCATACTCCAGTTACTGAAGCATGGTGTACAACCCTACCCCCGCAGGATTCAAACCTTGGACCTCTATTTGGAGTTCCAAAGTCTCCACCATTAGGCTACTCAGGCTGGAAAGTATGTCTTAATAGCTTTCCTGACGTATAAATGATGCCAATACTGGCTGAACTACTAAAAGATAAGAATGATTATAAATTGCTACCTGAAAGTTCAGGAATAGGGCTGACTCGAAGAGAAATAAAGGAAGCTGACTTAGGTGGGTTTAGGTTATCTTCGCTACAGGAAACATATTCTTATCTCATTTTGGCAAGAATATGAGAATAAAACGGAAAACGTTTTTGAGGTTATCTATAACCTTTATAATATCGATCCATTGGTTGATGTGGGTGATTCAACATCATGTCATCTTGTAGGTGGCTTATGATAGCTTCCTTTTGTATTTAGGATTTTGTTTTATTTGATTGACTGTGTTAATACTATATAATTATGTTAAAAATAACATTTGCATTATTATATAGGTTACACCACATATTCAAATGTCATACTAAATCCCACAGTCATTGAGACATGCAAACGATGATTTATTTGCGATGCTAGAGCTTGTGCCAGCCACAATAAAACTGTAATCATTTTTATTCTGCAGTGCAATTATGTAATACATTATAGTGCATAATACTGATAATAGTTTCTTTGGATTGAAGAAATCATGTTAAAATTTTGATCTTTTTGTAAAGTCAAATATTATAAGACTTCCGATGAAATCAAAACGATCCTTTATAAGAACTTGTCATTAAATTGAAATGGGGCCTTTATGCATACTAGTAACTTAGCTTTTAATAGGGAATAATCACTCACCTACTACTTTATTTAATTCTTGCTTCTATGCTAAGGTGTACAATCTCAATACACAGGTGAAGGAAAAATAAAGCAGCAAGGAAGAAAATATTCAACATCAGAGAGAATTATACTTGTGAAATGGTTATCTTCATTCCTAAAATTAAGGAATATATCAGTTACTGAGTTTTTTCATCTGAGTACTGTTAGAATTTTAATTTTACTTATTCTTTTGCGCATTATCTCTTAGCCCCGTAAGTCAAAATTAACAGTCATCACTCTAACAATAATACCTATGGCTGTTCAGACTTTTTAATGTAAGACACTAGCAAAATATATTGTTACTTGTCTTTCTTTGAAATTTAATTATCAAAGCCATGATATGCTGTATTGCACAATGTATTTTGTACTTTAGAGCAGAATGCACTGATGTTGTGTTTATTCACATGAGAACCGTCTTTTCTTGTTCCTCTTATTGTAAAAATGAGATGTTTTAGGGTTGCGACAGGATCAATATTTGAGATATAACTGTTTAAAATCATGTTTTCTTCCTTATGTATATTCTCTGATTCTGTTATTGTGATACACTTTTGCAGTGAGTGGGTTCTAGGAAGTCGTGAGGACTTGGTGAAGGATATTGTTTCAGAATTACAGCCTGAGAACCGTGAGGTAAAATAAAAAGTTTGCTTTATTTAAGTAGTCTATTTTAGGACGAGTTTTTGCTAGGTACCTGCATTAGAGTATCTACATTTTGATCTTAGGGGTTTGCTCTGTATGGGATTTGTTTCCATATTTGTGCAATGAAAGTCTTTTCATCTTGTCAATGTTGTTCATAGTCTATTTAGTAGCTTTGATATAAATCTAATCTTCGGAGACTTATATGGTGGACTCTTTTCATATGGAGTAAAATTGTCATGTATAAGACATAATGCCAGATGCTTATTTATTAAGAATACCAACATGGTAGATGAGGAAATCACAATGATGTACAAGTGGACACACATGCCGTATGTCAATTACAGGAATACTAACATGGAAGGAAAAAACATCTGGCCATCAGAATAAGTTGAATTAATTCATGTCCCTTATGAGGGACCAATAGGACTCTCATAAGAAATCCAGCACAATATAAGATATAAAAGAGAGATGAATGGGTGCCCTTTGGTGGATGGGTGTATACAACATCCAAAGGGTATAAATTAAGCCTTTCATGATGCTTTCTGCCTTCTTAATAATTAACCTAGGACTGAAATATATGTATATATAATTTTTTATTAAAAAAACGAGTAACAAGTTATTATTGTTAGTGAGGTAGGCATTACATATTAGAATAATATAAAATGATTAAAAAATTATAAAAAGGTTTTATGTATAGGAACTAGGTCCACTATAGTCCCCTCTTCTCAAAAACTTTTGATCTTGTACACATGAAATCTTCAAATTGATGATCTTCTCATCACAAATACTCAGAATGTCACCTTATTGATTTGGGATTGATCTGTCAAATAACTGTGTTGAGAAGTATCATTTTATAATATGAATTTCATGAAAAACAGCATTAATCTTGAATCTATGTGTGTTCAAGAATTTGGAATTTGAAATTGATTTTGATAGGAATAAAATCGTCCTCTTATTGAGGTTAGTGTGGGTGTCTTTAAATTAATTGTCTAGAATGTTGACTTTGATAATGAGGATGATAGTAAGGTTCAATTTTAAGATGTCTTCTAGATGTAATTTGAGAACAATCATCCCTTATTTAGGTATATTACTATTACTTTCAAGTCTTGCTGGCTATTACAAGTGCATTATCAATAGCAAAAAGTAAGTTTGCAGGCTTAGTGTACTTTGTAGACATTTTGCAATGTGATGTTAGCTGCAACTTTCTATTGCACTTCAAATTCTTTGACTTCCATGATCCATACTTGATTTATGATTTTTCAAATAAGCAACATCTTTCTTGTCTTTTGCAAAAAGTTAATCAGAATCTTGTGGTGGCTTCCTGTGAGGTTCATTTTATTTCTTGGAACTTCCAATTCACGCCCATAAATCTCTTTTTTGATCCATTAATTTAGGAATCTAACATTTTGTCAATTTTCCTTATTTGGTACTTTCATAGATCATTTACTTAAGAAAAGCATTTGAAGTTTGGCCCTCTGTCAAATTCACTATTAGTTAAGAATTGAGTTTTCTTCACCATTTCTAGTGAGCAGCTCATAAACATGGCATTTTTCTTGAAGACATTCAGCAAATGTTTGCATCTTCATTTCTTGAAAAGGTAGGTAGGAGATATCATTTTTTATATTTTTCTATCCTTTTTAGTCATGCACCATGCCTCTTTGTTTATCAAGTTACATCCTTTTTTGTCTGTGTTGTACCATATTGTGTCTTGGGTCACACACTTTTGTGTCTCAACTAACACCTTTTTATGTCTTGCATGTCTTTCTATTTGAGGTTGCACATTTTTGTATCTCATGCTTCTTTGTATCTTAGATTGTACCTCCTCATATCCTAACCTGCCCCCTTTCGTATCTCAAGTGAAACCCTTTCATTTCTTGCACTCTGTTTCAGTAAGGTATGTTATTTATACTGTCTTCATTACATTATCTGTACGGTCCTTGGTTTTTCTAATATTCACTATAGCATGTTTCGACTATCCCTAGCGACATTATTTTTCATGTTGAGTTGCACTTTCAAGTGATAAGATTGTAGATGATATCTGAAAAATAATTGTGTACAATTGAAAAATCGTGAATATTATAGAGGATTACATGTTTCATGTTTACATCAAATGGCATTTACTCAATCAGTGAAATTCCTGATGTTAAAGGGGACCAAGTTTCCAATCTTTCCAAGTGATATGTCCAAAATTGCCAAGCTCTTGTAATACCACCATGTGGTCACGATGTAATATGGTGGGGCCAGTTTCAATCCCATATAATTCATTTAAAAAAAAAGAAACACGTGTCACATGTAAGATTTCCTTCTCATATAATTGTCACCTCATCGCTTCCCCATTGTGGCATTATATCAGAGCTGAAAATAAAGTGGTGTGTATGATGCTTTGGAGAACTTTTGGGTTGTGCGTATGAATTGCATCATTCTAATTTTGCATTAGATAGTTTGGTTGTACTTCACATTAGTTTGGACTCATTTGAGAAAACTCTGCGTAGTTTTGTAGTGGCCATGATTGTGGCAAAACTTGTACCGATGGGCTAAGCTTTGGATATTGATGCAGATGTGATGTTTTATTATCCTCATGTGAGCAGTCTTTGTAAACATTGAGAGATGATTGTGGAGAAACTTGTATTGATGGGCTAAGCTCTGGATATTGATACAGATGTGGCTCTCAATTCTCATGGACAAAAGATGAATACAATGAGGGCCCTAGGCCCTTATTTATAGTAGAAGTTCACCCCTGGGGTACCTGGGGTAAGAAGCAATTCCTCCTAGTAAGAGCAAATATTTGGGGACATCTTTAGCAAAATGATGCACCAACAAGTATTACATACCTTTAATTATACCTCTAACAGGCTTTAGAAGGCTTTCAAAATGACTTAGTGAGCCACTGCATGCCAAAATGTTGCTTTTTGGAAGATTTACCTCTGGATCTGTGCCATGTTTTACCTTTGCGATTGTTTGGGCGATTATCGTGGGTCTTACGAGCAATTCACTTGCATTTTGCAAGTAAAGCGACTACTTCTGTTGAGCAAATTGCTCCTTCGAGCCAATTGGTCCCCTTAACCGAGCAAATCGCTCCTTTGAGCCAATTGGTAGAATTTTGCAAGCAAATTGATCCTTGTTCATACTTGGCCAAATTTTGAGATTTTTGAGGTGTTTTTATGCTGTTTGATCTCGGCTACTACATTCTCCTCCAAACTTCGCAATATTTGCAAAGGTAATCTTGAGGTACTACATTTATGATGACTTCATGGGATGCCAAGCTTGATTGATGTAAGATCCTAGATCCTGCCTTTATCCTTAGGCATGGAGTCTACAAAGTTGGGATCTATGCTCTCCCTTAACCGGTCTTTGGTGGTTAGCAACCATAGCAACTTCTGTCGCTCACTACCATCTAACAAGTATACTGTTTTGAGGTCTTCTACGTCTCCTGTCAGATCTTTAAAAGGAGTTTTTAATAACTCTTCTCCTTTGGAAGCTAGCTTCTTTAAATGGGCATGAATTGACTTCAACTTGTACGTTTCAGCGGCATCTCCTTGGCGGCTTGGACTTTTTCTTCTTTGATGATAGTGTTAATGACATCATCATGTAGGAGGTGCTTCCTTTCATTGAAGGTGTTGGCCATTTCAGCAGTAATTAATCCTTGGATCTCCTTATTCATTTTTTTGCACTAGGGTTTTCAAGGATGCCAAGTTATCTTTGTAGGTCTATAGGTTCCTTTGGACATTTGAGATCTTTCTTAAATTCTTGACCAGCTCTTTATCATCTATCCCTTGTTGCAATGCCTGCTTTGTGGTCATTGATGCAAGGAGTTTGAGGACTTTTTGGTGTTCACTTCTTGTGGATAGCTTGTTAGGAACCTACTACTAAAAATAAGCTCACTCACACAAATACTCTTAAATAAAACAAAGATTCATGAAATAACAAAATATCACAATGCATAAAGTAATTGCAGAATTAAACAATCTCACAACACAAAGTTGTTGGCCTCTTCGAGGGGGCAACCTCTTTCAATACTTTCATTAATTTGCTACATACATTCGTACGTGGCTCCATGTCTTTTACAGATACACTTCATGCAACCCTAACCTAATGCTCAAGAGTTGGCTTACATGCAAATGGCCACTCGAGCTAGAATCTTCTATAAAACATCGGTTATATTCTTGATAATGGTTGCATGAAATGGCCCCACTTGTCTAGGTGCCTTACTTGTCGCATACCATTACAAAGTATTACAAAATAACATTATAAAGGGGTCCCCACGTTGGAAGTAGGTCATTACATAATCATATGAGAATTACAAAAGTAATGTTAGGATGGGGTCCTAACATGCCCTTCCCTTTCAAAAAACTTTGTCCTCAAAGTTGTAGATGAGGAAATTGGTGCTGGAGCTATTGGAGCCACACTATTGAACAAGGACCTCAGTAATTGTCTGATTGCGAAGAGTGCGCGTCCTGCGGTCCAACAATTGTTTTGGCTCGAGCAAGATAGAACTCTCTTCATCCAATTCCGGTAAGATAGATTGAACCTGTATCAGATTGCCCACAACCTTCTTGAGAGAAGATACATGAAAGACAGGATGGAGCCTGGATGTAGATAGTAAGGCCAATTTGTAGGCTGTTGCACCAATCCGCTGTAAGACCTGGTAGGGGCCATAGTATTTGGCGGCCAGTTTTTTGCACTTGCGAAGCTGGAGTGATGATTGTTTGTATGGCTGCAAGCGACATCAAAAAACGGTGTTGATCAGCTTGTTGGCGCATCCGGTTCTGGACCACTTCCAAATTCATATTTAGTTGATAGAGGACTTTGGCATGTTGGTTGAGTGTATTGTCGATTGCATGGACCTTGGAGCTACCTGTAATATAGGAGGAGAGCGTGAATGGAGGCCGTCCATAAATCCCTTTAAAAGGGGTGACCTTAGTCGCAGTGTGATAGGAAGTGTTATACCACCACTCAGCCAAGCGAAGCCACTTCGCCCATTGTGTAGGATAATCAAAGACAAAGCAACAAAGGTAGGTCTCCAAACATTTATTGACAATCTCGGTTTGGCATCCGTTTGCAGATGATAAGCTAAACTTATTTTGAGCTGAGTTCATTGTAACTTAACAATTTTTGCTAGAAATTAATAGTGAAGGTCACGATTGGACACAATGAATGCGGGCATGCCATGAAGGCGGAAGATAGAATCGAGGAATATTTGGGCAATTGTGGAGGTCGTGTAAATATGGAAGAGGGAACAAAAATGAGCATACTTCGAGAGACGATCCACTACCACAAAAATAACTGATTTGCCTCCAGACTTAGGGAACCCTTCAATGAAGTCCATGGAAATATCTGTCCAGATCTGTTTAGGAATAGGCAACGACTAAAGAGTTCTCGGAGAATGCACCGTTTCACCTTTCATCCGTTGAAACATGTCACATGCTGCTAGAAAATTTTGAATGTCGTCCTTAACATAGTTGAGAAAATTGGAATCAGCAAAGAATTGGCATTCTCGAAGAATGCACCGTTTCACCTTTCATCCGTTGACAGATGTCACATGCTGCCATAAAATTTTGAATGTCGTCCTTAACATAGTTGAGAAAATTGGAATCAGCAAAGAATCGGCATTTTTAAAAATCGGCAAAAATTGGGGAAAGAATTGACCAAAAAAAAAAAAACAAAGAAAACTAATTTTTTCATTGCAAGAAGTTTTTTTCATGCATATTACATTGAATTAAAATTATGCAAATCAAATATTTCTATAAAAACAATAATTCATGTCAAGACATCATGCAAGGCTCAAGCTTGAAGTACACATGAAAGTGACAAAACACATCTTGTATTGCTTATAATATGAAAAGGTACAAAGTTACAAGTAACTAGAAGAAAAAAAAGGTTTCATTTTTTATATGCCTGCACATGGAAACAAGTAACAACAAAGTTACATTCACTTGAAAAAAAGGAAAAAAACCTAAACCTTAAACCAAAATGCTAGGGTTTAAAATTGAAACATTGACAGTTGAAAAATGGGCTTGCATACATAGTTATCAGGCAACAATATTTACTTAAAAAGAGGAGGGAAAAAAACCCTAAACCCAAAACCCTAGGGCCTAGACTACGGTTTAGGGTTTAAACTTCAAGTTCAAAGTTTCAAATTCAAATATTAACAGCTGAAAAATGGGCTTGCATACATAGTTACTTGTTGCCACATTTTGTTACGGGGTAAAATTTTGAAAAATGCTGCACTTTTTTGTGTTCAAACCCTCTCCTCCTCTCCGAGCAATCAGTCCAATCAGTCCCCGGCGTCGCACTCAGAAGCAGGTCTCAGGTGAGAAAGCACGACGCACTCCGACGAGGTCCAAGGGGAGAAAACTTGATAAAAAATGGCTAAGGCATGAAGCCCAAGTTCGCTTCACTTCCGAGCAACTCCCGGGAGTCGCTCCATTTCCGAGCGACTCCCGGGATCGTCCAACGAGCGAAACGTCGGCCAAAAAGTCAACGTCGGCCAAAACATCTGCGGACTTCATCCAAGGGGCACAACTTAATAAAAATTGGCCAAGTTAAGGTTTTTCTCAGAATTCGCTCTCACGGGCAGTGATTCCCGGGAGTCCCTCTAGCTTCCTGCGACTATCGAGCAAGGATGAAGGCTGCCCAAGGTTCGCTCAACAAACAGCGGCAAAAGGTGCTTAAAATTTTTCTAAGGCATTGAGCCCGAAGTTCGCTCCACTTTGAGCGACTCCCGGGAGTCGCAACTACTTCTCGGCGACCTCCATAATCGTCCTGCCTGCCCGCGAATCGCCAGCCAAATGGAGAAGTCAAAACAGCAAGGCGGGGCAGCTCCTCCCGGGATTCACGGCAGTTTTGGGCGATTCTCGGGATCGCTCCTCCGTTGAGCGATTGATCGGAAACCCCGCACGTTTGAAGATTGCAAAGTGTAGAGGCTGCCCAAGGTTCACTCCTCCGTCCTGCGACTCCCAGCTTCGCACGAACACTGCAGCGAACAACAGACTAAAGCTGAAGGTGGGAAATTTCTTGGAATTTGTGCCAGTCTCGGTAAAGCTGCAGGCAAATTTAAAGAGGCAGGGTAGGTGGGCATTAATGCGCATCCGCAGAACACGAGTTCCAGTCTCCAACCCATCCCATCAGTACAACCATGTCAGGTCCCGAAAAAACTCCAAAGGGCAAGATACACCAACCGCATTAATGAAGCATGTTGCGCCAGCTGCAAGGACCGTCCGGAGCCGCTCTAAACACGAGTGAGCCAAATACGGATGTACTCTCATCTGCAGGGAGGTCAAATCTCAGCTACTTTTAGGGTTTGAGCATTAATGTAATGGGGTTAAACTCCTCTATAAAAGGCCACTCAATGTAATGTAAAAAGGGGGGAACTTTTGCTGGAAAACTGCTATGCTTTGATTTTTGAAATCAAGTGGAAGGAAAAAATACTCATTGCTTAGATAAGGACTAGCTCTCATAGGCTTAGATGTGAAACAGGGAGATGGACAACGCCCAAAGAACAATGGGAAGAAAGGATATGTACTCTATGCAGCACAGGGGCAATAGAGACAGAGGAACACTTCATCTATAAATGCCCGAGTTTTTCAGATATCCGTGACAAATACAAAGAAACACTTGGGAACGAGTTTATGACAGATTTATTTGAAGACAGTAAAATAAAAAAAGTTGGAGAATTGCTAACACAAATCAGCGGGAGAAGGAACAACCTTCTCAAAGATATTAAAGATCATATGATATGATTTGAGTAATTGTACTTCCATATTTGAGGTCCCATAGACCATATTTGGGTCTCGCGGATGTAATTAAAATCTTTCATTCATTCATTCTTGTATGCTGCCTTCTGCGATTATTTCTGCTATTTTGTTTCTTTAATTGCATACAGTAATTCTGCATCCTGGATTTAAGTGTGTGATTGAGGACAGACCTCTGGAATTCTCCTGGAGGATACATAGGGGAGGAAACATAGTGTTAGTTTCTTTGTATGCTGCCTTTGGTCGGTATTTCTGCTAAATTCATTTATTTTTCTGATTGCTGTAATTCTGCTATCTGGATTTAGGCATCGGAGGATAAGTGAATCCTGGAATTCTTCCAAAGGATACATAGGGAAACGAGTACTGTGTTCATTTATGATTTAATTCTTGTATTGATTGCTGCTACTTCAAAGTATGAGTTAGTGATCGTGCTGCCGGTTCTTCCCCTTTAAATCAGTTGCATTTACATCTCTTTCTGCAAATCTTTTAATCTCTTTCCAGTTCCCTTAGCTTTTTCCCAATCTCTTTCCTGTTCCCTTATCTTAAACCCCAGGTAGAATAGTATAGGAGCCGGCCTTCTCCGGAGATCGGCACGGAGGGCATCTCTTCCCCCCGGCCTTTCAATGTTGGTCCGGGTCTAGGGCGCGTAAACAAACCAAATCCTTTCCAGGTGGCGGATCCGTGACCAACAAGTTACCAGGCAGCAATATTTACTTAAAAAGAGGAGGATAAAAAAACAAAATCCTAAACCCAAAATCCTAGGGTTTAAAATTCAAAGTTCAAAGTTTCAAACATTAACAGCTGAAAATGGGCTTGCATACGTAGTTATCAGGCAGCAATATTTACAAAAAAAATAGGAGGAAAAAATAACCCAAAACCCTAGACTGTTTAGGGTTTAGGGTTTAAACTTTAACTTCGAAGTTCAAACATTAACAGCTGAAAAATGGGCTTGCATAAAAAAAACCCTAAATCGGCCACAACCTAAAAAAACAATTATAAAAAAAAAATGCAGATTTTTTGACGATTTTTGAAAAATCGGCGATGCTGATTTTTTCAAAAAATCTTTGCATCGCCGAGAGTTTGCTGATTGCATCGACATTTTAAAAAATTGGCTAAAAATCGGGATTCTGCAGATTTGTTTGCAGATTTTCTCAATTATGCTTTTAATACCCTTCCAGAAAAAGTACACTATCCTTTCATATGTTTTGAGGAACTCAAAATGGAAAATGGCCTGCAATAGGTCAAGCATGCATTTCCTTCATAAGGAGTTCTCGGATTGGAGATGTGTGAGGAACAACAATGTGCTGGCGATAGTGTAAATCTTGTCTATCCCAAGTGTGTCCTAGACATGACGTAGGTTCTGCTTGAAGGGGGGCAACCAAAGCTTGCAATCCTGAGTCCTTGAGCACCTCTTCTCGAAGAGAATTTATCCACTATGGAATAGGCGAAGAAATGGCACATAGCATACTTTGAGCCTCAAATTGGTGAGAGAGGTCATCCGCCACAATGTTCTCCTTTCCTTTTTTATAAGTAATATCATAATCATAGCTCATGAGCTTAGAGACCCAATTTTGTTGTTCGGGGTGGCAACTTGCTACTCTAGGAAATATTTGAGACTTCGATGATCTGTGTTTATAGAGAAATGATGCCCAATAAGATAAGGTCACCAATGAGTAATTGTATGCAAAATTACAAGCATTTCCTTAGCATAAGTTGATTTGCTTAGATTAGATTTCGGCTTGAGAGCGCTTTACTAGTGAAAGCCAAGGGGCGCCCTTCCTGCATCAACACAGCGCCAATGCCATTGCTTGAAGCAACCCTTTCAATTACGAAGAGAATTTATCCACTATGGAATAGGCGAAGAAATGGCACATAGCATACTTTGAGCCTCAAATTGGTGAGAGAGGTCATCCGCCACAATGTTCTCCTTGCCTTCTTTATAAGTAATATCATAATCATAGCTCATGAGCTTAGAGACCCAATTTTGTTGTTCGAGGGTGGCAACTCTCTACTTTAGGAAATATTTGAGACTTCGATGATCTGTGTTTATAGAGAAATGATACCCAATAAGATAAGGTCGCCAATGAGTAATTGTATGCAAAATTACAAGCATTTCCTTAGCATAAGTTGATTTGCTTAGATTAGATTTTGGCTTGAGAGCGCTTTACTAGTGAAAGCCAAGGGGCGCCCTTCCTGCATCAACACAGCGCCAATGCCATTGCTTGAAGCAACCCTTTCAATTACAAAGGGCTTGGAAAATCAGGCATTGCTAAGACTGGAGTGATTGTTATAACATGTTTCAAATCAAGGAAAGCCTGCTCAGTTGGACCGGTCCAAGTAAAAGAATTATTTATTAACATGGTCGTTAAAGGAGCAGCAATTTTACCATAGTTGCGGACAAGTTTGCAGTAATAGCTTGTGAGCCCCAAAAATCCATGAAGGCCTTTTAGAGTGTGAGGTTTAGGCCACTCGTGAATGACTTGAATCTTCTTAGGGTCAACTTAAACTCCATCTTTGGTGACAATGTGTCCCAAATACTCCACTTTAGTCGACCCAAAAGAACACTTGGACCTCTTAGCATAAAGTTGATGTTGTGCCAAAAGTTTTTAAGTTTGATCCACACGAATGAGGTGCTCTTTCCAAGAGCGACTATAAACCAAAATGTCATCAAAGAATACTAAAATGAATTTACGAAGGAATGAGCGAAAAATGTTCATGAGGCTTTGAAATGTGAAAGGTGCATTTGTCAAACCAAATGACAACCAAAAATTTATAATGGCCCTCATGAGTGCGGAATGCTATTTTCGGGATATCCTCAACCTTGAGCCTTATCTGATTGTAACCCGAGCGAAGATCTAATTTGGAGAAGAAAATAGCCCTATGTAGCTCATCTAGTAATTCATCGACCACTGGAATGAGAAATTTATTCTTAATGGTGAGCTTATGGAGCTTACAAAAATCTATACACAACCACCAGGACCCGTTTTTCTTTCGAATCAATAAGATAGAAGAATAAGGATTGTTACTAGGCCAAATGACTCCAGCTTTTAACAACTCCTGAACTAACTTCTCTATTTCTAACTTAAGAGCATGGGGGTATCAGTAAGGTCTGATGTTAGGTGGCATACTGCCAGGTACCAATGGACTCGCATGATCATGGGAGCGATGCGACAATAATGCTGTTGGTTTTGCAAAAACTGCATCATGCTTTGTCAAAACGAGTTGCAAATCCTTTGGAACTTGGTCCTCTAGTGGAGTTGGTTGGATTGCAAATATCTGAGTGATTACCCCACGAGAAAATATTTTTAACAACTTCACCATATGGTTTGAGCTAATAACCTGAGGAGGCAATGTTTGTGACTCTCGAAGAGTGTAAGACCTACAATCTTGTTAAAATTGCATCCATAACTCGGCAAATTCCAGGCGATGGTTCCCAAAGTACCTAGCCGTTGAGCTCCTAACACAATATCACATCCCCTAAATGAAGAGCAAACATATCCGTCTTAAGCTCATAATCCCTTATTTTCAAATTAACATTGCGGATGCAAGGCAAGGTCCCTCCATTTGCCACCATAACCTCAAAGGAGTTGCATGTATGTATGTAACAATTGGCTTGCTTGGAAATTCAAGGATCAATAAAGTTGTGTGTGCTTCCTGAATCAATGAGGATTGTAAGATGTTGGCCTTTGAAAAAACCCACAACTTTCATGGTTTGTGGAGTAGTAATCCCTACAAGGGCATGGACAAAACTTTTTGGCTGTGGTTCTTCTTGTGTTTCACCTTCATTTTGAGGTGGGTTTGCTGATGGTTTTACTTAATCTTCACTTTGTTCATTGCTTACTAGGTCCTCTAAATCTATCAGAAATAACTTTCTTTGGGCGTATTTATACCCTCAAACATATTGTTCATCACAATTGTAACACAAACCTTGGGCGCATTGAGCATCCATTTCTTTTGTGGTCAAGTGTTTGTGAGGTATAGATTTATTTTCATTATTGGTTGTGAACTTGGAAGAAAAGGAGGGTTTGGTTTGTGGAAATTTATGTCTCTCGTTGAGCAGAAAATTTGTCTCCGGCCAATGGTGCCAATCCTATGGCCTGCATCATAGTTTGCGGTTTGAACATCTTAACCTCACTTTTGAGATCATCCTTCAAGCCACTAATGAAACAACTCAAAAAAAATGCTTCATTCAACTCCATAGTCCTGTCAGCCAATTTCTCAAATTGGGTCTAGTAATCACGAACTGTAGAGGTTTGTCTCAATTTGGTCAATGCTTCTGTGAAGTCGTCATACTCACTAGGGCCAAAACGAGTAACTGTGACTCAAAAACTTCCCAAGAAGGGTTGGGAACTGTGTGTTGCAACCATTGATACCACTGTAAAACTTCAGATTCAAAGTTGAAGGAAGTCATCTCAATCCATAAATATTTAGGGACATTGTGGAGTTTGAAAAATTGATCAAGGCGACATAACCACCCGATTGCGTCCTTCCCATTGAACTTAGGAATGTCCAATTTAGGCATCTTAAAGGGAGAGTGTGAGAGCCTTCCCTGTCCTTATGGGTTCCTTTTTCCTGACCTGATTGTTTAGTATCATGATACTCAAACACTTTTGGGCCACCTTGGAGTTTGGACTCAACCTCTAGAAAGTGTTCTTCAAAGTTGGCTTTGGAGCTGATGTATTCACTTCTAAAGCGTTGAATGTCTTCCCTTATTGTTTGATTGTCATGGAGAAGGGTATTAAGTGTGCTTTGTATTTGATCCAACATTGAAGTGGCTTGTTCTACCTCTTTTTGATGTCTGCAAGTACCACCAGCCATTTTGGTATGATTTGAACAATTACTACTGACTTACTAAAAATAGAAGTATGGTTCCAGGAGTTACTATTTTTAGTAAGGAACCCAAAAAAGTGCTTGGGTGCTATATATCAAATTGATCAACTCAAAAAGATGGTCACAATGAGCTATGTACCCCAACACTAATTTTGGACACCCTAGACTTTTTTATTGCTGTTTTGACGAGTCTACTAGTGTGATCGGTTTTTGCTTTGGATGTTGGGTTTAAAGTTAGGTTCTATGTAGGCCAACTCTGCCCTATCTGTTCTGACTACTGACCACTCTCGACATTGTACTGTCACCTGCATTGCGAGTATTGACATTGTTCAGTTACTGACTCTGTGGTTCCTTGTATTGACATTGTTCAGTTACTGACTCTGTGGTTCCTTGTATTGACATTGGCTGTTCTGTTTCTGTCATTGACAACTTTGTAATTACTAACTGTTATAGACAACTGTTACTGCCAACTAACAATCCTGACCCTATTGTTACTGAAAATTAAGACACTTGTAGACTCTGCCTTGATTGTTTCTGTTTTGTTCACCAATTCCTAACTTCGTGCATGCAGTTTTTCCATGATAGGGAAGTCTCCTCCATATGCTCAATTTTTGTGGGACAATTTTGGTTGTAGGTAAAACATTCAACGGAATAAGAATTGTTTTGCAGGTTAAACTCTTGACAAAACCTGGGTATGCTAGGCAGGGGTGTATGTAATACCCAAGGCCCTCTGTTATACCTCAATGACGAACGATAGTGCTCGGACTAATATTTCAGGTCACTACCCAAGGAGGATTCCACACATACCCTTGAGCACACTACCCGCCTCTTTGACAGTACGGGAGGACAATCTTTTCGGATGTTGTGTCTTGTGTACTATGGCTAATACAAGGCTGACAAGCTTCTTAATGGATAAAAGTTTCTTCTTATCCTAGGTGGTCTCCCGAGATACCCAAAGATACGTGGGAGCTCAATTTCGTAGGTGGGTGTTGTCTAAGGTCTGGGTATTGGAGTTTGATCGCCCTTCACTTCACTAGATGCTTGATGGGCTATCTAGCCTAGTCAATAACGACAACTCCACGATCCCCGACACAGGGTTTCTAACCTAAACAACTATTGCAGAAAAAAAAAGGATTGTATTTTTGCAAGGACAAGTAGAAAATGGAAAACACGGAAAAATTATACCTAACAGTTTGAATGGAGGGGCAAGAACTATTGCAGTCGTAGCGGAACTCGGCCCTAGAAAGTGCTTTGATACCACTTGTTAGGAACATACTATTAAAAATAAGCTCACTCACACAAAAACTGTAAATAAAACAAAGATTCATGAAATAACAAAATATCACAATGTAGAAAGAAAATGCAGAATTAAACAATCTCACAACAACACAGAATCGTAGGCCTCTTTGAGGGGTAACCCCTTTCAATACTTTAATTAATTTGCAAAAAGATACATTCATACATGGCTCCATGTCTTTTAAAGATAAACTTCATGCAACCCTAACTTAATGCTCAAGAGTTGGCTTACATGCGAATTTCCACTATACAAAATATTGTAATAAGGGGGGATGTTAGAATAATATTATATTATTCTAACTTTAGAACTCACAAGAGATACTCGATAGGAGGTTAAGTTTTAGTTTGAATTGACACTCCAATTTTATATTTGGTTATAAAACTATAACCAGATGTATGTATTTATCTCTCATATTATGGAGACTAACATGATCAAGGGAAGATTAGGTATAGCTTATCACCATGTAGTAGTCCTATTATGCTAGCACCAAAGAAGGATGAGACTTAGTACCTATGTATTGTCTACGGGGTGCTTAACAAAATCATAGTCAAGAACATGTATCCTTTGCTATGCATTGATGACCTATTGGACTAGTGCCAAGGGGCATGATACTTTAACAAGGTTGTCCTCCAGTTATCATCATGTACCTGCAAACCACATTAACATATGGAAAGCGACCTTTTCAAGATGAGGAAAGGACTGTTTGAGTGGTTGGTTATGCCTTTTGGCTTGATCAAAGTTCCAGCAACATTCATGTGCCTAATAAATGTTGTGTCCTTACATAGGATCCTTTGTAATCATCTACTTGGATGATATCCTTGTGTTTAACAAGACATAGGAAGATCATCTATAGCACATGTTCTAGGTTTGGACACTATATGCAAGCATAAGCTCCAAGCAAATTTGGGCAAGTGTACATTTAGTGTCATATAGATCTCATACGTGGCTACATCATTAACCAACATGGAATCTGTATGGACCTAGAAAAGATTCAATTTTGGGAACGACCAACACCCAAGAATTAAATAGAGCTTAGAAGTGTCCTTGGCCTTGACAACTTCTGTTGTAGGTTTGTCTTGGTTGTTTCACATGTCTCATTGCCTTTGAACCAAGTCATGTGTGGGAAGGTGAAGTCACTATACTTAACAAAAACTATAGGTAATATAAAAACTGAGACGTCGTCTCTGTTTAGCCCCAATGTTAGCCATTTGAGCTCGAAATTGATGGATCCAACGAAGCACTTGACACGATCCTGATCTAGAATGGGCATTTGGTGGCATACAACTTTGCGATGGTTTGAGACACAACTTCGCGCTATTGCACACGTGAGGAGCTGTATTATAGTGGCACTATTATATTATGGATAAGGAAATTGTTCATTCAAATTATAGGCCTTTGCAATTGTTACATTCACAAAGCAAATTAAAAAATGGTAGGCATATTAAATGCATGACTTGTAAGAGTTTGATCTTGTGATTAAACATTGTAAGGGAAAGGAGAACCAACCATCAGATTGTTTGAGCTGCTCACTGGTATAGACGTTGTTAGTTCTCGATGCCAGGGGACATGGTACCAACGACTAACAAGTGTTGAATCTCATAGATGTTGACTTTGACATTGTTGTTAGTTCTTAATGCTAGGGGACATAGTGCCAATGACTGTCAAGTTTTGAATCCCTTAGATGCTGACTTTGTCGACATTCAACTTCAAGTGACAAAAGGCAAGTCGATGCTAGAGCATCGTCTTCAGGTTGGGTGGTTGTAATGTGTTGAAAAGCTTTGACATTCAACGCATTGTAGCAATTACAAATATGGGAGGTGCATTACTGAAAGGTAGCTGGACACTTTGACATCAACAAGACACTTTAAGCGCTATAATAATACTTCCACTAGATGCACATGTGCAAGGAAATGGAGCTGTATGTTTTTTCCTATACTTCCAGCAATAATCAACTAATGGGAGCTCGGACTATACACCCCACTACAGGTTTCTTCTAGACCCTTGGAATCCATTAACATGGATTTCTCTCAGGATTGTCAACTGTAAAGCAACAACATAATAATATTTTTGTGCTCATGGATATGTTCAACAAGATGACTATCATGGCATTGTGCAACAAAAGCATTGACGCTTTGGAGACTGCTTGTTTGTTCTTTCAGTAGGTTTGGGTTCATTTCGGCCCACCTGATTTGATTGTATCAGACAGGGACAACAAGTTCCATAACTATTTTTGCCATCTTTGGAACCTCTTGGACACTAAGCTTGAATGTTCCACTACATTCCATCCACAGACTGATAGATAGATGGAGGTGGTTAATAAGATGATAGTGCATTTGCTCAAGATGTACAACCACCATCAACCTTGCACGTGGGATGAGAGTCTACTTTTCATCCAACATTCCTATGAAAGGGCCATTGGCGCTTCCATAGGTCACAATCCGTTTCAGGATTGCTCGATTTTTCAACCTAGTGCCCTACTGGATGTTGCCTTTCATATTGTGCCATGACACCAACTCCAATCAAGGAGGTAGACAAGGCTGAAAATTTTCTGCAACAAGTGTAGAACATCTAGGTTGAGGTTCAGCAAATCCTGTAGTGCCAACAATCGAAATATAAGAAGTACCATCATCAACATAGAACTTCTCGTTCTTTTTAGGTTGCAGATATGGTTTGGCTCCATCTAAAGAAGGATCACTTTTTTGGCGTGCATCGGAAGATTAGACCATTATGCTCTGGTCCTTATACCATTTAGCGCAAGGCAAGCAAGATCACTTTTGTCCTTCACTTGCCACCTTAGTTGGGATGGATCTAGTGTTTCATGTAGAACTCGTTAAGCTGGATCTCTCTCCTTTGTTAAAGCCAGTGGCAGTACGTTATCCAATGTAGTTGGAGCCTACAACAGTAGAGTAGATAATGGATGTGACCAACGAGAGTACTCACCAAGGGGGTTGAGGGACAACCTATTTAGAGTTGCAAAAACAGGGATAACTTCTAACATGAGCAAAGTGGTACGTGCTTGACCAACTCGAGTATCTTTTCGCCTAGTTGGTTTAAATTCCCAAGGAGCATGATGCCAAAGCTATCACAACTTGTAGACCTTAGTGCCTATATTAATTCTTCACCAGATAGGCTAGTGCCATGACTCTCTTTGGTGCCAACCCTCTGATGCCAACTCTATACGCACCAACATGTAAAAGACGACAAGCCTTCGGCACCAACTGCAAATGTTACCATTCAACCTTAGAGTGACTGAGTGTTCAGTAGTGCCTGATGTTTGACACCTTTAAGCAAGGAACCAGTTCAGCCATGTGTTCATTCTCAAACTGGTGCCCTGCATAGAGGAAGCTGAAGAGGCGGTTTGCAAACTGTTTCTGAAACTGCTTCTCAAAGTGGTTCATCTTTCAACTTTATTGTAACTTATGCACAGAACTTGTATATAGATTAGTATGGGAACTCATTTCTATCTTTTTCGTCTCTTCTTCAACTTCTGAGTTCCTCCTTGTCCTTTTCTCCCTTCCGCTTCTCTCTTGAAGATTTCTCTTCGGGCTTTCTGCTACCCTCAACAGAACAGAGTGCCTTGCACCCTGCAGCAGCGCACCCCTTGTACTAGACATTTGTGCAGTTGCTTTATACTTAATACAAGAGCCTTATATTCTATAGTGCATTTGCATCATCATCGTCTATTGTGTTTTTTGTTATGTATGATGTTTTTCCTCATTGGTTCTGAATAGGAGAACACCCTTGTGCCTTGCTTCCTTGCAGCACAGCCATGTCCATAACTTGTAGGCGCCACAAGCTGGCTCTGCCGAAACATCCTAGGCCCTATGGTGTGGATCATTTATACCCTTGAGCATTAATGCATTTAATGGACATGATTGAGTTTGATTACATATGATATTCATATCATTGCCTGCAATAATTTGAATTAAATGAACTCTGGGTTGTTGACCCATAGAACACTGGGTTTAAAAATGACCACCATCTTCAGGTTCTTTATGATGCCGGATGTTATGATCAACAAATGTTTGTGGGTGCTCATGGGAAGTACGTCTAGCTGCTATTTTCCGTCCAATTCAAGTGATTTCAATAAAACTATTATGTGGTCCAGATTGGGAGATTTTCATATTCCCTTGCCTTACATCAGCTTTTTTGTGGAGTATATTTGGCTGACACAAAATTAGCCAAATCAATTCAGAAGCAATGTAAACAAAATTTACATACTACTAAAGATTAAAACATGTTATACAGAAAGTTACACATTTATAATTGTTAACAATATAGTCTAGGTATGCTCCTTGTATGTTCCTCAGAACAAATATGGTCAAATTGAACTCCATTTAGGAACTGTGTAAACAAGCACCGAGTATATGACAATAAAACTTAAGAAAATAAACATATTTAGCAGAAAATTATGACCATGAACACCACTATTGAAAATTGCACACATTTATAGCTGTTAGGAGTACAGTCCAGATATAATCCTAGTTTGCTTTCCAAAACAAATTTAGAAAATTAATACATAAAGAAGTTTAAAGAAACAAATATGACAATAAACTTTGTATATTGTGTGACAGTATTGATTATGATTCAATAGTTAATTGAAGTATAAACAAGACTTACATTGATTGTAAAAGAGATTGAATCATCTTTTGAAGTATAGAGACAAGTCTTTGAGGTGAAAACTTATGACTGGGTTCATATAAACGCAACATAACATAGCCCATGCAACATAAAGTTTCATAACAGACAAATGAAAATTGCACATATTTACAGCTGTTAAAAGTGCAGTCCGGATATAATCCTAGTATACTTCTCGAAACAAATTTGAAAAATTAATATATAAAGAAGTTAAGGAAATGAAATTGACGGTACGCTTTGTATATTGTGTGGTACGCTTTGTATATTGTGTGATAACATTGACTATGACTTGATAATTAATGGGAGTATTAAAACAAAATAAGGTTTATATAGACATCAACTTTAAAAAAGTATTCAATCATCTTTTCAAGTATAAACACAAGTGTACAAGGTGAAAAATTGTGATTGGGTTCATGTAAATGCCCGATAACATAGCCCATGCAAGATGAACAAAGTTTCATAACAGGCAAATCTACCGACAATGTTTGGATTGGCCTTGAAAAAAAACAAAAATGTCAGGCAGAAAACTAGTGACAGAAGAAGTTTACAAATACATTCTCTGCTACAAATACAGCTTAAAATCAGTGTTGAAAAAACTTTAAAAATAGTCTCGCATGATTTTTCTTTTCCCCCAATTTACTTGGGGTAGCCATTTTCTTTTTTCCATTTTTCTTAGTGGAAAACAATGGGAAAAAGATCATGGTTTTGCAAAACTTTCCTGATAAAATGCCTATCACAAGAATGATTTGTCTTAAAATTACATGAAAAAAAGAGAGTTTTTAATTATTGTCATGATAATTTCTTTAAACATATAGGTAACTACCTTGAAGAATATTACAAACTTATAAAAAAACCTATGCACTACTCACTCAACTATGAGCAAAATTTGCAGTGGCTTGGTATATATATAAGGCTGTCTTGTTATTTTATCTTTGCATTTTTCTCCTCTTTGGTTCATCTCTCATCTTCCTTGGAAGGATTGATTGACCCTTAATAAGATTGTTCAAAAAGATGTAGTTTTTCATCATAAAATGCATCTTCTTTTTTGGATGCTGACGCATCCTCATTGGAAATGAGTTGGGTAACATGATGGAATTATTGTCATCCTCATCTGACTCAGTATCATCCACTATGTCATCTTTCGAACCAATAATTGAAATCATTCATTGATTTATCCATTAACTCTTGCTTCTTGGTTGAGGTATTGTATCTTTTCCTTTTCCTCAATTTTTTGATTCAACTTGCTGTTGAGACTAAACATTAAGACGAACGAACAAAAAGTTTTTAATATTGCCATTAGCTCTAGTGTCATTCTATGAAAGGAATCACAGCAAGGTTGAAAGCCATAGCCTTCCTACGTGTCCTATTGTCATAGACCAAATAAAAAGCTTAAAAAACGTATATGAGGAAAATACAGCAGATTGATATTCTCTTGTATAAACTTAAGCCTCTCTCAATGTTTAGAAGGGCTGCACATGAAGAAAATAAAATATCAAATCACTATCAATATCAAGGCGATAGCCCATTTTTATTGACTTCGTTGCAGTCGAGGTTGCTACAGAACCAAGCAAAGCTTTTTCAAATGAGCCCAACTTGATGCAGAATATCTGCAGAATATTTGGTATAAATTTAGAATAATGTAATTTCATATAGACCACCCAAAAATTTCTTAATAGATCATGCAAGCCAGCTTATTTCTATTACAATACCATATTGTGGAGGCTGTGAGGCGATGGATGCTGTGACAAGAAAATCCTACACATGAAATATGCTATCCTCTATGATATTTAGATATGTTAGATTGTACATGAAATTATTTCTTAGATATTATCTCAAATGTTACCATTTGTAAGTGCAACTCAACATGAAACACAATATTAATTTAGGAGATTTTTTTTAATAGAACCAAGGACTATACAGATAATGGAATGAAAATAGTATAAATAATATACCCTTTTTGTTTTTTAATAAGCTATTCTGGCTTCTATTGGCGATCAGTCCCATTAAAAAATACAAAACATTACATTGCTATCAAGGTAATTAAACCATATCCAACTTCGATATTCTTCATTTGCCTTTCTATCGAAGATATTTGCCATCTGTGATAAACTGCTAAATTTCCGCAATCAACTCCTAGATATCATTTTTATTAAGAGATTAAATCCCACTTTTCCTTCTGAAATTTTAATTTTGTCAAGATGAAATTCAACACCGCGATCGCTAAAATATTTGTTGTCCGGTTTCCATATCTATAAACATCTTGTCTATAACAACTTTGACAATTTCTTAATATCTTTTTTTAGTATTTTTATTCATGCCCCTAATATTCCAAGTTATTAATTTCGTCATCATTTTTTGTTTTTATTTGTGGGTTTAGTCCCACTTCTTCTGAACTCTTGTGATATTTTCCTTTGGTTTCCCATATCAATATCCCTTTGAGTTTCTTTTTCTCTTTGTTTTTTCTTCTTGGGTCTTTCTCTCTTTTTTTCATTCCCATCAATACTTTTATCTTCATCAATCTCTTCAATCTTCTTATATTGCTCATAGTAAGATTTGTCATCTATAGGTTTGTCTTGCTCTAAAGGATCCAAAGTGCAAGGAACAACCTTAGAAGCATAGTCTTTTTTATGTTTCTTTTGAAATCTTAAGGTGCAAGGACGTTCTTCCATAGCAATTACCTTCTTATGCTGCCCAAAAAACCCTAAATTGTTAAGGATTTCCTCCATCCTCATTTTTTTATTATGCTGCTCTTGGAACCTTAAAGTGCAAGAGATAACCTCTACACCACTTCAACTTTTATTACCAGGAGAGGCTTTATACTACTTGAGGAAAATGAAGATGATTTACCTGGAATAAACTTGACCTCTTTTGCCATCTTTGTTTTAGGATTTTCCTCCACATCTTCCTTTGCACCTTTAATTTCTTCTGAACTTGAACTTACACATTGTACTTTCTCATCCCTTATATCCTTCTTTGTTTCTTCTAACGATTGATCCAAGTGAGCTATGGTGGCCTTTGCCATATGATGTTGTAGATAGGCTTTCTTTGTCTCTTCTTTTGGAGTGGAATATCCTTGATTTGATCTAGCTTCTATTACAGTATGATTTCCTTGCTTTGTCTTGAAGTTTATCTTTGACCAAATTTTTCTCTCTTTCTTCATAGTTTTCACTTTGCAATTTCGTGCCATGTGTCAAGTCTCATAACAATTGTGGCATCAAAATGCGATATTTTCATAATCCACTTGTTGATCCCATTCTCTTGATTCAGATTTAATTTTAATGGATTGTGGCAAAGGTTTTGAAATATCCATAGCAACACATATTTGGGTATTGCCTAATCCACATCGAAAGCATAGAGGTTTTGAAATATCCATAGCAACACATATTTGGGTATTGCGAAGGAAAAAATTATGGAGGAGAATGGAAGAGCTAGAGGTTCCAATTCACTACAGGGCAGCGGTACACAGATTATATGAGCATGTAAAGGCTAGAATCAGAACGCAAGAAGGGTTATCTGAATGTTTTAGGAGTGACATAGGCGTCAAACAAGGTTGCCCTCTATCTCTAACCTTATTTGGGTTGTACATTGACAAGTTAGAAGAATGGATAAACAAATTTGGGGGAGAGGGTGTGCACTTAGCCAAATATGTGGTAAAACTCCTCATGTATGCAGACGATGTAATTCTTGTGGCCGAAACAGCTAAAGATCTAGAAGATCACCTTCGGGCTCTAGAACTCTTTTGTAAGGAAGTTGGGATGCAGGTGAACACAAGCAAAACAAAAATCATGATTTTTTCAGCAAAAAAGAAGAAGCAACATCTCAAATTTCAATTTGCAAAAGAACCTCTTGAGGTAGTGGTAGAATACAAATACCTAAGCATAGACTTTCATGACAAACTCAATTGGAATACATGTAGGATGAAAAGAACTCTAAGTGGTTGAAGAGTGCTATATGCACTTCAAAATCGGTTTAGGAATGCCGAGTTGTGGGACTGGAAGACCACCAAGGTCTTATTTGGTCTACTTGTCACACAATGGCACGACAAAAACAAAATGGAGGCAAAGAAAGGATTCAAAAACGTCTAATTACAATTTTTTTTTAGAATTAAGGCTATAGTATCTTATGAAATTATTCTAGTTGAAACTGGAATGTTCCCTTTAGAGGCAATTGCTATGACCAAGCTGATGTTACTTGGAAAAAACAGAAAACATGAAAAACAACAGATGGCTTAGGGCAGTTAGGGACGAAGAGCTGCATAGGCAGAAGAACACATGGATGAAACAAAATCAGAAATGGATGAAACGTTGGGAAATCAACATAAATGAATGCCCAAATTTCAATAAAAACATAAAAAACTATGTGAACAAAAAGCTTAGAAGTGGAATGTGGAAAAATGCAAGCAAGAAAAGACAATACTATATTGCAAAGTTTAACCCAACGTATGACCACAAGGAAAAAAACACGTATAGGCGCTGAAATCAAGTGGAGGGAAAAAATCCTCATTGCTTAGATAAGGACGAGCTCTCATAGGGTTAGATGTGAAACAAGGAGATGGACAATGCTGAAGGAACAATGAGAAGAAAGGATATGTACTCTATGCAGCACAGGGGCAATAGAGACAGAGGAACATTTCATCTATGAATGCCCGAGTTTTTGGGACATCCGTGGCAAATACAAAGAAACACTTGGAAAAGGGTCTATGATAGAGTTATTTGAAGACAGTAAAATAAAAAAAGTTGGGGAGTTGCTAACCCAAATCAGCAGGAGAAGGAACAGCCTTCTCAAGGATATTAATGGTCATATGATTTGAATATCTGTGCTTCCGTATTTGGGGGTCCCATAGGCCATGTTTGGGTCTCGCGGACACAATTACAATCTTTCATTCATTCATTCTATTGCTTCAAGCTTGATGAGCAAGTTTGGGGGAATGTTATGAATTGCACGTTAGAAAGTATAAATGGAAACTAATATATCTTTTGGTAATGTAAGTGCATATGTGGTAATGTGGGTAAAATATATAGTGTAATCATTACTTTATGTTTGAGCCAGGGATAAATAATGGAATTTGAAATGAAAAGTGGAAATCTAATCAAATCTAAAATTTAACCTTAATTATGGAAACTATGACTAAGAGAAATGGATGAATCCTAGCTAGTGTTGTATTCAAATTTCAATTTTAGGAGGTGAAGTAGAATTAAACTAGTAAATTTCAATTTTAGGAGGTGAAGTAGAATTAAGCTAGTAATTTTACATATTTGCCAGAGTAATTGTATAAAGAGGAAATTGTAAATTATAGACTGGGTATGGAATCTGTAACCCTCTATTATAGAATTCTTGGTTTGATGGATTCTTACTATTGAATTTTCAATGGAATATTAATATAAAATGGAACGAGTATTCTCTGAAATCCCTTCCTCTGCATTCCTTATTTTGTTGGTTATTATCATAGGCTATATATTCAAAATTTCTGTTTGTGCATAAGCTAATTGACTAGAAAGCGTTGTGTATAGATTCCTTGTCTTGGCTTCTTTATTATTTCAATAAAGGCATTGTGAAAGTTTAGTGTTTTGGGTTATATTTTGTAGAAGTATCGCCAGGGGTGCTTGTTTTCAGGAAACTTGTAGCATGTGGTGGTAAGAACCTAGATGGTGTTGCCGAATTATGGTAAACCTTTCCTTCTGGGAATGATTTTCCTTATTAAATGCAGAGCCTTGTGTTTGATGTTTATGATGTTCCCCATTACTTGAGTGCTTTGCTTGTGAACCATAGGCACTTGGTTTGACAATGGGCTACGAGTATATTTGAGTTGACAAAGTTTCTGTGTTGGTTGTACCGTACACTACCACATTTGTTATTGTCATATCTTCTAGATATCTGTGAGGAAATGAAATGGAATGAAATATTATTAATGTCTGTGGTGGGCCAAAATAAGACCCAAGGGACTATAAGAAGGACAATATATATGGTTATTCTTGGATGCTTTTATGCTTTGTAGTCTTTATTGTTTGCATGCTTGTTCAAGTGGAAGTGGGTATTTTTTCCATTATCAAGGCAAGATGATTATAAAATGATATGTTTACGAGTCCATAGAATAATCCTTCATCTAAGCCAGAATTGTGATTTTTTTAGTGACATAGACCTCCCTTAAGGCGTTACCACCCACTCTTATGTAAGAGAATTAGTATCAATACCTTCATAAAATCTTTATAATCTGTTATGATGTTTGTATCCATTCTTAACATAAACGTAGTCTGTTTGGCATTTAAAGCGTACTTTTGCTAACTGCAATATTTTTTCTCATTCTTGGGTGGCAAGTCTGTAATTGTGGCAACACCACTTTGCATTGTGAAATGCAATGTTAGTATATTTAAATTTAAATTTTTTTAATTTTAAATATTTTAATTAATGAAATTGTTTGTGTTTTTTTTCATACCTTTTTCTTCCTGAGATTTCTTAGTGCATTGTATCTACCTTCCTATCCTTTGGGTCTGGCATGGTATGCTGAAATGGCATGGTAATGACCTGGTTTTTGTGCTATTCTGCGCTCTTAGTTAATCTTGGAGGATCAAGAAAAATGCTCTTAGTTAACCTTGGGGATCAAGGAAACCCTTGTGGTAGGCTACACCTTAATCATAAATAGATGTTCTAGCTTGATGCTAATCTTATGGAATTGTCTTGGATGATAAATGGGAAGATTAACGTTTTGATTGAAATATTATTTGACTGAGGAAAAATAAATTGTTAACTAGGACAAGTATGGACCCAGATTACGTTGAGAAATTGTATTCACATGATAACATTGAAAGGAGTAGGAAATTTTATGCTTTTAAATAGGCTTGAATAAAAGAAACCTTAAAAATTTATACAAATTCAATCTTGAATGCATGCATATTAACAAGTGTAATACTTGAAACAATGAAATTATCTATTATCTATCTATATTTAGGCATGTGACCCTAAGAATTTATAGGAGCTTACTTTCTCCTTCCTTGGGTTGGAAGTAGAGACTACGGTCAAAGTATGTCCTCTTCCATAGAGTAAGATGATATATAGGGTTTTACGTGCTTTTAATTAGCAAATCAATTTATTTACCTGGGAAAACGAGTTTTGTTAATTGCCTTTGGTTTTACTGCTTTTGGGTTTTCTATTTTTGGTGAAGTTGGTTCCTTTGGGTGGTATTATAGGACTGAAGTAGTGACATGCATTAAAAGACATTATTCTGTTTCTGGGATGTTTAGCAGTAGATATTGCAACATGCCCTGTTGGATTTCATGTGGGTTAGTAATAGAATGCACTAAATTTTATGAATGGTTTGTGTATTGGCTTTTGGATCTAGACTTGTTATTGACAATGCTTGATCATTGAGAAGATGGTATCTGTGACTTAAATGAAAAACTGCTGGTGAATCATCTCATGATGCATGCTTTCCTGGTTTGAATGGTATTCGAAGAAGTTCTACCCTGCAATAGCATAAATGATTTTGCATTGTGTTGTAATCTATAACTTACATAGCAAAATACTCTATTCTTGTGAAGGTTCATTGTGAAAGTCTAGTTAGAAGTCTCTCTATGCGTTTATGTATACCTGAAGTACTGCATTGCACATTATTTACTTCTTGTAAAACTGCATTGCACATTATTTACTTCCTGTAAAACTGACTTGTGATTTGTTAGTGCTCAGGATCATGAACCAAAACTCTGAATTGAGGTTAAGAAACTCTCATAATACATGCATAATAACAACTTTGATCACATAGTCTTGTGTCTTGCATGGAAGTATGAGGCTAGAATTAGGACCTTGTGGTGAAACTGTTCAGAAACCTGGAATTTATATAAACAAATTGTTCCTAGGAGAACCATCATAGTGCAAAGCATGTCCCATGTGAAACTGCCCTTCTTACTTCCCTTGAGGTAATTTCCAAAAGGAAGTTTGCAAAGTGGGAGGA
Organism: Wollemia nobilis; assembly: GCA_028583015.1. Lineage (NCBI taxonomy): Eukaryota > Viridiplantae > Streptophyta > Pinopsida > Araucariales > Araucariaceae > Wollemia > Wollemia nobilis. Next base: position 677,302 of record JAQPPZ010002883.1, read on the forward strand.
ATATCATGGCCTATTTTGGCCCACCCCATTTTGCATTGGTTTAGTGTACTTTATTGGCTGGACCTTGGACCTTGAACATGCTACATTTATTGTAATGGTAATTGGAGATATCATGCTAATAAAAAGCGACTTAAACTAGAAAAATTTGGAAGTACACTACAATGCAAATCAGATTCTAGTCTTTGGGGTCAAAAAGTGGTTGATTAGATGTTCATTTTAGGCATGCAGGGATATTATCTTATTATTAAAATTTAAACTTGCTAACAAATAAAGTTCTTTAACTTTCACTCTGGGAGCCTCTTGTGTTGGCTAAATGGACATTCAATGACCCCTAAATCTTCAATGAAGAATGCTTGATAGTGTGTGTGTTTCTGTACATAGATAATAGTATAGAACCCTTTCTATAAAGGTTTTATTTTAGGCATGCAGGGATATTAACTTACTATTAAAATTTAAACTTGCTAACAAATAAAGTTTTTTAACTTTCACTCTGGGAGCCTCTTGTGTTGGCTAAATGGACATTCAATGACCCCTAAATCTTCAATGAAGAATGCTTGATAGTGTGTGTGTTTCTGTATATAGATAATAGTATAGAACCCTTTCTATAAAGGTTTTAGCTTGGTCTGCAACCTCCTTTTTTTTTTTTTTTTCTTTTTAAATTTCTCTTAGTGAAACAATTTAGCCTCTTCCTACACATGTAGTCCAAATAGCTTTATTGAACCTTATGTTTCCTTCATAGATGTTGCCCATGCAATAGAAATTTAGAGATCAACACTAGAGCATGTGTAGCAGCAATTCTATTGCCGTAGTTCGACTTGGGTGATTCCTAGAGGACAAACATTATTTTATTGTTATTGTAGCATATGGTTTGCAAAGAAAGGAAACTGTTTCCAAATCAGGCATTCATAGGTTAGATAAGCTTCTAATAAACAGATTCCCCCGAGTCAGACAAATTGCACAAATGGTTACGGAAAGCCTCGAGGGACCATAAACAAATTTTTAACCCATCTATTTTTTAAACCATTCCCTCAATTAGGCAAATATGGAAACAGTGTTGGTCCAAGAAGCATATTGCTCAACAAATATTGAGTAAAAATGTTGAACAACAAAATTAAAATTCTGTGTATTATAAGTTTCAGAAGAGGTGTGAATAGTTAACTATGGCTTGTAGTTAGGGTAATCTCAGTAATGAGAACCAAGTCCAAGTAGCATCAAAAGTGCTACGAATAATTTGTTTAAATTGATACCTTCCACGGTGGTGTGAGTAGAAGGTTAAGAGTATGAGAATGGAAAAAGAGCAGCCACACATTCTAGGAGGGCTGGCAAAGCTTTCATAAGGAATATCAACAATCGTAGATAATTTTAAAGATCCTAAAAATCCTTTTTGGTTTATATCTAGTGTTCAAATTTATATACTTGTTTGATCTCTGACCTTTTGACCAAGGCCCATTGTAAATCGGGTCTTGCAATCTACCTAAGCCCAAGATTTTGACCCTTAGACCATAATATGAAAACTTAATTTTGAATGACTCTGAGTTACCATACTTGGGGGGTTGCTCATAATTTTTGTTTTGTATTGATAAAAAAGGGGTTGAAGGGCCCCGACCCTTTACACAGAGCTCGAAAGATGTACAGGAAAAAACAAGAGAAGATCAGACAAATGCAAGATAGCCCTATCTTAGTAAAACAAACAAACCTGGGCTAAACCTGCTGATGGAGAAGCTGAAATAATATCCCTCCCGCTATCCTTCTATTTGACATGGCTTATGCAATGCTCAATGCTTTACACAACTGATAAAGAAACTGCTGACAACAATGTAATTTAGTGTGCTCAAATCCTTCGCATGATCCCAATAAGTATTCTGCTTTGCTCTGCCCTCTTTATCTGCAAACCGCCAAACAGGAGTCAATGAAATTCCGACATGGCAGCACACGCATCTTTCAATGACACGCAGCACACAGCCACAGATCACGGGACCCTGCCAGCCAGGGAGGCTGGCTAAACATTTAGGGTAAAGTCCGGGTTTTTATGAGGGGTCCGGGTCCCCTCGTACTGAGTGGGGTTTGAACCTTGGACCTCAAAGAGAGGCCAAAGCCCTTACCACTGCAGTAAGCTTGCAGCTTAACTTAATTTAATTTAATTTTTTTAATGAGTTTACACAGGTTTTTTTTATGAGGGTTCCTGGTCCCCTCATACTGTAATTACTCACAAGTATAGACGATAAATTCCAAAATTAAATCTCTTCTCAATTTTGCAGTTCTTAACCTGCTGATTATTTTTGCAGGAGTGGTGGACTTATGTATGCATGGGGCCTTCAGATCCCCATCCAAATTGGCACCTTGGGCTAAGAGGTACACAGCACCGTGCAGTAATGTGGCGTGTCTGGAAGGAAGGGGGTACAGGCTTTTTATACTGGGGAGCGAACTGCTATGAGAAAGCTGTTGTCTCTAGTGCAGAGGTAATGTTGTGATCCGTGCTTTATCTGAATTAAACTTATGAACTTCATATAAAATAGCTATAAATTAAGGTAGTTTATACTCAGCTTATATGTACTTGAAATTCATGAATGGAATTTGTGGGCTACAGATAAAGTTTCGTCGAGGTTTGCCTCCAGGTGACGGAGTATTGTTCTATCCTGGTGAAGTGTTCTCTTCTTCTAGTGAGCCTGTTGCTTCTGCTAGATTGGAGCGGATTCTTAGTGGTTTGCAGGTATTATTTTGGCCATTTTGTTTGGTTATTTCTTTCAATTATGCTTCAAAGTATTGGGTGTCATAAAAATTCTTATTTTTAGGGTGTCTGTTGTCTTTCTGAGAACTATACATGCTCTGGTTACTTGACTTCAAAGTTTCCATATCAGCAATAGTGACTTGTAGAGAATGTTATTGCCCTATTGAGGCCATGGGAACTGGTTACGGTCTTGCTCCATTACAGTGCTTCTTTTGTTTATCTGAGGTTTCTTTTTCAAAGTCAATCAGCGAGTCATTCAATGCTATTGTTGCAGAGGATGTGAGTTCATCTGTTTGCAAAATTTGGTGGGCTGCATGGTTAATTCTTTCTTTCAAGTTCCTTAAATTTGTAACAAGCTTTGTTATTGATGTTTTTCTGAACATATGCAGGACTTTGAATATCTAAGCTTATATGCATCACGGTATGGTAGGACTGAAGCTCTTGCACTGCTGGAGAGGTCAGGAGTCTATTATGGTCCAGAACGCTATACACACAATCATGGCCCCATTGATGTCATGAGAGGAGAGATTTTCCACACCTGTAGATCTTCATGAATTCAAGAATAGGTTTCTGTACTACATTACACGATGCATTCTTTGTTGTAACTTTCGAAGTTCAAAACATTCATCTATGTTTGTGTCTAGATGTATTTTTGTTTTATGATATGTTGGATGTTCTCTTTTCCTTCTAGGCCAATTTTGGCTGATTTACTCTAGTTCAACACAATCTATCATAGTTGCAGAAATGCTACCTGAGCATCTTCTATGTTTACCCTAATGATTGGAGTTTTGGATTCCATGGAAAGCCGATAGGCAGTTTATATTGTGGGCAAATGAGAGGTATAAATATTTTCTGAATGTAATGACATAAAATGGTCAAGCTTTACAGCTTGATTTTAGTAATATTTTGTCTTCTAGTTTATATGCTTGTGTATGCCAAATATTTGACTGACACATAAGGTGTCACTTAAGTCTTTTTGTTAGATACATGGAATGATGCAGTGTACGCTATCTGCAGTTATTTTGAGAAAATTTGTTTCATTTGTAGTGTCTAATATTGTGTTATTTTAGTTCATTGACTTAGTAGGTGCAGTTTGACCAGTTGCACTTGCCTCCAGATCCTTTGCTTTGAGGGTTTGAACATTACCCTCCTATGGATTTTGTCTTTGGTTCATTTTATGCTTTGATCTTTTTTCTTAATTTTATTTAAGTATTTTTTTTTAAGCCTGGCTCCCCATTAACTTACGTCAGTCAGATCTAACTTTTTGGAGTAAATTTCATAATGTACAACACATGCTGGATATATAAAGATATTAATCCTCGGTGGTTACTATTTTAAAATAGCTCTTGATGTGTTTATAACATGTTACGATAGTGAGCTACAATTTTTGTTCCAGTTTCAGCTTTTATTTTTCTCTTTCACGTTGGGGATTTGCTTGCACACAGAAAACCATTCTTTTTTCCAGTTTCAGCTTTTATTTTTCTCTTTCACGTTGGGGATTTGCTTGCACACAGAAAACCATGTGGTGCTCTACAAGTGGCACCTTTATGTTCAACATGCAGGCCATCACAGAACCTTAACGGTTTAAATTTTTAAATCATGGGCTCCCTTTGCTAGATGCTTTGGCGTGAAGATTAGACCATGGTTGTGATACATGGCAGTGTAAGATCTTTTCATCAATTCAGTAGTTTTTGACTTTGAAGTGCTAAGCAATTGAATTTGTAAATTGTTTCAGCATTTAAATTGTATTTGATGCAATTGATGATGAGTAAACTGTCTTGCAGGGCAATTTTCTTTTAATTATTATGCCCTTTTGAAATGGTGTTGAAAGGGAAGCATGGTAATTCACAGCAACTTGTAGCTGTACATAATCTTGTTTTATGGTCACAGTGTAGCAATATACAAGAGTGTCAATCCGCATATATGCCTTAAAATGAATTTCCATGCTACATGGTTTGTGTGTTATTAGGCTTGACATTATGGTGCATCACTAGTCAAGACATTAATTTCTAGAACTCATTAATATGGGAAGGGTACTTTGCAATAGATACACGTTTCCTTGAATTTGAGTCGAATTTGGGGAGAATGCCTGCTGGATTAAAACCTGCCTTGAGTCATTTTTGAGTTTGAGTATTCTAGAAGCTGCGGTGAACAAAATTCCCTTTTACCTTTACCAATACCAACGGCAAAATATGTATGTGTCTGGACACTAATGGGGGAAAATTGCTTTCGGTAGTAAGAATTTTAGGGGATTGGATTATTGTAGGTGAAACATTGCCATGAAGAGAGTTATGGATAGCCCTTAAGATTCTGTTATTTAATGTTTTTGGAAAAGTTGCTATGTGATATGGTACATGTGCTAAACTGCTATAAGTTTTCTTTCAGGTCACTAAAAGATTTGTTTAACATTGTACACGTGTTAAAAACTAGTAAGTTTTCATTCAGGTCAGTAAAAGATTTGTTTAACATGAAGGTCCCTCCATCCTCAACAAGTATATTGCGTAAGGTTTAGATAAACTCAAATTCTGAATGAAATCAACTTGGATAATGCATTTGTTTCCATTTTAAAATAAAAATTTGAATGAGTGGAGCTAAGATTACTAAAAGATCAGTGCTTGTTTCTTTGGAGGTGGTATCAACCTCTCATTTCTTACCGCATTGGACCAGATCAAACTCTTGTATAACCTAGTTATGACTTTCAGCTCATATGAGAGGATAAAGTGGTTGAGATAGCTACTCTCAAGCTGCAACGTTTCATTAATATTGCTTTGTCCACTATTAGTTTTTGTAATAATAAGACTACATAATTGCATTGGTTTTCCCATAATATCATAATCTTAGCCAACAATACGACCTTTCGGGGACCACTAGATTTGATATTTACCAAAGTTTTTGTAATAATAAGACCTACATAATTGCATTGGTTTTCCCATAATATCATAATCTTAGCCAACAATACGACCTTTTGGGGACCACTACTAGATTTGATGACTTCAGCGTTTCGAGTAATGGGTAGCCAGCAGGAGAGTTAAAGGGTTAGAAATTTATTTCCACGGGCTCTTTATAGTATATCTCATAATATTGAGGTCAACTCATTACGGTAACAAGGAAATGTGAGTTGAAGCGTTGATAGGATAGTTTTTATTTTAAATGGTAATAATTATTTTTATTAGAAGGGTGTGAATTAAAGTGCAGCGAATTAAGCACATTTGACAATTCTTGTAAAGTTTTCTGAAGATTTGGCACACGTTGATAGTATACCATTAAGTCATTACGGAACAGATACAATAGACAATAAAAATGGGTCATCTTGAAATTGTTTGATTGTCTAGTCATTCATATTAATACCCTTTGGTCGTACAAGATATCTCTTTAACGTACAACCAGTGTTGACTGGTTATTTTTGTATCCAATTTAGGCTTGTAGAGGAGATTTGTATTGTAAAAGAAGAAAGTAGGTTCTAACCTCCACAAGGCCAGAGATCATATGTGACAATCCTCATCCAGTTGACACAAATACTTCATCAGAGCATGTGTATAAGCCTAAGTCTACAGTCTTTTGGATTCAAATCTTGGACCTTCTGTTTAGAGTTCATTAGGCTCACTTAAGTTGCACGGGTATATTTACCATGCCTTAATGATGATGATGTATAAGTTCCTTTAAAATGCACCGTGTACTATATATCTACATATACCCAAATTTGAATTTTTGCAGTGGATATCCTATACTCATACTTGCATTTTTCTTAGGTATGCACCGATACACTCGAACAACCTTACATACGACCTAGGGCAATCAAATAGGTAGCCCATATAGGAGAGTGTTTGGGGTTAATTTTTTTTTTTTAAAGTTTTAGTATATAATTAAACCATTTATTTTGCTATCCTTATACTCTTGTTTAATTGCATGCTGACGTTAAAAGGTTTATCAATTTAATTTTCGGATTTTTTTATATTTTTTAATGGGTTATATGGGATTGAGTGGGGTATCAATTGTATTACATCATGATTGCATATTCGTTTTACAACTTAACAATAATGTATGTGTTGTTTGGCAAGATTTGAATGATACGCTCCTTGAAATTTCAGGAATTTAACTGGTTGAATTAATGTTGATTGATATTTTTGATTTTTGTTATATTTGACAGATATAAATTACTTTTTTAGTAATGTTACTATTTAGTTAAATTACTTATTTCACTACTTTGGTATAGATTTTTTAGGCTGTTTTATTCAAATTCAAAATAGATGGTAGGTGTCCTTTGGATTGCATTTCTAATGTTTACTAATGAGCTTCATCTCATAAATAGAATTTAATTTTAGTGATGACGAGTTGATGACTATCTTTCACTTAATTCTAAACATGTGATAGATAGCATCATATCATTGATAATTATCATTTATCATCACCTTAAAATATATGGTGGTTTGATGACTAGCTTTCACTTAATTCTAAACATGTGATTGATAGCACCATATCACTATCATTCTTCATCACCTTAAAAAATGTGTTGGTTTTATATTACACATTTGGTTAGACTTCTATACAAGAGCATGTGTGATTTTGTCAATGATGTTTACTAGGAAGTAGATGGTTAATGCATGAAGAATTGCTGAATTTTAATATTTTATTGTGTGTTATATTGAGGGCTAATTGTTTTTAAAGGGATAGATAAGTTAGAAGCAAGCAAAATTTATGAATTTTATACTTAGTACAAATTGTTATTTTTCATTTTTTGATAAATACACACCCACTCCCTCACACACTTACCCACGCCACAGTTTTAACCTAGGCAAATTAATAGTTATTTTATTGTGAAGTCTAAACTTATTTTATAAAGTAAAAATTTGAACCAAATTAAATTTGAAACTACATTATTCACATCTTCTACATATTTAGTAAAATGAGATAAGTGTATTTAAAAGGAAAAAGAAATTGTGTGCATGTTCAAGTGAAAAATGGATAAAGCAACATAGGTGAGAATTGAATAATACAATTCAATTACTATAATAGCCTAAATGGCGTTTGGTGCTTTAACGACCAATAAATCTGAAAGCTGAAGGAGCATGGAAGGTTGAATGATGAGTTGATCTTTGGAGTGTCAAGGTTGAAGGAGCGTGGAAGGTTGGGCTGGTTGAAGGAGTTACACTGAAAGGTTGGGATGGTTGAACGAGCTACACCGAAAGGCTGGGATGTTGGGTGGAAGGTTGGAATGGTTGGGATGGTTGAAGGAACGTGGAGGGCCGATAATGTTGGAGTGTGGAAGGTTGGGCCGGTTGAAGGAGCTGTAGCGGAAGGCTGAAATGTTGAGTTGAAGGCTGCTTAGGTTGAAGGAGCGTGGAAGGCTGGTCTTTGTTGGGTGAAAGGCTTGTGTGAGATCGGATTAGCTGAGGGAACCACAATAGTAGGTTGGGTTGTTGAGTGTAGTGTAGCAACAAGTCGGGTTGTTGGGAGGAAGGCTGGACCAACTAAAATCCGTTGTTTTTCTTTTTGGTGTGCTTGTGGGTTTGGAACCTATAGGTATTGGGGTGGTTTTTCCTCTCTTTACAACAAAATAATGTTCGAAGGATTAGTTTTTTTTGAAAACTACTTATCTTTTAAGAGCCATATCTTTGCGAAAAGTCACCGATTCAACTGTTTCTTGGACTAATTTGTGCAAAATTTGAATAGTTTTAAAATTAGTGGTGAAGTTTTGACATTGTGAAGGTTGCAATAAGAAAATATCAAGAAAGATGATAAGTTAATTGTATTCATAAAGAAAATTGAAAAGATCCAAAAAATGAAAAATCAAGAACATAAACATTTTATGTAAAATGATGTAGGTTTCTAGCTATAACATCTCAATTGAGATGAGAGGTGTATTTATTTATAAACTCTCAAACTTTAAAGAAGAGAATTGTAATTTGTTAAGGGTGGAAGCCCTGAGTACAACCCTTTATTACCCAACCAAAAAAAAATCGGCCTAAAAGGTACCACAAAATAATTGAAAGGATTAACTGATTTGTTCTCGACAATAATATATAAACTTTCTAAAGCAAAACGTATATTGAATTTCACATGCTTCATGTAAAATAAATAAGAAAATGGATGAATTTACGGTGTTAGAGCTTGTGTTAATCTAGGCATGTGACATTTATAGAGCATGGCTTTATCCTTAAAAATGCTCATTTTTTTTTTTTTATATCCTAATTGTACTATTAGGGGCATAACTTTGTGTTCTAAAGAGAACAATATTAGCATGCTATTCTATTGTAGATAGAGTTGTTGACATGTTTGTAGAAAAAAATGCTTTGGAAGCCTTAAAAAATACAAAACAATATAATTATTAAAAGTAGTAATTTTCTATTTTTAGATTTTTGTAAGCCAAAATGCATCCCTAGCTAGGGTGACACATTATTAGTAAACAACATATAAAAGAACAAGTTATGTATGTAATTTTCATTTAATAGGCACTTTGTCACTCACGAAGGGTGAATCAACACATTTCCATATAGGTGACCTTCCATATTTAATACGGTGGATTCACTAATTCTTGTATAAGGAGATGCACCTTTGACTGTAAAAAGTTTGAGTAATGGATGCAATTTTATAGTCTCATATCTCTATCTATGTTCTAGTTTGTTATACTATTGTTTTTGGATTGCACTCTTTCTTGATCTTTCTTAACTCAAAATTTTGAATTTTGGATCAGTCAAAATTTTGAGTTTTGGATCGTGGTGAAAAGGTCTTAGATATATGTTATAGATGACCCTTGCTTTTCACCCTAGTATAGACACTGAGTTAGATGTACTTTAGCCAGTCTATATGTTTGTACATACGAGTTAAAGGGGAGCTTAGAAGAATAATCTACAATTTTAATTTTTTGAAAGTCGTAGAGGTGTAGTAACTCATTAGGAGAGCATTCAAACAATGGCTACAAGGCTCCAAGAGTTTCACGTAGCTTTAGCTCTCATACCATGTTGAAAGGCATAAGCCAACTATGGCTCTTAAAGTTGGCCATGCGAACATTGTGATACAACGAGAGAATTGTTAGAGTTTTATTAACTCAAGTAGGGTTTTTGGAGTCAACCAGATGAACCTCAAACCTTTGTGGCATGAGAGCCATTAGGGCTTGTTACTTCATACTTATTTTTTATTGGTGGCTTTTGGAGTGGTTGCTAAGAGGTCCTAGGTTTATGATTTGGTTGGTATCTTCTATTTTGAAGATTTTAATATGTTCAAGTGTCTAGGTGGCAAGGATAAAATCATAAAAGTAGGCGAACCTAGAAACAAATGTTAGTCAATAGGATTATATGAACGGGTTTATGCATTGACCATTATTGGTTATGCACTCAAAGGATTCATCCATAAATGCAAGATACAAATGGCCTATTGGGATTTATTCTTTTACTAATTAGTTCATCATAACATGTGATTTGTTGACAAGATATTAATGGGATGTTGATCTGGAACTCATAATTTCAAGTTAAGGAAAATCATGAAAGAGTGCAATTGAAAAATAATAAAGTATAACAAACTAGAACACAAATATACAAGTAAAATAACATATCAGAAAATACAGTACAATGCAAGAAATCTTGTAGTTGAGATGTGAGGCTATAATATTACATCCATTATTTATGCTTTTTATAGTTAAGGATGCATCTCTCTTTATACAAGAATTGGTGTATTGAATATGGAAAGGTAGTGGTTCACCTTCCATGAGTTAGAAGAACATCTATATAGAAATGTGGTGATTCACCTTCCATGAGTTAGTATGTATATATTAAATGAAAAATACATACATATGACCTACGCTTTTGTGTTTTGTCTTCTACTAATGTGTAAACATGGATACAAAGAATAGAAAATTACTACGTAAGTAAATATTTTGTTTTGCATTTTGAGGGTCTTCGTAGTTTTTTCACAAAGTTGTTGACAATTTAGTTTTTTGTCAAAATTGTTGTTCTCTCTAAATTTTCTAATTATTTTTAAATGGATCAAAATGGAGTTCCAAGCATAAAGTTATACCCTTAACAACACAATTAGGATTTTAAGAAATAGATTTGTATTTTCGAGCAAAAAGCCATTCCCTCAAAAGGTCACATATCTAGATCATTCGACCCCCCTTGCAAAGTAATGGTCCCTTTTGATTTTTTGTTAGCCATTCCCTTTAGTGACCAAGTTGTTCTGCCTTTCACTTTGTACATTTGATTGGAGTGCCTTCTAGTGGTCTTGATACATGTGTCGACAATCTAATTCTTCATCGATGCTAAACTATTTGTATTGAGTTTTTCAATGTTTAACTATTATGCTACTATGGAAGTGTCTAATGGAGGTGGATGATAGGGCCTAAGAAGTTCAGCAATAAAGATTGGATGAAAACCAAGATGAAAGATTCAAATCAAAGGCATTTTCTCCCATCTTGGTGATGGTGTATGGTCCATAACGAAGAGGTTTAATATTCTTATGGGGTCGCAAGGTATCTTTTTAAAAATGTAATCATCACTTTTTTCTAACGTTGAGTTGAGGTGGGATCCAATGTTGGTTATGGTGTTACTTGTATTTTTGATTTGTCTTTTACAAGAGGTCATGGACTTGCCAGATGTGATCATGGTTAAATTGGTGTCCATCATGTTCCAAGAGTGCTTAGAAATATGCTATCCTACTAGATATAATAGAATTTAACCAGCCAAAATTAAGCCACATGACTAAAATAAAGCTTAGAAGTCTTCTTCGTAATGGATTTCTTATAAGAAATCAATGAGTGATTTTTGAAAAACGATAAACTACTACCAAAATACAATCATTATCATGCATAGATGTGTGCAAACTTGAGATTAAATCCTTGGATACATATTCCCAAGGTTTGAATGGCATTGGCAATGGTGTATATAGTCCCTACTTCTTGTTGGTAGGTTTGGCAACAACATAGGGGGTACATGACTTGATATACCTCTTGACATGTTCCTCATGTTGACTGCTAAAGTTTTTCCATCCCAAATAGACTTGTTACATTGTTGAAGTGTGCTTCCAAAATCATCATCGAGTGCTCACTAGATGGTACACAAATGTAGCAGAGGAGGTTATCTTGCACATAAAAAATATATGCTTACCTGCATGAAGAGCTTGGTACAATTTGCAAAATTAGAATCTACATCATACAAGGTGGACTACTTGGAAGTATCATGACTACAAGAATTAAAAATGGTGGTGAGTGCTATGATTAGAGTTTGACTTGACAATATATTGCTCAATTGACACTCCCTTTCTTGTACTTGATGATCAAATGAAATTGTTGCAAATATGTGGTCCACTTTTGATGTCTTTCATTGCTTAGCTTACTCTGTGCTTGAATTAACTCCATAGGTTTGTGGTATTTATGGAAGATAATTCCCTTTCCCAAAATGTAGTGCGTACACTATTTACATGCTTAGACAATGGGATAGAGCTCTTTGTCATATGTGGGATATTTTCAAATTGATGGTTTTTAGCCAGATTTAATTATAGGTCCCAATATCCAAGATCTTAAATAAACTCAATATAAGATCATTTACTATATTTTATCAAATACTAATGAATATAGCATTCATGAAATAACAAAAATATACATAAACAAACTACAAAATTATTGCTCAAATTGTATACAAGCTTTAATTATCTCTGATGTTTTTTTATTACAATACATGGAGCTTTTGTCTCCATAATATAGCCTTGCAAATGACCTTCCAATACTTTGATTTTGCTCTCCTCACATATCCAGTAGATGCATCCTTTCCTATTCCTTATATAAGACAAAACTTTCATGTCTCATGGCTTACATGAAACATTGCACACTTTCACACTTTCACACTTGCACACTTGACACATACTATATTAATCACACTGCCTAATCTAATATTTATAAATGTACTACCAAATAATGTAATGTCTAACACCCATCCGTATTATATTATTTGGTATGATGATTTTTTGGTATACATATATGACTAAAATATCTTGTACTTGTTTCTTCCAAGAGTTTTTGTAAAAATATCTGCAATCTGCTCTTTGGTGGGCACATTCTTTATTTGAATATAATGATCCTAAACATTATCTCTAATAAAGTGACACTGAGCTTCAATGTGTTTTGTTCTTTCATTAATCACCAATTTTTTTATTAATTTGAGAAATTGATTATCACAACTTAGTATTATAGGTACCCTTTTTATTTTTATATTTGACAAAATGTACTATAGCCAAAGTGCTTCACATACTGCATCTTTTGTTGCACAATAATTTGCTTTTGTTGATAAAAGAGCCATTGCATGCTATTTCTTATTAGGTCCTAAATCAAGATATAATAAATATAGTCATAATTTGAATATCCCTATAAGTTAAAATTATCATTCCTTTTGTATTTTAACCCATATTCTATAGTTTTATTGATATATAGCAATGTCTTCTTTGTAGCTTTCCAATGAATTTCTCTAGGTTCTTACATGAACCTAGAGAGATAATTTACAACAAATACAATATCAGATCTGGTATTTGTTAAATACAAGACTTCCAATTAGTTGTCAATACATAGTAGTAGAGACTAGTGATGTCTTATCATATCTTGATAATTGCATTCCTTGCTCCATAGGAGTGTCTTTAGATTTACAATTTGACGGGGACCGAGACACCACCCCTTACAAATTCCAATTTTTTTTTTTTTTATTTAAAAAAAACTTCGGGAAAATATTTACATTCCACAGTAGCAAGATGCCCGCAGGCTTACAAAGACCAGAGATGCTCTGGTAATTCTCCCTCTCCGGTCCACCCTCCCGACTAATACAAAAATTTTGGGTTTTAACGAGGTCCCGGTCCTCCCAGCCATCAATGCTCCCACCAAACAAGATTTTGATTTCAAATTTCCCTCTTTCTCGGGTTTTCAAAATTTTGACATTAATGGCAATCTCTGCCCGATCTATCCCTGAGTTTGCATTAATGATCTTCCTCCTCTGCACCCATCGCTTCGGTCAGACTGTTTTCTGCACTGCCGTCTCCCCCATACCGGCCATGCCCTGCAACAGTTGTTTTTTGAAAAGATCTTCAAGAGGTGGTTCTCCCCCATTAAATGCATGCGGCTGTTGATTTTAAATCCCTATACGTGGTCTTCATTTTCGCTTTAGTACACGTATGCTCCCGCGTGCAAAACTTGCCATGCCTCCTCCCGGATGTAAAATATTTCAAACACGTGGCCTTTACAATTTTCAAGCTACACGTGGCTACCCACGTGTCAAATTCGGCCTTGTCTGGCCGTCCGCCCTTAAGCTTTGTTCTGCCTCCCTTCTCACCGGCCGCGATATCGCGACATGTCACGATATCGCGACCCAACCACTGCCTAGTCACTGCCCATTTGAAACTGTCGTGATATCGCGACCCAAACTCCGCCGCGCCTAGCTCTTTCAACATCGTCGCGATATCACGACGTCGCGATATCGCGACGGAGAACTCCCCCTGCAAACGCTTTTCTACTTCCGTCGCGATACCGCGACGTCGCGATATCGCGACGGAAACCTCCCAATGCTCCAGCTTTCAACAAAAGCCGCGATATCGCGACGTCGCGATATCGCGACAAAACAGGTCCCTGCCCATTCCAAAGCTTCGGAGGTCGCGATTTCGTGACATGTCACGATTTCGCGACCTCCCCAACAATTTCCTTAACCCTTCCAACTACTTTTCCTGCTGCTTCACAACATCTCCCCTTCCCGAAAAAGAACCAATATACTTCAAAATTGATGGACTTCAAGAAAATTTTGAAGGATGTAACATGGCTCGAACTGTCATCGGATGCTCCTGCATCAGACACCCGGGTAAGAAGGAGAAGTGACCTTCACTTCTACGCTGTTCGAGCTGCGTCCCTTGCAATATCTTCGAACATTCATCAACCTTTATGCCCGGCTCAAATCCTGCTTCTTGGCAAAGTTTTTTGCCCTCTACCAGACAAATTCTGGCATTACTACACACTTTCTCATCTTCGGTCTGTAATGGCTTCAACTTGTGCCACACTCCTTCTTTCACCAAGGAGTACGTATTTGCACGTCCATCATGCACTACACTCCGATCAAACTGCCATGGCCTACCCAACAACAAATGGCAAGCATCCATGGGGAATACATCACACAGGACTTCATCCTGGTATCTCCCGATCTGGAACGTGACTAAACACTGTTCTCGGACCCAAGCTCTGCGGTCCTTTCGCACGCAATCCGGTACGGGTGCGGGTGTCTCCTTCTTTCCAGCTGCAACTTAGAAACCATCTCCTCGGAAACCAAGTTGTCTGTACTCCCATTGTCAATAATGACATTACAGAATTTGCCTGCACTTTTGCACCGAGTGTGGAACATGCTTCTCCTTTGCTCAGACTGGTCTTCATCCACCAGCATGGTCCTTCTCACAATCATGGCTTCCCCCTTTTCAGCTTCTTTAGAATGTTCTGAGTTAGCATCCTCAACTGCCACAACTGCTCTGGCAGGACCCACTGGCCTCTTGTTTGTCTTTTCCCGGTGTTGTGGGCACTCAAATGCCCGGTGTCCTTCTTCTCCGCAGTGGAAACATGTTCCTCGAAACACTCCCCTTCCATACCCGCGTCCAGATCTACTTCTTCCTCTCGGGTAGCCATCATTCTGAACTTGCGGTTTGGATTCTTCATCTTCTTCTTTCTGACCTCGGCTACTGCTCTCCTCTTCCTTCTTCTCTTCCTTTCCTTCTTTCTTTCCACCGTTCTTTCCTCCCGACCCTTTTACTTTTTGCTTGTTGTCAAACCTTCTGTTCAACTTTTCTTCAACTTTTAAAGCAAATTGGTAAGCATCTTCGATGGTGCTTACCCGAACCAAGCTCAACTCCTCCTGCACACTCGGTCTCAACCCATTAATGTAACGGGCCACTTTTTCCTTACTTGCTTCCAAATGCCCTGTTCTGATGGAGATTTTATAGAATTCCTCCGTGTATTCTTGAACTGTTCTATTCATCTGCCTCAAGCTTTGCATTTTACATAACAGATCCAGCTCACAGTCAACAGGGATGAACTGTCTTTTTAATTTCTCCACCATTCTGTCCCACCTGGTAATCCGTTCTTTTCCTCTTTGATTCCTCTCCAACTGTACCCCCTTCCACCATATGCTAGCATGACCCTTCAGTCGGGTCTTAGCAAATCTGACCCGGTTAGGGTCTTCAACCTCTTCGTATTCAAAATATTCTTCTAAATCATTCACCCAGTCTATCAACTCCTCTGGGTTCAAGTTCTCGGAATACGTAGGAACTTCTAACTTCGGCCTCTTCCCGATTTGGGATATGGCCTTGTACAATCTGGCCTGTGTCGGATCTACATCTTCTTCCTCTTCTTCAAACTCATTCTCTTCTTCCACCTCATCCTCACTGTCTGCATCCCTTCTCGGCTCATGTCCTCTGCGTAGTTCTTCCTGCAGGGCCTAGACTTGCTGCTGCAAAGCCCAAAAATCTTCCGCTGCCATACCTCTGCCACCCATCGGGTTTCTTCTCGGAGGCATCTTCACTCGAGCTCAAATCCTCCCACACGTCCTGGTACAACTGCCTCTCCTTCGGCGGTCTGTTGTACGCTCAGGAACTCCCGCTCTGATACCACTGACGGGGACCGGGACACCACCCCTTACAAATTCCAATTTTTTTTTTTTTTTATTTAAAAAAAGCTTCGGGAAAATATTTACATTCCACAGTAGCAAGATGCCCGCAGGCTTACAAAGACCAGAGATGCTCTGGTAATTCTCCCTCTCCGGTCCACCCTTCCCGACTAATACAAAAATTTCGGGTTTTAACGAGGTCCCGGTCCTCCCAGCCATCAATGCTCCCACCAAACAAGATTTTGATTTCAAATTTCCCTCTTTCTCGGGTTTTCAAAATTTTGTCATTAATGGCAATCTCTGCCCGACCTACCCTTGAGCTTGCATTAATGGTCTTCCTCCTCTGCACCCATCACTTCGGTTAGACTATTTTTTGCACTGTCGTCTCCCCCATACCGACCATGCCCTGCAACAGTTGTTTTTCAAAAAGATCTTCAAGAGGTGGTTCTCCCCCTTAAATGCACGCGGCTGTTGATTTTAAATCCCTATATGTGGTCTTCATTTTCGCTTTAGTACACGTATGCTCCCGCGTGCAAAACTTGCCATGCCTCCTCCCGGATGTAAAATATTTCAAACACGTGTCCTTTACAATTTTCAAGCTACACGTGGCTACCCACGTGTCAAATTCGGCCTTGTCTGGCCGTCCGCCCTTAAGCTTTGTTTTGCCTCCCTTCTCACCGGCCGCGATATCACGACATGTCGCGATATCGCGACCCAACCACTGCCTAGTCACTGCCCATTTGAAACTGTCGCGATATCGCGACGTCGCGATATCGCGACCCAAACTCCACCGCGCCTAGCTCTTTCAACATCGTCGCGATATCGTGACGTCGCGATATCGTGACGGAGAACTCCCCCTGCAAACGCTTTTCTACTTCCGTCGCGATACCGCGACGTCGCGATATCGCGACGAAAACCTCCCAATGCTCTAGCTTTCAACAAAAGCCGCAATATCGCGACATCGCGATATCACGACAAAACAGGTCCCTGCCCATTCCAAAGCTTCGGAGGTCGCAATTTCGCGACCTCCCCAGCAATTTCCTTAACCCTTCCAACTACTTTTCCTGCTGCTTCACAACATCTCCCCTTCCCGAAAAAGAACCAATATACTTCAAAATTGATGGACTTCAAGAAAATTTTGAAGGATGTAACATGGCTCGAACTGTCATCGGATGCTCCTGCATCACAATTTATCATTTTAATTTTTTCAAGTAATGATTTTGCATACTTTGTGTTATTGTGTTATTGTGACGTCTCTTTGATAGATTTCTAAACCAAGATAATGGTGTACTAGTCCAAGATTTATCATTTAAAATATTTTTCCAAATCCTTTTTAACTTCATCTGTCATAATATTTGATCTTCCTATGATTACTATATCAACATATACTACAAGAATTATTCTTTATGATCCAATATTTTTTGTATGAAGATTTGAATCTGATGCGTTTATTTTGAAATTGTGCTTATTTTAATCCATATAAATATTTTTTTAATTTACAAATCTTTAGTTCCTATTATTTTACAACAAATCATTTTAGCTAAGTCATATATACCTCTTCTTCAATATCATTATTAAAAAATGCACTCTTAAAATCCATTTTATGAAGTTTCCATCCAAGTTGTGTATCTAATGCACAAATTGTTTGGATAATAGTCATTTTTGCTATAGATGCAAAAGTTTTCTTCATAGTCAATTCCTTCTGTTTGAGTACAACCTTTTGCGACTAATCCAAGAGAATTATTTGCTTTGTATTTTATCTTGTAGATCCATTTACATCCAACTACTTTCTTTCCTTATGGTAGATCAACTAAATCCTATGTTTTATTTTCATTAATGCTGCATATTCAAATTCCATGGTTGTTTTCCATTCTAGTTGTCTTATAGCAACTTGTGTAGTTGTAGATTTTGCTATTAAACTTATTATTTCCATATTCATTCTTGTCATGTTGCGAGTTTGAGGTCTTATGGTGGTAAGATCTAGTATTTGTTCTAGCTTTGAATCCTTAAGAGTATTTATGTACCATTTTGCCTATTTCTTTGTGGTGACACTATGCATTTTGAGTTTTCAGTTGGCTCATTAGATATACCGGATCATCTAAAATATTTAGAATAGGTTTTATATTGACCATTGGATTTTCAACAATTTTTTTTTTCATCAAAAATCACATCATTGCTTACATGGGTTTTCTTCGTGATTGAATCAATTATTTTATATCCTATTGAATCATTATTATAACCAAGAAATATCCCATATATAGTTTTGTCATCCAATATTATCCTTTTTTTCTTTGGCATATGCACATATGCCTTACATCCAAAGATTTTTAGATGTTCTACTAAAGGTTTCCGACCTGATCATGATTCGTTAGGAGTAATATTTTGAAGTATTCTTGTGAATTATCTATTTTGTATGTATACTACTATTTTAACTTTTGCCCAATATTATTTTTTTCTTAATGAGTTTATATAGGTTTTTATGCGGGGTCTTGGTCCCCTCATACTGAGTGGGGTTTGAACCTTGGACCTCTCAAAGAGAGGCCAAAGCCCTTACCACTACAATAAGCTTGCAATTTATTTGCCCAATATTGTTGATCAAGTCGTGCTTCTTTTAGAATGCAACATACCATTTTCATGATGGAACAATTCCTTCTTTATGCTATACCATTTTGCTGAGGTAAATAAGTTGTAGTGAGTTATCTTTTTATGCCATTTAATTTTAGAAATGATTCAAATCCTCTTGATAGAAATTCACCACCTTTATGTGAGCAAATATTTTTGATTGATTTTTTTATTTTTGTTTTCACTAGTTGCTTGAATTGTTTAAAGCAACCAAAAGCTTCTGATTTAAATTTTAAAAAATATACCCACATTATTTTGGAATAATCATCGATAAATAGCTAAAAATATCTGTCCGCCAAGACTAGTAGTGTTCATTAGTCCACATAAACTTGTATATTTTAATTCTAGTGGTTCCTGGGATTTGTATTAGCTAGGTTTAAAATGTATTCTATGTTGTTTTCTTGCAAGACATTTTGGATAAATTGTAGATTCCCATGATAATTTAGGCAATCCTACTACCATTTGATATTTACTCATTTCATTTAAAGAAGATGCACTTATATGTCCTAACCTTTTATACCAAATTTATTTGGTTTCTAATATTTTTACTGATAAAGCAACATTTGATAATATCTCTAGGATAAATAGACCATTTATGTAGGACCTAGAGGTTATATTTTTCCCTTGTTTAGTAATAACACTTATTTTTGGTCTTAATAAACTCAACCACTAAATCTTAATCCATAATTTGAGATACTAAGAGTAAGTTAGTAGCTATTCCAGAAACATATAACACATTGTTTATTATACCTTTTGCATGAGATAAATTGATTAAAATATCTCCTACTCTAACTTCATATGTTCTATCATCAACTATAGCAATTGGTTTCTCATATTTTTCTTGAAAAATATTAAACCATTGTTTATTTCTAGTCATATGCCTACTTGCCCTTGAATCAATATACCAATGATTTGTATCTCTTTTAACCATTATCATAACTTATTCAATATTTCAATTTACCTTGAAATTATTAAAAAAAAATTCAATTTACCCTTTATATCTACCAAATTCAATTTGTACAAATTACAAATTTTTTCAAATAATCATTAATCGTTTAATCATACATTCATTTCTTATCTCTTCAATTTAATTAAAAATTTCACCCTTCTTCAAATTCATTTTCAATTTAAATAACTTATTCCCTTATAAATAAAGAATCAAACTTTATAAATTTTTTTTGTAAACCTTATATCTGTAAATTAATTAGGTGCACAAAATAATAATGTGTAGTCAAAATATTATTACCTTTATTCACACTACTTATCATTTAGACTTTATCATGATGTTTTTTTTTGCCATGGTTTTGAATAGGGCATTACAAGTCAAGCAGGCATTATTGACACCTCTAATTCTTTGAACCTTCGTTAGATATTTCTAGTCATCAACTAGGTTTTTGTCAACATCCTTGCTCACTCATGCATCTGCCTTGCACATCGTGTTCTCCTTTTTCTCCTTTGTTTGTTATGTTAGCTTTTGAGGATGCATATTGAAGGAAATACAACCACATAATGTGAAATAAGCAAGTATGATAACTATATGATAATGACACTATAATATGCAGGAAAATAATGAGATAAACTTTTGCAATAACTAAATAATATGCCATTAATGAAAGCTCACGAAAATAGTACAATGCAATATAATGGAGGACTTGAACACTCCAAAATTTTTAATAAAGAATTACATTGTACCTATTCACTAGTATAATCTACCTCACTATAGTAACATTGTCTCTCTTACAATCTATACCTTGAAGGTCTATATATAGGAAAATTTGTGCCTTGACCTTTACTCTACCCATGACTCTTCATCTACCTATCCTATGACTCATATACATGTGGACTACATGCACATTTACATCATTGCACATTCTAACACTTGTGCATTTATTACATTGCATGAAGTAACTCAAACCTTACTCTAAAGTAAACTCCTACTCTAGTTATGTACCCAAGGTGGTACATTAGCATGTACCAAATAATGTAATATACTTTAACACCTCCTTGTATTATATTATTTGGGTATTGAAGACTTTAGTCTTCAATATGGATATTCATATTTGTCTTCATTCTTCAAGTGACTTTGGATTTGATCTTCTACTTGAGCTTCATCTTTCAAATATCCTTTAACTTGAATCAATCCTTCTCTTTCATTTGGTTTGGTCTTCATGTTGTCTTTGATCTGGTTCTGGAATTCAAGTTCTTCTCTCCTACTTCCTTTATTGTCCTCTTTGTTTGAGTTTGGATGAGTATCTTCATCTTGTTTCTTTAGTTCATCTTGATTTGTATTCAACTTGAAAGTATTTTCTGTTATTGTCATATTTTCCTTTTTGTGATGCTTCTTTCTTATTTTTCTTCTTCTTCGTTTCTGCATTTTTACTAGAGAAATATCTTCTTCATGATGAGTTAGTATATCATCACAATAACATTGACTAGGATTGTTATTTTGTTTCATGTTTTGAAAGAGTTCAAAAACTATTAATGATAGATATATCATCAAAAATTCTTCCCATGTGAATATAACTATATTTTGAGTATTCCACCAAGCTCTGAAAAGTACTTCATGAAGATAACCAATTAGAGTTGTAAAGTTTCCTTCTTTTGCTTCTTTTAGGAAAAATAATAATCTTTCTTTTTTGCTAGTGGATAAATACTTATATCCTTCAAAAGTATCTATTAAATTTTGAGAGTAAAATTCCACTTCATGAAATAGTTCCTCATTATTGAATGCATTCCTCACTATTTCATCCATGTTTCTTTTAAATTATCCTTTGAAGTAGAATTCCTTAAAGCTCCTTAGAGTTTTGAGAATGCTTTGAGAATCTTAATGTTCAATAAATGAAATTTAGTTTTATCAAATCATTAGGTGGAGTATATTTCACTCCTCAAGTAATTATAGTTGTCTGCCTTATGACTCTCAAGTTTTAAGTACATGCTCAACCTCACTAAGAAATTTTCAATTTTGCAAGTTTTGTAAAATGTCTTCTATCTTGCAAGTGTTTGAATGCACTATGAATCTTGAAAGTATGCTTAGCTTTCTTAGTTTGAGTTGAATCCCTTTTGTCTCCCTAATGTTCAACTTTAATGTATTGCCTTATTTCTCCCTATTGAATAGTAAGTAGAAAGCTAAAGATTAATGATGATGCACCTTCAAGTTTTAATAAGGTTATTTTCCTTCAAGACCTTTTAGTTGGATTAATGTCTCAAAAATTAATGTAAGAGACTAATGTAAAATGTAATTTCCAACTTCCAAGCAATTAATGGTTTTGCTTCTTTAACCTTCACTTTTCAATGGTTTAATTTTTCTAAATTCCAAGAAACTAAAGTTTGATGTAGTATGCCTTATAACTCCCTAATTTGGAATTTTAGAAAGTAATAATATTTGCAAATTAATATTTCACTTTTCCAATGTTGAAAACCTTATATCTCCTAATTAATTATTTGCAAATATTTAATGTTTAAATCTCATGCAATTTGGCAATATCTTCTAAGATATACTCTCTTTGCTAAAATTTCCTTCTAACTCTTTAAGGTTGATATTTCAATGCATTAATAAATAACTTTCAACCTTATATTAAGCACCTTATAACTCCCTAAACTTAAGGAAAGAAAATATTAAATAATATAAGTCTTTTACCTTCCTTGCAAAGTGTAATGTGTGTGTTGATTGGTCTATGGAGTGACTCTTCAATCCAAGCGTTGTATTTCTTGGTCTCCTGTGTATGGTTGATATTATTTAATGCTCATGGATGCCTTCTCCTCCTTAATTGTGCTTTGACTCCACTCTTGATGCTTGACTGTGTCCTTTCAATTTTTTGCGCTCTCCTTCAATGTTGGGCGCTTAAATATGCTTTGATGCTCCTTGAGACTCTAGCCACGTGGCGCTTTGGGGGTTATGTTCTTGATGGGCATTGGTTTAGATGCCTTCAATGCTCATATCTCCCTTAAATGATGAGCTATGATGATTATGCCTTCTAACCTCCAAATGATGCTTTTCAACTCTAAAAAATTAGGTATTACTTTCTCATGAATGCTTCTTTCTACCCAAGTGTTAAAGGAATATATGGGTATCTTGTTTTATTGTGCCAAGTGGCACAATATGCCTTGGCTCTAAATTGCAAGTGGCACTCCTTTCCCTTGCATGTAAGACTACCTTCAACGTCTCTTATTCCTTGTATACTTCTTGCCCACGAATGCACTATGTGTCTTGTCTTCAACACTTTCTCTTAAGCAAATGGTGATGCTACTCTCAACAATGAGCAATGGTGGTTCTATGAAACTGCAATGATGGTTCTATGACACTCCAATAGTGGCTTAAGGTGATTCAAATATCTCTGTGCTCAACTGTCAGTTCGTCCAAGCTATAGCTTGGGTAATGCACCTTTGTTTTCATCAAAACTTGCTTCTTTATGCTTGCAATGTATTATCCTTAGTGCTATCCTTTTTATGTAGGTTTGCAATGGATGATAGGCTCCTTACGTAGACCCTTTGTGCTATCCTTTTTATGTAGATATGCAATGGATGATGGGCTCCTTACGTAGGTTTTGATGTTGCAGGTTAATGCTACTTGTAGATGCTTGATTTGGTGATGGATTTTGTGTCTTTAGACACATTGAAACTTGGTTAATGTGAGCCCTTCGTTGGATATCTTCTTTAGTTGAATATTTTATCATTTAATATGAATATATGGCCACTTTGTAGATGCACTTTGCTAGTTGTTGTAGTGTCTTTGAGACACTCTAGATTTGTTCCCTTTACTGTGTAGGACAAGAGATATATAGTGCAATAATGTAATGCAAATAGTTAGAATAAAATACTCTAACTTGCACCAAAGTTTTGAAGACTTTAAATCTCATTTTTTTAGCTTTCTCTCTTCCTTGATGAGGTGGCTCCTTGCTATGTTACTTGGTAGCAAATGATGATTTGATGTTGTCTTCCTTGCTAGACAACTCTCTCCTTTGCTTGGTTAGCTTAGCAATAATGAATCCAAGCTCTTAATCATGCAACTAATATGCCCTTTTGAATGCACTAATTTTCACCTTAACTTAAATACTTAGTGCACCTTTAATAACTAGTATAGTGCAATAGCAATTTCTCCTTATTGCTCCTCTAAATGAACTCTTTAAAATAACTTGAAATATGCACTATAATCTATGCAACTTTCACTTACAGATAATGTCTTCTTTTCTTTTACTAGAAGATAGCTTTTTCTTTCTTTAGAAATATATCTAACTCCTTTTTGTGTGTAGGTTATAACCCTTGTAAAAACTATCTTATGCACTCTCTTGAAGACTTTAATATGCAACCTTCTCCTTGCAACTTTTAAACTCTAATATGGTGCTTAATGAAACTTAATAATGAATCAAATAACTAAATTTCAAATAATGAACCTTTTGCACCTAAGTTGCTTACCTTTAATGTCCTCTGAAGATGATGAATAACTTGGTGATTGGATTCACCAAAATGTTGCCTTGTAATGGATGAAATCACAGCTCTTCCTTGCTATCCTAAACAACTCTTTAGCTCACCTATTTGTAGCTTTGAAACCCTCTATCTTGCTACTCAAAAATTGTAGTTTAATGGCTTTAATTTTTCTTCAAAATGCCCTCTGTAGATCTAAATTTTCACAACTAGTAATGATGCCCTAGTTGTTGCTTTCTTGCTATCCATAAATATAATTTTTTTATATTGCAAAGCAGTCAATTTCACCTTTGAAATGTTGTCCTTGAATCTCTTAAATTTGGTAGGAAACTCCTCCAAATCGCAACTAAGATTTATCTCTTAGAGACCTTCAATCTTCTGCTATAAAAACAACTAACTCCTTTCTTTGAATGAGCCTTCTAGCCTTCAATGGTAATCTTCAAATCTCTTAGATTTGGTGGTTTCTTCTAACTCCTTTCTCCTTCAACCTCCTTGTCAAATTCTGACTTCAATCTTGGCTTATCTAGTGGCCTTCTTCTCAAGATTCTGACTGTCTTGAGGTCTTCACTATTCTCCCTCAAAATTTGGTAAACTCCTTGCCAAATTCTTCTCCTTTTGGGCTTGTTGTCGGATGGTGATAATTGTCCCAAATTTTGTTCTATCAAGAACTCCTCCTTGCTAGTAAATTTCTCCAATGAGTTCTCTTGAAAACTCCTTCAATGGCCTTCTCTGAAATCTGCTTCAATGGCCTTCTCCTTCTTTCTCCTTGAGACCTCTTCTCTAGGGTCTTCAATATCATAGCTTCTCTGGTCTTCTCCTCAAGACTTCAATGATATATTTTTTGATCTCTTCAATATGCTACTTCTAGAATCTGGAATAGGACTTTTGCTAGTCTTGCTCAATATTTAGTCTTCCAATATTGGAAATTATTTAATGGGATATCTTGTAGGTCTATTTCACTTCTTAGGCTATTTTCTCTTCTTCCTTCTATCTGTAATTTGTAGTCTTCAATGAAGATCATAAATCTTCAATCTTCTCTTGAACTCTTTTCTAGAGTCTCTACTTCCTTCGATGGGGTCTTCTTTCTAGATACCCCTCTTTGATTTGCAATCTTCAATCCTCAATGGAGATCACCAATATCCAATATTCTCCTAGACTCTTCTTTGGAGTCTCTTCTTCTTCAATCTACAATAAGGCTCCTCTGGCATTTTTCTCTCTTCTAGAATCTGTAGGTTTTGTAATCTTGCAATGGGACCTTTTCCTTAGGTCTCCAAATCTTCAATCTTTCGTTTGTTGCTTCAACTATTGGATTGATTCCAAAGAAGATATTCTTCCTAGATTTCTTGTAGGAAGCTTCTCAAATTTCTTTGAATCTTCTTTTCCTGCAACAAAGTATTAGAAACTATAATGAAAAAAACTCTAAATCTAGATATAATCAATCTTCACTAGTTGATTTATCAATCTAGTGGAATTAATTCTGAGTCCTAGTCTTCACGATTTTTTTTGCAACCTTGTGGAAAGACTAACTAGTTGTATTTTTTAAAAATTCTAAAAATGATATTTTTGAACTCCTCTCAATCTCTCTTGTGGCTCTTCCTATTTCTTATTGATCTATTGTGTGCTCTGATACCATTGTTAGCTTTTGAGGATGTATATTAAAGAAAATGCAACCACAATATATGAAATAAGTAAGCTATGATAACTATATGATAATGGCACTATAATATGCAGGAAAATAATGAGATAAACTTCTACAATAACTCAATAATATGCCATTAATGAAATCTCATAAAAATAGTACAATGTAATATAATGGAGGACTTGAACAATCCAAAATTTGTAATGAAGAACTACATTGTACCTACTCACTACTATAATCTACCTCACTATAATAACATTGTCTCTCTTACACTCTATACATTAAAGGTCTACATATAGGAATATATGTGCCTTAGCATTTACTCTACCCACAACTCTTCATATACCTATCCTATGACTCATGTACATGTGGACTACATGCACATTTACATCATTGCACATTCTAAAACTTGTGCATTTATTACATTGCATGAAGTAATTCAAACCTTACTCTAAAGTAAAATCCTACTCTAGTTATGTACCCAAGGTGGTACATTAGCATGTACCAAATAATGTAATATTATCTAACATGATATGAACTCTCTTTTGCTTACTGAAATTATTCTTCTATTGTGATACAATATTCTTAATGACTTAATGCTCGTAGATGGATTTATTAACTCAACATGTATTCATCAAAGCTTTTGTTTGACCACTTATTGAAAGTCTTTACTAGCCATTGTCTACTATTAGCTTCATAGGCTTTCTTGGATTCAATAGATTTTAGACACTTCAACTTTCATATGCTTTTGAACTTTATCTCAGGCATCCTTTCAAATTCTTCTTTTAGTAGTTCATTTTTATATTTAATACAAACATCTATTCTCATTGGCTTTGTCAACTCTACTTTCTCCTTTATATGATTAGCATTGCTCTTGTATATCATCTTTTCATAGTTAAAATCAGGGTATATTAAACCCGATTTAATACTTCTTATCAAGCACTCTTTTTATCTTTGTATATGCTTTCTTAATGTAGCTTCTTATCTACTTCACAATCATCAACGTGTTGTTTGTAAATTCTAGGTGCAATCAACCCAGATTCAATTAATCTCAAATGGCCAAAATATGGCTATTATTTAATGAGATGATAATATATTTGGTGGCTTTATCTTCACCAATAATATTGCAAACTCAGGGTGAAATATCAACCCGTTCTTTTCAACTTCTTTTAGATTAAAAAAACTTCTTACACAAAGTGAGGATATGTGGCTGTGATACCACTTATGATTTTTAAGCTAGATTTAATCACAAGGTCCCAATATCTAGGATCTTAAATAAAATCAATATAAGAGTATTCATTATATGATCAATATAAATGAATATAAAATTCATGAATAACAATAATATGCATAAACAAATCTACAATATTATTGCTCAAATTGTATACAAGCTTCAATTATATTAGATGTTTTCTTCGTACAATATATGGAGCTTTTGTCTCCATAATATAGCCTTATAAATTACATTTTAATACTTTGACTATTACTCTCCTCACATATTCAGGAGATGCATCCTTTCTTATTGCTTACATAAGATAAAAATCTCATGTCTTTTAACTTACATGATACATTGCACACTTTCAAATTTTACACACTTGCACACTTTATTAAATGACATTTGACACACTATATAAATAACCTATTCTAATATTTACAAATATACTACCAAAATAATGTAATATATCTAACAAAAAATTCTTCATTGAATGTTTCATTATAATAGGCAATTAGATTTCCATTTTATGTGAGAATAACCTTCAATGCTTATTGTTATACATTAGTCATCACTTCAAAATGTTAATATAATTAAGGTTGTGAAAGTGTAGGAGAAGAACACAATTGGTCCTTCAACCTCTCAAATGCTTTCTATTGAGTATTTTCCCAATGGGACTTGGATTTTGCACCTCCTTTGTCACTTGGTGTAGTGGCCAAGCAATGTGTAAGAACCCCAATACAAATCTTCAATATAAATTAACAAGATCCAAAAAGTTGTGAAGCTTTGTTAGTGTCTTTGGGGTAGGCCGATCTATAATTATCTAAATCTTATTAGGATCAACATGGACTTCCTCTTTGTCATTAATTAAATATTTTTTTAAATCAACATATAGCTTATGTCTTCAAAGAATTTGAAGTGCTTGTCAAACATGTTACAAATGTTCCTCCCATGTCATACTATAGATGAGAATGCCATCTAAGTAGAATACCATAAATGAGTTGGTGTACGAACATAAAATATCATCCTTCATCCTCATGAATGTGGCAAGTGCATTGGTTAAGCCAAAATACATAACCAACCACTCAAACAAACCCTCATTTGATTTAAATACAATATTTCATATGTTAATGGGCTCTATGGGTATTTTATGATATCTGAATTTAAGATTAATTTTGTTGAATAAATTTACATAATGAAGCTAGTATACCAAGTCATGTATCTTAGATAGTGCTTCTTCATAGTGATTTTATTCAAATATCTATAGTCAATATAAATGTTTGAATTTGTAATATTTTTTAGAATCCTTTCAAAACATGCATTGACCACAATTGTATGCTAAAAATATGAAAGATATTAAATTATAGCAATAATAAATAATGGAAAATACATAGAGACAACAAGAATTAGAGAGTGCCTATTAGCACCCCACTATATCATATTTTATTCACACTTATGATAAAAATTATTGCTCATTGAGGGGTATTTATAGTGATACCAAAATCCCAATGAGGTTAACCTCAAGTTGACATTAACTTAACCTTGAGGTTAACCTTATAATAAAATAATAATAAATTATCCCTTTAAGTAAGGTTATACATAAAGGTAGATTAACCAATACCACTAAGGGTGAATACATGAGAGTGCCCTTAAGATTACATGAATATGATCATAGGCTTACACATAGATGCTTGTAGGCCTACATCAAGAGCACCCATAGGTACTTAATAAATGTCAACCTTGGCCTAATAAGGTCATATTATAACTATTTCAACACCCTCATAATCTAAGTTGAGGGGCAAAGGAGATAAAATATTAGAGATGATACATCTTCCCTCATATTTAATGCTTATATGGGTTACTTAATCTTGCTATCTTCTATTTTACAAAGGTACCTGTAGTGGATCAACCTCTCTTGAACATGGAGTTGTAACTCTACCTTTGGATCAAGATATTGAGCTTCATATGAGAAGACCTTTAACATGCACTATGGTGACCATAATCTGTCCTTAAATCTCAAGAGAATGTGACTGAATTATGAAGCAATAGGTAATTATTTGAATAATCAACCCCAATTGTAGGAAGGTCCCATAGAAACAAGGCATACCTTACATTGATCATCCAAAATATACTTCTCTTGTAACCCAAAAAATTATCAATCATCGCACTAAAGGTTTGTTAGAGTAAACATCAATTATGAGAAAAGAGAATATTTTTACATTATCTTGATATGAATGGTTCATGCTTTTGAGTAATTTTTTCCATTTGAATTGATCAAGTGCTATAATTTTACCCATTGATGTGGGTAACATACCCTAAGGAATCCAAATTTCATAAAAATATGAACAAATCTACAAAAAATACATAAAATGACATCACCATTGCATAGACATAAAAAATCATGTGATCTAAATAAATGGGATCCAAAAAATATGTAAAAGTTATGGCCTTCAAATATTTGGTTGAATTAGCACTCAAATATCAAGACTTAGAAAACTTTTTGTTGAATTAGCTACTACGATGTGTAGCAACCAAATTGGTTGTTGTGTTTGCAAATTGGTATTTGAAACTTGTTTTTTTATGATTAGATGATAAATCCTCACATATATATATAAATATAAAAAAAGAAATATGTTTTTGGTTCCAACTAGGATTGAAGAGAAAACTTATTTTCAAGGAAAAGCGAGCAAACCGTTGGAATACATGCGGAATTGAGAGCATAGGAAAACAAGTGTTATTTGACCTCTGAGGGTGAATAAATTTACTTGAAGCAAAAATCAAACAATATCAATATTTGAAACTATGACCTTCCATATACAAGCCAACTACCTGACTACTGTTCCACTAAATTATTCTAAGGCTAATGAAGCCTCCTTTTCTTGTAAGTGTGTACATATTCTATTTAAAAAAAAATACTTTAAAAAATTAACTAGGGGGATTTGAATTGTTGACATAAAGATCTAACCAAGCTTAATTGATCACTGCACTACAACTACCTAATTTGGTCTGAAAGCTCAAAAGGAAGGCCTTTCAAATTACTTTCAAGGAGAAAATGCCAAAAAAGGCCACTGCCAGACCTCCCAAGCAAGCTAAGCCCCTACACCATGGAAATCCATTTGGAAGGTAAAAAGGAGGGTGATCTAGATTAAGAGCACACATGATAGTAGAAATTTCAAAGAAGAAAAGTAGGATTCAAACATCCCACCTTCTAGATAATTGCATGCAACTGTGCCAAATTACACTCAACATCCAATGTATACTTTACCAACTTTACATGGTATAAAGAGCCAGGTCACATGTAAATAATGGAGAGGCTTATCTATTTTGAATGGGATATATTTGACACCAAACAAGAATTTAAAAATTAAAAAAATAAATTTGAAAATGCAAAGAAGAAATGGACTTGTGAAGAGGCTAGCAAACCAATATTTTATTTGCTTGAAGGAGTGATGGAGCTCTAAAATTTACTCTAATACAATGTTTTAATTTGGTATAGTTTCTAGAATCCTTTAAAAATATGCATTCACCATAATCATATGCAAAAAAGATGAAACAAAAAATTAATAACAATAATAAATTATGGGAGACAACAAGAATTAGGTGGGTGTCCATGGACACCCCAATATATCACATTTTATTCGTACTTATGATACAAATGATTGTTCATTGAGGGGTATTTATAGTGATACCAAAACCCCAATGAGAGGTTAACCTTAGGCCAACATTGACTTAACCTTAAGCTTAACATTACAATAAAAAAAAAAGCAAGGTTACCCATAAAGTTGGATTAACCAATACCACTAAGGGTGAATACAAGAGAGTACCTTTATATTATATAAATATTCCTTTAGGCTTACACATAAATACCTATAGATTTATATCAAGAGAATTCACAAGTACTTCATCATTTTTGGACTTAGCCTAATAAGGTCAAAATACAAATGTTTCAACAATAGAGTGTCCATGTTCTATTTTCTTTAGAGCTAAGATAATTGGGTTGTCTAATGGTAAAGCACTTAGTTGGATGTGCCTCTTTTGAATCAATTATTGGATTTACCTTTTGATTTCATCATTTTCAAGGAATAATTTATGATAAATAGGTGCATTAAGCAAAGGATAACTAGGAGCTAAATCAAAGGAATGTTTTACCTTACAATGAAGTGGAGCCCTAGTTGATGAATTGAACAAGACATCATATTATTCTACAATCTAGTCCATTAGCTTCTAATGTAAAACACCTATGATTGATGTAGTGTTGGTCCTTCTGCTTTGCAACTTTATCATCAATATAATTAATTTTATTATTTTGGCTATCATCTATCTAAATTATTTAATACTGATTAAGGAAATAAAGGTAGGAGGAGATACATTGGGTATCTTAAAATACTAATATATGATAGTGATGTTGACAATTTAGGACCTAGACTTATAAATGCCATACCTCTTCTACATAAATGGTTTGCCCAAAATCACATCACAAACATCCAAAGGGAAAACATTGCACATAAATTTATCTTTGAAGGGCTTGAAATTGTTGAGGGACACAAATGTCTATCCCTTATGTGGTTGTATTAGCAGTTTTGCACCGTGCCAAATTGAAGTTTTGATATAATTTTGTGGAAGAATTTTTTATAGTAATATTAATGTTTTAATGCAATATGATACGTTGTAGTTTATGTTTTAATTTCATTTCCTTATTTGATTCTGGTTTGGAATAATGGGTGTTTAAAAGAAAATGGCTGGAAAAACTGGTTGACTTCAGTTAAAATCTCCCATAAAATAATTGCAGAATGAGGCGCTTGAAGAAAAATAAAAGGGAAATCGCATTCACCCTCAACATTGGGAGAAGGGCTCATTTGCCTCACTTTGAGGTGAACGTAAAAAATGTAATGGGAATAAACTTTGGCAAAGAGTATTTGCCCCAATTGACGAGTAAAAGTCCTTCGCGCCCCTCATTGGGGCAAAAAATTTAAATTAAAATAAAAAATGATTGAAGTTTCCGAAGTTGAAAATATGAATTGTGTTCACCCCAAAGGCGAGGTAAAAGTCTCATTCACCCCATATTGGGGTGAACACTTTGAAAACTATAAGACACACGCCCAACTAGCACTTTGGCATCAAAGTCAGCAACTTTCTAAAAGGGTGCGTTCACCCAAGGTTGGGGGTGAACACTTCATTTTATCAAAGTGGAGGCGAACGTCGTAAGGTGTAAACTATTGAAAAGTCAACAACACATTCACCCCAGTTGAGGGGTGAAAGCTCCATTCGCATCTCCTGGGGGTGAACACGCTACGAATGGAAAATTGGACGAAAGTCTTGGAATTCGAGGCGACGCTAAAAAGTCAAAATCATGTTTACCCAAAGCAAAGGGCAACAATGCCTTTTCCCTTCTTTGGTGCGAACGCATATTTCACATTGCAAGAAAAGTGTGAATCAAGAAAAATAGTCAAAATTGAAAGGAGCACTTTCAAAGTGTGAATGCCAATGCATGTTGATCAAAGGTGTTTGGTTCAAATGAATGTAGGAATTTAATGATTGTGGTAAGCGGAAGATACGTTCCTTAATTTTCATGATTGCAAAAGACGTCCTCCTATTAGTATCACTCCTTTTCAAGATAAATTCAATGCAGAGTAAATTGCCGAGGCAGGTGCAGGTTTCCAAAGTATGAAGGTGGTCAAAATTTAACTATAATTCCCCAGGTTTTCCTCTAATTCCTAGCACATCCTAGTGCACTTATACTAGAGCTGATTGACCATTCAGAGTCTTTGCCCACTAAAGCTAGATCACTGTCACTGAAGGAAGATTTCCAAGGAGGAATTGTCTCGCTAATGTCTCCAATATATGAACATTTTGCTTCTTTGTGCATTTAATGAAAGAGGAGAAAACCTCTATAAATACTAATCAATTTTCATTGTAAAAGGAAGGTTAGACATTCTACGAGAATTTTTTTCAAGTTCTCTACATAAATATAAGAAACTTGGCTTCTAAATTTTGCAAGCGATTTCTATGTGATTTCTTTCTATTTTAACACTTCTATTTCATGCTCGCGTTCATTATCTGCTATAAATTTTAAATTCTATGATCTGAGTTCGAACATTGTTGGTGAGGGAGTGAGTACTGGAGTGTGATTCTGAAAGTTATCTCTGTGAAATTGTGAGTTAATTCTGCTACTTACTTTCTATGATATGCTATATAATGCTTGGTGGGAATTCTTACTGCTAGTCTACCCCAAATCCTACACTCCGACCTATGGCCATATTTCCATATCTTTATGTTATTTCCTTTCTTGCATTCCTAGTCTTAAACCTATGTAGGATTTAGTAAGGGAGCCAACCCTCTTTGGATATTGGCACAGAGGACATTCCTTTCCTTCGACCTTTCAATTTTGGCCATGTCTAGGGTGCACAAACATAGTTTTTGTTAATTAGGCAGATATTTGACCAACAATTTTTGGCATGCTCGGTGGGACCCAAAAATTTCTACTTTCAAAAGTTTTTGGCACGCCCAGTGTGACCCCGAAAGTTCCCCTTTCAATAGTTTTTGGTATGCTCGGTGGGACCCTGAAAGTTCCACTTTTAATAGTATTAAGGTTTGGTTTTCACCTTCATGTTGTATAGTTAGAACATCTGGCAACTCGATTATATCCAGAAACCTCCAAACATGAAGGCAATGAAATCTATGCTTCATGATTACGAGATTGAAGGTTAAAAATACTAAAATTCCTATTGAGTTCTATGAACTTGATACCCAAAGGTTAGGAGATCATCCCCAACTAGTCACTTTACACCGTACATCGTCATTACCTTAAAAATATCATACATCATTCACAACATCCTCATGATTAGCTGGTGTGTTTTTTGCTCCTACAAGTCCAGTTAGAACTACTACTAGCACTCCCAAAAATATACCACACACACCAGTACATATGGCTCAAAACCCATTGCCATAGCAGCCACAGACACCAAGGCAGTTCCCATCATGGAATAGCTTAGGAGATTTTAACTTACAAGCCCAAAATCTAGTCCCCCAAGCAGCTTTAAAGACTTTGCCAACCTATGATGGTATTGATAAAACCACTTATGAGCATATTTAGGATGTGGCTTCTTTAGCTATAATCAAGACATAACAGATGAAGATATTATGGTGAGGCTTCTAGTATTGTCACTAAGAGAAAAAATGTTATACTGGTATCGATTGCTACCACCCACTACTATCACCACATGGGATCCGTTAATAGAACTATTGATTAAGAATTTTCATGAACAAGATGACCCATTCTCTTTGCTGTAACAATTTACCATGATTCGAAGGCATCCGCAAGAGGAGATAGTTGATTTCAACATTAAGTTTGTCCAAAGCTGGCAAAGAGTACCTGATGGTCTTCGACCCACACATGAACAAGCTGCATTCTATTATCTCAGAGCATTAAACACTAACATTGGTATGGTGGTCTGACATACCAATGTAAATACATTTCTAGAGTTGTACACTTAGGTGCAAAAGGCCAAAGTAGACTTAATTGCTATAGGAAAGCTTCCCCTAAAGATGACTATGCTTATTTTTATCGATATTCCACAATACTTGTATTCAAGTGCAATCACACAACCCATGCCTTCTATGCACCTAGTTCCCTCATGGAGCTTGGGTCCACCACAAGTCACTCCTATTCTAGTCCCACAACTTCCTTCTCCAATATTTCCATAGTTACTCGCTCCAGTAACACCATAATTTCCAGCATTACCAATGCCACCAGTTCCACTGTCGTTGCCTACCACACCAGTACCTCTACCTTTACTGGTACCTCCTACACCTTCAAATCCTGATCCTTACACAACACTATTACAATAGGTGAAATATGCTAATTTAGCCATAAGGACAATGTCAAACGAGCTTATGACAGTAAGAAAGAAGCAACCTGAGGCTGATTTTTAGTCAAGAAGATTTCAAACACCACCAATAACTCTGGAGAAAGTGACAACTAAAAAGGACCTTGAAAGGAACATGAATGTGTTGAAAAATAAAGAAACTAGCACGTCCGAGAGAGCATACTGGTGCTCCACTTGTAATGATCCTCATGGAGAAGACACATGCATGGTTTATCTGAACTATGTACAGACGTTAGAAAAAAGTTCTATTGGTGGCCAAATCAATATGATAAGGGAAGCTGATCATAATTTTATGGTACCTTATTTGGAGCAAGTTTTAGTTCTTATGAGATCTGAAAAGAAGTTGGTGATTGTAGATCCAGCAGAGTTAGAGCCTTTGAAGATTCCTACAGAACCAAAGATATAAAATGAAAAAGTACAGCTACTAGTGAAAGCACCTGATGCAATATTGAAGCAGCACGATTCTGTCTTATTGAAAGATTTACTACCCAAGCAAGCTCAAGTGAAGATGAAGGTACAAACTATGCATCCTATAGCTATTCCAGAACCAAACGAGGTAAAAGAATAGGCCAAGGAACACCTTCGCTACCTGTCATTGACTAAGCGACAAAGAGTTGAAGCTACTCAATAGTACCAAGTCAAGTATAAGCGAGGAATAGAAGAAAATGCTCCTAGGGTATCTGAGTATAACATCATAGAAGAAATGAAGAAAATTCTTGCAAAAATAAGATTATATGATGCATTGTAGTTACCTGGGCAAGTTGACCTACTGCAAGAGTCTCTCAAGACTGCAAAAGAGTAAAAGAAAAATCATTCTCAAATAGTGTTAGCTCAAACGCTACCGACTTCTACCACTGGAAAGAATAGACCACCCCAATTCTATTTGTCACTCAGAATGGAGGGGTGGATTATGCACAACTGTATGATTGATTCTGGTGTTGCAACTACTGTCATGCAAAAGGTAATATGTAAAGTAATAGGAATGGAATACACAAGAAGTATTCTAGGAGTATTGCAGTTAGACAGGAATCTAGTCAAAATAGTGGGAGTAATCAAGGATATACCCAATATTCTACATAGCATACCATAAATTACTGTTATTCAAGAAGTAGTGGTGGTCAAATTGCAAGTATACTTCAGTATGTGTCTTTCAAGGGAGTTCATGACGAAATTGGAAGGATACCTTTCCTTGGATTATTCACATTTGGAGATACCATACAAAGGAAGGATAATCCATATTTATAATGAAAATCCATTCAATTTCCACATATAAAAATTGGAAGAAGAAGAAAGACCCCATGAAACGATCAACATGATGACTAAAGAATTAGAAGAAGTTGACCTGATGGAAGAAGTGATTGGTGAAATTCATCTTGAAGATGAATTCTCACTCATGGATTTCAACGCGATCGTCAAAATTAACATTGGTTGTTATAATGTAACCAAACTCGAGCAAACAGAAGAAAAGGTCGTCAAAATTATCAATTATGGAAGCTGTATTTTGATGGCACCAGCTACAAAAATGGTGTAGGGGCTGGTATTATTCTAGTTTCTCCTACATGGTTACATAAGACTTATTTGTATAGACTAACTTGGAGTTGCATGAATAATGTAATTGAATATGAAGAATTGTGCCTTGGCTTGAGGAAGGCTAAGAATTTGGGCATAAAACAATTGCAAATATTTTGAGACTCTGAGCTCATTGTCAACCAGACCACAAACAAGTGTGTATCAAAGCAACATTACTTGAAGGATTATCACAAAAAAGTGTAGGATTTGTTTGAATCCTTCATATCTTTAAATATTCAAGTGATCTCATAAGAGTAGAACAAATATGCTGATGTTTTGGCCTCTCTTGGTGCAAACTTCTCTCCCGTAGAAAAAGTG
This sequence comes from Wollemia nobilis, assembly GCA_028583015.1. Taxonomy (NCBI): domain Eukaryota; kingdom Viridiplantae; phylum Streptophyta; class Pinopsida; order Araucariales; family Araucariaceae; genus Wollemia; species Wollemia nobilis. The sequence continues at coordinate 714,302 of JAQPPZ010002883.1, forward strand.
GTCAGAAAACCCAAGACTATCAAGGTAATCTATAGACCCTCAGTCCTTGATAAGAACCTCTATTGGAAAGTGTTCGACAATGATGATCAAATCATCAATTTTTTGATTAAGAAAGCTGCAAACGTGGATAATAGGGTACTTGCCAAAAAGGATATGGAAGGAATGATTCAGTTGAAGAACAATCACATTCCCAGGGGGTTAATTTCACTTGAAATCCTATTTGACCAAAATGACAGGGTCGAGAAGCACAAAATCAAGGTGGACGTAAAGGAATATAAAGAGTTGCAGTTGGAACTCGAGAAAGTCATCAAAATTGAAACCAAATGTACTTCAGAAGAATTGGAAGATATTAAGAGTTTGTATTTTGAATTCCCCAACATCATTGCATGGAGCTATCAGGATTTGAGGGGATATAACAAAAATATCATTCAACATACCATTGAACTGCAGGAGGGAGTAAAACCATTTCGGTAGGAACAATGACCTATCAATCCTAATATTGAGGTGCTCATGAAGGCAGAACTATTAAAAATGCTGGAAGAAAAAATAATATATCCAATTAAGCATTCAACATTGGTGGAAAACCTAGTTCCAGTTTGGAAAAAAAATGGATATATCCATATATGCGTGGATTTTTGGAACCTTAATCATGTGCCACTAAAAGATCATTACCCTCTATCGTAGATTGATAAAATACTCCATGTGGTTGTTGGAGCACAAAGATTATTATTGTTATATGGTTTCTCTGGTTACAACCAGATCTGGGTAAAATATGAGGATCAACATAAAATGACGTTCACTACCAAGTGGGGCACGTTCACCTTTCAGAGGATTTTGTTTGATCTTTCAAATGCTGGCACCACCTTCCAAAGAGCCATGAACATCACTTTCGGTGAGTTATTAAACAAAATTATTGTGATTTATCTTGATGATATGACTGTGTTTTCATATCGTAAAGAAGAGCACATTTCTCATTTGAGGCTAGTGTTCAAAAAATACCGAGAGTTCAAGATTTCCATCAACCCAAAAAAGTATATATTCATTGTCAAATAAGGGAAATTTTTAGGTCATGTGATCTCACAATAAGGACTAGCAATTGATCCTACAAGAGTTGAGGTGATCCTGAAGCTACCACTACCAGCTAACAAAAAAGACCTACAATATTTTTTTGGTCAGATAAATTTCATTCAAAAGGTCATTGCTGATTTTGCTTAGGTTGTGAAACCTATGACCGATCTCCTGAAAAAGAACGTGGATTTCAAATAGACCGAAGAAAGAAGATAGGCCTTTTGGGAGATCAAGGGAAGGATTACTCAAGCGTTGGTGCTAATCAACCTAGATTATTCCTAGGACTTCATTCTCTATGCAATGGGTGAACAAGAAAGTTATGCTGTAGTTCTGATGCAAAAATAAGAGGATGGAGATGAAAAGCCAATTGCATTTCTATGTCAAGTTATTTCGCCACACCAAGAGAAGTATAATTTCATTGAAAAATAGGTGTGCATAGTGATGAAATCCCTAAAGAAATTTTGGCACTTTGTCTCACAAAGCAAAATAATCATTTATGTTATACACCTAGATGTTAGGAATTTCATTCTCCAGGGGGAACTTGGCGACAAAAGAGTAGGTTGGGTCTCAAAGATTCAGGAATATGATGTGGAGATCTGACCAAAAAAACTAGTTTATGGGTGAAATAGTTTCCAAGAATTATCCAAAAGTGCAACATATGAATCATTGGGTATGGTACAGAAAAAGGATATTGGTGAAATCATTTGTGCAAATCATGTTATGACTGGTCATGACTGGACAAAAGACCTTGTTCAATTATTTAATTTAGGAATATGTCCATCACATATTGATACTTCACAATGTCGAAGATTCAAGCTGCAAGCACTTAAATATGTCTTGTCACCAAGCGGGCTATTTCATAAAAATATTGATGGAGTTCTCCTCAGATGCATGAAGGAATCAAAAAATGAGAAAATATTAGAAGAATTCCATTATGGTTTATCCAGTGGTCATTATGCAAGAAGGCCAATGGTTTTGAAGATCATTCAATTTGGATATTATTGGCCTACTCTATTCATCGATGATCATAAAGTAAGTCAAAAGTGTGATAATTGTCAGTGGTATGTTGGTAGAAACAGGAAAGGAGCCTTGCCCCTATGCCTGATTCAAGTGGAAGCACCATTTTAGAAGTGGGGCCTTAAATTCATTGGAGTCATAAACCCACATTATTCTATGGAACACAAATACATCTTGACAACAATAGATTATTTCACTAGGTGGGAGGAGGCTATTCCTTCCAAAAAAGTGGATTAAGCGACTGTCATCTCTTTCTTGGAGGGACTCATGAACCGTTTTGGTGTTCTATATGCCATTGTAATAGATAATGGGACTCCATTTATTGGGGATAACATTACTAAATTTGAAAGCAAGTACAAGATATGTCTCAAGACATCATATAATTATTACCCGTAGGGGAATGGCTTAGCTGAATCCACCAATTAAAACTTGCTACAAATTTTGAAAAGGACACTAGGAAGCAACAAAAGGAGTTGGCACTTATTATTGAATCAAGCTTTATGGGCAGACCACATATCTATGAATAAGTCTATTAAAAACTCCCCTTATTCTCTCATATATGAGAAATAAGTAGTTCTACTTTCTCATATTGAGTTCCCTGTTCTCTAGACCTTGCAGTTGTTCAAATATGAAGATGAGGAGTATGATAAAATAAGTGCAAGGTTAGCTTAGTTTTTGTAATTAGAGGAAGAAAGAGAAAGGGCATATCAGGATTTTGCTAAACACACCAAAGAAATGCAAAAGTGGTTTGGAAAAAGACAACAGAGCATAGGTTCCAGGTGGGAGATTTGGTCCTCAAATGAAACAAAAATAAAGCCAAGCCAAGGAAGCACCACAAGTTTGATGCCATCTGGGAAGGCCCATTTTAGATATCTGTAGTAAATTCGATAAATGCATACCGTCTTCAGGACATGGATGGCTGGGATATTTCTATTCCAGTAAATGGCCTTCATCTGAAGGCCTATGTTCAGTGATTGGATTTTAAGAGGTACCATCTTGTAAATATGTACAAATTTTATTTTCAGTATTTTATTTGCTTTATATACATATTAAAAAATTTCTTGGTTTAAAAATCAGTGTCACCCTGGAATTCTTCTCAAAATTTTGTGTTGAAAGGTTGTCAGGTTTTTTTCCCCTTTCTGAAGCGCAAAGGGCAACTGCATAAGAGGTATGTTCACCCTAGAGGAGAGGCAAAAATCCCATTTGCCTCCCTTTTGGGGTGAACATACAAAAGGAGAAAGGTGACACCGAATAAATGTAATGAAAGAGGAAAATAAGGACGTTCGCCCCTCATTGAGGCAAAAATAATTATTAAAAAGTCAAAGATGGTCAAAAGGGGTGTTCTCTTCTTGTCTAGGTGAAATTTTTTATTAATTTTAAAAGCTAAATCATGATGCCCATAACATTTGAATTAAAAGAAAATATGGCTCATGATAACAAAGGCACTGTGGTAGTTATAAAAAAAGAAAAGAAAGAGAAGGATTATCAACTACATTTTTGCTCTATAAGAAAGTGAGGCTTCTGTTCATTCGCTCGAAAGTATAGGGGCGTGACCTGAGAAAGCAGAAAGAAAAGCAAGGAAATGGAAAATAAGGGATTAGAATGCTGCATGAAGATAAAGTGAAAGAAAAAAAATTAAAAAGCTTCAATTTTATTTTAGGCACTTTTCTAAATATGGGGCAAAACAGAAAATTCCAAAGTGTTTTAAAAGGAAAGCATTCGCAAAGGATTTTATCAAAAAAGTGAAGGCATTTCGAGTGAGCGAAATAAGTTAAGTACACCTCAAAGACACTTTTTTCACATTGCTTTTTGGAAGCATTTAATTTTGGAAGCACTCTTTTAGAGTGATTTCACCCTTGGATGCGTGGTAGATATAAAAAAGTGTGCATGCAAGCTGAGGCACATTATGAAGGTATTTATTTAAAATGTGTGCTCAGATTCACATTGGAAGGTGAATTGAAGATCCTAAGGAACAAGATCCCACACCATCGAAGGTAGAAGTGATTATTGGTTTACAAGCGGTGAGGTTATTTTCCCAAGATAACTTTAATTTCCAGGGTACGATTTCCAAAGGAACCACGTGGCAATAAGGGCACACTTTCCAAAAATGATCTTGTGGTAAATGATAGTGGATCCACTATTAGAGCATTGAGAACAATTCCTAGTGAAGGAAACGAAGTGCATGTTCTTTTGAAATTGCTTGAGGAAAATTTGGCAATTATTATGGCAGTTGGGAGAATGCTCTATATAAATGAAAAGGTAAAACTTCTTCAATTTAATTTTTAAAATATTACTGCCACATAGTTTTGGAAGCCTCTTGTTGTAGAAATTACAAATAAATTTTTAGAGTAGACTCCAGAAGAATATAATGGGAAAAAGAAGCAAAGAGGCAACAGAGGCTACAGAGCCCAAAAATTCTAAGAAAAAGGAAGGTGGGTTGAAATCCAAAAAGGCCTGAAGAAACAAAAATATATATTTAGACCCATATGCTAACATAATGGCAGAGATTGAAGACTGTGTAATTACTAATAAGGGCATGGAGAAAATGTAGTAGGATGTGCAGTTCATAGTAAATCAGGGGTTAACAATAGGAATATTATTAATGGTACCATACCATTCACAGTTATATTGGTATCTGTGTATGCCTGTACACCCATGCCTGGAACTAGTGTAACTTATTTCTCGATTTTATAATCCGATTACAAGGAAAACGCAGAGGGAAAATAGAGAAATAATTTTTACCATCACCCCAGAGGAAGTGCGGGAAGCATTTTATTGTGGTTTGAAGCATCTTTCTTATGTGATCACCAAGAAGTTACATGCCAACGAGTAGGAGGATAGATATGTCTCCACTATAAAGATGTATTGATTTATGGAGATGCAGTTGATTAAGGAGCCACAACTAGGGCAACTCTCGAACCTGCCCAAGCCACTTAAAAAATTTAAGAGCCTTGACATCTATTAATGTTGGTGTGGGTTGTTGGTTTACTGATATATTCTACTGTTCATAAGTGGCAGGCAACTCTAGCACAATGAATTTTCCAGGTTGAATTTTACTCTCCATTGGACATGAGGCAAGGCACCAATCTGATTTTCTTTGATTGGGTCAATTTTATTTCTTGAAAATTATATTTTTAGCTGGAGAGGTTACAAACTGGGGAAGATACGTCATTTAGGCATACCTCCTTCTTGGTATGGTATTTATTATTTCATAGACAACAACATTTTTCTTTTATTACAGTGAGGCAAATGGATGAGAGGGATGAGCTTCTACCAATTTACATGTGGACTTCCGCTCTATCGAGGAAGGAGTCATTTTACAATTTGAACTGATTATTTTTGGAGCCTACAATAGAACTAATTTGTGGTATATGTGAAAGAGTGCCACGGGAGTTGAGAGAAGCAGTAGTTACAGGAGGAAAAGGAGATATATTTTTGCTTAATCAGGGTGTGGTCATAAGAGTTTTTGGCTTCACTAGAAAACCATTCCTACCACCATATTTCACCATCGAACATGTTTTCTCTATGAAGGTGATGCATCAATAAGACTATGTGAATGATGTATATGGGATAGGGCATGACAAAAATATGACTTTCAACATGTATTTCAAGTTCAACAGTATAGAAGTAAGCCAAGTAGGGCAGAATAGGTTACTCACAATGACACTCAAGGACCTAGGGTTGATAGAATTGCTGCAACATTGGAGGTTTGACCCATTGGGAAAATTCATAGAGATAATAAAATACAAATAAATTCACTATTGTCCTCGGACCGATATTGAGAAAAAGTAAAATAATTTTGATGGGCTTGACTTGGAGTGGCACATTGAAGACATGATATCACTTCTCCCTTGGCATGACTGCTATGGGAAGGAGGCTGAGTATAATTTGATGAAGTACAAAAATTAGATTCCTCCACCCAAATTGTTTAGTAAGGTAAAATAAAGTCAACCCCTGTGGTCTGAGGAGAAAATTATGAACCGGTGAATAATGCAGGTTCATCAAGGAAAGATCACGTCTCCTTATGGGTTGAATATGGATGAGGTATTTTTAGACACCTACGATGAGTTTGTTGATTCCTATCAACCCATCATTTTTGCTAAAATATTACCTCAAATATTCCAATGTTTCAACAATGGTGAAATTAGGGCAAAGAGAGAATGCCCAATAGTCGAAGAAGAGATTCCAAAGGAGGAAGAACAACAATAGATTTTTAGATGAAGATCATAGTGGATGAGGCATAAAGTTGAGGAGGTGCCTTTGCCAGAGAAGTAGATTGTTCAAGATGTGCCCTCATTTCATAAAGGTGTGAAGAGACCAAGGACTAGTGCCACTTCCTCTTCTACTACTAAAGTTTTAGTAGCTATAGTTCCCACAGTGCTAGTTGTTTCAAAAACTATTATTTCCTCTCCAATGGTCATAGATGCTCCAATGATGGTTACACAAATATTTTCTATGATTCATGAACAAGAGGAGGACCAGTAGTTAGAGAGTCCTTAGGTGGGAGTTGTGAATGTCAAATAGGACATGAACATTGAGGAGGAAGTAGAAAAGTAACAAGAGGAAATTATTTTGCAACCGCTTCCTTCACCAGAGCACATGGTGCTCGCACCCAAAGGTACGTCCTCTTTTCCTTCTTTTTCTTCTTCGAAGCATGTAGTGACCATCAGTTCACTTCCATCAATTTTTGTGTCAGTCTCTCCACATTTTGGTATACCTTTCGTATCCATTTTGCTTCCCTCTTCTTCCCTTCCCAAAGTCACTACTACTCCTTCTTCTCTTCCCCATTTTTTGACCCCCCTTTTTAGTTCATTTACATATAGATCGAACCCATTTTCATGCCCTTCCCCTTCCATCACCGCTACCACTTTTGCTAAGGCTATAAGTATGTAGGATCCTCCTAGAGTAAGTGTAACTACAATAGAACCTGGTTCCTCCACCCACTCTACCATTTTTGTCCCTCCCCTTCTAGCCATATCATCCTCTTATTTTGAGCCTAATCGCTCACAAATTTTGATACCCTTCATAATATTTTTAGAATTGCAAGTATTGCTCAAAGTTTAGGTAACATTGAAATAGCCTGATGTGGAGAAAATCAACCGGGTGCACCTGAGTTCATCACAGTGGTTGAAAAGCAAAAGGTAAAAAGAAGCTCTAGCTCTAGCTCGGTTGCTCAAGAAGGTTTCTTTTGATCCTGTTGCCATGGAAGCTCACACGACTAAAATCACTCCCTTGGTTTAGAAGCCACAAGGAGAAATGATGCCAAGTGATTATGTTTGTGAGACCATAACAGAGGACCTCACCAATATTGATCCTATGGAGAAGATGGAAAACATACAAGTGGATATGAGTTTGGTATACTTGCATGGCGAGTATTTAAAGCAAAGATATTTTGATAATGAGAATAATATTATCAAACTCAAAAATGCCCTAGCCAAAAGCAGAGTGCAAGAAGATAGGACATCCACAGAGAATGAACACTTATGCTGATGAGTAGGAGTGCACTTTAAGGATAGAGATGTAGCAAGGATAGCTATGCAAGCACTCCGAATTCAGCTAGAGGCCATACATAACCAATTGACGAAGAAGGCCACACAGGCTACAGGTTTTTCTCCAAAAAGTGTCAAGAAGATGCATCTTCGCTCGGCTAAAAAATGTGAGAAGTTGGTCACACACGTAGTTCAGGTGTTGCATTATTTATGGGTAGCCTAAATATAGATTCATCTAGGGTAGCAATTAATTTATGACACAGAGGAAATACTGGAGCTCTACATGGAGATGGCTGTAAAAATTCAAGCCCTGGCTAATTCCAATATGCATATTCACCCCTGAGCAAAATGGATCACGCTTGGTCTATTTCCAAAGTCACTTTGTATAGTTATTTTCAATGGATGGAACTGGTGAGAGAAGGCTAGAATATTCTTAATGCCATCGAGCAAGAGCATACTGTTTCCATGACTCATTTTGACACTCTTGCTGGCTTGGTATTTTTGGATTTTATAGATGAATGAGGTGAACCTCTATCGAAAGAACAATTGGAAGTGACCTGGAAGAAGTTTGTGGAGGATACCTTGGAGATTAATGCATGGGATGAACCCATCATAGAAGCATAGGTGCTGTCACTCATGCAAAAATATACCCACCTAGAGTTATCACTATTTGAGTTAGCCCAATTATTAAAACGCCTCAATCTGGAAGACATCCAAAATCTCATTTTTGTTTATGAGTCACTGAGTATTCCCTGCTTATTCACCACTTATGCTTGGGAGGAGGTAATCATAGTTGATGAGGTAGCTTCTGAAAGCCTCAAATAATAGGAGTAACGAGCAGCAGTAGAGCACATAGCAACAGAGTGGGCAGCAGCAAAAGTAGAGTGGCCCGAAGTGCTTCGAGTGGCAGCAGAAGCCAAAGCCATTGAGAAGGCAGAAGAGGAAACACAAAGAAAAACAACTATATCAAAAGCACTAGACAAGGTAGTAGATAAGAAGAATCAGTAGAATCCAAATGGATAAAGGCCTAGGATCGCTTGTATCCATGCGATATGGATACCACATGAGCCACCAAAAATATTGGCAGTTTTGCACCATGCCACATTGAAGTTTTGATATAATTTTGTGGAAGAATTTTTTATTGTAATATTAATGTTCTAATGAAATATGATACATTGATGTTTATGTTTTAATTTCATTTTTTTGATTTGATTATGGCTTGGAATAATGGGTGTTTAAAAGAAAATGGCTAAAAAAACTGGTTGATGACTTCAATTAAAATCTACCATAAAATGATTGGAAAATGAGGTGCTCAAAGAAAAATAAAAGGGAAATTGTATTCGCCCCTGACATTGGGTGAAGGGCTCATTCGCCTGACTTTGAGGTAAACATAAAAAACATAAAGGGAATAAAATTTGGCAAAGTGCATTCACCCCAATTGAGGGGTGAAAGTCCTTCATGCCTCTCATTGGGTTGAAAGAAAAGGAAGTTAAATTAAAATAAGAAATGATTGAAGTCGTCAAAGTTGAAAATGGGAATTGCATTCACCCCAAAGGTGAGGTGAAAGTCTCATTTGCCCCATATTGGGGTGAACGTCTTAGAAAAATAGAAGAGACACACATGACTAGGACTTTGGCATCAAAACTGGCAACTTTCTAAAAGGGTGCGTTCGTCGAAGGTTGGGGACGGACGCTTCATTCGCTCAAAGTGGAGGTGAATTTTGTAAGGCATAAACTATTGAAAAGTCAACAACGCATTTGCCCCAGTTGAGCAATGAAAGCTCCATTTGCCTCTCCCAGGGGTGAATGCACTATGAATAGAAAAGTGGGTAGAATTATTGGAATTTGAGGCGATGTTGAAAAGTTAAAATTGTGTTCACCCAAAGCAAAGGTCGATAATGCATTTCACCCTTATTTGGGGTAAACACATGTTTCACATTGTAGAAAAAGCGTGAATCAAGAAAAACAATCAGAATTGAAAGGAGCACTTTCAAAGTGTGAATGTCAATGAACATTGGTCAAAGGTGTTTGGTTCACATGAATGTGGAAATTTAATGATTGTGGTAAGTAGAAGATACGTTCCTTGATTTTCATGATTTTTAAAGGTGACCTCCTATCAGTCTCTCTCCTTTTAAAGATAAATTCAATGCGGAGTAAATTGTTGAGGTAGGCACAAGTTTTCAAAGTATGAATGTGGTCAAAATTCAACTATTATTCCCTACGTTTTCCTCTAATTCCTAGCACATTCTAGTGTACTTGTACCCAAGCTGATCGACCATTCAGAGTCTTTTCCCACTAAATATGGATCGCTGTCATCGAAGGAATATTTCCAAGGAGGAATTGTCTCGCCAATGTCTCCAATCTATGAACATTTTGCTTCTTTGTGCATTTAATGAAAGAGGCAAAAACCTCTATAAATACTAATCAATTTTCATTATAAAAGGGAGGTTAGACATTCTACGAGAAAAATTTTCAAGTTCTCTACATAAATATAAGAAACTTGGCTTCTAAATTTTGCAAGCGATTTCTATGTGATTTCTTTCTATTTTAGCACTTCTATTTCATGCTCGCGTTCATTATCTGCTGTAAAGTTTAAATTCTACAATCTAAGTTTGAACATTGCTGGTGAGGGAGTGAGTACTGGAGTGTGATTCTGAAAGTTGTCTCTATGAAATTGTGAGTTAATTCTGCTGCTTACTTTCTATGATATGCTATATAATTCTTGGTGGGAATTCTTGCTGCTAGTCTGCCCCAAATCCTACACTCCAGCCTGTGGCTATATTTCCATCTCTTTATGCTATTTCCAATTTCTTTCTTGCATCTCTAGTCTTAAACCTGTGTAGGATTTAGTAAGGGAATCAACCCTCTCTGGAGATTGGCACAAAGGACATTCCTTTCCTCTAGCCTTTCAATGTTGGCCATGTCTAGGGTGCACAAACATAGTTTTTGTTAATTAGATAGATATTTGACCAACAGGTTGTCATTGTAGTGTGATAGGAAGACTCAAATTATTCATCATATGAGTAGAAATAATTTCTTTTGATTTGCACTATTAACAATAAAATGTAAACTTATCCTTCATCCAAATTTGTGAGTGAAATAGTCATTCTTTCTTTTGTCTCTTTTTATGACTTCTTTGGTGTAACATTTATGGTGGTAATGGTCACATTTGGTTTGGCTTCAATAATTAACTTCTCTCTATCCTCAAACTATGGATGTGGAGATTATGTGTAGTGGATATAGAGGGTTATGAATCAATAAATAATTACTAAATTGATTGATACTCTTCCCTAAAATATTGGTTGTTATTATAGTGGTTACACCATTTGCTAGTCTTGGTCCTTAGGGAATTCTTTTCTTTTCTACTTCTAATTCTAGTTTTGGTTCTGACCCCCTTTATCCTAATTATTTGGAGTCACTTTTGCCCTCTTTTGGATGGTATTTATTATTCTAGTTTTTGTTATTTACTAATCATTTTCTATTTTTTTATGCTTTTGGTCCAATTTGATAGCAATTTTATATGTCTATTTCAATATCTTGAATTAGAAGAGGTCCATGTCCTCTTGTTACAACCCACTATGGTGCTTGAGGATTTTATGCCTCTAGGTATCTTGAATACCTAGTTTTTCTACCATGGAGTGGAAAGCATTAGTATAATATTGAATAGATTGGTTTTACCTTGACATAATTGTTTCCTATATTGGTCTTCATAGGCTCACATGGGATATTGTTCTTCCTTAATGACCTCAATGTAGTAATTCCACGTGAATACAAATTAATATTCATTATCCTTCATAATCCTTTTACAATATGCTTCCCATAAGTTTTGAATGAGTAATAAAACTTTCAAGAATGCAAAAGTGATTTTATTATCATTAATAAAATTATTTATGGATAAGTATGAAGATAATTGATCCAACCAATTTTCTAGGGCATTAACATTAATGTTTTTTATAAAAGTAGAAATATCAAAGTTTACTTGCACCTTAAAAGGTGTGGGAGCACTAAATGTTACTAGAGTAGTGAGAGGTTGTGTAGAAGACGTTGTAGAATCTATAGCCAGAAGCCATTGAATAATTTGAGCAAATTGATCCACATATCATTTCTCTATTTCATGAGGTTTTCATTCAAGATCCGAAAGTATCAATTATCTCAATGTTGTCTATTCTGGTTCTCATTTGAGATCATTTCTAGTGACAAGGGAGGTAATTAGATGAATATTTCATATGATATGTAAAATTTTATTATCCTTATCTCATATTTATATATATAGTCTCAAAAGATAAATTGGTTTGATACCATTTATTCAAAACTAAAAATTCTGGTTTAAGGAAGATCATGAAAAAGTGTAATTCAAAAATAACATACTATAATAAACTAGAACACAAAAATATATAAGAAAAATAGCATAATAATTTTATTGATTAGAAAACATATTATAATGCATGGAATCTCTAAAAATATACGAGTTATAACATTGCATCCATTACTCATTCTTTTTATAGTCAAGAGCGCATCTCTCTTTATACAAGAATTGGTATATTGGAAGTCCAATTTGTTGAATATGGAAATGTGGTGTTTCACCTTCTATGAGTTAGAAGGTCACCTATATGGAAATGTGGTGATTCACCTACAATAAGATACAAATGATATATTGAATTAAAGTTACATACATATGACTTGTGCTTTTGTGTTTTATCTTCTATTGACGTATCAAAGATACAAAAATCTAAAAGAGAAAATTATCATATAGTAAGTATTTTGTTTTGTAGTTTTTACGCCTTGCTAAAATTGTTGTTCTCTATCTAATATTTTCAATGCTTCTTAAATGGATCAAAATAGAGTCCCAAGCATAACATTATGCTCCTAATAGTGCAAATAGGATATTTTTTTTCATGCATTTTTTAGCATAAATCCATTCCATAAAGAGGTCACATGCTTGGATCATTTGTCTCCCCTTGAAAAGATATGGTCCCCATTGTGTCAACTTTTGACATGAGGTATGAAATTATCTTTTTATTTGATATTTTGTGAGCCATTCCCCTTGGTGACCAAGTTGTCTTACCTTGGCCACTTTGTACATATGAAAGGACTACCTTCTAGTGGTACTTGTCCATGTGTCAACAATTTTGATCCTCCTCTACTAGTGGTAAATTGTTTGAATTACATTATTATGTGTACACCTATTATACAACTATAGAAGTGCCCAATAGAGGTGGATGATAGGGCCTACGATGTTCAACATTGAATATTGAATGCAAGCCAAGATAAGAAGGAAAATTAAATTTAAATACATTTTCTCCCACCTTGGTGATGATGTTTGATCCAAAACAAAGAGATCTAATATTCATATGAGGTCTTGTACATTTATTTTTCTAAATATTCAACCATACCTTATCTCCAACATTGAATTGATATGAGATCCGATATTGGTCATGGCATTGTTTGTATTTTTTTAAGAGGTCATGGACTCATTGGATGTGCTAATTCTATTCCAAAAACCATGATGCTCTTTTTTGCTTCTTTTTATTCATGAGGTGAGTACTCCATGGGTTGCACAAGGATAGCTACATCAATGGATACCAAGTATCATAATTCAAAGTAGACATGAAATGGGTTGTGTTCATTAGAGATATGCAAATATTGATTGTACCCATGTTGAATGTAGGGAAAGCTCTCATCCCATGTTTGTAGAGTTTTGGAATTATAGATGTGAAGATGATGTACATTCGATCGATTTACAACTTATGTTTGGTCATCAGTATAAGGATGTAAGGCTATGGATATGGTCAACTTAGGATCCATCATGGCCTATAGGGTGGACCAAAAAAATCTCAAAAAATTATTATCCTTGTCAGATACAATGGAATTTGGTAAGCCAAAGCTGAGCCACACATGACTAGAATCAAACTTAGAAATCTCCTTAGCTAAAATTAATTTCTTACAAGGATTCATGATAGCCATTTTTGAAAAATTATCAACTATAAGAAAAATATAATCATTACTACACTTAGATGTGGGTAAAATTGAGAGGAAATCCATGTAGATAGATTTGCAAGGCTTGGATGACATTTGGAAATGGTGTATACAATCCCTACTTCTTGTTGGTTGGTCTAGAAACAACAAAGAAGGTACATAACTTGATGTACCTCTCAATATTTCTCCTCATTTTAGGCCAATATAATTTCTACCAATATTTTTTCCACCCCTAGGTGACTTGTTGCTCTGCTAAAGTGTGCTTCCTAAATCATATTTGAGCACTCACTAATTGGTATATAAATATAAAATATGTGGTAGAGGAGGTTATCATGCAAATAAAAATAAAAACCATGCTTAACCACATGAATATCATGGTATGCATTACACAAATAAAATATACTTCATACAAGGTGGACTCATTGGGAGTATCATACCCACCAGAACCAAGAATGGTAGTGAATGCTATGATTGGAGGTCAACTCAAATAATATGCCACTAAATTGGTATAACATTTGTTGTGCTTGATTATAAATTTAAACTGATGTAGATATGTGGCCCATGTTTGATGTCTTTCATTCCTTATATTACTCTATGTTTGAAAGAAATCCATAGGTTGGTGGTATTTATGGAAGATGGTTTCTATTCCCAAGATTAGTGCTTTCACTATTTACATGCTTGAACAATGACATATTAAATGTTTCACTATGGTAGGCAACTTTATGTCCATGCTATGTGAGAATAACTCAAAATATGTATTCTAATGCATCAATTATTACCTCAAAAAGCTGATACAAGAAAGTGTAGGATATGAACATAATTGGTCCTTCAGCCTCTCAAAGGTTCTTTGTGTCATATATCCCCAACACAATTTGGATTTGGCACCTTCTTTATCACTTGGTGTAACATCTAAGCAATATGTTAGAAACCCAATATAAATCTTCAATATAAATTGGTAGGACATAAAAAGATGTTAGTGTCTTTAGGGTAGGCCAATCTCTAATTACCTAAATATTCTTGGATCAATATGGACTCTCTCTTTGTTAATAATATACCCATGGTACTTAATATTCATCATGCCAAATGAGTACTTAGAACATATAGATTGTGCCTTTGAAGAATTTGAAGTACTTGTTGAACATGTTACATATTTTCCTCGAATATTGTAATATAGATAAGAATGTTATCTAAGTAGACTACCATAAATGAGCTTGTGTAGGGATGCAACACATCATACATCATCCTCATGAATGTAGTAGGTGCATTGGTAAATCCAAAATGTATGACTATCCACTCAAATAAACCCTTCTTGGATTGAAATGTAGTAGTCCATATGTCAATGGGGGTATTTAATGATTACTATATTTAAGATCAATTTTTGTAAAGAATTTGCACAACAAATTTGGTCTAGCAAGTTAAGTATCTAAGGGAGTGGATAAATTTATTCAATATAGAGTTTTCATGTTCCATAAATATTTGGATCCAAGATAATTGGACTGCCTAATGATAAAGCACTTAGTCAATTGGACTACATAATGGTAAAGCACTTAGTCTAATGTGTTGTTTTTGAATAAATTTTTAGATTTACCTTGTAATTTGATAATTTTCAAAGAATAATATATGAGAAATAGGTATTCCATACAAAGGAGAACTAGAAACTAAAGAAATATAATTCTTTACCTCATAATGAAGTGGAAATCCTGTTGGTACTTGAATAAGTCATCACATTTCTCTATAACCTTGTCCATCTAGTTATGTTATGTAGCATCTACAATTAATGTAGTGATGGTCCTCCTAATTTATGGTTTGACCATCAATAGAATGAATTTTCTTATTTTGGCTATCATATTTCTACACTATTTAATATTGATTAAGGAAATAGAGGTAAGATAAGATATTTCTAATATCCTAAAGTACTAATCTCTAATAGTTATGATGATACTTTAGGACCTAGAATTATAAACATCACAACTCTTCCACATAAATGGTTAGCCCAAAATACAATCATAAACATCCAATGGAACAAAATCACAAGAAAATTCATCTTTAAGGGGCTTTATGGTATAGGAGGGGTGACATTGTTGAGTGACACAAATGTCTCTCTACTATTATAACCATCCAATATTATATGGTTGTGGTTGTAGTGTGACAAGATGATTCAAATCCTTCACCATTTGAGAAGAAAATAAATTCTTTTAACTCCTACTATAATGAAATGTAGCGACTTATTCTGTACTAATATTTGAATGTAGTATTCCATACTTCAATGGACTCTATGAGTATTTAATTATTACTAGAGTTGAGATCAATTTTGATGAAGAATCTGTACAACATAGTTGGTCTAGCAAGTTAAGTATTTAAGGGAGTGGATAGTGGTTCATCATAGTTATTATATTCAAATATCTATAGCCAATATAGAGTTTCCATGTTCTATTTTTCTTTGTATCCAATACAATTAGAATGCTTAATTGTAAAGCACTTAGTCTAATATGCCATTTTAATCAATTCTTAGTTTTTCCATGTAATTTGATCATTTTAAAGGAATAATCTATGATAAATAGACACACCATACAAATGAAAATTAGAAAATAAAGAAATAAAATGCTTTACCTCATAATGAAGTGGAACCCTAGTTGGTAGTTGAATAAGTCATCATATTTATCTATAATATTGTTCATTTGCTTCTGTTATATAACACTTGCAATTAATGTAGTGATGGTACTCCTAATTTGTAGTTTGATCATCAATAGAATGAGTTTTCTTATTTTGGATATCATATTTTTACATTGTTTATTTTTTATTAAAGGAAAATAGGTAGGAGGAGATACTTCTAGTTGTTAGACTAAATTATATTATTTAGTACATGCTAATGTATCTTCTTGGTACATCCTTGTAAATATTAGATTAGGATTGTGTCCTAGATTAGAGTGTGAGTAAATATTTTATGTAATGTAATAATGTGCAGAAAATGTACAAGTATCATGTAAATGAGTGAGAAAGTGTTATGTGTGTAAATGTGCGCAAGTGTCTCATATGTAAGTATGCACATATATTATTAGATTATAAAGTGTTATGTGACAAATAATATCTAAGTGTGCATATAAGATAGAGTTGTGTTTATGCAAGTTTCAAGTAGAGAAGCCAAGAGTTATGAGACTTGGCATAAGGAAAGGAAGAATTAAGTAACCAAAGAGTCATCCTACAATGGCTATATATTACTCCATAGTGTACATCACTTACATCACCACCTACATAGTCTACATTGTCTACATTGTGAGTATTTTTATTGTAAGATTTTATGATACGTTTGTAAGAGGAGTAATACATTTTACATACATTTGAGAAAATGATATTGTAAGCTATGATACATGCTTTGTACATGTATGATTTAAGATATTACATTCATATTTTTGCTTATTAATGAATTTTAGTTGGCTCATATTATTCTGGTTACATTAATATCTTAATCATATTATATTGTGGCTATCATATATTTTATAATGTGAATATTTATATTGTGAGTTCACATTAATATTAAGGCTTCAAAATCCATCACTAGTATTAGAGCTACAACAAGAAGTTTCTTGTACAATATTTTCTTAGCTAAAAAATCAATTATTGTCTAGTGTGACAAAAGTGGTGAGTCTATCTACTTTAAAGGGAGTTAGACTTGGACTCTAGTGGGTTTTTTAAGAAAGAAGAAAACTAGGGTATTTCCATAGTTGCAAAAACTAGTGAAGACTATAAATCAGCTAGGGTCTTTCCTCTAGGTTGAAGGATAACCGGTGAATACTAGGACCCTTATTTGGGTGAATAAACTTGAAGACAATTGATTATTTAGGGAAATATCCAACGCTAACATTGATAGGAAATTTTCAAGGGTATAAATCCATTGATATTGATATCCTCTAAAATAAGGAGAATAATTATTGATTGATAGAGGCAGAATTGACTCAGGTTAAAGGTGGTCATTCAAGAAAGATCCATGCTAACATTGATAAAGTATTTTAAGGACATAGATAGATTCTTGGCAACTAATTTCTATCAAAACTTAGAATAAAGTTGAAGAAGTTGGTACAATAAAGCTATCTTGTTTGGAGCATCAAGGAAGTTTATAGTCACCTTGATATTGATATTGGGTTCTCTAGTAAGGAGGAGAATCATATTGGATTCTTAGATCACACCCAAGAAAGCAACCTAATATATTGTTGTAATAGAGATTGATCTTCATCAAAATGTGAGAATATTCCTATAGAAAATAGAGGAGACTTTCATCTTCAAGCGCAAGAGAATGTAGAGAGATTTCATAAAGCAGGGATTGATTTAAGTTGCAAAATATTATAGTTTTAGGTCTTGAAGAAGAGACCTTGATAGAGAGATAGATTAAGGTTACCTATTCTAAGATTCTATTCAGAATAGAAGGCGGTCTATAAGAAATTTTAGGTCTTGAAGATAGACCTTGATATTGATATTTTGGATTCAAGTCTTGAAGAAACATGCCTTGATAAAAGTTTCTAAGATTCAGGTCATATTGACCTTGATATTGGTCCAAGAGAAGAGGCCAATATTAAAGGATAAAGACCATGGAATGTAAGCAACAAGGTTAAACCTAAAATCAAGTGGCATTAGCTCAATTGGTTAAATTCCTAAACATTTCAAGGAGGAGATCCAAGTTTGAATCTTGCAAAAATATACATAGATAATATCCAAGATTTGTTGTAATACCACTATGTGGTGATGATGTAATATAGGTGGGGCCAATTTCAATCCCATATAACCCATTGAAAAAAATAAGGTTAAACCTGAAAGACATAAAGTGCATTGAATTAGAAGCCAAAAAAACAAGGATGAGAGTTGCAAGTCAAAAATATAGTGAAGTAATTATCCTTGAAGAGCCTTCAAAAGCAAACAACATCCAATGTTCAAAAGTGAGCACAGTAGAAAACAATATCCTGGGTTGGATAGTGAGTGCAATAACTTTTAGTATTCGAGTTTCAAGAACAAGCAGAGTAGTACCTGAGACAAAAGTGTAATAGTCAAAGAATAGGTGTAGTAGATTTAAGGTGATTAATTATTTAAGGAATGGAGATATAAGGTTTCTTTATAGTTATTTAAATTTGAAATTAGTCTATTTTCATTAATTTTTGAAATAATTAGATTATTGAACTTTTGCAAATTAATAATTTGAGAGCCAAAATGAGTTCAACATCAAACTTAGGGAATTAATTTTTGCAAAGTTTATATTTTCTTAGTTTCTAAACATTAGGGAGATATAAGGAATTCTACTACATAGGTTTTAAAACTTAGAAACTTTGAATTTATCTTTAAAAAGCCTAGGGAGTCATAAGGTAGTCTACATCAAAGGAAATATATTTGACACAAATTGCATATCATGGAAGAAATTGTTAAGAATACATTTAATAAGGATAGTGAAGAAATGTTACAAACACTCAAGTATTATTCTCAAAATTTAATAAATGAATTTTATGGAGAGAAACAAATGTCTAATGATTTAAAAAAAAATATCTTTGTTTCTCAAAGAGGAAAAAGAAGAAATTTTTACAACATTTATAAACTATATTTATGGAAAAAATTTCAATATATGGTGGGATTCTCAAAACACCATTATACCCTCTTCAGAATAGTGTTTAATGATGTTTTTCATTAATTAGTTTTGAGATTTTCCAAGAGAAGAGACAAGCTGAAAGAAATGATACATATGTTAGTTTCAAAGAGGAATCATTGAAATCAAAGTTATATTATTGTGATGATTTACTAACTCAATGCTTAGAAGGTATATCATTAGATATATCACAAATGAAATTGTAAAAAAAATAAAGAAGAAAGAGTAAGAGAAGGAATCACATCAAGGACAATAGGAAACCTAAATCCAAAGACAAGGTCAAGCAAAGAGAAGAAGAAGATCAAAAAATTTAGAAGGCAAAAAGAGAATAAAGAAAGCATAGGTCCTAGGATCAAATGAAAATGGTCTTGATAGAAGACTAAAGTCTTCAATAACAAAATAATGTAATATAGAGGGGTGTTAGAGTATATTACATTATTGGGTACATGATAATGTACCTCCTTGGTACAACCTTGTAAATATTATTTTAGCATTGTATCCTATATTAAAGTGCAAGTAAATATTTTATGTAATGTAATAATATGCAAGAAATGCACAAGTGTCATGTAAATGAGTGTGCAAGTGTTATATGTGTAAATGTGCACAAGTGTCTCATATGTAAGTGTGCACATGTATTCTTAGATTAGGAAGTGTTATGTGAAAAGTCATGTCCAAGTGTGCATACAAGATAGAGTCATGTGTATACAAGTGTCAAGTAGAGAAGCCAAGAGTCATGAGACTTGGCATAAAGAAAGGAAGAGTCAAGTAACCAAAGAGTCATCCTACAATGGCTATATATTAGTCCATAGTGTACATCACCTACATCACCACCTATATAGTCTACATTGTCTACATTATGAGCATTGTTATTGTAAGAGTTGATGATACATTTGTAAGAGGAGTAATAAAGTTTACATATATTTGAGCAACTAATATTGTAAGTTGTGCTACATGCTTTGTACATGTATGATTCAGGCTATTACATTCATATTTTTGCTTATTAATGAATGTTAGTTGATATATTATTAGCCTTGATTTACATATTAGTTGGATCATATTATTCTGGTTACATTAATATCTTGATCATATTATATTGTGGCTATCATATATTTGATCTTGTGAATATTTATCCTATGAGTTTACATTAATATTAAGGCTTCAAAAGCCATCACCAGTATACTAAAGCATTGAACTCTAATAGTAAGATACTTCAGGGCCTAGACTTAGAAAACACCATACCTCTTCCACATAAATGGTTGGCCCAAAATAAAATCACAAACATCCAAGGGAACAACATTGTACACAACTTCATCTTTAAAGGGCTTGATGACATAGGAGATGAGACATTGAGTGACACAAATATCATTCCCTTGTTGTTACCATCCAATATTATATGGTTGTGGTTTTAGTGTGACAAGATGATTCGAATCCTTCACCATTTGAGAAAAAAATAGATTCTTTGAACTCCCACTACAATGAAATATATCAACTTATTCTTTACTCTTATTTGTGAGTGAAATAGTCATGCCTCTTCTTGTGATTTATTTATGAATATCGTGCAACATCTATGATGATAATGGTCACATTTGGTCTATATTCCATCATTTATTTCCCTCTATCATTAGCTTGTGGATGTGGAGGTGGTGAAGCAATGGATGTAGAGGGTTTCTAATCAACAAATAATGACTAAATTGCTTGACACTTCTCCAGTGAATGTCGACTGCTCTAATGGTAGACCACTATTTTTAAATCTTGGACTTAAGGGGATTATTTTCATGGGAGTATTTTGTTTTATTCCAGTTATAATTTTAGTCCTAATTTCATTTTATCTTAATTCTTTTGAGAGTCAATATTTCCTTTCTTTGGTTGGTACTTAGTGTTCTCATTTTTTTATTTTCTCCTTTTCTATTTTTGTTTTTGTGCTTCTACTCCAATTTGATAGTAAGTTTATATACCTTTCCCAATGTATTGAATTAGAAGAGGTCCATGATATCTATAATGTACCATTGTAGCCCACTATAGTACTTGAGGAGTCAATAACTTTTGATATTTTGAATACCTAGTTTTATTACCATAGAGTGGAAAGCATCATTATAATATTGAACAGATTAGATTTTACCTTGACACAATTATTGTCTATATTGGTATTCATAGGATTGCACATGATACTATTATTTCTTTATTTGCTCCATTAAGTAATCCCATGTGAACACTACTTCATCCTCATTTTCTTTTGTAACCCTATTCAAAAAAGTAATGAAGCTTTCAATATTATAAAAGTGATTCTCTCACTATTGATGAATTTATTTAGAGATAAGTGTGAAGATAATTGATCCAACCAATTTTTTAGGACAAACATTTATTTTTTGTTCAAAATTAGGAATATCAAAATTCACTTACACCTTAAAAAATGTGGGAGCATTTAATGTGTTAGGGAAATGAGAGGTAGTGTAGAGGAGGTTGTAAAATTTGCAATAGGGAGCCATTGAAGAATTTGAAAAAAAAATCCATCATCTTATTCCTCTATTTTATGAGGGATTTGTTCAAAATCTCATTGAAAGGATTGACTATATTAATGTTTTCCATTTTGGTTCTTACCTGAGATGGTTTGGAACGACAAGCGAGGAAATCAAAAGGATCCTATGTTTGATACCAAAAATTTTAATATTCTAATCTCATGTTGATGGACATACACTCAAAAGACATATAAATCTAATACAACTAATCTAAAACTTAGAATTTCAAGGTAAGAAATATCTTAAAAGAGTACAATTTGAAAATTCCATAGTATAACAAACTAGAGCATAAAAATATATAAGTAAAATAACAAAATAATTTTTTCCTGCTCAAAAGATAGAGTACAATGCAAGCAATCTCTGAGAAGATATGTGAGGCTATAAAATTGCATCCATTAATAATTATTTTTATAGTCAAGGGTGCATCTATATTTATACAAGATTTGGTGTTTTGGAAATCCACTGTATTGAATATAGAAATGTGGTGGTTCACCTTCATTGAGTTACAAAGTGTATTTTAAATAAAATTGGATATATATGACCTATAATTTTGTGTTTTATCTTCTATTGATGTGTTAATGTAGCTCAGGATGCATTTTGGCTATGAAAATCTAAAAACAAAAATTACTATTTTTAGTAAGTATTTTATTTTACATTTATGAGGGCCTTTGAATGATTTTCTTTGACAAATTTATTTGTGATAAAGTTACCTATTAAAATTGTTGTTCTCTCTCTAATGTTTCCAATGGTTCTTGAATGGATTAAAATAGATTTTCGAGCATAAAATTATGCTCCTAGAATGTAATTAGGATAAGAAATAAAATTCTGGCCATTTTTACACATAAATCCATTCTCCAAAAATATCACATGTCTAGATTACTATCCTTCCTTGAAAAAAATAGTCCCCATTATGTCAACTTTTGAAATTAGATGCAAAATTATTTATTTATCTAATTTTTGTGTCATTTTCCTTGGTGACCAAGTTGTCTTTCCTTGATCACTTTGTACATATGAATGGATTGCCTTCCAATGGTCTTAGTCTATGTGTCAATAATCTGATCCTTATCCACTAGTTCTAAACTATTTGTGTTGAGTTCTTCAATATCCAATTATTCTTCTATTATGGAAGTTTATAGGAGAGGTGGATGATAAGGCCTAAGAAGTTCAATATTGAAGATTGGATGCAAACCAAGATAATATGGAAGATTCAGTTCAAAGGTATTTTCTCCCACCTTCTTGGTGATGGTGTATGGTCTATAAATAAGAGATATAATCTTCCTATGGGGTCTTGTAAGTATATTTTTATAAGAACATAACCATACCTTATATCCAACCTTAAATTGATGTGGGACTTGATATCGATCATGACATATATGTGTTTTTATTTTATCTTTTTCAAGAGGTCATATCCTTGTTTTTGGATGTGATAAATTGTTTTCACAAATTATGCTAAATTATGCTACCTTTTCTATGTATACTTGTCCATGAGGTGAGTACTCCATAGGTTGTATAGAAAGAGCTACATCTATAGGTGCTAAGGGATAAAATCTAAAATAGACATGAAATGGGAGTTTTTTGTAGACTTATGTAGAGCTTGATTGTACCCATGCTAAATGTATGGGAAATTTTCATCCCTTGTGTGTGGATGCTTGAAATTGTACTTATGAAGAAGATGTACAATCAGTTAATTCACAACTTTTATCTGCCATCATTCTAAGGATGAAATGCTATGGATATGTCAACTTGATGTCCATATTGTTCCACAAGGTCAACACAAATACTTAAAAAAATTCTATCCTTATTAGATACAATGGGATTTGGCAAGCCAAATTTGAGTCGCATATGATAAATAAATATTAGGAGTCTTTTCAGTTGAAATGGATTTATTACAAGAAATCATGATAACTATTTTTGCAAAATGATCCATTATAAAAATATAATCATGACCATGCTTATATATGGGTAAAATTAAGAGGAATCCATGGAGATAGATTCCCAAGGCTTGTATGACATTGAAAATGGTGTATATAGTCCTTGCTTCTTGTTGGTTGGTTTTTCAACACAAGGGGTACATGACATGATGTACCTCTTGACATCATTCCTAATTTTGGGTCAATAAAATAATTTTTAAAGTACTACAAATGTTTTTCACCCCCAAGTGACCTAACACTTTGCTAGTGTGCTTCCAAAATTATATTTGAGATCTCATTAGTTGGCATACAAATATGTCCTATATGAAAAATGAGGTTATCTTACATATAAAATTTGAAATATGTTTAACCACATGAAGAGATCAATATACATTTACAAAATTAGGATCTACTTTATACAAGGTCGACCAATTAGAATTATCATGCCCATAAAAATCAAGAATGGTGGTGAGTGCTATGATTGGAGGTTAGCTCAAATAAAATACTACTAAATTGATACTCCCTTTCTTGTACTTGATGATCAAATAAAATTGCTATAGATATGTGATCCATTTTTGATGTATTTCATTCCTTAGCTTACTTTGTATTTAAATGAAATCCATAGGCTTATGGTCTATGTGGACGATGTTTTCCTTGCAAAAGATTTAGTGCTTCCACTATTTACATAATTGGACAATGATGTATATATCTTTGTTGTAATTGGAATATTTTAAAGCTACATAATTTAATTTTTAACTATTATAAGAAATTAGAGACCCACTCTATGTGAGAATAGCTCCAAATGCATACTCTAGTGCATTAGTAATTAGCTCAATGGTTGATGTAGATCAGTTAGGGATAGTGTAGTATCTAAACTCAATTGGTCATTCAAATTATCCAATGCCCTCAGTTGTGTATCTCCCCAATTGAAATTGGATTTGGCACCTCCTTTGGTAAATTGGTGTAGTGACCAAACAATGTGTAATAATCATAGTACAAATATTTGATAGAAATTAGAAAGACCTAAAAAGCTATGAAACTCTGTTAGAGTATTTGGGGTAGGATAATATCAATTTACTTGAATCATCTCAAGATTGACATGGACTCTCTCTTTTTCAATAATATACCCAGGTTACTATAAATTCATCATGCCAAATGAGGACTTCTCCAAATTATCATATAGCTTATGTCTTAAAATAATATGAAGTACATATTGAATATGTTGTAGATGTTCCTCTCATATCTTGCTATAGATGATAATGTCATCTAAGTGGAATACTACAAATGATATGGTGTAGGAATACATGATGCCATCCATCATCCTCATGAATATAGTAGGTGCATTGGTCAAGCTAAAAGGTATAATTATCCACTCAAATAAAGCCTCATTGAATTTGAAGGTAGTATTCCATACATCAGTGGAATCTATGGGTATTTGATGATAGCTAGATTTGAGATCAATTTTGGTGAAGAAATTTGCACCACAAAGCTAGTCCAACAAGTCATTTATATAAAATAGTAGATAGCAGGTCTTGATAGTGATTTTATTCAAATATCTATAGTCAAAAAAAATTCTCCACATGGTTAAGCACTTGGTATGATGTACCATTTTGAATAACCTTACTTTTTAAACTAACCAATTGCTATAATTTTTTCCATTGAGATGATTAATATATGACAAGGAATATTTATCATATAAGATTCCACACAAAACTATAATAGATCCATAAACTAATTGTAACTACTATGTAGATCTCAAAAAATAATGCAATGTAAAAAAAGAGATCCAAATGCTTCGTATGTAGAAGTATGACCTCCTAAATATTGTATGGAATTGACTTAAATTAAAAAAATCAAATTCCAAACTTTAAAATGAGATTCTCTAAAGTAGGTACTGCCACTTGGCAAAAAGTGACTCATTGCTACCTAATTTTTGTGTTAGAAATCTACTATATTTAATATGGAAGGTCACCCATATGGAAATATGGTGATTCATCATCTATGAGTTACAAAGTGCATATTAAATAAAAATTACATACATATGACTTGTCCTTTTATGTTTTTTTTTTTCTACTAATATGTCAACATAGCTAAATATGTATTTTGGTTATAAGAATAGAAAAATAGAAAATTACTATTTTAGTAAGTAATTTATTTTTTATTTTTGTGAGCCTCTTGAGTATTTTTCCACAGTCATTAGAAAATTTGTTTGCTATAGAAGTATTATTCTCTCCCTAATATTTCCAATGCTTTAATTGGATAAAAATAGAGTCTTGAAGAAAGTTATACCCCTAACAGTGCAATTAGGATAAAAAAATAGATTTTAAAGAATTTTCAAGTATAGAGCCTTTCCAGATGACATATGTGTAGTTTCTAAAAAGAGATTGGGGTTTTCCTAGAGCTTCAATAAGGATTAGGGTTTTTTCTAAAAAATATCTCATCTTTTAAGAGCCATATCTTTGCAAAGGGTTATCTGATTCAACTAATTATTGGACCAACTTGTGCAAAATTTGAATAGATTTAAAATGAGTGGTCATATGAAATAATCCAAGCAATATTGAGGGATATATGACCTTGTGAAGTCAACCATCTAGAATGAGAGTAGTGCCAATTTTTCAAGTTGTAAAAAAAAAAATTACAATTATTTGTCAGCTAGGGTTCGGATGATGGGAAGATCAATGAAGTGTTAGAACATCAGTGAGGTAATATATTCTATCTAGAAATAGAATTTTGTAGCTAATTTTTTTTCCTTTATTTATCTTAGAAATTTTGCATGCAAATTGTTATAAATTTTTTATCAAATATTATATTTTCTAGAGGACATTAAGATATTTTCAATAGATTTTGAGTTTTAATTTCCTTTCCATGGACTGATTTATAGTTAAATCCTTAGAATAATCTCTAGTGGTAGAGGTTAGTGAGTGCACCTTAGAGAGATCCTCGTTGCTCCAAGATAGGGTAATTTTTGGTAAATTTAATGGGTATTGGTTAGGGGCTTTAGCCTTGAGAAAATGGATTGATAGGAGTTGGAAGTCTCTAGGAGTAATTCTATCATTTCTTCCCAAAGGTTTCTTCCTAGATATTTTTATCCTAGGGAAGAAAGAGAAAAATCCTAAAAGGGGATCCTTGGTTTATAGGAAGAGCAAGACTCTTCCTTACTCATTGGTATGAACGATTTTTACCTAAAAATATAAATCTATACCTAGTACCGTTCTAGGTTAGGATGTGTAGGTTATCCATTTAATTTTAGAAAATAGATACCTTCAAGACAATAAAAACACATTAGGAGAATTCCTTAGGATTTTAGATATGAAAAAATATGGATTCTTGGCTATTTATGCTTGGATATTAGTCATGATTGATATAAGTAAAGATTTACCGAAATAAATAATTCTTAAGTATGGGGATAAGATGTGGACCCAAACCATAAATTATGAACATATATATTTTAGATATAGAATATGCCATGAGTGTTAGTCTTACAATGACACTGAGAGGGGGGGTGAATCAGTGTAGCTCTTTAAACTTGAATTTACAGCTCTTAATATAGTAGAAATTAAAACTAATTACTAGATACAACAAGTATAACACAAGAGCATCACACAACACAATATTTAACGAGGTTCACCAATGTGGCTACTCCTCAAAAATGACTGCTTGGACTACCATCCAAATCCAGCCTTTGTAAAGCACCAAATTTACAATCAATTTACTAGCACCCACTGGAAGGAGCACCAACCCCTTATTTATCTGCACCAACAGAAAGGAGCACCAACCCCTGATTTTCTAGCAACTACTAGAAGGAGCACCAACCCCTGATGCCAAGCTGCAACCTAGACTTCAATTTTGAATCTATAATATTGACAGAAAGATACCTTTGTTTTTGCAAGATCCTGACTGGTCTTTCTTCACCTTTGCCCTCTCTCCACACTCTGCTTTCTCTGCGTAATCACTTCACACACTCTGCTTCGATATAGTCGACCTTCATGATCGTCTTCTCCCTTTCGCACACTCTGCTCTCTTTGCACTACGACCAAAATTTAAACACACTCCAATGACACTTCAAATCTCCAAACAACCCTCATTTTATAACATAATTCTTGTGATGAAAACCCTAATCTTAGTCAGCTTTCATGACCACTGTAAACCCTAATTTTAGTCGGCTATCATCGGTCTTCGTCGGCTTCAACTCAACCGCAAAAATACATGTCGCGATATCGCGACACTTTTTCTCCTTGCTTTTTTCTTAGCTTTGGCCCGCGAAAATACAACATGTCGTGATATCACGACACTTTTTCTCCTTGCTCTTTCTCTTAGCTTTGGCCTACAAAAATGCAACATGTCACGATATCATGACACTTTTTCTCCTTGCTCTTTCTCTTAGATTTGGCCTACGAAAATACATGTCACGATATCGTGACACTTTTGCCTCCGTACACTTTCTCTATTCTTTTGTCGTGAAAATGCGACATTGCGCGATATCATGACACTTTTGTTATTCTGACTGCCTGCCCTTCTTGAGTCGCAAAAATATGACATGTCGCGATATCATGACACTTTTACTTCTCTGCCTTCCTATCCTTTTCGAGTCGCAAAAATGTGACATGTCACGAAATCATGACACTTCTGCTTTTGAAGTCTTGCTTTCTGCTTTTTATCTCGAAATCGTGACACTTCTGCTTTTGAAGTCTTCTTCTCTGCTTTTGTTGTGAAATCATGAAACTTCTGCTTTTGTACTTCACTTCTTTGTTTTTTTGTCGCAAAATCATGACACTTTTGCCTTCGAAGTCTTCCTTTCTACTTTTGTCACGAAATCGTGACACTTCTACCTTCGAAGTCTTCTTCTCTGCTTTTGTCGTGAAATCATCGTGAAATCGTGACAATTTTTCCACTTGCCTTTTTCTCTTCCAACATGTCGTGAAATCACGACAGTTTTTCCACTTGCATTTTTCTCTTCCAACATGTCGCAAAATCGTGACAGTTTTTCCACTTGCCTTTTTCTCTTCCAACATGTCATGAAATCACAATAGTTTTTCCACTTGCCTTTTTCTCTTCCAACATGTCACGAAATCGTGACAGTTTTTCCACTTACCTTTTTCTCTTCCAACATGTCATGAAATTGTGACAGTTTTGCCACTTGCCTTTTTTCTTTCAACATGTCACAAAATCGTGATAATTTTCCTTGCTTTTTCTCTCTCTTCCAACATGTCACGAAATCACGATAGTTTTTCTTGCCTGCTATATATGTCGTGATATCGCGACACTTTTCTTACTTATCTTTTTCTTTGATATTTTTCATATGGGCCACTTCGATCTCTTTGGAAAAACACTGTAAATACTCTGAGTAACCTTTGAAATCCTGTCTTCTGCATCTAAAAAGCTTTTGAACTTCTTGTCCACTGCATCAAAAGATCTATCTGACTGTGTTGACAACAATGACAATACTATTGCTGCACCTTGCTCAACAATCTTCCCCTTTGGAATTGTTGGCAACACATGCAATTTCCTGTAACTCTTCTCCCCATTTGACAATAATACCAAAGGGCTACTGCAGACTCCCCCTGAGTCCATGCACAACATTCTCAGGCACAATTTATTACACTTAGCAAAAATCATGACCACTCCCCCTGAGAATGTGATCCCTGTAGCTAGTCAATTCTTGGGAAGTGTGACCACTCCCAATTTATTGCGAAGGTACTCAAAAAATTCCTTGGGCAATGGTTTTGTGAAGATATCTGCTACTTGCTCTGTAGTTGGAACAAAATCCAATTTAACCTCACCTTCCACAACTTTCTCCTTCAAAAAGGGATACCTGATAACAATGTGTTTTGTGCATGAATGCATAATCAGATTCTTGGAGATGTTAATGGCACTTGTGTTATAACACTTAACTGATATTGGCTCACTGAAGCTGATACCAAGATATTTTAGGGTTTGTTTCATCCACAATACCTGCATACAACATGTTGTCACTGCAATATATTCTGCCTCCGCTATCGATAGAGAAACTGACTCTTGTTTCTTACTGTGCCATGTGACCAATCTGTCTCCAAGATAGAATGCACCTCCACTGGTACTCTTTTTGTCATCTACACATCCTGCCCAATATGCATCTGAATACGAAATGAGGGTGAAGTCTTTACCTTTCGGATACCATAACCCATACTCCATAGTACCCTTGAGGTACCGAAGAATCCTCTTTACTGTTGTCACATGAGTCTCCTTGGGATTAGCCTAAAATCGTGCTACCATGCATACTGCTTGCAAAATATCTGGTCTGGTAGCTGTCAGGTATAGTAAGCTTCCAATCATAGATCTGTACATGGTTTGATCAACAGGTGGAGGTTTGTCATCCTTGCTCAGCTTGCAACCTATCGTCATGGGAGTGCTAACTGGCTTACAATCCTCCATTGTGAATTTTTTCAACATCTCTTTCACATATTTAATTTGACAAATAAATATGCCCTTCTTATTTTGATTAACTTGCAACCCGAGGAAATACAAAAGTTCACCAATCATTGACATTTCAAATTCTTTCTACATCTTATTTGCTAAATATTTACACGACTCATCTTTGCTGCTACCAAATATGATATCATCTACGTATACAACAAGAACAATAAGATGCCCAATTTTTGTTTTGACATACAAATTACTATCCACCATACCTTTCTTAAATCTTTGTTGGGTGAGATAGTTGTCTAGCCTTGCATACCATGCTTGGGGTGCCTATTTTAATCCATATAATGCTTTCTTCAACTTGCAAACAAAGTTGGGATCATCACCAAGTTGGAAACCATCTGGTTGCTCAATATAAACCTCTTATTCAAGTTTTTCATTCAAAAACGCTGATTTTACATCCATTTGATAAACTTTGAAATTCTTGTAGACTGCTAAAGCCAGAAACATTCTAATTGCCTCTAGTCTCGCTATCGGTGCAAAATTTTCCTCAAATTCAATGCCTTCAACTTGTGCATAACCCTTACATACCAATATTGCTTTATTTCTGACTACCTGTCCGTCTTCATTCAATTTGTTTCGAAAAATCCATTTAGTCCCGATTATATTTTTATTTGCAGGTCTAGGTACTAACTCCCAAGTTTTGTTTTTCTTGATCTGATCTAATTCTTCATTTATTTCCTTCATCCAACTTTCATCTTTACTTGCGTCAGCAACATTTTTGGGCTCGATGCTGGATAATAGAGAGTAGTTACTTACTACTCTTCTTCTTGTCTAAACACCAACTTTGGGGTCTCCAATTATTTTCTCTCTAGGATGATTTTTCTGCCAGCTGCCTGTTTTGAATTTCTTATTTTCTTCCACTTCTGAATCACAACTTAAATCCTCTGAGTCAATTTTCTATATCTTTTCCATTTCGTTTTCCTCATCTCCTTCAATAACCTCTTCATAAATTAGGTAGTTCATTTCATAGCTAATTACTCGTTCTCTACCTTCATCAAATTTAACATCGACACTGTCCACAATTTTCTTTAGCTTCTTGTTGTAGCATTTGTAAGCTTTGCTTTTTGATGAATAACCAACAAAAATACCTTCATCCGCTCTATCTTCAAACTTACCAAGATTATCTTCAGTTATTTTGATGTAGCACTTGCTACCAAAGACTTTGAGGTATTTTGCTGTTGCCCTTTTACCAAACCACAATTCATAAGGAGTTTTACTTTCATGTGTTCTCAGCATGTACCTATTTTGGATATACACCGCAGTATGGACTGCTTCTTTCCAAAATCTTTCTGCTAGTCTGCTTTCAGTCAGCATAGTCCATGCCATTTCCTGCACTATCCTGTTCTTTCTTTCTACCACTCCATTCTGCTGAGGTGTCCTGGCTGCTGAAAACTATCTCCTAATATCGTATTTTTCATAGTATTCTATAAACTCTTCTAAAATGAATTCTCCTCCTCTATCTGATCTTAAACATTTGATCCTCTTTCCTATTTCATTCTCAACCTGATTTTTGAAAATCTTGAACATATCAAAAGCTTCTGATTTATGCTTCAAGAAAAATATCCATGTCATTCTGGAATAGTCATCAATGCACAACATAAAATATTTGTCACCATTTATGCTTTGTGTTCTCATGGGTCCACATAAATCAGTGTGTATTAGTTCCAAAGGTTTGCTTGTGTAGTACTCTTTTGTTTTGAATGTGACTCTAGTTTGCTTCCCCTTTTGGCATGAAGCACAAATGTTGTTTGCAGTGTTTGTCGATGGTGGGAATATCTCTCATCGCCCCTTTTGAGGTGATTTTTACTAGATTATCAAAACCGATATGACCGAGTCTCTTATGCCACAACCAATTTTCTTCTTCCTGTCCAATAAAACAATCTCCTTTTGAAGTCTCTGAGAGCGTGTACAGGTTTCCAGATGTCCTTGCTCCAATTGCTATCAATTTTCCACTATTTGTTTTTCTGACTTCACAACCATGCTTCATAAAAACTACTTCATGACCTTTATCACAAATCTGACTTACGCTCAATAGGTTATGTTTCAAACCATCCACAAACAAGACTTCCTCTGACTTAATTTTTCCCTCACTAATTTTAACTGAACCTTTGCCAACTATCTTAGCTCCATCATTATTCCTAAACTTTATTGAACCACCTTCATATTTCTGTAACTTCTCAAATTTCTATTTGTCACCTGTCATATGACTGGAGCATCCACTATCAAGTATCCATGGTATATATTTTTTCTGTGCTTTAAATGCTATTTGTACGATTAAGGATTCCTTTTCTTCCTTAAGTCGCTCTTTTCCTTTCCACTTCATTTTGATAGTAGTTTTGGGTTCTTGTTTTGCCTTTCCCTTATCAACAACTTGTGCATGTTTTTCGAGAAGTTTTCTATTTTGTCTGATCTTATTTGGTTGAAATTTTCTTCCATGAGACTGATTTGATGCAAATGTACTTCTACAGTTTCTTGCAATGTGCCCAAAATTATGACATTTATAACATTCTACTGTATAATTCATTAGAGGAGAAAAAACATTTCTACTGGTGAAATTCCTTGGTCTTACATTATATTTGCAGTATGAGATTTTATGTCCATAGCCATTGCATTTAAAACAAAAACTAGAAAAGGGATAATTGAACCTAGGTGAAGGTCTTTGCCATGTTGCCATAGGAGCCATAGGTCTTCTTCTTCTTTGATGTGTGACATTGGTGAATCCATCATTGTCAATTCTCCTTTTGTGCCTGGTATTATTGCTTTCTCTTGCATGAGATGTTTTTCCTTGATCAAACTGTTTCTTATCTTTGTTCTTTATGGATTCTACATTTCTGGCCTTTGATCCATTTGATGATTCTCCTTCGATGAAACCCAAACCAAATTTGATGCCTGTAGGCCTTTGGTCATTTATGATTTTATCCAGCTTCATAGAACTTACTTCACGTTTGTGATAACAACTAATTTTCTTATTCATCTCTTCTAGTTGCATTCTTAAACCAACAATCTCTTCTTCTAGCTTGTCGTAATCATCTATTTTTATGGTTATTTGCACTTCGAGATCTTTGAAGATTTTCTTGGATTCTTCTATCTGTACTTTCAAACTGGATATGATTTCATTTGCATCCTCAAGCCTTTTTGAAAGTTTCTTATTCTTTTTCTTCTCTATTGTCCACTCTTCAAGTGCAGAGATCAACTCACCTTCTAGATCTACTTCAGCCTCGAGGTTTTCACCACATACTTCTGAGTTCACTCCTTCTTCCTTTTGTGATCTTACTTCTTCAAATGCCATGAAAAGAGCTTCACCTATTTCCTCTTTAGAAGCCTCACCAGAGCTGTCTTCTGATGAACTGGCATTCCTGGAGATGAAACTTTTCTTCTTGAAGTTGCCTTTTCTAAAATTCATTTTCTTCTTCCAGTCACTTCTTTCTTGGTGCGATCCTTCATCATTTTTGTTCTTCTCTTTAAGTGGACATTTAGTCGCAAAATGCCCAATGCCTCCACAGCTAAAACATTTAAGCGATAAATTTCATCTCTATTTTCCTTTTTCCCTTTTTAGTTTTCTAACAAAGTTTGCTTCCATTTCATCTGACGTCTCTTCTTCCTCGAACTCTTGTTTTGCATTTCTATCTTTAAGGGCTTTAAAATCTGCTTCTCTGTATGTGGGTTTAGATCTTCCTATCCTCATCTCATATGCAATAAAAGAACCATACATCTTATCTATACTAAAATAATTTAGATTCTTAGCTTCTTCTATCGCTGAGACTTTAGAATCAAACCTTTGAGGAAGAGATCTTAATACCTTTTTCACAATGGTAGAGTCGTCGATATCCTCGTCGAGTCCTCTGATCGCATTAATGATTCCATTAACTCTTAACAAATATGCCTCAATGTTTTTATTGTCATTCATATTTAATGCTTCGAACTAAGCTCGATGTGTTTGTAACTTGGCCTCCTTGATCTTATCTTCTCCTTCATGAATACTCCTCAGTTTTTCCCATATCTCTTTTGTCGTTTTACAGCTCATGATCTTTACTAGTTCACTGTCTGCTAATCCACACATGATAGCATTCTTTGCCTTTGAGTTACTTTCAAACAATTTCTTTTCGTCAGCCTCTTTTGGAGGAGTGATGGGTATTGTGTAACCACTAACTACTGAATCCCAGATGTCGTATCCCAAAGCATAGAGATATGTCTGCATCCTGATTCTCCAGAACGCGTGATTAGATCCGTCAAACAAAGGTGCTTTGTTTGATGAGAAACCTTCACCACCTGCCATTGTGTTACTTCTAAGATCACCCTAGCCGGTTAGGCTTGTACAAGAACTTAGCTTTGATACCAATTGTTAGTCTTACAATGACACTAAGAGGGGGGGTGAATCAGTGTAGCTCTTTAAACTTGAATTTACAGCTCTTAATATAGTAGCAATTAAAACTAATTACTAGATACATTAAGTATAACACAAGAGCATCACACAACACAAGATTTAACGAGGTTCACTAATGTGGCTACTCCTAAAAAATGACTGCTTGACTACCATCCAAATCCAACCTTTGCAAAGCACCAACTTTACAATCAATTTACTAGCACCCACTGGAAGGAGCACCAACCCCTTATTTATTTGCACCAATAGAAAGGAGCACCAAAACCTGATTTTCTAGCAACTACTAGAAGGAGCACCAACCCCTGATGCCAAGCTACAACCTGGACTTCAATTTTAAATCTATAATATTGACAGAAAGATACCTTTGTTTTTGCAAGATATTGACTGGTATTTCTTCACCTTTGCCCTCTCTACACACTCTGCTTTCTCTGCGTAATCACTTCGCACACTCTGCTTCGATACAGTCAACCTTCATGATCATCTTCTCTCTTTCACGCACTCTGCTCTCTTCGCACTATGACCAAACTTCGCACACTTCGATGACACTTCAAATCTCCAAATATCCCTCCTTTTATAACATAATTCTTATGATGAAAACCCTAATCTTAGTCGATTGTAAACCCTAATCTTAGTCGGATTTCATGACCATAGTAAACCCTAATTTTAGTCGGCTGTCATTGATCTTCATCGACTTCAACTCAACCGCAAAAATACATGTCATGATATCGCGACACTTTTTCTCCTTGCTATTTTTCTTAGCTTTGGCCCATGAAAATATAACATGTCGCGATATCGTGACACTTTTTCTCCTTGCTCTTTCTCTTAGCTTTGGCCCACAAAAATGCAACATGTCATGATATCGCGACACTTTTTCTCCTTGCTCTTTCTCTTAGCTTTGGCCTGCGAAAATACAACATGTCGCGATATTGTGACACTTTTGCCTCCGTACACTTTCTCTATTATTTTGTCGCGAAAATGCGACATTGCGCGATATCGTGACACTTTTGTTATTCTGCCCGCCTGCCTCTTTTGAGTCACAAAAATGTGACATGTCACGATATCATGACACTTTTTCTTCTCTGCCTTCCTATCCTTTTCGAGTCACGAAAATGCGACATATCACGAAATCGTGACACTTTGCTTCTGAAGTCTTGCTTTCTGCTTTTGTCACAAAATCGTGACACTTCTACTTTCAAAGTATTCTTCTTTGCTTTTGTCATGAAATCATGACACTTCTGCTTCCGTACTTCACTTCTTTGTTTTTTTGTCACAAAATCATGACACTTCTGCATTCAAAGTCTTCCTTTCTGCTTTTGTCGTGAAATCGTGACACTTTTGCCTTCGAAGTCTTCTCTGCTTTTGTCGCAAAATCATTGCGAAATCATGACAGTTTTTCCACTTGCATTTTTCTCTTCCAACATGTCGCGAAATCGCGACAATTTTCCACTTGCCTTTTTCTCTTCCAACATGTCACAAAATCACGACAGTTTTTCCACTTGCCTTTTTCTCTTCCAACATGTCACAAAATCATGACAATTTTTCCACTTGCCTTTTTCTCTTCTAAAATTTCATGAAATCGTGACAGTTTTACCACTTGTCTTTTTCTCTTCCAACATGTCATGAAATCATGATAGTTTTGCCACTTGCCTTTTTCTCTTCCAACATGTCATGAAATTGTGACAGTTTTGCCACTTGCCTTTTTTATTTCAGCATGTCATGAAATCGTGACAATTTTCCTTGCTTTTTCTCTCTCTTCCAACATGTCACGAAATCACGATAGTTTTTCTTTCCTGCTGTATATGTCGTGATATCACGATACTTTTCTTACTTGTCTTTTTCTTTGATCTTTTGCATATGGGCCACTTCAGTATCTTTGGAAAAACACTGTACATACTCTGAGTAACCTTTGAACTCTTGTCTTCTGCATCTAAAAAGCTTTTGAACTTCCTGTCCACTACATCAACAGATCTATTTGACTGTGTTGACAACAATGACAATACTATTGCTGCACCTTGCTCAACAATGACGTGGAGCATATTGAGAGATCATGCCCTAAGAAGAGTCCAACAAAATCATATGTATAAAATCACAAGAGAAACTTACAAATGGTTATGGATGAAGATGGTTTTCAAATTCTAAAAAATAGATCTAGAAAAATGAAAGAAAATAAATAGTGGAGACTAGTAAGGATATTGGAAAAAATACCAACTCTTTTGAGGCTTTAGCCTATGGAGAAAAAGTAGATCAAAACTTAGAGGACATAGTACAACAATTTCAACATACCAACAAGGAATCGCCTATTTAGTATGATCCTGATTTAAGGAAGAATATTATTGACAAACCTAAGGAATGTGTCTCATTAGATTTTGAAGAATCTCTTGAAGTACCATGCACCATTTAGGAGAAAACAATTGGTAATGAAAATGTAGTTTAAGAAGTTAATACCTATACTATTAATAAGGAAATACAAAACAATGAGCAGGTCAAATCAAAAGCTTTCGTAATAGAGCCAGGAGACGATGGATATGATGAAAAAACATTGTGAAAGAATATTGAGGAATATAATAATAGGACCTACTCCTAATATAGATAAGGCAAAAATACAAAAACCTCCAAATTATAAATCAAGATCTAGGGAAGCAAGAGAAAACATAAAGAAAGAAACATAAACTAAGTTTGTTGAACTTCTCTTTACCAAACAATAAAATGATATTGGTAATATGCAGGTGGGGCCAAAAGCCCCTAATGAGACATGATTGTCATTTCATGGAATATAAGGGATGCTAATGTCCCCTCAAAAGTAGAGGTGTATTAGGGACCTATGTTTAAGTAAAAATCTTGATATTCTTTTCATCCAGGAAACTAAAATGATAAAATAAGTTCAAAAAAATATGAAAGTAGTACAGACAAGATGTGAATGAGATGCTATGAATGCTGAAGGAGTGGTAGGGGGAATTATAACTTATTGGAATCCTTCTAGAACCTCCTATATAACCATTTATAAAACTCAACATTGGATAGCCTATTTAGTCACTTGCTACTTTGCAAATATTAATTTCATCCTTATCAATTTTTATGGACCTACAACTTAGTCAAGTAGATTAGAATTTTGGAGTGGGATTGAAGCCTTTATGAGAAGTAAAGACCAAGAAACCTGATTCATGATCATAGGAGATTTTAATTCCATAACCAAGTTGGATGAAAAATTTGGAGGAATTAGAAAATTAACCCAAAGTATGAGATATTTCTTAGCTTGTATTCAAAACAATAATCTATGGGAGGTTGAGTTTGAAGAAGACAACTATACTTGGACCACCAATAGGATAGGCCAAAACTTAATAGGAAAAAAAATATATAGATGCATACTCTCTAATAATTGGCTAGATGAAGGAACTATAGGAGAGGCCAAAACTTAATAGCAAAAAAATATATAGATGCATACTCTCTAATAATTGGCTAGATGAAGGAACTTGTGCTAAAATTAATAACTTAACAAGAATTGGTTCAAATAACTGGTCAATAGGAGTTAAAATGGTGGTAAGTGAATTAAAAAAAGATCATATTTTAAATATGAGGAAATGTGGGAAGACCCTCCTCATTTTGTTGATATGATAGCTCAAACATGGAATTCTTCACATAATGGTGGGTTGTAAGTTCTTCCAAATCAAATTAAATTTATGACATCTAGATTAAAAGAACACATAATGGTGGGTTGTAAGTTCTTCCAAATAAAATTAAATTTATGACATCTAGATTAAAAGAATGTAACAAGAACAATTTTGGAAATATTTTTGATAAGAAAGAAGAACTAAAAGATAAACTTTCAAAATTCCAAAAAGGTGATCATAATAATCTAAAATCAGAGGAAAGAGAGTTTCTTAGTGAATACCATAATAGTTTGAGTAAGGAAGAGAAATTATGGAGATTAAAATCAATACATATGTGGTTAAAAGGAGATAAAAATATAATTTTTTTTCATAAGATGGTTATAGTACAAAGATCAACATCCAAAATGAGTATAATTAAATCAATATAAGGGGTTTGGATTGAATATTAGAGTGAAATTAGAAAAGAGGTAAATTATTTTTATCAAAATATTCTAGGATCAGAGGAGACTACAGTTCTTAATGATAAACTTCTTCAAGATGTTCCTTCAGTTATAACAAATGAAGACAATAGGAAACTGATGGAGCCTATTACTATAGAAGAAGTTCATTTAGATCTTTTCTCTTTTAATAAGTATAAATACCTAGGTATAGATGGGATCTCTACAATTTTTTACCAGCATAATTGGGATATAGTGAAGGATTATTTATTGGTGGTAGTGGAACAATATAGGGTAAAATAATACATACCTTATAAAATAAATGCAACATATCTTACCCTAATTCCAAAGAAGGATGTTGAATTGTTTGATTCTTTTAGACTCATAATCCTATGCAATATGGCATATAATATTATCTCCAAAGTGATGGTAAATTTATTACGACCATTTTTAGACAACATAATTTTAGAAGAGCAAGGAGGATTTGTGAAAGGAAGAGAAATTATGGATGTGATCATAGTAACTCATGAAGTTATACATTCAAAATCTTCAAGAAAAGAGAAAGCAATGATATTAAAACTTGATATAAGTAAAGCCTATGATAGGGTTAAATGGGATTTTCTTTTTGCAGTTTTAGAAAAGTTTAGATTCAAGAAGAAATGGGTTAGATGGATTAAAGCTTATGTCTCTACAATTTCTTATTCAGTGTTGGTCAATGGGTTAGTAATAGAATATTTTAAATCCAAGAGAGACCTTAGAAAAGGAGATCCTCTATCTCCTTATTTGTTTATTATTATGGTAGAGATTTTGAGTATCAACTTAAAGAGGCTTACAAATATGGACTTATAAGTGGACTTAAGGTTAGTAATAACATCAACAACATCATCCATCAACAATTTGTAGATGATACAACCCTTTTGGAAGGGCAAGGATAAATGAGGCCAAATATTTGAATAAATTTTTAAATAAATATGAAAGAGCTTCAGGGAAAAAAGTTAATAGGACAAAATCCAAAATTTACTTCCTTAACACTCCAACTAATATCAAATCAAGAATTTGTAGGTTACTTCAAATGGAGGAGGAAATTTTTCCAAAAACTTATCTAGGGATGCCTTTATTTGAGGGGAGAATGAGGATAAAATTATGGAATCTAGTTATTAGTAAAGTTTAGAATAAACTTCCAACTTGGAAAGGTAGATGGTTATCATTAGCAAGAAGAGTGCAATTAATTAAGTCAGTCTTACAGGCCATTCCAACATATTATATGCCATTGTATTCTATGCCAAAATCAGTTGAAATTTTTTTAATTTATATTATGCAATCAATTTTATGGTCAGGTTTACATGATAAAATAAATTTTCCTTCTATGAAATGGAGCAAGGTGTGTGATGATAAAACTAGGGAGGTATTGGTTTAATAGTTCTTATAGATGTAAAATTAGCTCTTAGGGGAAAAATAATATAGAGATTGTACAAAGAGAGTCAAATACAATGGGAAAGAATTCTTCTAAGTATATTGATTCCAATGACCCAAGTTTAATATTTATTGCATTCTCTCTACCAAATGGTTCTACTCTTTGGAATGGTTTAAAAAATATATTGATCTTATGATTAAAGGTTTAATATGGGTGGTGGGAACTGGAGAAATTTTTTCTATTTGGATGGATACTTGGTGTGATAAAAAACCACTCAATTTAGATCCAATTTTGAAACCTTGGATGAGATTGCTTCAAGAAAAATATGGTGATAGGGTTTTAAACATTTTGTACAAGGATCGGGAAGGAAGATACAAATGGAAAGAATATTTTTTTACAAGTATACAAGACATAAAATGCTAGGAGGAAATTGGGTAGAAAGATAACAACTATGATTATTCCAAGGGGAGCCAAGGATGGATTGATTTGAAAGTTGAATAGCCTAGGAGAATACAGAACAAGAAGTGGATATAATTTAAAACACCAACAAAATAATAATATCAGTAGAATATGGAGAGATATTTGGGATAGCCCAAGAATTCCAAAAGTCAAAATTTTTGTTTGGCTAGTAGGTCATTGAAGAATTTTATCCTAGGATAACCTAATGAAAAGGGGTTTTAATGGCCCCTCTCAATGTGTTCTTTATAAAAATAAGGAGAGTATAGACCATCTATTGGGTTATTTCTCAATAGTCTAGAATCTATGGCAATGGATTCTTAAAATATTTGGTAAATACATGGTGATGAATAGTAGAATTGAAGACTGGTTAAAGCAATGGTAGAGCACTTAGAAATGTGAGGCTTTATAGATAATATGGGATATATCAAAGATATAATACTCTGGAATGTATGGCTAGAAAGGAATAGAAGAGTATTTAAAGGAAATGAAAGCAATTTAGAGGTAATGAAAAGGAAGATATGTTTAGCCATAGAGGAGTCTAAACAAACCCTATCAACTCACCCAGACCATAATATGGAAGCATAGATCCTTGATAGATGGAGTTAAGTCATTAAATGGAATATGATATTGGGTATAAGATAAGTAAAAATAAGGTAAAAAATATAAATTGGAAACCACCAGATGTGGAGTGGGTTAAATTGAATTTTGATGGAGCATCTAAAAGAAATTAGGACTACCAAGAGGAGGAATACTTATAAATAATAGAGGAGAGATTTGTTCTCATTACACTTTCAATAGTGGATTTAAAACAAATAATGAAGCTTAAGATTGGGTGGGTTTAGAAGGGTTAAAAATATGCAAACAAATGAAATGGGACATAATATGGATGGAAGGTGATTCTCTCATAGTAATAAATGCATTTTTATGGAAAACTAAGGCTCCATGGAACATACAAGAGATAATTATGGGAATTCAAGATCTTGCTAAAGAGTTTGAAGAAATAAGGTTTACACATATATTAAGGGAGAGAAACAAATATGTAGATAGGTTAGCCAATAGAGTAATTTTGATTGAGGATCATGAAGTTAAATTCTCCTTTCCATGGTTAGAGGAAGTAGTAAGTTTAGTTGAAGTTTACAAGAAAGTGTTGATTACCTAAATCAATTAATGATTAAGATTTACTTTAATGTTTTCCATTGGTAATATATGTTTTATTTTGTAACAATAATGTGTTTTCATATAAACTATTTATTATAATTTTTGTGGTTGCACTTGTGTTTCAGGAAGGAAACTAGCAATCTAAATTTGGTAAAGTGGACAATGACAGTGCAATGTTTTGGATATATTACTCTAATAAGATGCAATGTATAGATAGTAGAGGTGAAGTTTTGTATTGTGAAGGCTGCTATAGGAAAATATCAAGAAGGAAATTCTGGAATATTTGTATTCATACAAAAAATTGAAAAAATCTAGAAAGTGAAAATCAAGAATTCAAACACTTTATGTAAAATGATGTAGGTTTATAGCTTTAGCATCTCAATTGAGATGAGAACTGTATCTATTTGTAAACTCTCAAGCTCTAAAGAAGAGAGTTGTAATTTTTCAAGGATGGAGGATCCGAGTACAACCCCTTATTATCCAACCCAAATAAAAAAGGGTATAGAACCTTACCCCAAAAAAGTCACATGCCTAGATCAGTTGTTGGGAGGTTTCTTTACATAAAATAATAAAATAATTTACAAGAAGGAATGCTCTTTCCATGTTCCAATGCACATTATAATAGGTCAAATAGTTCAAGGTATTGATGCCAAGCAAAGAATTGTTTGTCATTGTTAACAAATGCTAGCATGGTCCAATGTGTAAGAATACTTATTTTTTAATTGGTTAGATGAGATTGGAATAGGCCCCATCTATATTATATATTATTGCATAATAATATTACAACTTGGCTATTATGCATATATTGCTTGGCAAGATATGAATTTGGATCTCCTTGGAAGTTAAGAAATTAAACCATTTGATAAACATTAAGGTTTACCTATGATATTTGAATCTTGGTTGAGGATGTGATATTTTTCACTCCCACCAATTGCTCTAAACCTTATGGGCATAAGAAAAATTGTTATATAGAAATATTATATAATTTTTTTTTTAAATCTATATTGGCATTGAAGTGATTTCATTATTGCTCATTTGTATTATTAATGCTAATAAAATAGTTTTTTGAAGTGAAATATTAACACTATATTAAATTGGTGGTTATAAAACTAAATCCAAGTAAGTGGTTGGGATCTTGGAAAGTTTCTTTTTATAAATAATAAAATAATTTGCAATAAGACCAACTCTTTACATGTTTCAAAGCACATCATAATAGAAGATTACAAGGTATTGATACCAAGCGAAGAATTGTTTATCATTAATAATAAACACTAGTGTGTTACACATGTGTGAGAACAATCATTGCTTTTTAAAATTGGTTAAAAGAGATTGAAACAAGTCCCACCCGTATTACATATCACCACATAGTGATATTACAGCTTGACTATTATGAATGTATCACTTGGAAAGATATGAACTTGGAACTCCTTGAAAGTTAAGGAATTGAGCTAATACCATTTGATAAATGCTAAGATTTATCCATGAGATTTGAACCTTGGTTGAGGCTATGATACTTCACTCCTACCAATTGTTCTAAACTTTATAGGCATAATATTTATTGTTATACAAACAAATTATATGAATTATTTTAAATTGATGTTGGCATTGATTTGAGTTGATTATTGCTAATTTGTATTGATAATGCTAATAAAATGATTTTTTGAAGTAAAATATACAAAAAAGGTTATACAAACCAAATCCAAGTCAACGTTTGGTTTGAGGGTAGTTGGTTGCTTGTTTGCTTTGCTAGTATAGATCAAGTAATTTGGTGAGTTGTCATTATATAGAAGAATAAAAAGTTGTGAGGGAATAGTCCCAAATGAATATTGTTAATGATTTATTGATACTATGTAAGAAAATATAAATACCTAAGAACCCTTGAAAAATGGATTTTGGTCATAGAAGCATGAGGGGAAAATAGTTCAAAATTCTTATGATTATTGAATATGATGAGCTCGGTATCAATAAGTAATGTGTATTGTAAAATAAAACTTAAGAGTATGTACAAAAGATAAATTGAAATATAAATTGATATATAAAGGTAAGGTCGTTATATAAAGAATTATATTGTAAATATGCATTTCTCATAAAGGAGGTTGTTGCATCAAAGTGATCTATGATAAAGGAGGTTTTCCTCTCAAAGTGTCTTGCAATACTTGTAACTCTTCAGTGCAATCAATAAAATAATTGTTATTCTATGTTCAAGTTGCAACATTGTGTTTCTATATGATTTTATTTCTAGTTAATTCAGGCAAGCAAAATCATTACATTTGGTATCAGAGCTTGATCTAGATATGGTTCTATTGTGGCAATGAGTCTCCTATTCCATTTTTTTTGGCCATAGTTCATATATATTGGTAATTTGTAGTTTCTATGTTTTCCTTCAATCCTTA
This sequence comes from Wollemia nobilis, assembly GCA_028583015.1. Classification (NCBI taxonomy): domain Eukaryota; kingdom Viridiplantae; phylum Streptophyta; class Pinopsida; order Araucariales; family Araucariaceae; genus Wollemia; species Wollemia nobilis. The sequence goes on from JAQPPZ010002883.1 coordinate 758,212, forward strand.
ATATTTTAATTTTTGTAATCTATTTTGTAGTTAGATAAATCACTTCATTTTTTCTCTTATCTAGATTTATTAGGTTATAAATCCTATGCTAGGGGTTTTAAAATATCATAGAGGAGCTATCACTATTGGCTAAGCTAGATTGACCATAAAGCATCCAATGAAGTGAGAGGTTCTTAGAATCCAATGCTTAGGCTTTAGCACCTGTATATAGCTATGTTATTGCACACACCCTCAAGAATATAGGGAGACCCCTAGGAATAAGAGTAGCTTTTACCCATAGGAATATATCTACTATTTAAGTTTTGTGATGTACTTGTAACTAGTTAGCCCTAAAAAGGTTCTCGCATTGTACCGCAAAGATGAGCAATGTGACTATAGGAATGATGGAATCCTCCATAGTTAGTGCCTTAAAATATCAAAGTAGAAACTATTTATAAATGAGATGGGTATTTATCTATGAGTACACAAACCAAAAAATTCTTAATAGTACACTCAATATTTAAAAAATACCATAAGTAATTTTTAGTTATAGTGAGAACAATTTAGAATACACTAGAACACTGACCTAAACAAAGCTCATTTTTAGACAATATCTAGGAAGTTGTAGAACTTAAAAAAAATATCCAGGATATTGGGCATATAGAGAGTGTGTTTTTAGAGAATATTCAAAAGTTTGTGGACTTGAGCAATAAATTTATTACATGATTTTTATAGGCAAGGATTATAGGTAGTTATTGAAGGGGATTTTTATAGGTAAATATTATAAGGGATTTCAATATGGAACTAATTATAGGCCCAAAATGGCCACATCGAATATTTTTGCAATTTTTTCTAAGTCCTAAAGTGCTCTAAACTATGGTAGCAACAAGTGCATCATGTTCTATACCACGATCAACTAGGTCAGACTTGCACTTAGCATTTTTAAAATTGTGGCTTAGAACACAAGGGAGATCTAGCGGTTTGTGATGAGTTTCTACTCCACGTGGCCCATAACAAGGTTCTACCCTACGATCAGTGTAGTCAAATATTACAAGTTTTTCATCTAAATCCTAGCTCATAACACATGTTCTACACCGTGCGATTTAGTACATGGTTCTACGTTACAGTTAAATGGTTAAACCTAACAAATCAACGTTCCAAGATGCAGTGCATGATATGGTTCTACTCCACATAGGCCAGTGCATGTTTTATATCATGTGGATTAGCGTAATGTGTTCCACTTCACAGTTAGTGTTGGTTAACTTTGCAAGTTGTAATTTCAAATTGTGGGCTACGACATATTTTGTGGTATGGTTCCACACTGTGGCCTAAAATAACAAGGATAATATATTAATGGTAAGAGAAGTGAGCCAGGACATAGTTCTAACCTACGTGGCTTAGAACACATTTTTCATAGAGTGCAATAAAGCTTCCTTTGCTCCCTCCCATGATCAAAGGGATCAATATTTTCAAGAAATATATTTAAAGAGCAAGCTAGAACATGGTTCTATGCTACTGAGAAGTTGAAGAAGAAGATATGATATCAGTTCTATACCATGGGTGTTGTAGATCATGGATGTGCATGTCAAGCTTCTAATATACTAATATCAATTGTTCAACAAGAGATCAACATCTTATGTGTTTTGTGCTTTACACCATGTATAAAGACAAGAGTTAACAAAATGGTTGATCATATTTTGAAGGCCTCTGAGCTAAAATGAGTAGGAATATGAAGCAGTAAAATCAAGAACCATGAGCAAGTTCAGTTATAGATCCATAGTGAGATAGAATAAAAAAAAGGATGTATGACTTTGATTCTAGTTTGACTCAATCTAAGGAGGAAGGCCATGAAAGCCGAGCGACTTGTAGAAGTTGAGTTGTAGAGGAACGAAAGATCACATGGTTTCTTCTTCCTCAAAAACAAAAAAGAGACCTCCACCTTAACATCTTGTTGACCTAACACTCCAAATTACTTGTAATGTTCTAATTCTTTCAAATATTTAACATGTAAAACTATAAATAGAGGTCAAACCCTCATTTTTTGGGGTTGGCTCTAGAGTCTTGAAGAACACAAGCTTATCCTGAGAGTGGGTTTGAACAATATAAGGCAAAATTTTACTTTTACTTCCAAATAATAATAGCAATAATATCAATGTAGTAAATAATACAATGCACAAATTATCACACACATGAAAGACACAAATTTAATTTGGTTCACCCAATGTGGGCTACGTCCATGGAGAAAATATTTCTACTAAATTTCCTCAACAAATATCTTGGGAATCAATTCCCTATTATAATATTTATGGACCTTTTTCCAAAGGAGATCTCAATCCCCAACGCTTTAGTTTGTGGATCTCTCTCCATAGGAGAACTCTATCCCATCTGCTCTGGTTTGTGGATCTCTCTCCATAGGAGAACTCTATCCCCTTTGCTCTAGTTTGTGGATCTCTCTCCATAGGATAACTCTATCCCATTTTCTTTGGTTTGTGGATCTCTCTCCACAAGAGAACTCTATCCCATTTAATCTAGTTTGTGGATATCTCATAGGATAACTCTATCCCCTTTGCTCTTGTTTGTGTATCTCTCTCCATAGGGAAATTTCTCTAGTTTTTGGATCTCCATAGGAGAACTCTATTCCCTTTGCTCTGGTTTGTGGATATCTCTCCATAGGAGAACTCTATCCTATTTGCTCTGGTTTGTGGATCTCTCTCCATAGGAGAACTCTATCCCCTTTGCTCAGGTTTATGGATCTCTCTCCATAAAATAATTTTATCTCCTTTACTCTTATTTTTGGATCTCCATAGGAGAAATATATCCCCTTTGCTCTAGTTTATGGATATATCTCCATAGGAGAACTCTATCCCCTTTGCTCCAGTTTGTGGATCTCTCTCCATAGGAGAAATCTATCCCCTTTTCTCTAGTTTATGGATTTCTTTCCACAACATGCTCTCAAATTTGTCTAAAATTTGCACCAATCCTCGTCACAAGGCTAGAAATTTTTTTCTCTAAATATTCTCATAAATATATCCAAATCTACACACATTACATGCAAAAATATACTTTCTATCTCTACCCAAATCTACACCAAACCTCATTACAAGGTTAGAAAAAATATATCTCAAACCTTCTCTCTATTACTGTCCAATTATGCTTCAAGTTTTCTCATAAGACTTGCTCAAATTTACCTCAATGTTGCCTCAAGTCTTCTCACAAGACTTGCTCAAATCTACCTCAATGTTGCTTCAAGTCTTCTTACAAGACTTGATCAAATCTACCTCAATGCTACTTCAAGTCTTCTCATTAGACTAGATCAAATCTGCCTCAATGTTATTTCAAGTCTTCTCACAAGACTTGCTCAAATCTGCCTCAATGCTGCTTAAAGTCTTCTCACAAGACTTGCTCAAATATACCTCAATGCTACTTAAAGTCTTCTCACAAGACTTGCTCAAATACACCTCAATGCTACTTCAGAACTGTTGGCATTTTTGCCACATTGATTCTCATTGATGAATGCATTAATGTATCGTTGGGGATCTGACCTTTGATTGATGCAGCTTGGGCGAAAAAAGGAGAAAAATTGAGCAAGAAATGGCTAAGTCTGAAAATTGCAGACGACGCGCTGACATGTTGCAGAATCGCGGTCAACGCAGTCAACGCAGGCAGGTTGGCGGACCCGTCGCGATATCGCGACATGTTCCGAAATCGCGGGTCGACGGGCAGAAAAGGCACTAAGTTGAAAACATGCAGCGATACGCTGACATGTCAGCGAATCGCGACCCGGGCAGCGTCGAAGGCAAAAAGTGAAAACTTGCAGCGCGTCGCTGACATGTCAGCGAATCGCGACCGAAAATGGCGATTGATGCGGAGAGAAGGAACATGTAGCGAAATCGCTACGTGTTCCGTTTTCGCGGGGCAGCGCAGGAGGAGCAAGAGGGAGCCGGACATGTAGCGATATCGCGACATGTTCCGGAATCGCGGGTCTTCAGCAGCGAAGCGTACGACGTAAAATCATGTCGCGATTTCGCGACCCGTCGCGTTTCGCGACTGCGCAGCTTTCCCGCCAAATGCAAGTATGAATGGCCGAGAGGGTTTTTTCGATTTCCGATGATTTAATGATGACCCGAATTAAATAATTTGCAGATTTCCAATGCGGTTAAGGTCAAAGGGTGCCTAGGCTACCAAAATTAAAAGATTTATTGGTTCGAAGTATTGGTTCGTGGATTATTTTAACGGCTTCATGCACATGTTTGAAAAAATGAATTTAATGAAGGGCCGCGAACGTTTCATGGTATTTAATTTGTATTTCTTCGAGACTGCGATTAAGGGGATCATCTTCCTCGTTTCCTTCGCATGATTGTAGATCACGAGGAAGTTGGTTTTAATTAGTTAATGCTGCAAAGAGGACGGACCTCTATAAAAACCAATGTAATTTTCATTTGCAAAGGTTGGAAGTTTTGCTAAAAACTGGAAGTGCATTTGCAAGAATAAATTATTGGCTTCGAATTTTTCAAGCAGTTGTTTGGGTGATTGTCTTTTCTGTTCGTTGCATTTCTAATCAAATTTATATTCCTTGAGTGCCTTACATTCAAATTCTTGCATATTGGATTTGAATATTGCTTATAAGGATATGATTCTTGAAGTGTAGTCTTGGAGAGATTTTCTGCATACAATTGTGTGGGAGTTGAGTCATTATATTCTGTTGCTTGCTGTTGCCGCACTTTAAGTTTTCTGCTGTTGTTCTTCTGATCCCATAACTCCGGCCTGTGGCCATATTTCATTTCTTTCTCGCAACTTTTAATTTCTTTCCAAAGAACCCTTATCTTCAAACAGAAATTTAGAATAGTAAAGGGAACCAGCCCACTCTGGAGATTGGTCTGGGAGCCATTTCTTGCTTCCAGCCTTTCAATGTTGGCCAGGTCTAGGGTGCAACTATAAAATCCTTTCCTGTGGCAGATTTTGGACCAACAGTTTTTGGCACGCCCGGTGGGACAGACTTCTTCTGTCTCACAAAAATCCACATTTGTTTTAATACCCGGAGGTCTCAAGATTTGATGAGCTGTCTTGGCCTCATAGCGGAGATTTGTAAGTTCATCTGGCGACTTTGCTGAGTTGAAGATCCAGATTTTTGAGCGTGGACGCCTGCCTGTTATTTGGTGACTGTGTCGAACTCGTAAATACTTCATGATCACAAGATCACAACCAAAGAAATTTGGCGATCTTGTTCGGCTTTTTGAACTTGATAGTTCGAGAAGTGGTGAGCATTCTAGATTAGTTTCCTCGTCTCTTCCATCTTCTCGCCGTACAAATACCCAAGCATTGTTGCTAGTGTTGCACCCCTACAAGTTCCACCAATGGCACAATTTCCTCCACCCGTAAAATTCTTGGCATGGAACAAAGACCGGAGCCTTGAATCTGCAGGCTCGTAATCCAAGCACCACAGTGCCGCACCGAAGGCTTTGCCCACTTACGATGGTACCGGCAAAACAGCCTATGAGCACATAAATGATGTGGCTTCTCTCGGTCGCTATTCATGACATTACCGATGAAGATGTAATGATCAAATTGTTAGTGTGTTCATTGAGAGGTAAACCGCTGTTTTGGTACGTAACCTCGCCTCCCGGCACCATAACATCATGGGATCAATTGGGTGATTTGTTGGTGAAACATTTTCATGAACAAAGTCGACCCTTTCTCATTATTAAATCCGCCATCGTCATACAGAGACATCCACAAGAAGAGATACCCGATTTTAATGTTCGGTTTACCGTAACTTGGCAAAGGATTCCCGATGGTATTCGACCCGTCGATGAATTAGCCGCGATGTACTACCTCGTAGCGTTTCACTCAGATATCGGATGGGCGGTTCGACAGCCTAATGTGGTGACGTTTCCAAAAATCTTTGAACAAGCAATTAAAGCAGAAGCTGATCTGGTTGCTGTAGGAAGACTGCCTCCAAAGGTAACTATGCCTCTTATTCCAGATTTGCCTCAATATTTATATGGTTCACAACCACACCCCATGCCGGCTATGTATCCTACACCATCATGGAGTTCTAAAGCACCTCAAAGTTGCAACCGTCCCAGCCTCCTCAATTGCCTCGCTTTAACTCCTTTACCGCTCCCCGCACCCAAAGCATTCAACCATCTCCCGTTTCCACCGCATTTCCAGCTTTGCCAAGCACCACCAGCCTCCTTTGCCCTTACCAAGACTTCCTCGCACCTGCAAATCCCGATCCATATACAACATTATTGCAAGAGGTTAAGTCCGCAAATTCTGCTATTAGAACCATGGGAAACAAGATCACACTCATTGAGAGGAAGCAGCCGAGAGAGATTTCCACCAAGGAGATTTCAACCTCCTCAAGTTACTAGAGATCAAGCTGCCTCCACAAGCAAAGCACCTGAAAGGGGCTTAGCTGTTCTAGCAAATGAAGATGCAGCCCATGCAGATGGAGTATATTGGTGCTCGACTTGTAATGATCCTCACGGAGAGGATACATGTATGGTCCACTTAAATTATGTGCAGACCTTGGCGGCCAGCACCTCGTGTGACCATGTTAATATGATCTCGTAAGTCGGGTTGTAATTTGATGACTCGCAGTGGAAGATCAAGTTTCGGCTCTAACAAGGACCGGAAAGAAGCCTATGAATGTTGATCCTATTGACTTAGAGCCGTTAAGAGTACCGGCCGAAGTGAAAAGGCCGATGAAAGCTCCCGTGCTAGCTCCAAAGCCTTTGCCCAAAGATCCAACTTTTAACGTAGTTCAAGAAAAGGCAAGCAACTGCACCAAGAAGGTCGAAGCGGAGGAGCAGCACGTGAAAAATTGAAGTATCCATCACCGACCAAGAGGTTGAGAGTGGAAGCTACACAACAAGACAGACTAGATTTGAGCAACCTCGCCGAGATGAAAAATTCTGTTGCAGTTTCATACAACATAGTTGATGAACTTAAGAAGACTTCCGCTAAGGTAAGCCTTTATGATGCTTTGCAGTTACCTCGGTCAAGTAGATTTATTACAAGAGTCATTGAAATCTGTGAAGGAGAGTGAAATAGGGCCTACCTAGACCATCTATGCCCAAACTTTAACCACCTCTCATATCGGAAAGAACGGACCTCCTCCTTTTTACTTGTCATTGCAAATAGAAGGTTGGGTTGTACACAATTGTATGATTGATTCCGGAGCCGCAACCACCGTCATGCCTAAGGGAGTCTCGTGAAGCCATGGGAATGGAGTATACCCTGAGTAGTCCCGGAGTTCTCGCAATTGGATGGTACGCCCGTAAAAAAAGTAGGTGTCATTAAGGATGTACCCATTGTCCTGCATACAATGCCCCAAATCACCATGATTCAAGAAATAGTTGTAGTAGATTTAGAGCCCTATTTTAGCATGTGTTTATCCAGGGAATTTACCGCAAAATTAGGGGGTTATCTGGCATTGGATTATTCTCATCCGGAAATTCCTTTTAAGAATAGACGTCTCGTAACACGTAATGAAAAGCCTTCCCCTTTTCACATTGAGAAGTTGGAAGATGTTGGAAAAGACATGCAATCAGTCCATATGCTCACTGAAGAGTCTGAAGATGCTGTGTTAATGAGTGAAGTTTTAAACAATCTTCAGTTGGAAGACCAGTTTTCAATGCTTAACTTCAATGCCATGATGGAAACAGAGATTGGCTGCTATGCCATTCGAAAACCTGAGATTAAGACAAAGCAGAAATTGTATAACCCAGTTGATCAGACTGAGGTTATAGATCAGTTATGGCAACTGTATTTCGATGGAGCTAGATGCAGGAATGGTGCCGGAGCAGGTATTGTGTTAATTTCTCCTTCTGGTGTACAGAGAACTTATTCATATCGACTTACATGGAGTTGTACTAATAATGCTGCTGAATATGAAGCATTGTGCTTGGGTCTGAAGAAAGCGAAGAAGTTAGGAATAGAACAACTCAATATTTTTGGTGATTCCGAGCTTATTGTAAACCAGGTCACAAATAGATGCATCTCAAAGCAGCATTATCTGAAAGCATATCGTAATCAGGTTTGGGATTTGTTCGAACTTTTCACTGCGCTTAATATTCAAGTTGTTTCCAGAGAGATGAATAAACATGCCGACTTATTAGCATCTCTTGGAGCGAATTTTTCTCCCGCCGATCAAGTTGTGAACAAGCCCAAGACAAGTGAGAATGGTATACGCACCCAAGCGTGCCGGATAAGGAAAATTTTTGGCAAGTCTTTGAAACAGATGAGCAGATTGTGAATTTCCTGATACATGAAGTTGCAACTGTTGAAGGCAGAACTTTGGAAGATGAGGAAGTCGAAGGTCTTATTCAATTAAGTAATAACCATATTCCAAAGGGTCTAATAACTCCGGAGAGCTTGTTTGACCAACATGATCGCTCCGTAAAGCCTCGAATGGAGATTGATAGAAAGGAATTCATGGAGCTAGAGCTTCACTCGACAAAGTGATTAAGGTTGGCACCGACTCAACCCCGTAAGAACCGCAAAAAATCGAGCAACTCAGTAAAGAGTTTTCTCGATATTATAGCTTGGAGCTATAAAGACTTAAAGGGTTATAACAAGCAGATTATACAAAGATACAATTGAACTAGAAGAAGGAGTTAGGCCTTTTCGGCGAAGCGAGACCCGTAAACCCAAAGATTGAGGCGTTGATGAAGGCTGAACTCGTTAAAATGCTGCAAGCTAAGATCATTTATCCGATCAAGCACTCCACATGGGTCGCCAATTTGGTCCCCGTCCGTAAGAAGAATGGAGATATTAGATTGTGCGTTGATTTCAGGAATTTGAACCGTGCTTCATTAAAGGATCATTATCCTTTGCCGAGAATAGATCAAATATTGCATGTTGTGGCTGGTGCGCAGCGTTTTTCCTTGCTGGATGGATTTTCTGGGTATAACCAGATCTGGGTAAAAGATGAAGATCAGTTTAAGACAGCATTCACCACGAAGTGGGGTACTTTTGCATATCAACGAATGCCCTTTGGGCTGTCAAATGCTGGAGCTACCTTCCAAAGAGCTATGGACATTGCTTTCAAGGATTTGTTGAACAAGATCATTGTAATATACCTTGACGACATGACAGTCTTTTCACATAGAAGAGAAGACCACTGTTCTCACCTGAGGCTGATTTTTGAGAAATGCAGAGAATTCGGAATCTCCATTAATCCAAAGAAGTCTGTGTTTGCTGTAAAAGAGGGTAAGCTTCTGGGTCATGTAATTTCTGAAGATGGATTAGCAATTGATCCAGCCCGTGTCGAAGCCCTGAAGAAATTGTCACTCCCTGCAAACAAGAAGGAGCTTCAATCTTTCTTTGGGCAGATAAATTTCATTAGAAAATTCATTGCTGATTTTGCTCAGGTTGTTAAACCAATGACTGAATTGTTGAAGAAAGATGCAGTTTTTCCAATGGACAAACTCAAAGAAAAGAAGCATTTCAGGAGATCAAGGAAAGAATAGTGCAGGCCCCCGTCCTGATTAATCCCGACTATTCCAAGGATTTCATCTTATATGCAGTTGGAGAAGATGACAGTTATGCTGCAGTTTTGACGCAAAAGGGAGATGATGGGAATGAAAGGCCCATCGCTTTTCTGAGCCAAGTTATTTTACCTCACGAAGCAAGGTACAATTTTATTGAGAAACAGGTATATGCTGTGATGAAATCCCTGAAGAAATTCAAACATTTTATTTCCCAGAGCAGGACATTTGTTCATGTGCTTCACCAAGACGTGAGAAATTTCATTCTTCAAGGAGAATTGGGTGATAAACGTGTTGGCTGGGTCACCAAGATCCAGGAATTTGATGTAGAAATTCACCCACCCAAATTAGTGCGTGGTAAAGCTCTTTGCCAGCAGTTAGCAAAGATAGCAGCATTTGATGTATGCGAAGATCAGGGAGAAGCTCTTGCTGGTAATAACAATTTAATGAATTTCTTAATTCTGGAAAAAGATTGGACAGAGGACCTGATTGATTATTTCACAACTGGAAAATGTCCGTCACAATTGACTGCTTCTCAGAGAAGGAGATTTCGGTTGCAAGCTCTGCGGTATGTTTTGTTTTCAGATGGTTTGTTTTTTAAAAATATTGATGGTGTTCTTTTGAAGTGTGTTAAACAAGCGGACAAGGATAGGATCTTGGAAGAGTTCCATTCCGGTCTATCGAGAGGACATTTTGCAGAAGACCGATGGCCTTGAAAATCATTCGAGCCGGTTACTACCGGCCGACCCCGTTCTCGCATTCCTTCAAGATTGCACAAGCCTCGTGATAAGTGTCAAAGATATGCAGGAAGAGTAAGGAATGCAGCTCCGCCTTTGCATCCAGCTTCAAAGTTGAAGCACCCTTTCAAAGAATGGGGGTTAGATTTTATTGGAATAATTGATCCTAATTCCTCACTGGTCACGTATACATTTTAACAGACTACAGATTATTTCACCAGGTGGTCTCAAGCCATACCTACAAAGATGGCCAATCAATCAGAGTGATTTCTTTCGTTGAAAGTTTAATTACACGTTTTGGTGTTCCGTATGCCATCATTACGTATAATGGGACTCCATTCATTGGAGCTGAATTGGCTGAGTTTGCTAACAAGTTTGGCATTTTCCTTAAGACATCTTCCAATTACTATCCACAGGGAAATGGCTTGGCGTAGTCAACGAATAAAAATTTGCTCGTAATTTTGAAGAGGTCATTGGGAGAGAACAAAAGATCTTGGCACTTGTTACTGAATCAGGTGTTATGGGCAGACAGGATTTCCGTTAAGAAGTCCATTAAAACCTCACCATATGCCCTAGTCTATGGCAAAGAAGCAAGGTTGCCAGTCCATCTTGAGTTGCCAGTACTACAGCAGTTGCAGTCTTTTCAAGATGATGAGACAGACCTGAGTTCCTTGGATCTGCGAATAGCACAATTGTTGGAATTAGAGGAGCATCGTTCCAAAGCATATAATGAATTTGACAAGCACATACAAGGGATTTCGAAGTGGTTCTATAAGCATTCTGCATCTCGTCCATTCAAGACAGGAGATTTGGTGCTGAAATGGAATGAGAATAAAGCTAAACCTGGCAATCATAAGAAGTTTGATGCATTCTGGGAGGGTCCGTTCCGTATTTCCAGTACTGGTGCAGCTAATTCTTTCTATTTGGAAGAGATTGATGGTAGCCCACTTCCAATTTCAGTTAATGGCTTTCATTTGAAAGCCTACTTTTCATGACTTCGCAAGTTCAATTTGAGTTTGTATATAATATATAAAAAAAAAAAAAAAAAAAGTATGTATATATGTGTTGCCTTTTATTGTCACCTTGGCTCTTGTTGCTTGTGGGCTGTAGGTGTTGGTTTCCCTTTTTGTCTCCTCCTTTCCCAGCAGTTGGTGGCTTTCTTCTTTTCCCTCCCCTTTTTCTTTCCTTTCCCTTCTTCATCTTCCTTCTTTTACTTCTTTTCCTTCTGCAGTTCCAGAATAAGCCACGACTGTTGTTTCTTTTCCCCTTTTCTACTTTTCCCATGTTTTCTTATCCCTTTCTTCTCAGTTTAAAGGCATTTCCTTTCAGCTTAGTTCATTTTCATTTCACACTTCAAAACTTCCACTTATGTTCCATCCATTCGTTCATTCCATCTATTGCCGCTGGTAGTGTATCAACATGATGTTGTTATGTCTATCTCATTCATCACTTGCTCACTTCCACATCACTCCATTGCAGTCACCGCTTGCGCAAGCGCAGGAGCTCACTCCACCATCACATTCCATTTCTTCAGTTTATAACCGCTTCTATGCAGGTTCTTCCAGTTCTAGTTTTCCGAGCGTAAGAAGTTTGGCAGGCAATCCCCGACATGTTTTGTGCTAGCCTTGTTTACGGTTCCAATATGACTCTGTGCCCAATGGACTAAGGCCTGGATTCTTGCATACAGCGAGCTGTATACCCCGCGAGCCGCCAAGAATGTTGGCATTTTTGCCACATTGATTCTCATTGATGAATGCATTAATGTATCGTTGGGGATCTGACCTTTGATTGATGCAGCTTGGGCGAAAAAAGGAGAAAAATTGAGCAAGAAATGGCTAAGTCTGAAAATTGCAGCGACGCGCTGACATGTTGCAGAATCGCGGTCAACGCAGTCAACGCAGGCAGGTTGGCGGACCCGTCGCGATATCGCGACATGTTCCGAAATCGCGGGTCGGCGGGCAGAAAAGGCACTAAGTGGAAAACATGCAGCGATACGCTGACATGTCAGCGAATCGCGACCCGGGCAGCGTCGAAGGCAAAAAGTGAAAACTTGCGCCGCGTCGCCGACATGTCACCGAATCGCGACCGAAAATGGCGATTGATGCGGAGAGAAGGAACATGTAGCGAAATCGCTACGTGTTCCGTTTTCGCAGGGCAGAGCGCAGGGAGGAGCGAAAGGGAGCCGGACATGTAGCGATATCGCGACATGTTCCGGAATCGCGGGTCTTCAGCAGCGAAGCGTACGACGTAAAATCATGTCGCGATTTCGCGACCCGTCGCGTTTTCGCGACCTGCGCAGTTTTCCCGCCAAATGCAAGTATGAATGGCCGAGAGGGTTTTTTCGATTTCCGATGATTTAATGATGACCCGAATTAAATAATTTGCAGATTTCCAATGCGGTTAAGGTCAAAGAGTGCCTAGGCTACCAAAATTAAAAGATTTATTGGTTCGAAGTATTGGTTCGTGGATTATTTTAACGGCTTCATGCACATGTTTGAAAAAATGAATTTAATGAAGGGCCGCGAACGTTTCATGGTATTTAATTTGTATTTCTTCGAGACTGCGATTAAGGGGATCATCTTCCTCGTTTCCTTCGCATGATTGTAGATCACGAGGAAGTTGGTTTTAATTAGTTAATGCTGCAAAGAGGACGGACCTCTATAAAAACCAATGTAATTTTCATTTGCAAAGGTTGGAAGTTTTGCTAAAAACTGGAAGTGCATTTGCAAGAATAAATTATTGGCTTCGAATTTTTCAAGCAGTTGTTTGGGTGATTGTCTTTTCTGTTCGTTGCATTTCTAATCAAATTTATATTCCTTGAGTGCTGTTACATTCAAATTCTGCATATTGGATTTGAATATTGCTTATAAGGATATGATTCTTGAAGTGTAGTCTTGGAGAGATTTTCTGCATACAATTGTGTGGGAGTTGAGTCATTATATTCTGTTGCTTGTCGTTGCCGCACTTTAAGTTTTCTCGCTCGTTGTTCTTCTCGATCCCATAACTCCGGCTCGTGGCCATATTTCATTTCTTTCTCGCAACTTTTAATTTCTTTCCAAAGAACCCTTATCTTCAAACAGAAATTTAGAATAGTAAAGGGAACCACCCCACTCTGGAGATTGGTCTGGGAGCCATTTCTTGCTTCCAGCCTTTCAATGTTGGCCAGGTCTAGGGTGCAATTATAAAATCCTTTCCTGTGGCAGATTTTGGACCAACAAGAACCTACTCAAATATTTCCAAATATTGCATACAAATAATGCTTATATCTCTTTTAGAAATGCTTTATCCAACTAGGCAATTCAAACATATTCTACCTGGAATTCATTTAACCTCTAGAACATATAGATAATAATACGCTTTATAAAATACCCAATATGTTATTCACATTCACAACTCTTGCATTCATTCAATCTAGTCTCTACCTCTTGCAAATCCCTCTAAAATACAGTCAAACTAGTGTATAACTTCGTTTCACAAAACTGGTCTCTATTCTTTGCAAATTTACTCTCAATGATCAAAAAATATAATGCACAAATTTCCTTCACAATATTGATCTCAAACACTTCATAATTATTTTTAATATCTTTCAAACCAATGCTCAAAATGTTTCACAATGATGTACAAACTTGGTCTCAACCCTAGCACAAGTATTTCAAATTTATTTCAACAATGAAGCATATGTAGATCTCAAACCTTAATAAAATTGTTTCCACTTTATTTCAATAATGATGCACACCTTGTTTCACAAAACCTAGCTCAAATATTTCTAATAATACACACTAATAAACCCTTTTATATCTACCTTATAATTATGAAATATTTGCTTAACCAACCACCTTAGAGAAGGAATAATGTCAACATACCTCTTAACTTTCTTTGATGAAAATGTGCCCTCAAAACCTGTTCCAAAATAATTTCCTTCTTACCACTTCAAGAGGTTAGCCAATATTCTTTTCAAAACAATAAAAAAAACCTTCCCTCAAATTGTGCACACAAATATTTGCTCAATACTCCTTTTATTTTCTCAAAATAAGGTTTTTAATTAAAGAGCAAAAACCTTTAAACTTTCCTTCACCATGCAAAAATACACATAAAAATTAAACCATAAAACACCTTATAACTTCTACTCTTAAAACACACAATCAAATCATACAATGAAAGAATCCATGTCACACCTTATTTCTCCTTCTAAACAAATTTTAAATTTCAATACCAAAAGACCCTTTTCACACCTTATTTCAGATTTTAAATTTCAATACAAAAAGACATTTTTCACACCTTATTTCTCCTATATCAAATGAGCACAAATTAAATAACAACTCAACCTTATAACTCCACAAAATCAAATAAATACCTCTTTTATTCTGCCCTTAATGTGATTCAAACCTCTCACCTCGTGAGAGCAAGGCACTCAACCAAGGGGTCACTACCGGCTGCGCTAGCACTGCCCATGATACCACAAAGGCACCAATCACCTTTTGTTTCCTCCTACTGCAAACTCAGCCAAACAAAACAAAATGTCTGTGATGGGTTTCAAACCTAAAACCTCCTCCTCATAATACATTTGTGCTAAATAAGCCACCAACTAGACTAGCTAGCTGGATGAGATTTTATATGCACCAAACCAGCCTTAACCCTCTATCGTTCACTATAGAAAACTATGCTATCACTTCCTTTCCTTCTTTGTCGTGTGCAATGAATCATATATCGATTTAATGCATGCACGAATCTCACCCAACCTTGCAAATGATTTTAGGTATAGGCATTTATATATTTTAACTTGGTATTTGATCAACGTTAGTGCCACCTTGTCCTTTTCCACCCCATACGACGTCGACCTATTTAATTTGAATTTAATTCAAATTTACCTTCAATTACTTGATGCTCAATTATAACAACTTGAAATATTTATATTATAATAAATATATTATAATATTATAATATTAATCCTTTAAAATTTACCTTCACATTTAATATTATTGCCTTCAATAATATTAATATCTTGCCTTCATTTTTAAACCATTGTCCTAACAAACTCTTTTGTCCTTCATTATAATATTCAAAAATAGATATTATAATGCTTTTCTCAACCAATATTATAATAATAAATATTATAATATTTTCCTTGATATTAATGACAACCAATGACATCTTCTCTTTTGAAATCAACCTATGACATCAATCCTTTAACTTCAATGACAACACACTATACTCAAAATTTCCACAAGTGTTTGCTTTGCCCTATCGTGTAATTTTTTTTGCAAATCAATAGAAGGAAAATTACTTGGATGTTTGCCTTAGGCTGGTGTCTTTTGTGTTTAATGGAGATTTGATCTATGAATGTATCTCTAGTGCTACTGCTATGGCTATTTTATTCTACTGATATTATTTTTCTAACTTAGAGCACCTTGAAATGTTTCATGTATAAATATATGCTCAAAAGGGATTTATTTTCTGCTAGTTTTGGTATTGATCTAATTATGCTCTTTGGATTATTAGTACTATGGATGTTTGAAATAGTTTCTTGAAGCATATCTCTTCTTTAATTGATGAATATTTCTCATTTTGAGTGCTGTTAATATCAAGTGTGGGTCGCTAGAAATCAATTTGTGGAGGGTTTTCCTATAGATGCCTATGTTGTTAGCTTTATTTATTTGACCACTATTAAACCATTAATTTTCTAACCCTAAACCCATTTCTATCCGTATATTTTAACATTTAAATGAGCTTAAATGAGTCAACACCTAAATTATTTGACAAGGTATACCAACCTACTTTGGAGGTTGGGTTAATGTAGTCTTTAACTCATCCAATGTTGGGGTTTGAACTGCGATTGGTGGGTGCATGCCTTACCAAATAATTATAGATAATAGTCATAGTTTTAATATTACATTAATGTCAATTTAGATCCCAACAGTTTTGGCACACCTTATGGGATCCTAAAGACACATTGTCTTTCCCCTACCCCTTTTTTTAATTCACTATCGATAGTTCTCGAAGGAATCAAGATTTAGTGAGTTATCTTGACCTCATGTAGTAGCAAAAATAAATTCACTTGGTGACTCCATGAATGCAAAAAACCAAAAAAGCCATCCTAGTAGCTCATATTTTTCATGAATAATAGGTCATATATAAAAAATAGTCAAGACCTTATTATATTTTATGATCTTCCCATAAGAGGGTCCAAAATTATAAAAATTTTGTTCTCAAACTCACACTCGAAAGAGGTTCTAGTTGAGTTAGTCCCTGAGATACCTCCAATACTGACTCCATCAAGAACACCACCAGTAAATATGGCAACAAATCATAATATTGATCCAAACCAACCTCCTTAGAAGTACCAAAATTGGGATATAGCTGGTACTTTAAGACTTGCTCAAGTGCATGATATTCCCCAAGATATATCCAAAGATATAACTACATATGATGGATCAAGTAAAACTACTTATGAAATTAACAAGATATATTGAATTTAGCAACCATACACAACATTAGAAATGAAGATGTGATTGTCAGGATTCTAGCCCTATCCTTTAGATAAAATAATCTTCATTGGTTTAGAACCCTGGAAGATAATAACATCACTTAATGGGCTACATTGGCTGGAGCTTTCATGGAAGTATTTAATGAATTTTTTGATCCAGTTTTTATTCTAAACTAGCTCACGTCTATACAGAAGCTTTTGCAAGAATTAGTCTATGATTTTAATCTTAGATTCAACAGAACCTAAAAAAGAATACACTCTGAAGCGAGAACAACTACCCCCTTGCTTTCATGTACTATATCATAGCTCTTGGGTCAGACATTGGGCTATATACACAATATTCAAGAGTATCTACCTTTCCCCAGGTTTATAATGTGGCAATACAAGCAGAGAATATCCTGATTAATATGGGAAGGCTACCTCTAAAGACAGTCATACCCTATTGTTCTGATATCCCCCAGTTTGAAACTAATGCAACTCCATCTACCTATATGGACCCCCCTTATTTATCATAAATGCTTCCTCAAATAGTCCCAATTCCTTCTCCTAAAGTGAAATCTTCCTTCACCTATTTTCCTCCACTCCCTTCTCAACCACCCCAAGAATCTACTCTGTTGTTTGATATTCATAGCACCTTGAAAACAATCAACAATAAGGTGAACACAATGGAGAAAAGAGAGATGGAGAGGTCCTAGTAGAGGAGATTTCCATACATTAACATATATTAGAAACCTAGTACCAGTAATAGTGTAGGGGTCAAGGTCAACACAAACCAAGAAGATCAAGAATATACCCTAGAGACTAGCCTTGCAAATGTTTGGTGCCTTGTATGTAATGATCCTCATGATTCAAATTTTTATGTTATGTATTAGCACCATGTGTAATAGTCCATTGAGAAATCTTAAAGGAATAATAAGGGAAGGGTCAACATGCTGTAGCAGCCAGAGAAAATTATGGTTGAAAAATATCTTTATGAAGAGGAATCCATTTATGTTATGATAAGGTAAAAAAAGACATTGTAGGTTGATCTACAGAAGATGGGTCAGTTTCAAGTGCCATCTCAGAAAAAGAAAGAATCACCTCTACCAAGTAATGACAAGTTACCTGTCCTAAAAACTACTGAATAGGGGGAGACAACTCCTAGAGCCCAAGAAAAGGGGATGAATTATCCTAGGCAGTATGAGAGGAAAAACAATAAAGAAAAAATAAATTCTAAAGATGAAGCACAAGAAAACCTAAAATATCCTTCTATCACTAAAAGACAAAGGATTGAAGATATACAACAGTATAGGAGAAAGTATGGTGAGCCATAGAAGAGGTATGAGAATCCCCATTTAGAGAAATTAGAATATAACATTATAGAAGAGATGAAAAAAATTTCCTCCAAAGTAAGTCTCTACGATACTCTCTTTATTCCTGGTCAGATAGATCTGCTCAAAGCTTATTTAAGTAAGAATTATCCAGAAAAGTAGACTACCACAATTTTTAGCATACCTACTGGAAAAGAGAATATGAATCCTACTTATCTTAAGAACAAACCTCTTCCATTTTATATTTCCTTTAAAATAGAAGGTTGGATAGTCCATAACTGTATGATAGATTAAGGGGCTTCAACCACAATTATTCCCAAAGTAGTATGTGATGAAATGGGTATGGAGTATACCCTCTCTTGTCTTGGAGTTTTGTAGTTGGATGGTACACCAGTTAAGTCCATTGGAGTGGTAAAGGATGTATTAATGAGACTACACAAAGGTCTAGAAGTGACCATTGTACAAGAGATTGTAGTAGTAGACCTAGAGCCCTATTTCAGCCTGTCTTTCGAGATAGTTCACAACGAAACTGGGAGGATGCATGTATTTGGAATACTATGGCATGATGATCCTATTCAAGGGAAAGAGGATAAGGATAATGCCTAAAAATCCTATGTCTTACCATATTAAAAAAAATAGAAGAGGATATGTGCAATCTCTAAGCTCTATATGAAGTTGAACTAGTGATGAGTGCTAAAACAACACAGTTTACGCAAGTTTAATTCATTTATTGTCTGTAAATTTATGAAAATGAATGTATTTTTATGATAATTTTATCTTATTTATATGATTTATGAATGATTTTGATTTGTGATGATAAGAGTAATTTTTTTTTTATATTTTACGCAAAAGTGTGCATGTTCTGTGTGTTTTGGTAGGAGAACATTGCAGGAGCATCACCGAGCAAGATGAGATAAGGTGTAGACTAGATAACAGGTATGGATAGACCAGTCATGAGGATGATGTGTCAAGGATACTTGTGGATGAATGCTATAGAAATAACTTATGAAATACAACTACATAAAGCATCTACTGAAAGACATTACAGAAAGGATGTTAACCGGGTCAAACTGTCCAACGTATTGATATACCACATACATTGACAACATAGTAGTATTACAAGGCATACATAGTTAACATAGTTGACTAACATGTTGGCATTATGCACGAGAATTTCATATTGATTAAAGTTGTTATTATAAAGTTGTAAAATTGTTATGTTAAGATGTTTTAGATTCTGATGCAAGCTATTTTATCCTCTCCTAAAATAAAGGGGCATATAGTTGTATTGCTGCATCAATGAATTATTTAAATTAAGAACTTTTGATTATGTTAGTTTGTTAGTTTACCACTTGGACCATAGGGATTGTGACAAAGTCCAAGTTGGTTACAAAATATTATAAGTTTAGCTTGTTATTATTGAAAATATAGTGTCCAAATCATCAAGCCAACAGAGCCACATGGAAAATACGTGGAAGAATTTCATTAAGAATGTCCAAGTGATATTATAAATTACAAGAGAGGCCTTTGAAATGGTATAATACTGAAGTCTAATGGTGAAATGTTTAATGTTCAAATATTTTGTATACAATTTCTAAATATTTGATGTTCGAAGATACTGTACATTTGAATTTCCAGCAATAAAGTAGCAACACTTTTCATCATGTCTTTGGTAACTGTGTCATTTGCTTTATTATGATTTACTTGCTTATGTAGTCTTTATTGTATTTTCCTGCATTCATAAAATAGAATAATGTTAGTAGTATTAATGCACATTAGTTACTAAAGTAAAATAGTTTAGGGGAGAAATATTTACACTATCCTCTAGGAGGCAGGGCCCACTCCTATAGCTAGTCCCTATTCTCTCACCCCTAAAATAGAATAGGAATAGTTAGTACGTAGATTAACTTTAATTTATTAATTAAATTAAATTGCATCATCATAGATTATAAAGTAAAAACAAATAGCTAAATCAATAGGTTGCACATGGATCCACATAAACAAATATAAAAAGCATTTAATTAAATATAAAATCATACATTGCATTTTATTTCAATTCAACACAATTTATTTTTCTATAATTGTTATTATTTTCTGCAAACCTGAAACTAAGAGAAATAAAATTAAGTTTGATGATTAATCATTCGGTATAATCTATATTAGATTTTTGCCCTTTAAATCATTCACCCTGGGTTGATAAATAAATGTAGAGTTTACAACTAGATATTTTGGTGTTGTTGCCGGGGAGAGCAGTGTTGTAATTTTTAATCAAAGATTGTTGGTTGTGCAAGAAGAAAGGCTTACTTGTATGTGGGAAGAGGTACGAGTCCTTGGCATGCATATGAGTTAGAGTGGCACAAGAAGTCTCAAAAAATCCCTTTGTTCAATGTTACCAAATATTTTTTTCTTTTAAAATCATTTTACTGCTTTCATAGTTAATATTTCATTTCAACAATTTTTATTTCAACAAATTTCTAAGCATTGGATGGTTGTTATTGCTTTATTTGGTTTGGGTTCTCTGACCTATGGAAATAGGAAGTAGGTGTGATTGAGTGACACAATCATAGTGAAATGCTCCTTAAAATCAAAGAAGTAACAACAATTTAACCTTTTATTTTAGTAATTTTATTTCCAACAAAATTTACTTTTCAAGCAATATTTCATTTTACTTTATTGTGCTAAGATTAGCTGTATAAATTCATTGACTATGGGTTGCACCTGGTTTTAGTGGCAGTAAAGTTGTTTTAGAAATAGAATTTTATTTTCCTCCTATTGTGCTAAGGTTAGCTATATAGATTCATTGGCTATGAATCACACCTAATTTTAGTAACAACAGGATTGTTTTAGAAGTAAAAATTTTATTTTCCTCCTATTGTGCTAAAATTAGTTGTATAGATTCATTGGCTATGAATCACACCTAATTTTAGTAATGGTAGGATTGCTTTAGAATTTAAAAAATTATTTTTCTCCTATCATGCCAAAATTGGCTGTATAGATTCATTAGCTGTGAATCACACGTAATTTTAGTAACGACAGGATTGCTTTAGAATTAAAAACTTTACTTTCATTCTATTGTAATGAAACTAGCTGTATAAATTCATTGGCTGTGAATTACACCTAGTATTGGTAACAGTAGGATTGTTTTAGAAATCAAAAAAATTATTTTCCTCTTACTGTGTTAAGGGTTGACTGTATAAATTCATTGGTTGTGAATTGCAGATTAAGTCTTAACAATAGTAGGATTGCTTTGAATTGCCAACAAAAACAAAACAAAAATAGAACCAAAAAAAGAGAATATATATATATATATATATATATATATATATAAACTAAAAAAATAGGAAGAACAAAAGAGAAGTAAAAACATTGCTAGATGATAGAAAATTGCATCAAACATTCTGCATCCATTGACCTCAGAAAATTACTGTTAGAACAATAAGTTAATCTTATTTTCAATAAAAGACACCAAACATCTAGGAAAGAGTGGAAACACCTGTGCAAACATCTTGATATTGTAGTGACCCCGGGATGCACGCACCGCTTTACTCTACTTGCAATGTTATTAAAAACCCAAGATGAAATGGAAGATAATGAAAAGCATATAACACAAAAATAACAAATATGGATCTCTTTATTCGTATTGAAACTCGGTTACATGTCAATATTTATTAGGTGTACCCATTTTGATACAATGGGGTTACAAATAGGTAAAAGAGTACCCCTTTCACGAAGAGGTGGTGAGCTTTCAAAAATATTTTCTATTTCGCACACGAAAATGTATGAGGGCTTACATATGCCTCCTTCTCTAGGTTTGTTTCCTAGAGGGATCCCTTTTGCTATCGTATGTTGCAGATTCCATCCAATCAACCTATGGCCCTGTAAGCAATAAAAAAACAAAACATGCTTAGATGTCCTGGAATGCCTCCCCGGATGAGATTGTTAGCAATGGATATAACAAATTAAAGCAACTACAAATTAGATTAATGCTATGGATGCAAACGAATGAAATGATGCTATGCTAATGATATGCTAAAATAATGAATCTAATGTCTAAAACTCTAAGCTAAGCCTGTAGGCCACTGTCCAAGACAACGACCGCTAAAGTGACTCTTGTACTCTTTGCTCCAAAGCTATGGACCAAATCTTGTATCCAATGTTGAAATAATGGTTGCTATGCTCTTCAATCCGTTAGTGCTTCACCGTACTCGTGATATCCAAGGTAACTCTCCAAGTCTCAAAAGCTCTCCTCAATGACCAAGATTGATAAAAGATCCTATTTTTTTTGGTGCTCTTAGGCTTGCACCTTTTATAATGTGAAACCCTAGGTCTATGTCCAAGCCCTAGGAATGAATTTCTCATGCGTAGTATAAGTTAGCATGAAAAGCTTTTTGTCTTTTCTATGTTTGGAGGTCAGTTAACTGAAATATAACTGCCAACTTGAGTCTCCTATGTGAATTGGTCATTAGCATGAGAAGCTTTTGTCCTTTTTTTATGTTTGGAGACCAGTTAACTAAAGTCTAAATGCAAAATCAAGTCTCCTATGTGAACTGGTCTTGAAAAGGAATGCAAAGTTACTCCCTCTCACCTTTATTGCATGCAGAATGCCACTTTCGCCCATGATTAGGCCTATTTGTCGATAAAACTGCTTCTTATGGCTTAGACGCTATCATCTGCAATGACTAAGATTTGGCCGTTGTTGTCTACAGTGGCTAAGGTCTGGCCACTCTAGGCTTGAGAGGCTAGGATCTGGCCACTCTTGGCTTGAGCTGCTAGGCTTGGATGGCTTGAAAAGGCCCCAAATGAGTGGTGAGAACCACTGTTGATGCTTGGAAAGTCCAATATTATGTTATATGATCTTATGAGTGTGTCTATATGAGTAGCTCCCCTAAGCATGACACGATTTAGGTGTCTACAGATACCCATTTTTGTGACACGCTATGTTGAAAACACAACGCTGAGCAAAAACGTAGACTGATCTATTTGTAGGGTGTATGGTGATCAATGGTTTGATCAATACTAGATGGCCCAATAATGCAAGATGGCACACATCCCTTGAATCATTGCCTCAAAATTCGAAGGACTTAGCTCAGTGGATTGGGCATGTTAAATTGTACTCATTCCTCAAACTCAATCGGGTAGCTTTAGCTGCTACAAAAATTCTGACCAGTAGGAGAGCTACAATTGAAATTGTCATGTTTGCTTATGTTCCCAGGAAACAAGGGAAATTTGTGATTGTTGTATGCAATGATTCATAGGACAAACACAATTTTGTTATGATCGAGTGATCTTTTGTTGATTTTGATTATGATTATGTTGAATTTTTGAACTACTTCCTCACACAATGGATTGGTGAAGAAATGACAATGAATGAAGCGACAAGTCGCTTGACCAATATGACTAATCTGGTTCCTTTCTAGCATTTGTTGCTTTTTAATGGGCAATCCCACATCCAAGTGTGATTCTAATTTTTTATGATAATCATCCATCCTTATCCCTAGGAGCGGTCCAACTATCAATAGCCTTCTTAGGGAGTTAGGATGAGTGATTCTTTTTATGTTTGTATTATAACACTTTGGCTTAATGTTTTTGGTATCATAGGGGAATTAGGATGATCCTTTCACACCCGTGGAGCAGTTTGACCATCTTGGTATTCTTAGGGATTGAAGGGTGGCTCATCATAATTCCAAAATGAAATGCTTTTGCCCTAAGTGGTCTTATGGTAACCTGTACATCTCATCAAAATGCATGGAATATGGATCACTGCAATCGCCGAGTGGATAGAACAAGTAACTGGGTACGAGGCCTGCTTGAGATTATGCTTTTATGTGATTTTTTTTGTTATTTGAACATTCTGATGCTCTTAAACCATCAAAGTGTGTATATTTTCTATTTTTGTATATTCCCTCAAGGAGGAAACTTTTTGTTTTGATATGTGGATATGGCCGCTGTCAAGTCCAGCGGCCTCTGAGTTCCTGCTTGTGGCTGCTGTTGCCTTTAGCAGCCATGAAGTTCGGGCTGCTGACATCAGCAATGGCCAAGGTGTAATTAAAAAATATAAAATTTGTATTTTCTAGGGTTTGACCTTTCATTTTCACTATTGAAGACTCACTTTTCAGAGCTCTAGAGTGATAGTGATGGTTGCAACTTTGGAGTTTAATTGGCATCGAGGACATGGTTACGTAGGGTGAGACATCAGCTACTAGAGGAGCTGAAGCTTCTTGGGTATTTCTCTTTTTCTAAACCCTAGCTCTCTTTTCCTTTTATTTGGGTAAAA
The DNA here is from genome assembly GCA_028583015.1 of Wollemia nobilis. Lineage (NCBI taxonomy): Eukaryota > Viridiplantae > Streptophyta > Pinopsida > Araucariales > Araucariaceae > Wollemia > Wollemia nobilis. The sequence goes on from JAQPPZ010002883.1 coordinate 782,490, forward strand.
CTGCACCTCACTAAGTAATTGGTAAAATGAACCTCACTAAACCTATTAGTAATGAATGAAATCTGTAGCTAGGTTTAACTTACTTTATGCTCTGGTGGGTTAGTCCCCAATTTTGATTTTATTTTAGTGGCTTCAGCCTAGGGTTTTTGAAATTTTCTGTTATTCACTTGCTGCTACCATTTTAAGCGTGTTTGAACTTAGCTTTGATCTAATGCCTGAGTGGGAATTTACCTTTAATTTTTTGTTTTCCCTTCTCTCTTTGATATTTTTATGTTATTTTTGCAATATTTTGATTTTTTTGTTCTTTTATGGTCGAGGGTTCACGGGTTTGACGTGTCGTCCCTTGGTCGCTTTTGCTTAGAGCGACCAGGTTTGAACCCCAAAAATAAAAAATATGATCGTTGGGTCTTGGCCACTACTGTCTCCAACGACTAGTTTCTAGTCACTATAGGCGACAACGACTAAATCCCTTAGCCATTTTTTTGCACAATTTTTGCTTTTTATTGGATTTTTGAGATAGTTTTTGATTTTTTTGAAATTTTTGAACTACTCTTTAGCCTGTATTGCACTTTAGTTATGTTTCATATTTATTTTGCTTTGTTTAGATCCTTACTACTCGGGCTCGAGACCCAAAAATCTTGCTTGAACTTCTTCCTCACTTAGACGACATGGACTGGAGGTAGCTTAAGGCTCATGGGCTCCAGTATATTACCAGATTACCTCACCTCATGTCAGAAGAGACTTACATTATGGCTTTGGCCCATCGTTGGGACTCTCGGACTAATACATTCCACATATCGACTGACGAGATGACCATTATGCTGGAGGATGTGTACAGGATCTTCCAGATCCATTTTGATGGGGTGGCTATTGTTTCTTCGGCCACTAATGCTAAGGTGGTTGTTTTTACTCAGGTGTTTGAGAGGTATTATAAGGTTGCTCTCAAGGACAAGAAGTTTGGAGGAGTTTCTATCATCCACTGGTATTGGGAGCATGTTTTCACAGTGAGGCATACAATGTTGTTTATGGTCATCAACAATGTCCTCATCCCAAATTACGTAGGCTTGAGGTTCCCTTGGAACCTCCTTGCGATGGTTTAGGACTTGATAGATAGTGAAGAGCCTATCATATATGCATGGGGTAGGTATCTATTGGCTTAGTGTTATGATGAGCTGTACCACATCCACCAGAGGGGTCACATAAGCATTGCTTGTAGTTGGCTTCTATAGGTCTGGGGATGGGAGCACATTAGGGTAGATCGCCCTAAGGGTCTTCCTATTAAGATCATAGCTATGGATGAGAGGATGCAGTGCTATGGTTCTAGGTGGGCTAGAGAGAGCAAGGAGTGCAAGATCCATACATTTGCAGGGGAGCTGACTCATTACACTAATAATTTCATTGGAATTCGGGATGGAGATATCATATGGCACCCTTATCATGAGTGTCCTACTTGGGATGACCGTGAAAACTTTACTTCTAGGACGCGGTGTGAGCGATGGCTCATTGACTGCAAGGTTAACATTTGGGATCACTTATTCTACTCTCAGGTTCTTCTTCAATATGGGTTGCAGTAGGTTGTGCCACTAGTACCATTTCTGTATAAGCACATCGGAGCAGAGAGAGACCTCCATCCCTGACAGGTTATAGAGCTAGATGATGAGGAGGATGCCCCAGCTATTGATATTGGAGTAGATGGTGGAGTTACAGAGGAATTTGTGCGATGGTGGGGCAACCTAATGTGGTATAGTGAGGGCAGTTTGGAATGAGAGGATGATGGAGGAGATGGGGTAGACCCAGTGGGGCATAGAGTCTATGCTAGGACTACAATGTGGGGCTAGCAGGTAGAGCAGGTGGTAGTGAAGGAGCAGGAGGCTTCTGAGGATGTGGAGGAGGATATGGAGCTTGAGGAGAGAGATTCTACTCTAAGGGCATAACTACATAATGTGGAGGCCAAGATCCAGTTGGCCAAGATATAGGTACAACAATGCGATGCCACCATAGCTCAGAGGGATACTACTATAGCTCAACTGTCAGACCAGAGACTGGATTTGTAGGTTGCTATGGGAGGAGCTATCTAGATACATATTGTTTCTACACCTCCTACTCTTGAGGATACTTCGAGCATAGATCTTGAGACTAAGGTCTATCATCTATAGGGTTTGCTAGATGAGAGTGATGTTCAGATTGCTGAGGATGCAACCCAGATTGTCATTCTCTCAAGGCAGATCATTAGGCTAGGCACCATATCTAGGGTGAGAGGAGCCATAGGTGGGTCATAGGTTAGAAGGAGATCTACAACAGGGCAGTATTCCATTTGACCTGGTCATGGGGCCCGGTCTCGTACAAAGAGACCAGCAAGGTCCAGCTCGCACCATTCTCCTAGAGATCCGGCCACAGGGGGCGATGCTGCAGGAGGTGCAGACCCAATATTTTATTTATGATTCTCTTGGTTTTGATTCATTTTTTAGGCCAGGATGACCTATATGACTATCACCCATGGGCATTTTTGTACTTCTATGGACTTGACACACATAATTTTATGATATCTTTTCATTATGACTCATTATGTGTATCGTTTATTACTCATGTTTTTATTGTTATTTTATTTTATGATGTGATGTGATGATGGCATTATGATGATTTGATGTATATGTTAGATGATAGATGGTATTGTAGATGCTTATATGGATGTGTAAATTCTTATATGATTTGATGATATGACATGATGTATTTTGATGATGAATGATGAATTCATGATTGTATGCAAATGGATATTGCCTATATGTTTTATGATGTGCTTTATGATGTGATGATGGATGATTCATGACTTGTGTTTGTGGATGCGATGTTATTGTTAAATGCATGTTTAATTTTTGCTTTAATTGTATGCATCTTACTTATGTGATGGAATGGTATAAATGAACCTGTATGCTCTAATCACTTAAAACATAAGGAATACATATGACATTGATAATATTAATGGGAGATACCACAGAAAGTAAAAAAATAATCATGAATTTAGATATCACTCTTATCATAAGAATTGATTAAGTATTCATATATGAGATGTAATGGTGTGTAATGTATTTTCTTAACAAGTTTCTGTAAATTAAAAGATATAAAGTAGTCAGTGGTCATCTATATACTATTTCTAATATATATGCGGTATATGTCGTACTATGTTGATACCCCATAATTTATAGAATCTAATAAAGAAAATTATGGTGTGAATGATATTATGATTTGTTGCTATGTAAGAATTTTTGGGGTTTTCCAGAGATTCAAACACTCTAGTTACCCTATCAACAACTGTCTATTGGCCACTTAGACTTTTGAAAAGTAATGCTTTTACCATGGACCTAGTTTTTCATGATCTCTATGTGTGCAAGTGATTGTATATTTTGATATAGAACTCAAGCATTTCCTTCGATGTCAGGTGGGATTCTTTTAGCTCATTTCTAAGATCAGGGATCCTCAAGTGGTCATCTCATCCTAATGTTGGACTTATTTGGACTATACCACTAGGCAATATTGGGTTACCTAAGCTAGCTCATCCATATTAAAACATTGGTCTACACAAATGCATCAAGCAATTATGGTAGGCATATCTACATGCGTAAGAATTTCTCCTTCTGATTTTGTACAATGTTGAGAATTCCAAGGATTCAATCTTTATTCTTTTTGTGGCTTGTTTTGGCTTTGGATTTTTGCTCATATGTAGTGATGAAAATAACTTTTTATTTTAAATTGATTTTTCTTTGAGCGAGGATTTTTGTAGTGATGATAATCATTGTTTATTTTTCTCATATGTAGTTATGAAAATCACTGTTTATTTTTGATTGATTTTTCTTCGAATGAGGATTTTTTGATTTTCTGATTTGTGTATCAGATTATTGCTTTGAAATTTGGACTGTATGCTTGGCCTTTTGAATATGTATTTTACTTTGGAATTTTACTTATTTTGATTTAAGCAAGGGATTTGGATAGGGTAAAACTTGTCCTTTTGCCAATTCTCAGCACCTTTAAACCGATTACATAGGGGGATAAGAAAGGAAAATTATTTTCGGTTAAGGTAACTTAGACCGCTTTGCAGCTTTCATCTTTTCCTTATACCATCTAGGATTTTAGTGTTTCAATTAGTGACGGGATCTTGAATATCCAAAGGTATTATCACAGCTAGACCTTACCTTCTACTAATCTCAGTTGTTTTCCACAAAAGTTGATAAGATCACTAGGTGTGGTTGATTAACTAAAAAACCTTAGTATATTATGTATAGCAACAAATAATGGTTGTATTGAAAAACATAATTACACATGTGTTGATGGAGGTATGTATTGGAATTATTTGTACGAAGATCTGTGGTATCACTTTTAAGACTCTCATGACATATGCAATTGTAATGGATATGAAAATGCAATGCAATGATGTGGATGTAAAATGTGAGATGCAATTATTTTTGTATTTTTGATTTTTATATTGATTTTGTATTTTTGTTTGATTTGACCAAAGGGCTTATTATACCTTTGGGATTTTTTTATTTTTGACCAAGTAGCATGAAGTACCCTTGGAGATTTTTGATTGAAGTTGACCAAGTAGTTTGAATACCCTTGGAGCTTTTTGATTTGATTTTGACCAAGCGGCTTGAATGCCCTTGGAGCTTTTTGATTTTATTTTGACCAAGCGGTTTGAATACCCTTGGAGCTTTTTGATTTGATTTTGACCAAGTGGCTTGAATGCCCTTGGAGCTTTTTGATTTGATTTTGACCAAGCGATTTGAATTCCCTTGGAGCTTTTTGATTCGATTTTGACCAAGTGGAACAAAGCACCCTTGGAGCTTTTTTATTGAAGTTGACCAAGCGGTTTGGATGCCGTTGGAGCATTTTAAATTGATTTTGACCAAGTGGGATGAATTACCCTTGGAGCCTTTGATTTAATTTTGACCAAGCGACTTGAATGCCCTTGGAGCATTTTGAATTGATGTTGACCAAGTGGGATGAATTACCCTTGGAGCCTTTGATTGTATTTTTAAATTTTAGTTTTTATGATTTTGTTTGTGTTTTTGAACTATTTGATTTTTTTTGTATTTTTGACATATTTGAATGTTTTTTTGGATTTTTAACATATTTGAATGTTTTTGTATTTTATGTTTTATGTGTAGAATACCTTTAAGTGAATGATATTGAGAGGTTCAGGCTCTTCAATACCATCTAATGATATAAGGCGATATAATCCAGGTCCAACTCTCTGTGAAATCATGTATGGGCCTATCTAGTTTACCGTGAACTTATCTTGCAGATGCTACGACAAATTCAAATTCTGTTGGTTTTATTTGAGCACTAGATCTCCAACCTTGAATTACCTTAAGTGGACTTTACCATTGTAATCTCGCGGAAGGTGATCCTAGTAAATGCGAAGATTCTCTAAAGCATTGAGTCGACAATCATCAAGAAGCATCAACTGATCAAGGTGGCCTTGTCGTGCAACATCATCATCTATGAAGTCCTTTAATGCTATGCGTAGAGTCAGAATTTCTAACTCTAGTGGTATGATGGCCTCAGTGCCATATACTAGTGAAAATAGTGTTGCCCTAGTGGGCATCCGTATACTAGTCCTATATTCCCATAGTGCAAGAGGAAACTGCATGTGCCAATCCTTGTGATTGTCTTGCACTTTCTTCCTTAGCATGGAGACTATCATCTTGTTCGAGGCTTCTGCTTTACTGTTTGCTTACAGATAATAAGGTATTGAAAAACTATGCTGAATATGGTATTTGTTCATTAAAGCATACACATTTTTGTTCTTGAAAGATGGCCCATTATCCGATATTATCTTCGAAGGGACCCCAAAATAACTTATGATATTATGGAGTATAAACTCCATAATCCTTGGTCTAGTTGTTGATGTAAGGGGATCACTTCTACCAATTTAGTGAATTACTCTATGGTTATTATTATGAATGTGTGTCGGCTTGAGGATGGGGGTGAGATCTTCCCAATCAAGTCTAGTCCCCACTATGAGAATAACCATACCGACTGGATGGGTTGCAAGGTTTGTGATGGTAAGTACGTTAGATTTGCATGATGCTAGAACTTATTGCATTTATTGACATACTCGCAATAGTCCTTTTCCATTGTGGGATAATAGTAACCCATTCCCAAGATGCACTTAATGATGGCCATGCCACTAAAATTCCCTCCACATGTGATGTTGTGAGCTTGCAAAATTACCCAGGATGCTTCCTGGGGCTCAAGACAACGGAGTAGTATTCCATCATATCCTCGTCTATAGAGGTCTTCTCCTAGAAATATGTATCTTGTTGCTTTATGTTTGAATGTTCACCTTTTAGTATGAAAAAAACCTTGAGGTACTATTCCAAGTTTTAGGAAGTTCCGCAGTTGGGAAAACCAATCCTGATAAGCCATGGCTTCTATAGAAAATATGACTTGCTTTTCCTATATTTTTGAGCTAGTGAACTGGATTGAGGAGCAACTCTATGGTGTATGGTTGCACCACACTCCATAGGTCCTTGGGAGATCAAAGACCCCCAAGGTGCCATTTGCAAGAAATATCTAGCTGCAAAGGACCAATCCTTATTTGGATCAATGTTGATCATGTTAATTGATTCTTGATTATTAAAAGCTTCACGATGTATTGCTGAGTGTGAAAGCACTTTCACATGAGCGGTTATAAAATCAATAGATAAATTCTTAGGGATTAAGGATACCAAAGAGGCCATGGTTTCTACAAATCTATTTGATGTACGAGGGATTGCCTCGATGTCATACCATTCCAGCCGAGCTAGGTATGTGTCAACAAGTTCCTTGTAAGTCTTCAGGAGTGGGCACCTACATTGAAATAGTCCATTGACTTGGTTTACTATGAGTAAGGAGTCACCAAAGATATTCAATCTTTTAATGTGCATTTCTATGACTGTTTGGAGTCCTAGGATCAATGCTTCATATTCTATATTGTTGTTTGTGCACAGGAAGTCTAGTTTGAATGATAAGGGCAATGGAGCACCCTGTGGTGTGATAAAGACAATCCCTACTCTGCCCCCTTGTTCACATTTTGAACCATCAAAGAATAATGACATGTATCTTTATTTCCTGGGTTCTTCGAGTTCGAGTGGATAATGCAAATACTGCATCATTAGGCAATTCTATAGTGAGAGGCTTGTTATCATGAAGAGGTGTATCTACTAATTGATCTGCTATGACTTGTACCTTGATGGAATTTTGTCTTATGAACTCTAGATAAAATTATATCAATAGCATGATCCACTTTGTGGTACGTGTATTGTGATATGTCTTGTTCATCATGTACTGCAAAGGATTTTGTTTTGATATGACATAGGTCGTATGGCTCAACATGTAGTGTCATAACTCACCAAGGTGTGACTAATGTAATATATGGCTTGCTCTTTGTCTTGTGCATTATTTTGGGCTAACATGGTGCCCAATGCAAAATCGATAACTGATATATAGTAAAAGTGGTATGTCTGACCTTGGTAGAGCCAATACTGGTGGTGTGTCCAGATAAGTTTTTATCTTTGTAAAGGCTTTATGGCATTCTTCATCCCAATGAAAGGGGACCTCCTTATGTAGCAACCGATTCATAGGTTGACATGTGTATGATAATTGTGCGATGAATATTTTGGTGGATGCTATCTTGCCTTGTAGGCTCCTCAATTCCTTAATGTTGGTAGGGGCAGCCATTTCCAATATAGCCTTTACCTTTGCAGGATCTACTTTGATGCCTCTCTTGGATATGATGAATCGCAAAAGCTTGCCAGAAGTTATGCCAAATACACACTTATTATGATTCAATCATACATTATGTTCTATGAGGTGATCAAAGACTTGTCTAAGGACTTCGGCATGCTCTTGCCACAACAGGGACTTGGACAGTAAGTCATCCATGTAATACTCCAAGATCTTATGCATATAGTCATGGAATATGTATGTCATGGCCTGCTGGTATGTGGCACCAACATTTTTGAGACCGAATGGCATCACTTTGTAACAGAATGTCCCCCATGGAGTAATGAAAGAAATATTATGTTGATATTCGGGCTTAATCCAGTTATGGTTGTATCTAGAGAAACCATCCATTAGGGAGAGCATATCATGAATTACAGTTGCATCTACAAGAGCATCTATGTTTGGCAATGGGAATTAATACTTTGGTTTTGCCCTATTTAAATCTCTGAAGTCTGTGCAAATATGGACTCTTCTATCGAGTTTCCCCATGGGTACCATGTTTGATACCCACTTAGGGTAGTCTATAGGAACTATGAATACTGCATCCAGTAGTTTTTGCAATTCATTCTTCACCATCAAAGTGATGATTGGATGCATTTTGCTCAGCTTTTGCTTGATTGGCTTCTTCATGGGATCCAATGAAAGGTTGTGGATGACTAACTTTGGATCTATCCCTAGCACGTCTTTGTAAGTCCAAGCAAAAATATTTGGCCTCTCTTTTAGGAGAGGAATTAGGATGGCTTGTTCCTCTGGAGATAGAATTTCTCTGAACTTGACTTTTCTTTGTTGGGAAGGATCATCGTTGATGTCCACCTCAAAATTCATTTATATAGCCATATGTGACCCATCCTCTAGATGATGAGGTGTGGGTATCAAATGAATATCATTGGTAGGATTTATAGGACCTACTAACTCAGGTTCCAAACCAACATGGAAGACATCATACACACAACCTGATGCAAAATGGAACGACTGTAACATCTCTTCATTGGGGAAGAGGTATTCAGGCTCAATGGGCGAATTAGCATGATCCCAATCAATGGATTCTACATAAAGATGCAATTATTTGGTAGGATCTATTGGATTATGAAGTGGAGTGGTCAAATCAATGGAGATCATGTTGATGGATGGGATGAAGTCTCCAAGACCACATAAGTGCAATATTATCTCAGGGGTTTCCCTTCCATACTTACGATGAGGATCTAGAGGAATGGGAATTTATGGATCTAGTCCATGAGTAGGGTAGGTAATAGGATCATTGGGCTCTAATCACTCTTTGAATGTAGGTAGAGGAGGATTGACCATTCGATGAATGGCAGCTAGGTCAACAAGTCTCCCTAAAAATTGTAGATGAGGGTCTATGGCATGCAGTGCTACCTCTATCTCCCCTAGCTCATTGACTTGTCACAAGTGGTGAGGCCCAAGATAAGCCATATCGGTCTCATCCTCAAAGTCATCATCACTTATCCAAAAATTGTTAGCATTGGTATGCGACCCTAAGACAAGGGGCTCATGTCTTGGCCCTAAGTAGGCCATCTCTATTTCATCTTCATATTCTTTGTCACTTATGAAGAATCTATTTACATTTGTCTCTTGCTCCAAAGTTAGGGGTTGATCGCTTAGGCCTAAGTAGGCTCTTTCTTTTGAGTCTTTTGATTCATAATCACTTTCCTCTGATGTATATCCACTCTCATCGTGGATGGACCATGTGAATCTTTGTAAATAGTGAGGCCCCTGGTAGGCTAAGTGAAGTTGCACCTCATAATCACTTGCTTCATATCCATTCTCCTCATCCCATGAGTTTTACCCTATTGGGGTGGAATCAATTGAGATGTTTGGATGTTTTTGTTGCTCAAATTTCTTGTTCTTAGGGGGTGATAAGGAATGAAATTGATGTCTTATCCTAACCATAAGCTTAATCTATCCAAAGCCATTGCTAGAAGGTCATATAAACCTCTAATGTGATATCCTAACCTAAATATGTCATATGGAAGTTGGTATTGTGGATCGAATGGCCACCTACATCCCTGCTCATGTCTACCAAGATCGTAACCATGCCAATGGAAATTATCAAAATAGGTTAGAGCAAAATCAAGATTAGAGAGGTAGTGGACATTGAAAGTGAATAATTTGTCACTATCCTCTTATATGTCTGAAGACTTATGGGTGCAGTCCAGGATGGCATAGACAAAATTGGTTTGGTTGGGAGGGATTCCAAGTGGAACCACTATTCCTACTAGCGGCCTCAAGTCCTTAGGTCTTCCCATGTTTTGTGCAGACTCGATGATAGGCATAAAGGTAATGTTCTACACAAGGTACTCCTCTATGCCTATGCTTTCCAAGTGTATTGATGCATGCGACGTGGATGACCCTACGGATGACACTAGTAAAGCGGGATGGTAATCACTATCTTCATATTGATCTTGAAGATCTTCTTCTTCCATAGGACTTGGCATTTTAGCAATGGCTATAGTTGCACTTCCTTGGGCCTTTCTTCCTTGGCTAAGGGTGCCTTTAGCTTCTGATTGTCTTTTGGTTTTTATGTTGATGGTACTCTAGAAGCATTGACTATTTTGAGTGCACTAGGAGGTGTTGATGTGCATGGGTCTTTTCTTAACCCTTTGTCTTCGTTATCCACTTGTGTTGTTGGAGATGAAGGAACTACGTATAGGTGAGTAGAAGGGATTATAAATTATCCTAGAATATCCACTTGATGGACATATTTAAAAGGCTCTTCATCGGCTAGAACCACATAAACTTTGTTCTCATGCACATACTTGATGCACTGGTGCAAGATCGAAGGCACACACTTCATGGCCCTTATCCAAGGATGCCCTAAGAGGATGTTGTACTACATAGCTCCTTACAAGACATGACACATCACAAGTATGGTCTTGTGCCCCACTTTTATGGGTAGGACTATCGTTCCAACAGTATTGCATAAAGCATCATTAAAAGCTCTTAGTTTGTAAGCTCCTGGAATGATATTGGAATTGGGGATCTTGAGGTGCTCTATTGTTGTTGTAATGATATTTATTGATTAACCTATATCGACCAATACCCTCTTGAAAGGTAAGTTTTTGATTGTTGCTACAATGTTTAGCAGAGGGTCTGGTAAGGCAGCAGGAACTGTCTTAATCTCATGATCATAGAATCAAATTACAAGCTCTTGGCATTCTTGTACTTGTCCCACAAAGTGAGTGAATGCATTCTCATCTTGCGGTTGGAGCTCAATTATCCTTAAAATTTCTATTAAAGTCTCCCTATGATTTTGGGACTGCTGTATGAGCTCATAGATGGATAACTTAGCTAGATTCATATGTAGGTTTTGCTCCAATCTACTTCGGATAGTTACCACATGCCGTGTTGGTGGACCTAGAAGGTTGTATTGCCTTTGCCTAGGAGTGGTTGGGACATTCATGGGAGTTGTTGGAGGTTGTGATTGACCATACCGCCTAGTCCTTATTGCTATGTTAACAATATCAACCATCCCAATGCATCCGTGGGTAGGTATATCAGCTCGAACCTTATTTACTTGGGCCCCTTGCTCTCTAGGGCCATCATGATTGGGCAATGGGTTTCTATATATGCCCATGTCTCTATTATCGGGAGCCAATGGGTTGTCAACTTTGAGTTCTCCCGTCTCAATCATGTTTTCCACTTGATGCTTAAACCTAATGCAAGCCTCAAAATCATGCCTCGATATCCTATGATAAGGGAAAAATTGATCTTCCCTATATCCTTTTAGCTTAGGATGGTTGGGATCTATAAGAGGTATATCGGTAAATATGATCCTCCTAGCCTTGCTCAACTTATTAAAGATAGATTGCATTGATTTTGTTAGAGGTATGAAATAATGAGGTGTCTTGCATTCTATGTTTCTTCCCTGATTGTTTTTTGGTCATAATTGGCTAGTGGGGGATGTGCTTGATAGTTTCAGGGTTTTTGTGCATCCCCATCCTTGGGTGTAGCCAATACGACTTGATTGAATGGAGTAGGGTTGCCCTTATTCTGTTTGTACTTGTCATTCTTACCATTCTTTTTCCACTCCTTTTTGTTTAGGAGTTTAATGGTTCCCTCATCTACTTTTATTTCTTTGATGAGCTTGGCATGTGCCAAAGCTTCCTCAAATGAAGGATACTACTAAATTTGTAGTAAGAGGGAGATATGTTTAGAGAAACTTTTGGTGAACATGCGAATGATCTCTTCTGTGGGAACAGAGAATGACAAATTTTCCATGACTTTTCTCCATCTATTCCCATAATCCATTACTAGGTCATCATCATACTATTTCAAGTTGGCCAGGTCTGAAAGGTTCACCTTCTTCTTAGCACCAAAGGAGAAACACTTTAAGAATGTGTTTACTAGTTGTTCAAAATTGGTTATGCTATGCTTAGGTAGTTGGTTGAACCATTGAGTGGCAGCACCTAAAAATGTCATTATGAATGTTCTTAGCATGAGAACATCATTGTATTCAAGATGAAAATAGGTGTTGATAAAATTGGTGACATGCTCTTGTGGATTTTATTCACCCATAAACTTTTCTAACCTAGGCATCTCAAAGTACTTAGGATATGGAGGGCTAGGGATTGATGGGCACAATGGTTGGTTGTGCATTTTGCTTAATGTTGACGAGTTCCCAACTGCATCTTGTTTCTCAAAGGTTTTCATCTTTTCAGCAAGCTCTTGAAATGCATTTGATGCCCGAATTTCATCCTCTTGTAAGCCTACTCACAGTGGCAATGGATGTAACTCTCTATCCATTTGATTTGTTCTATTTTCCTCCCTCCTACAAGGGGACTCAGGATTGTGATCCTAGTTTGTTGTGTTTGTCCTTTTCCCACGAGTTGGATTTCATTTATGGTTTGGTGGGGGATTTCATTGTGGGCTATCTTGTATAGTGTGCCTATCCTTAGGTGAGTCAACTCTTCCAGTTATTTTGTGGTCACCAAAATTTGTCTATAAATTATTAAGAGCTAGCCACTCAGCCTGCTCTCTTAAGCATTGCTCATGTTGGCGTAAGAGTCTTTCTCTTTGTTTATCTTGTTTGAGAGCTTCCACTAGCTCTCGCTTCTTATGTAATGCATTTTATAACCAACTCATTTGGTAATTTTATGCTATTACAGAAGACTCATGTTTATCTGAATCTATTCTTGTTGTCTTGACTCGCAGATTCCTTGAGGAGGTTTCTACTGTACATGTACTCTTGCTAGCTAATGTGACTTGTTTAGTGTACTATTGAGTATCCCTATGATTATATTATATGCATCTACTACGGGGTCACTCTGAGGTACCCCTAGACTAATATATGTGTTTAGAAGTCACATTTCATGAGCTTCCAGATGTATAGTTCTCAGTAGCTACAGTTCTTTGAGTTGGTCATGTAGGAAACCGATCCAACCTGTCCAACTGTCTTATTTTCCATGGTTGGTCCCGTGGGGTGCCATTCACTCTTATGAGGTCATAGTCTATGGGAATATTTCCTTTTGTGTGAAGGGTTTCTTCTATCTTATTCCCATGGCTAGATGTAGCTCTAGTTTATTTCCTTTCAGTGGGGAGACTTGTTTCATATGTTTCTTATGAATCTTGAGGTGTTGTGACTCTTGTTTGCCTTCTTGATGAAGAGGGCTTTGTGGTATCATGTTTTATCAATGTGGATGGAGATGTAGCAGTCTCGTCATACCTATGTGAAGAATAAGTTTTAGAATCTTCTTTATGCCCATGTGAGGAGGAAGCCCTTGAAGCTCCCTCATGTATTTGAGATGTTTCTATGTGTTTAGAGGAGGCCCTTGAGGTCTCTTCATGTATCCTTGATGAGGATGGCTGTGAAGCCTCTTTTTATTTATGTGATTTTGTTCCATGATGTGGTTCCTTACTTGGGGTTTCTTGAGGAGATCCCCCAAGGATTGAGTTATCACCCCTTAGGCTCATGAAGCTACGTCTCACGGTATTACGGGTAGGTTATTCAATGTTACTACGACTCCACCTATGGGTATGAGTTGCTTTAGTCTCTCCCTCGATATTAGATCAAGGTTGTTTACTTCTTATTTTGACCATGTTGTCTATGAATTGATATTTTGAGTTGCAATTTAGGAATAGCCATACAATACCAAACAAATGTTTATCTTGATTATCGATTTAAGTGTGCCCTAAACTATTTTGTGTGTTTTGATGTGTTGTTATTTTTATTTCTTATTCTTTTTATTGGATTAAGAATGAGAAGACTCATCCATAGTGACAATCAAGTACACCCGTGCCAAACATAATTTTCTCAAAATAATCTAGGGTACACTGTTGAAGACCTAGTGGGGGGTTCACCTAGCTCTTCCACTCTGAACCAATGATTATTCCAATAGTGGGAGACAGTTTGAGCACAAGTAACTTAGTGTCACTATAAGTAAGTTTCTCAATCTATTTCTAGGAAGCTCTAGGGGGAAAAAAAATGGAAGGAGATGAATTCCAATGTCACTGGACTGAATTGAAGGTTGGTGATGAAATCCAACTCCCCAATGTTTAAATGAGACGTGTGTGTGTGGTGTTAATTTTAAAATTGCATAACATAAAGTGCATCATATAGCAACAATGAATCTTTCCTATATGCCTAAGTGCAAAAATACATTTTAATATTCAAAATGATGCATGAATTACTATGATTTGTATGAGCGCACTTTATTTCGTGCATCTATGGCCTCTAGCAGGGCCTCAAAGCAAGAAAACAACATACAATGTCTAGCACATTGGATTCTAGGGTAAAATTTTTAGGCATAAGCTTCTTTTCCTAGCAACGCCTAGTGGAAAATTTAAAGAATATCTAAGATATGTGAAATGCTTAATTCTTTCTCCTTTTATTCTTTCAATTTCCAAACATAAATGTGATTTAAATTCTCTGTTTTAGACACACAGAAGCAGACAAAAAGCTATAAAAGTTTCATATAAGCTATACCAACCTTTGATCCAGTTCATAGAGTCGATGTTTTGACCTCTGCTGCACTCCAGTTCTGGCTGCTGTTGACCAAAGCAATTGGTTTTTGGCTACTATAGCTCAGAGTGGCTAAAAGATCTATTGGCCGTTGTAGCTCAGAGTGGCAAATTTTTGGCCACTGTAGCTCAGAGTGGCTATAACTGCACACAAAACTAAGTTAGTATTCTGGTAGCAAATGAAAAATTAGTGGAGGTCCCACCATGATCGCCATCTATAGCAACCTCGGGATGCACGCATCGCTTTACTCTACTTGCAATGTTATTAAAAAACCAAGATGAAATGGAAGAAAATGAAAAGGATATAACACAAAAATAACAAATATGGATCTCTTTATTTGTATTGAAACTTGGTTACATGTTAGTCCCTCCTAGGGATACTCATTTCAATACAATGAGGTTACAAATAGGTAAAGAGTGCCCCTTTCACGAAGAGGTGGTGCACTTTCAAAAAGCTTCTCAGTTTCACACATGGAAATGTATGAGGGCTTACAGATTCCTCCTTCTCTAGGTTTATTTCCTAGAGGGATCCCTTTTGCTCTCATATGTTGCATATTTCATCCGATCAACCTGTGGTCCTGTAAGAAATAAAACAACACATACTTAGATATCCGGGAATGCCTCCCCGAATGAGGTTGTTAGCAATGGATATAAAAAATGAAAGCAACTAAAAATTAGACAAATGCTATGGATGCAAATGAATGAAATGATGCTATGTTAATGATATGCTAAAATAATGAATCTAATGTCTAAAACTCTAAGCTAAGCCTGCGGGCCACTGTCCAAGACAATGACCGCTAAAATGACTCTCATCCTCTTTGATCCAAAGATATGGACCAAAGCTTGTATCCAATATTGAAATAATGGTTGCTATGATATTCAATATATCAGGGCTTCACCGTACTCGTGATCTCCAAGGGAACTCTCCAAGTCTCAAAAGCTCTCCTCAATGACCAAGATTGATAAAATATCAATTCTCTGATAAAAGATCCTCTTTTTTCTGGTGCTATTAGGCTTGTAAATTATATAATGTGAAACCCTAGGTCTATGTACAAGCCCTAGGAATGAATTTATCATGTGTAGTGTAAGTTAGCATGAGAATATTTTTGTCTTTTCTATGTTTGGAGGTCAGTTAATTGAAATATAACTGCCAACTTGAGTCTCCTATGCGAACTGGTCATTAGCATGAGAAGCTTTTGTCCTTTGTTTATGTTTAGAGACTATTTAACTAAAGTATAAATACAAAATCAAGTCTCCTATGTGAACTGGTCATGAAAAGGAATGCAAAGTTACTCCTGCTCACCTTTATTGCATACAAACTGCCACTTTCGCCCATGATTAGGCCTGTTTGTAGGTAAAACTTCTTCTTATGGCTTAGCCACTATCATATGTAGTGACTAATATTTATCCACTGTCATCTACAATGACTAAGGTTTGGCCTCTCTAGGCTTGAGTGGCTAGGATCTGGCCGCTCTTGGCTTGAGCTACTAGGCTTGGATGGCTTGAAAAGGCCCCAAATGAGTGGTGAGAACCATTGTTGATGCTTGGAAAGTCTAAGATTATGTTATATGATATTATGAGTGTGTCTATATGAGTATATCCCCTAAGAATGACATGATTTAGGTGTCTACAGATATCATAAAGATAGATCAGACGAATTGGATAAAATCAAGAGAGTAAATATAGCTAAAATTATAGGGCTAGATTATCACTCACCCTTCCTTGACCTTATAAGGAGTTGTGAATGGTAGCTTGGGGATAGGAGAGCAATAGTAAATTTAGTCACCTACCCGTGGGACCATTATTTCAAGGATTCCCTTACCATTCACAATTTCCCAACAAAAATAGAAGATAGGGAAGTGAACCTAGAATATAGCAAGAGATACATAGGGCACCTAGAGTGGTTCACTTTAGAGAACTATGTCAAGACTTACGTTGTGAATTATAGTTTGAGAGCCCTAGTTCAATTCCAAAATAGGCTTTTATTATCCAATTAATTACTCTGGTAACAAAATATTTTGGATTTAACAAGGAGAATTATAAGACTCTTGAGCAATTCAATCCAATTTATGACAACCATAGGTTTTTCAAGGAATATTAAAAAGGTAAACATTTGTTACAAGAACCAAAGAAATTAGAAATTTCATGAACAGACCTAGATATTCAAAGGGAGATTTATTAAAATCAGTAAACCAGAAGTAGATTTCCAAAGAAACCTTAGTAAGAAATCTAAAATTTTTGAGTTAAAATATGAAGAACACAAGCTTATACTGAGAGGGGGGTGAACAGTATAAGACCACTTTTTACTTTTCTTTCCCAATCAATATTATGCAATGTATCAATAGCAATATCAACAACAGTAATCAAAGCAATGCACAAATCACCACACACAATAGAGACACCAATTTAACGTGGTTCACCCAATGTGGGCTACTCCACGGAGAAAATATTTCACTAAAATTTTCTCAATCAATCTCTTGGGAATCCTTTCCCTATTACAATGTTTATGGACCTCTATCCAAAGGAGACACCAATCCCCTAATCAAGTTCATGGATCTCTATCCATAGGAGAACTCCTTTCTCCTTAGCTCTAGCTGGTGATCTTCTAGAAGAACTGTTACCTCCACTACACTGGCTAATGGATCTCTATCCACTAAAGACTCATGTCCTCACTCAGAAGACCTATCCTCACTGCCCTAGCTAATGGATATCTATCCACTAGAGACTATCATCCTCTATACTCTATCACCTCCAAAGCTTGCTCTTAGCTCTATCTCAAATCTACACTAAACATAGTCCTTCAGTCTAGCACAAATCTTCTCAATCTCTATCTCTGGTCTAGCACAAACCTATCCTCAAATATGCACCAAACTCTATCCTCAAATCTGCACTAAACATAGTCCTTCGGTCTAGCACAAATCTATCCTCAATATCTATCCTCTGATCTACACTAAACATAGTCCTTCGGTCTAGCACAAATCTATCCTCAATCTCTATCCTCAAGCCTTAACACAAAGCTTGACTTAATCACAAATCAATTCTGCTAGATCTATCCCAAACCTTAACTCAAGGTTTGAACAAATCAATCAATCAACTCTGCTCACAAGTCTTCTCAAAGACTTATCTCAAATATGCCTTGTAAGCTTCCACAAAAGCTCACACTAATCTATCCACAAGTCCTCTCTAGAACTTGTCCAATCTGCTCAATAATATCTGTCCTCAAATATGTATTGTAAGCTTCCACAAAAGCTCACATAAATCTATCCACAAGTCTTCTCAAAGACTTACCTCAAATCTGCTCAACAAGTCCTCACTAGAACTTGTCCAATCTCATAGAAACATATAGAGAATTGTTAGAGACTCAATATGCTTCACACCACAATGCTCAATCACTTTCAATCTCTCTTTTTACCATAAAAACATATAGAGAATTGTTAGAGACTCAATATGCTTCACACCACAATGCTCAATCACTTTCAATCTCTATTTTTACCAAAACATAAAAATTTTAGAGACTCAAATCTTCACATCAACACTCAACCTCTTTCTCAAATCAATTTAGAATATAGAACAATTTGTTTCACAGAACTTGAACTATCACTTCAACACATCCACTTGACTAGGCTCAACCAATCACTCAATGAATTAATCCTTGCTCACAAACCCTAGTCCAAGCATATGAACACTCACTCACTTATTTCCAACAATGCTTATCAACCAATCTCACATAACAATGATACTCATGATCTTTGCAAACCCTAGTTCAAGTTCTTCACTCAACCAATCACTTCAACAACAATGCTTATCAAACAATTTCACATAACAATGATACTCATGATATTTGCACAAACTCTAGTTCAAGATAGTTCACAACTTCACATAACAATGATACTCATGTTCTTTGCACAAACCCTAGTTCAAGTTCTTTACTCAATCAATCACTTCAACAACAATGCTAATCAAACAATCCTTTTCACTCCAACTTAGCATTCACAACATCCAACAATCACTCACTAGGAAGATGTGCCCATACCTTTTTGTTTGATGTAGAAGTGCCCTTCAAAACCTGTCTCAATCACAATTTTTCTTCTTTGCCAATTTCAATGGTTAGATGACAAAATATCACACTAACACTCTTTCAAAATATTTCTCAATCACAAAAATAATCAATCTCAAATACACCTTATTACTCCTTGAAATTAGCAATCATCAAATCACACATAAAAATAATCACTCAATTGCCCCTTATAATCTCCAATTTTAATTAATCAAACTCCAAAAATTAACCTTTCAAAAATAATATTTGCCTACCCTTTTATCTCCCTCAAAATACTTAATAACCAAATTAATTTAGGCAAAAATTAAACTTCATAAACCATCAAAATATTTTATATTTTTCAACCTTAGGCACATAAAAAATATTTTATTTTCTTTCAACCTTAGCACATCCAAAATCAAGCGACCAACACAAATGACATCAGCGCATACCTTTGACACTACCAAAAGGCCTCGGTGGGTTTCGAACACGAGACCACTCCCACCGAGCACCTTATCAAGGCGCTAGCCCACCACATGGGCTAAGCGCTCCCATAGGGAAGGGAAGGCACAAGCCTCCCTTTATCCCTTCATTCGGTGCTTTTTGAAAAATGAATGCCCTCTCTACCTTGCAAAATGGAATCGATGGGGTTTGAACCCAGCACTTCTTGCCTACCGAAACACTTAGCACATCCATCGTCGCCAACTGTGCTACACCGCATTGTGCGTGGTATAAGGAGCCTCACTCCTATTTCTCTCACTTCTGCCATCGGAGACCTTTCAAAAACGTGGAAACTCTTTCCCTTTTTGCGCACGAAATAATGGAGCATAGGAATTCGATCGATTGCATTAGGAGGTTTAAGGCAAAGGTTTTACCACCATTTATACATGATGCTTCATGCCTTAAAATGTCGGTGCACCAAATCGAATTTCTAATTCGATTTTTGACTTAGCCTTATAACCCTCTTTAGGGTTTATTAAATTAATAAAAATTAATTTATAATTAAATTAAAATTAAATTATAATTAACTTAAATAACTTTGGAAGTTAATTAAATTAATTAATAAATTAATTTATAATAAAATTATATTAATTAATTTATAATTAATTTAAATTTCCCTTTTTAATATTATAATAAAATATTATAATATTATTTTCTTGGGCCTCTTCTTTGCACTTTGGACCATATCTGACTTCCTGGAACCGGATTTGACCAACTGAAGGTGGACTCTTCTTTTTGCACTGATTGTGGAACTGCTTCTCCTTGCACTGCTCCCTGAAACTGACTTTTGACATCAATGACCATTCACTCTTGACATCAATGACAACTCATCTACTCAAAATGTCCAACAATCTCCCCCTTTGTCATTGATGGCAACCCAATTATCTTTTCAAATTTCCTTAACCTTTTTTGTTCTGCTCCCCCTGGGAAACTGCTCCCCCTGACTCAATGCTCTCTTCTTAAATCAAATCTCTCCCCCTTTGACATCAATGGCAAAGGGTCACCTTTGGGGCTCGGGGCTAAGAATGAGTCTCTTAGCTTAGCCCCTCCCCCACCTCCTCTTGAGGTGGTTAATTCTGGGGTGGGAGTATTTCTACTCCCAGCATGCACTGATCTTTACCTTTGTCCACTTTCCTTCTCCATACCTTGATTATCCTTTTGAACTTTTGATTGTTCCTCTTTCTTGCTTATCTTTGGAATTTTTTCTCTACACCACTTTGTTGTGTGTCCATCATTATTGCACTTATAACACTTAATATTGTTATTCCTTGGAGGTGCAAATATCTTGGGATTTCTTCTGGTGAAGCCATATCTTTTCCTGTCATGGACCCTACAATTCATTGCCTTGTGACCAAACTGATTACATGAGTAGCAATACCCATGAAAAAGCTGCCTGTTTCTGAAGTTCCCATATTCTTGTCTTTCATGTGTCCTACATTGTGAAGCCTTGTGCCCAAATCTGTGACATGAGAAGCATCATCCATTGAAATTTCCTTGCCTTGACCTCATTGGTCTCTTAGTCTCTCTTACCCTATGTTGGTTCCTGTTCCATCTGTTCCTCTTTTGTGCATTGTTCTTTTCCTTGTTGAACTTTCTATTGTCCAACTCATCCTCAGAAGTCTCACTTTCTCTCACACTGTCTTCTTCTAAAGTTTCTTCTTCTTCAGAACTTGAGATTGACTCCTCTTCTTGCTTCTTTTGTACCTGTTCAAAACCAAGACCTATTTTGCTTGATGTAGGCTTTTGTGTCTTGATAATCTTATCCAAATTCTTTGAGCTTCTTCCAAACCTGTATAACCTATCTTTAGACTCTTTTATTTCTTTCCTTAGTAGAGCCACTTCTTGTTCTAATATTTCACATTCTAAGACCTTTGCTTCTAACTTATCCTTGAACTTCTTTGTCTTAGCCATTGACTTATTTAGGTCCTCTATAAGTTTTCCTCTCTCTTCATCACATTCTTGAAACTGAAGCTTAAGTTGGGAATTTTGCTTTCTTACCTTCTTCAATGTGTTAAGAGCATAAATAAGCTCTCCCTCAAGATCAACTTCTCCTTTTTTTGATTCTTCCTCTATTTGTTTGCCTTTGAAAACATCTTCATTCTCTTCTGACTTGTCTTCTATAGGATCACCTCCTTCTTCTTCTAGTGCCATTAGAATATTCTCTTTTGGTCCTTCAAGTGTATCTTCATATTCATCATCACTGAAACTGAAACCATTCTTTGTACAACTATCTTCAAGATGTCCAAAATTACCACATCTAAAACACTTGAGAATTATTGGTGACCTTTTCATAACTTCTTCCTTTTCCTCTATCAGAAATAGAACTTCATCTTTATCATTATCTGAGAAACTATTATCACTATCACTTGAGTACTTACTTGCCTTGTCTGCATAGTAACTCCTCTTCTGTCTTTGAAAGAACTTCTTTCCTTGTTTGCCTTGTCCATCCTTACCTTTCTTTTGGTACCTGTATTTTTTGATTCCCTGTTCTTATGATCCTATTTTTCTTCATCATTGCTATTTTTGGCTTCTTGACAATCAGTTGCATAGTGACCATACTTTCCACAATTGAAACATCTAACAGATTTTGCATCTTTAAATTTTCTTGGATCCTTATTCCTTCTGCCATAATTTGCTTCTTCATCATCTGGATGACTCATTGCTTGAATCTGACTTCTTGCCCTTTGTCTTCTTAGTAGCTTTGAAGGCTGCTTCCTTCCAGAGATTAGGTTCCTCTTTTGTTCTCATCTCAAAAGTTGTAAGAATACCAAGTAATACATCTCTTGTCAAAATATCACCATATTTTGATTCCTCTATAGCAGAGATATTTTCACTAAACCTTTTTGGGAGAGATCTTAAGATCTTATCACAAACATCAGATTCTTCAATCTCAAGTCCAAGTCCTTGCATGGCATTAACAACCTCATCTACACGAAGTAGATAAGTACTAATGTTTTCCTCATCCTTCATTCTTAATTCTTCAAATTGTCCTTTGAGATTTTGTATCTTTACCTTTTTGACACTTTTATCTCCTTCATATATGCTTTGCAACTTAACCCAAATATCTTTTGCTGATTTGCAATGCATAACCTTTATGAACTCTATTCTATGCAAACCTCTCAAAATTGCATTCATTGCTTTTGAATTGTAATGATGTAGAAGCTTACCATATTTATCTGTAGGTGGAGTAGTTGGTGGTGTGTATCCATTTTCAACTACTTCCCATATTTCATTGCCAAGTGCCATCAGGTGAATCTTCATTCTCATACTCCAAAATACATAATCGCTTCCATAAAATACTAGTGTTGAATTATCTGAGGATCCATTCTTAGAATCCATTGTGTTCTTGTAAGCTTTTCCTTCAAGCTATTAAACTCTTTCGAAGGAACCCGCTCTGATACCAATTGAAGAACACAAGCTTATACTGAGAGGGAGGGTGAACAATATAAGACCACTTTTTACTTTTCTTTCCCAATCAATATTATGCAATGTATCAATAGCAATATCAACAATAGTAATCAAAGCAATGCATAAATCACCACACACAATAGAGACACCAATTTAATGTGGTTCACCCAATGTGGGCTACTCCATGGAGAAAATATTTCACTAATATTTTCTCAATCAATCTCTTGGGAATCCTTTCCCTATTACAATGTTTATGGACCTCTATCCAAAGGAGACACCAATCCCCTAATCAAGTTTATGGATATCTATCCATAGGAGAACTCCTTTCTCCTTAGCTTGGCTGGTGATCTTCTAGAAGACTATTGCTACCTACTACACGGCTAATGGATCTCTATCCACTAAGACTCCATATCCTCACTTAGAAGACCTATCCTCACTACCCTAGCTAATGGATCTCTATCCACTAGAGACTATCATCCTCTATACTCTATCACCTCCAAAGCTTGCTCTTAGCTCTATCTCAAATCTATACTAAACAAAGTCCTTCGGTCTAGCACAAATCTGCTCAATATCTATCTCTAGTCTAGCACAAACCTATCCTCAAATCTACACCAAACTCTATCCTCAAATCTACACTAAACATAGTCCTTCGATCTAGCACAAATCTATCCTCAATATCTATCCTATGATCTACACTAAACATAGTCCTTCGGTCTAGCACAAATCTATCCTCAATATCTATCCTCAAGCCTTAACACAAAGCTTGACTCAATCACAAATCAACTCTGCTAGATCTATCCCAAACCTTAACTCAAGGTTTGAACAAATCAATCAATCAACTCTGCTCACAAGTCTTCTCAAAGACTTATCTCAAATATGCCTTGTAAGCTTCCACAAAAGCTCACACTAATCTATCCACAAGTCCTCTCTAGAACTTGTCCAATCTGCTCAATAATCTCTATCCTCAAATTTGTATTGTAAGCTTCCACAAAAGCTCACACAAATCTATCCACAAGTCTTCTCTAAGACTTACCTCAAATCTGCTCAACAAGTCCTCACTAGAACTTGTCCAATCTCATAGAAACATATAGAGAATTATTAGAGACTCAATATGCTTCACACCACAATGCTCAATCACTTTCAATCTCTCTTTTTACCATAGAAACATATAGAGAATTGTTAGAGACTCAATATGCTTCACACCACAATGCTCAATCACTTTCAATCTCTCTTTTTACCACAAACATATAGAAATTTTAGAGACTCAATATGCTTCACATCACAATGCTCAATCTCTTTCTCAAATCAATTTAGAATATAGAACAATTTGTTTCACAGAACTTGAACTATCACTTCAACACATCCACTTGACTAGGCTCAACCAACTCTACTCAACCAATCACTCAATGAATTAATCCTTGCTCACAAACCCTAGTCCAAGCATATGAACACTCACTCACTTATTTCCAACAATGCTTATCAACCAATCTCACATAACAATGATACTCATGATCTTTGCAAACCCTAGTTCAAGTTCTTCACTCAACCAATCACTTCAACAACAATGCTTATCAAACAATCTTCACATAACAATGATACTCATGATCTTTCACAAACTCTAGTTCAAGATAGTTCACAACTTCACATAACAATGATACTCATGTTCTTTGCACAAACCCTAGTTCAAGTTCTTTACTCAATCAATCACTTCAACAACAATGCTTATCAAACAATCCTTTTCACTCCAACTTAGCATTCACAACATCCAACAATCACTCACTAGGAATATGTGCCCATACCTTTTTGTTTGATGTAGAAGTGCCCTTCAAAACCTGTCTCAATCACAATTTTCTTCTTTGCCAATTTCAATGGTTAGATGACAAAATATCACACTAACACTCTTTCAAAATATTTCTCAATCACAAAAATAATCAATCTCAAATACACCTTATTACTCCTTGAAATTAGCAATCATCAAATCACACATAAAAATAATCACTCAATTGCCCCTTATAATCTCCAACTTTAATTAATCAAACTCCAAAAATTAACCTTTCAAAAATAATATTTGCCTACCCTTTTATCTCCCTCAAAATACTTAATAACCAAATTAATTCAGGAAAAAATTAAACTTCATAAACCATCAAAATATTTTATATTTTTCAACCTTAGGCACATCAAAAAAAATATTTTATTTTCTTTCAACCTTAGCACATCCAAAATCAAGCGACCAACACAAATGACATCAGCGCATACCTTTGACACTACCAAAAGGCCTCGATGGGTTTCGAACATGAGACCACTCCCATCGAGTGCCTTATCAAGGTGCTAGCCCACCACGTGGGCTAAGCACTCCCATGGGGAAGGGAAGGTGCAAGCCTCCCTTTATCCCTTCATTCGACGCTTTTCAAAAAATGAATGCCCTCTCTGCCTTGCAAAATGGAATCGATGGGGTTTGAACCCAACACTTCTTGCCTACCGAAACACTTAGCACATCCACCATCGCCAACTGTGCTACACCATGTTGTGCATGGTATAAGGAGCCTCGCTCCTATTTCTCTCACTTCTACCATCAGAGACCTTTCAAAAACATGGAAACTCTTTCCCTTTTTGTGCATGAAATAATGGAGCATAGGAATTCAATCGATTGCATTAGGGAGTGTAAGGCAAAGGTTTTGCCACCATTTATACATGATGCTTCATGCCTTAAAACGTTGATGCACCAAATCGAATTTCTAATTTGATTTTTGACTTAGCCTTATAACCCTCTTTAGGGTTTATTAAATTAATAAAAATTAATTTATAATTAAATTATAATTAACTTAAATAACTTTGGAAGTTAATTAAATTAATTAATAAATTAATTTATAATAAAATTATATTAATTAATTTATAATTAATTTAAATTTTCCTTTTTAATATTATAATAAAATATTATAATATTATTTTCTTGGGCCTCTTCTTTGCACTTTGGACCATATCTGACTACCTGGAACCGGATTTGACCAACTAAAGGCGGACTCTTCTTTTTGTACTGACTACGAAACTGCTTCTCCTTGCACTACTCCCTGAAACTGACTTTTGACATCAATGACCATTCACTCTTGACATCAATGACAACTCATCTACTCAAAATATCTAAAAAAAGAAACTAAAACTGCAATCCAAACATCTATAGATTCTGCATCATCAAAGCAGATTGAATTTCTAGAACAAGATCCCAAAACATATCTACTACCCAAACCAGAATTTGATGATCATATAGATCCTTCATCTCTCTTTTTTGAACCTATACCTGGTCCAATTCTTGAAATATTATATTCAATCATGGTTGATCAAGGTAGTGAACAAGGGGAAGTAAATAGAAACCAAAGGCAAAGGACTAATGATCAAGGAGAAGTAGAAAATCAAAGGGAGGGTGGACAGAGAAAGACTTTTACCTTTCCAATTCCTTCTTTCGAAGATAGGCTAACAAGAGAACCAAAATCGATCTCTATTGTTATTTTACCTACCTTTCATGGGAAACCACATGAGGATCCTGATGCCTTTCTCTTTGAATTTGAAGTGGTGTGCCAAGCTTACTTTTACACCATTGATGAGCAAAAATTAAGACTATTCCCTTCTACACTTAAGGACACAACCTTAAGATGGTTCATGGGTCTAGGAGAAAGCATTTGCAATCGATGGGATGGAGAACATGGATTAAAAGACATATTCCTAGAGAGATACCAAGATTATTGTAGAGTTTGAGATAAGAAAGTTGAGTTGTTTTGCATGAATAAAAAATATGATGAATCCCTTGAAGATTATCTCGAGAGATTCTAATTTGTGGGATCAAGAGTAAACATTGAGTTGGATGAGGAAGTTCAAAAAGAAATTTTTTCTTAAAGGGCTAAAGGAAGATGTCCTAGACATACTAAACCTTATGGAAAAGGGGGATATTCATCAGATGGGATTGGGAGAAATCATAAATATTTGCAAAAATTACTCAAGAAATAAGCCATTAAGAAGTAATAAGCACCCATCATCAGGAGGGGGAGTAACACGAGCTGAAATTGGAAATATGCTAGAAAGTCTCAAAACTGATTTATTGAGTACATTAACATCATCTCTCGACCTCATGGATAAGAAACCAAAGGAGAAAAACATTGAAGAAATATATTGTCACAGATGTAGGAAGAAACACAACTTGAGGGAATGTCCTCTCAACATTACAAACATTTCCAACATCTCTACTTGTTGTAAAATCTGTGACAAGAACCATAATACCAAAAATTGTAAATATATTTTGGCTATCAAAACTGCTATAAAAGAACCTGAGGTCGAAGAAGTAGAAGATGTTTACTTTATAGCTCAAATAAGGAATGGTCCATTTAATGGTCCACCCAATTGGTCAAACTCTAACTATTCCAACCAACAAAGACCTAATTATTGGTCAAATGCTCCAAGTTGGATGAATTGGAATCAATCTAATCAAGATTGGAACATGCCTCCTTGGGCACAATTCATGTCCAATCCATATGGAAATTCACCTCCATGGATGGCAAGCCAAAATCAAAATGCATCTAATTGGAATATGAGTGGCCAATACAATCAAACAGGACCTAGCTAGTCTCAAGGGCAGCCCCAACAAAAAAACTTTCAAAATCAATTTAGGGGGCAAGTACCTCAAAACCAACCTCAAAATAGACTCCTTCCACCTCCAAACAATGTAAATAATCCTCCTAAGCAGCCACCTTTACCAGCTCAACCGATGCCTAACCCTAATAATAACAAAAATGTTCAACAGGTCTATGAAACAAATGAGACATGCTCAATATCTATGGTACCTTGCCAATAGATTCAATTAAGATCTAGAAAAATATTGGACAATACTAGAGCTACTCTCATAGAAATTGAAGAACCCCCAAAGAATCTATCTAAAAAAGTAAATGAAGATGAAAGGCCTAAAGAAGAGGTGGTAGCTTTACCAAAAAATATTCTAGAAAAACAAAAAGAGATCCAAATTCCTCAAAGGAAAGAAGTGGAGATACCATTTCTTGAAAGGTTGGCAATACCAAAGGAACCATCTAAACCAACCTTCAATTTCCTTCAAGAGTTAGAAAATATCACCATTAAAATTCCTTTGTTACAAGCTATCAAGGATATTCCTATCTATTCCAAATTAATCAAGAACATATGTACAAATTTAGGAAGGAAAAAGAAGAATGAAACTCAAACCATTCAAGTCATTGGATAATTGTCTGAGATAATGATTGAAGGTAGGTTATTACCAAAATATATAGATCCTGGAATACCTATCCTTATAGTTCACATTGGTAAAATAGCCTTGCACAATGTTTTGGTCGATTTAGGAGCTGCTATTAATGTCATGACCAAGGAAATAATAGAATCCTTAGGAGTACACAAATTACAACCAACTTCTATAGTACTCCAACTTGCAGATAGATCTACTATTAGACCAGAAGGAAAATTGGAGGATGTTATAGTCTCTATAAGTTCATGGGAATACCCTATAGACTTTATAGTCTTACAACCCAAGAAAAAGTTAGGGGGACATCCCTTAATTCTAGGATACCCATGGCTTGCAACAACTGATGCCTACATCAGTTGCAGATCCAAAAACATGACTATTTTCTATGGCAAAAACACTAAAGATCTTAGCCTATTTCTTGAATCAACATTAGATAGATATTTTCCAAAACAACTATGGTATGATTTCCCTCATGATTTGGATGATATCCAAACCTTATCGATCAATGTTCTGAGTGAACACCTACAACAAGAAATTGAGGGACCCTTATCATTATTACTAGGAGATCAACAGGAAGATCAAGGTCAAGATAATAGTTGTTTATCTAAATCTACTATGTTCATTAATGAGGCTAGCACAAGTCAAACTCAACAATTGATACCTTATGACTATCACTTAAATGTACTTAAACATGAAATTATGGGAATAGATGCAAATACAAAAAGTTGCAAATAAATAGATATTACATCGAGAAGAACTTTGAACATTAGTAATGAGCTTACAAGCATACAAGAATCACAACTGATTGATGTGCTTAAGAAGCATCAACTTGCATTTGCATGGAACTATGAGGACATGAAAGGAATACACCCAAACATTTGTACCCATCACATATTTATTCAAGAAGGTTGCCACCCAGTAAGACAACCCCAAAGAAGATTGAATCCAACTATGAAAGATGTAGTTCAGGAAGAAATCATTAAACTCTTGAACGCAGGATTTATATATCCGATTTTTGATAGTCAATGGGTATCACCATTAGTGATAGTCCCTAAAAATAATGGTAAATGGAGGATTTGTGTGGATTACAGGGAACTGAATAAAGTGACAAAGAAGGACTATTTCCCCTTACCATTCATTGATCAAGTTCTTGATACCTTGGTTGGGAAGAAATACTTTTGTTTTTTGGATGGCTTTAGTGGGTATAATCAGGTTTCCATAGCTGAAGAAGATCAGGAAAATATAACTTTCACATGTCCTGTAGGCACCTATGCTTATAAAGTCTTACCTTTTGGATTATGCAATGCACCTACCACTTTTCAAAGGGTTGTCTTAGCCATTTTTGCTGATTTGATTAATGAATGTGTAGAAGTCTATATGGATGACTTCACAGTCTATGGTAACACCTTTGAAGAAACTTTATCAAGCTTACAAAAGGTTCTGATTAGATGCCAAGAACAAAACCTCTCTTTGAGTCATGAGAAGTGTTTCATGATGATGAGAGGAGGTATTATTTTAGGACATTACATATCAGAGGAAGGTGTTAAAGTAGATCCTACAAAAATTCAAGTTATCCAATCCCTCCAACCTCCAAAAACACAAACAGAGGTAAGAAGTTTCTTAGGACATGCAGGATACTACCATAGATTCATTAAATATTTCAGAAAAGTTGTTGCTCCTATGCTTAAGCTCTTAACCAAAGAAAGTGAATTTAATTGGACTGAAGCATGTCAGGAAGCCTTCAAAATTATAAAGAATAAATTGATTACTGCTCCAATCCTGAGGGGACCAAATTGGGAATTACCCTTTCATATACATTGTGATGCTTCAGGATATGCAATAGGGGTAGTACTACAACAAATAGAGAACAAAATACCTTATGCTATCTATTATGTAAGTAAAAATTTGCATGGGGCTGAACTGAATTACACGGTTATTGAAAAAGAGTTCTTAGTTGTAGTCCATGCTATTAATAAATTCAAACATTACATAACAGGGTATGAAGTATTTGTTCACACTGATCACTCTACCATAAGATACTTAATGAACAAAGCCACAATGGGAGGTAGAGTGGTTAGATGGCTTCTCTTATTGCAAGAATTTAATGTCACAATTATAGACAAAGTAGGCAAGGATAATGTTATTGTAGATCATTTATCTTATATGCAAATCTTTGATGATGATGAGTTAATTCCTGATAATTTCTTGGATGAACATTTGTTTGCTCTCTCTATTTTCACTCCTTGGTATGCTGATATTGTAAATTACTTAGTAATAGGAAATATACCTCAAAATTTTACACCGCATGAGCATAGAAAACTAATACATCAAAGTACCCCTTACATGTGGATTAATGGAGTCTTGTTTAAATCTTGCCCTGACCAAGTAATTAGGAGATGTGTGCAAGAAGAAGATGTATATGACATCATTCAGGTAGCACATGAAGAACCTTGTGGAGGCCATTATGCCACCCAAAGAATAGTCAGTAAAATGCTTCAAACTGGTTACTTTTGGCCTACTATGAATAAAGATGCCTATAAGTTTGTTGATAGATGTGATGCTTGTCAAAGGGCTAGTAAACCTACACCTTCAATGGAGATGCCTTTGGTACCACAAATAATGTTTGAACCATTCGAGAAATGGGGAATTGATTTTGTTGGACCAATAGATCCTCCAAGTGTAGGTAATAAGCATATACTTGTGTGTACAGATTATGTCACCAAGTGGGCTGAAGTAAAAGCCTTACCATGAGCACAAGTTGAACCTGTAGCTGATTTTCTTTATGAAAACATCATGCAATGCTTTGGAGCACCTAGAGAACTAGTTTTAGATCATGGATCTCAATTTATCTCCAAAGTAATAGAACATTTTATCAAAATCTATCAAATAAAACATAAAAATACCTCACCATATCACCCTCAAGCTAATGGACAAGTAGAAGTTACAAATAGAGAACTTGAAAAGATCATTACAAAAACTATAGTTGTGAATAGGGTTGATTGGGTAGAAAGGTTAAAAGAAGTTGTATGGGCATATAACACAACTTGGAAAACCACCACAGGATTATCACCTTATGAAATGGTCTATGGCAAGCAAGCCATTATGCCTATTGAATTTGAGATAGAAACTCTTCGCACAATGGTACAACTTGATATGAACTTGGATCAAGCACAAAAAGCTAGATTGGAAAAGTTAAATATTCTGGATGAAAGAAGACTAGAGGTATTACACAGGACTGAATTAACTCAACAACAAAGAAAGAAATGGCATGATAAACACATTGTACCACAAATATTTCAATCAGGAGATTGGGCCTTGTTATTTGATTCTCGCTACCAAGATTTTCAAGGTAAGTTAAGGACAAGATGGCTAGGACCTTATGAGATTGAAGAAATATTTGGAAATGGTACAATTAAACTTAAGCCTATAGATGACTCAACAAGAAGATTACTAGTAAATGGGCATAGGCTTAAACTCTACAAGAAGCCATTATCTAAAGAAGAGTTCATACATTATCTTAAGCAATAGGTTGACTTGCAGTGCATTTCTAAACTGCAATCAACTATTACTGAATAACAACTTCTCTTTCTTCTTCACATAATATATATATATATATATATATATATATATATATATACATAGGAATATATATAATAAATAAATAAATATATTATTGTTATATACCACTTGGCAGATAAAAGAAGATTATCATATACTTCCTTTGTTTCATGATGGAGTTCCAATATCTATAATATTTTCATCTTATTTTTCATCAATTTTAGTCTCAATATTATTTCAAAAAGCTCCAAAGGAGACACCTCTTCTAGTTAAATCAGTTTGAAAACTTGTAGGGAAATTACTACCACATCTTGCATAACACTTTGTTTGCTAAAACAAAATCTAGGTGTTTTCAATCACTCAGCCACCCCTAGTGTTTTAAGAAAATCTCCATTGAAAATCAAACAATCCTTAAAGTGCCATAGATTGCTCCTAGTCAATCAAGTTTCCTCTTGGACTATGCACATTATAACAAATAAAAATATTGTGAAGTTGGGAAAGAATAACTCATGAAGTTACTATTGCTATAAAGTGAATGGTTTCCCCTACTTATCCAATTATGCGCATGGTCTAGAAAGCTAAAGAATTGGAAAAAGGACAAGCTCTCCCTTCACCCTTAAAAAAAATCCCTTGCTCTCTCTCAAAATGAGCAAGTATCCCAAAAAGCAATAAAAATCCCTTGCTCTTCTTCAAAATGAGCAAGTATCCCAAATAAAATCCAATAAAATAAGGGAAAAGAGCTTGAATCCCTGGAATTCTTAGTATTTCAAAAACCATGGGGTGATCCTCATTACAACAATGGGTTGAATGAAACCCGCCTGGCAATAAGGTATCCTTACGTGGTAGCGATAAGTCTGTACAAGACCTATGGATGCTCATAGATAAGCTAGCTTGTTGGCATAAGTGACCAATGGATTAGTCAATCCTTACTCATAATGAGAAATGAATATTCATTGCACACACAGTTGGTCCTTGAGATGCTTGAAACCACTAGGACAACCTTAGCATCATATCGATTTGTGAGATGAATAGATGAACTTGTTTAAAGATCACTAGGATGTTTGAGTCTTTGTAAAACAACTCTAGATCATTTATACCTAAGGCAAACAGAGTCATAAGCAAATACCATCATCACATTACCATACACATATCATAATCCATTTCATCCTACAAAAATGTGGCTCGAATTTCCAAAGCTTTAATATTTACTTGTAGGGGTAAAGCAGTAAGGATAGGGTTACAATTCCCATCAAAACTTTGATAGAGTGGTTGGGAATCCAATTCCCCAAAGCTTTGCACCCCTATAAGAATACCAAATAGATGCACATTTCTATAGGAAAGGCCATCAAGATAATATCAGAATGACTATCCTATTGTTTTCATCCAAGACAAGTTTTGAAAGCACCTAAGCCTATGTTGAAGATCTATGTTGCAAATATTGATGACTGATATCAGAATAAATCCATTATTCTTCTCTCATATGGAACTCCTTAATGAAATTAAAGGAAGAAAGATAAGAAATAATATCCCTAAGGCATTAGCAGGAATTGTTAATAAAACCATGGGATCACTTATTTAGAAGCCAAGAAGGTAAGTCCATTTTGCAAAGAGATTATTATTCTACAAGCCTATTTAATGACTTGGCATAAATAATATATAAGTAAATCCCCCATATTCTTAATTAATTAAATAAAACAAATTACTATATATATAAGATTTTCCATAATATAAATTTTTACAAAATAAAATCCTCTCTATCATGTTTTGGCTATATAGCCAAAAATACAGTTTGGGGGAGGTAAGTAGAAGATTCATTCATAATTCATGATACAGTTTGGGGGGAAGAAAAAGAAAAAAAGAAGAATGAAGAAATAGGTAAAGTATTCTTTCAACTCTACAATTACAGTTTTTGTAGATAGTTTCTATAGACATTTTATAGACATTTTTGTAGATAGTTTTTGTAGATAGTTTCTATAGATATTTTTTATAGATAATTTTTGTAGATATTTTTTGTAGATATTTCATAGATACTTTCATAGATACTTTTCATAGACACTTTTTATAGATATTTTATATAGCATATCTCCGAAAATGTGCATTTTATAAAAAAATTCTAAGTGTCAACAATTCCAGATTTGTGACACGTGTCAAAAGTGGAATTATACAAGGCAAATATTAAAAATTATTTATGCAAGGGATTTTGAAGAAAAAGGGTAAATTTGCATAATATTTAAAAATTATCACAAACACCATGACACAGATGTTTTTCAAGCCTGTGAATCATGACACAAAAATCGAAACATGATTCAACATTGAAATGGTGCACAATAGAATGGATGATTAAAACTTGACTTTGGGAATCATGCACAGAAGGTTTTTCACGAGCTGAATACTCTAAACTTTGCACATTGAAAATTACAATTGGAGCACTAAGGATGATGTGTATAGTTATGATTGGTCGAAGGAAGGGCATCGTGAGCACGTTTTAATAAATCATCTATGGGAAGAAGGTAAAAACATGGATCAAATACCACCAATGGAAATGATTACATGGACATAAGGCATCGTATGGAGTTTATAAAAGTTTAAAAATTTAAAATATGATGACGAGGCCGACCATACATGTGGAAGGCATGGCAACAAATGAGAGGATAAAAAATATATGCATGTGATTAGCCATGATAATGAGACATCAATAAAGAGGGTATGCGTGCATGAATCTGAAGGGAAGTTGGGATTAAAAGTTTTAAAGTTTTATTATTTAAAAATAATCCCCCTTCGACAATTGAATTCATAACATTAAGGTATTAAAAATATTTTTAATTTTACCTCATGCAAGGTGGTGGGAAGCGTCGCACCAAAATAAGAAACGTGTAAGGGAGATTGACCACCTCACGACCCTAGCATTTGATTATCGACACTTGGCCACACGGACCAGTGGGAGAAGATGTCATGGATCATGATTCTTGATCATCGATTAAGAGGAAATGAAGGGCTACGATTTAGGTTTGGTTTAAGTCACATGGCACCGATAGAAGCTTCCCCTACAAGATAGCACCGACCACCATGCATAAAGAGGGGTGATCATCGACACGTGGCCATGGGAAGCGAATAAGGAAAAGCACCATAGATCAAGGTTATGGGTCATCGATCAAAGAGGATCGAAGGGCTAAAATTACCCATATTTTGCATTGGATGTTAAACCTAAAAAAAAAATAAATTAACCCTAATATTTTTATAGCAAGCTCTGTAACCATGAGGGGGATCCATCATGTAGCCAAAGATGAAACTATCATGGCTAAGGATGAGACCAGTGAGCAACCATGTGACGATGAAGGTCGAAGGAGAATTGTAGGTGAAAGACATTAAGGGAATGCATGAAGTAGATGATGATGCAAATTTACATGAATACAAATAGGTAAGGTGGTGAACACAATCTCGAAACTATTATTTTTTTACAAAGAGAATATCATAAAAAAGCCATAGAATATATCTTGAAAGAAGAAAACAATTTCTTTTTAAAATCATGCTTATAATAAAATATAGGAAAATATGTAGAAATAAAGTAAATATACATGATAATCTCGATATTACATTTGCATGGGTTGAAATAGGTAAAAATTTATTTTATTTTATAACCTGAAGGGTCGAGATATGGAGAAATTTATTTGTTTTAATCTATGCATGAATTGTTTATCAAAATTTTTTATAGGTTTTCCTTCCAGCCAAGCAACTCCATGATAACATTTTAAAACCAGTAATCATGCCTAGAGCTACCTTCCATAAGTGGAGTGAACCTTCATCTATCTATACCTAGAACCCTAGTGACGTCATAACAAAATTGTTCCAAGAGGCGCGTTGGTGGGATGCCCTGACAAAATTCCAAGGGCATGACCAGGGTGTGGCAAAGTAGTTCATCATGAACTATAATACCATGACCATGGTGACCCACATAGGTGAAATCCAAATTAAAATAACTACCAATATGATATCTGAAGTGCTAAGTCTTCCTAAAGTTGGCCAAAAATATTATAAATCTACCTATAAGGGGGTAAATCAGATGGTCGAGAGGTTTAGGGAAAGATGCACTATGACTAGAGATAGAGAGGGGTGGATCAAAGGGGTAGCAACCTCCTCACTTCCCATAAAATGGCAAGAGGCTACCATAATTCTTATAAAATTATTTACACTAGAGGGGAGATTATCCAATTGTGGGGGCTCACAAATGATGTTGAACCTTAAATACCCAAGGCATGAGGACTGTATCATCAACCTTCCATACTTTCTTTACCACTCAATTAAAGCTACAATTACCCGAGTCCAGCCTAAAATTTCTAAGGATAACCCTAAGTTTCACCTAATCG
Source organism: Wollemia nobilis (assembly GCA_028583015.1). Lineage (NCBI taxonomy): Eukaryota > Viridiplantae > Streptophyta > Pinopsida > Araucariales > Araucariaceae > Wollemia > Wollemia nobilis. The sequence continues at coordinate 818,350 of JAQPPZ010002883.1, forward strand.
CCCATCACAGGTTGATAAAACTTATAGTTCTACATAAAGCAAGTGAAACTAGGATACCATGGGATATAGTAGTGGAAGAAGCTAACCTCTCTATCCATTATGAGCTAGGTATGTTAGAATCCATAGGAGATAGTGCATCTAAGGGTAATTCTGAGTCTGAGAGTTCGAAGGAGGAAGAATCCCCTATACGTAAATGCCCTAGCCATTCCAAAACCTCCAAGTCTTATCAACCTATTAGAAAAACTAGACATGAGAGATTCATTCCAAAAACTCAGGGAACAGGAGAAGCATCTAGTCCAAAGACAAACCCACCTCCATCAAATCCATCTACAGAAATTCTTGAGAAAATTTGAATGCAGTAGACTATGTTGCATATCAAGCTGGATAGACTCAAAAATGAGTTTACCGAGCACGCCACCCTAGTAAAATATGCCCTTACTCTCTAGCTCGATCTCCTCAAACAAATCTCCATGGATAGGGTGGTGAGACCAGTTGACCCAGTCATCCAACCGAAAACTATCGGTACCTCTCCCAACAAAAGCTCCACATCTGGTAGGAAATCGAAGAAATCGGTAAACTTCAGCAAAGTCATTGACTTCACCCAAGTACTTGAGGAAGACAACTCGATTCCCTTCAAAGTGTTTCAACAGAACCACCCTCAAAGGCCGGAACCATCCATCAAAGTAGGGATACCTCCAACAGGATTACTCCTTAACGTCGGGATGCCTAGCGACATAGACACAATTATCAACCGCATCATTGAAATAGTCGAACCTCCTCCTCCAAAAAAATAGGATGCACAGCTTGAGTTACAGGATGGAGGATCCATAGAAGTCGAGCACATCAAAACCATATCTATTGAATTACCACTTGACTCCAAGGAGGCTAAAGAATAGGTGTAGAAGGTGAAGAAGGAGAAGAATTTACCGATGAAGGAGACCAAAACCTACACGGATTTCCTCTAGACTTAGATCTAAAGTTGAACAATCTATAACAAACATTTGATAAAACTTGCATAATTTTACAAACTTTATTTGATGTTAATAATGTCTTATTATTTGTAGAAGTTTTCATTTTATTTTTATCGGTAAAATAATATTTCATTAATATATGGGTTTTGAAAGGAACCCCAAAACCTTAGTACAACCAAAATGGAAATAACATGAACTAGGCCTTACAGCTAAAATAACAAACAACCCATGAGGGGGATCAGTCAAAATTGGTGTGCATCCCATAGACCAAAACAAAGCATGAAAGAAAAATAGAGGGAAAGATCCCATCCAGGAAATTGGGCCCATCCCATAGGGGGACCCCATAGTAGGAACCAAATAATTAGTTGCCATCCGAGGTGGTTTGAGGCTCATCCACGTCCCTAAAAATTATGTTGAGTTGGGTGTGAGTTGCATCAAGGTATTTAGCCACCTGATTAAAAATTATCCACATGGATTTGATAGTCTTAGCCATCATAGCCATGGTGGTCACCGAACTGGCAAGGTGGGTAAGCATAACATTGCATAGGCCAGCTTCAATACCATCCTCCTTCACCAGCTCCTAAACCCCTTTGTCATTCACTTTCACCTCCTCACCAATGGTTTCATTGGTTGGCTCACTGATCTTTATCGGGGATATCATTTCCATATTGATTTTCTTCAAATGCAAAGATACCCGAGTGTGGGAAGGATTGGGGTTCTGGAGAAACTTAGATGAAGACCACTTCATGGCTCTAGGTTTAGACTCAGAATCAGCGTGGGGCTCAACTTTAGGCTTGGATGGGGTAGGGGAGGAGAAATCAGGGTCAAAGTCATCATTGGGTACCTCCTAAATGGGAGAGTCATGACTAAAGCTATCAATGGGCTTGGTAGGGGTGGGATAAGTGGGAGGACAGGTGGGAGGAGGTGAAGGGGCAGGTTGAGGGGGATTAGGAGGGGTGGGCTAGGAGGGACTAGGAGGGGCATGGGCAGCTTGAGGAGGATTGGGGGCAATGGAAATGAGAGATTTTCTAGTGAAGACATCAAGTACATGCTTATAGAGAATGAAGTACAAGACCTGGTGAATGGTATAGTAGGCTTTCTCGATTTTGACATTGGTTACCAATAATTTGATGGACCTAAAAAGTTAGCCTGGAATGTTCATTTTTCTATTGCCTCTAAAGTGTTTTAGAAAAGCAATATGAAAATTGTGTAAAGTGGAGTCTACCTTATTGACGATGAAGTATTGGAGGACTAGAACCATGATACAGTACCATGGTCTAGGAAGCTTGGTCCTCTTAATACCATCGTTAGTGGTGATAAGGTCCTTACCTTTATTTGAAAAAAAATCAAGCTCTGCCACCATCATATGCTTGTTGCGATGAATAATCCTACCATTGAGAGTAATTCTTGTAACAACCACCAAAAATTGAACATCTATTATGAATTTGATGCCCCTGATTGAGACTTAACCATCCTACCAAGTGCTCACAATAACATTGGATATATCCTCTTCATTACCTGTAAATTTCTTCAAAAAGAGGAGGTGGTTGTGAGTTTTCAGAATATCCTCGATGATAGGGTCAAGCTAAAGCATTGAGGGTTTAAGAATAGCCATCGAGGATTAATGACAGGGGGCATTGGAATTGGGAATGATGTGATATAGATACATATAGGTGAAATGGAGGATGCTTGGGTAGGTGAATGGAGGATGCTTAAGTAAGGGCCAAATTTAAGGAGCTAGCCAACACACGTATCAAAGGGCATGGGATATGAGATGGATTGGAATGATGTAAGGTTTGGGAGGCAATGTTTTATGGGATGCATGCCAGCCAGTGAAGCCCAAGAGCTATGGTGGGAAGGTACCTTGATGAAATGGTGATTAACAGCGGAACAATGGACAACCCTATCATGGGAAGTAGAAATTCTTGGGGTGATATATTTATTGTGGATTCTAGATATGGCATGGATATGCATACCATGGAAATCAAGCCCACTATTGATATTATGCATGTGAGGTGGTGTAGTATTGGGGTTCACATGATGCTGATTTGATAATACCCATAAATTAAGATCACAAGGGTTGGTTTGCATGAACAAGGTATGAAAAGGCATAATGAAATCATCAATCAAATTAAGAATGGTTTTAGAACCAAGCATAAGGTGCAGGGAATTATGAAGGTGGAGGTTAAACAAATATCATAGAGAAATAGGATGGAAGGGATACACGTGGAGAGTCAAAGGAAGGGGTGCATGTTGATGAAGTAGGAGAAGGGAAACAACGTGATAGGGTTCAATGAGGGTGAAGGAAGGGTAGGTCAATGGGGTCAATCTAGCCAAAGGGAAAAGGGGACACATGGATGGTAAAGGTGGGCCACTAGATACAGGGCCCAACAACTGAGGTGGGAGCCAGGGATCAGGAAGGGCCAGGTCGATCCTAGGAGATGGCTTCAATGAGCATTGAGGGGAAAGCATCATACCAAACATGAAGGGACCCCTAGGAGTGGCCCAAGTTGGCAAGGGAGTCCACTACTCCATTAGCTTCTCTAAACACGTGTTGCACTACTATATTTGGATGACTGAGAAGAAGCTACTTGATTTTAAAAATAATGTTTTTGACCCTCCAACTAGGATTCTTGTTAGTTCTAGTGTAGTTGATAATGTTTAGTGAATCTCCTTCAACCATGAGCTTACACTGAAGATTTCTTGTGATAGATAACCCTCGATAGAGGGCTTTAGCTTCCACTACATGATTGGTGAGGATGCCAAGATTCTCAGAAAAGGCCATAATTATGCTTCCTTCATGATTTTTGATAATTCCTCCTCCACCAATTGGCCTAGGATTCCCTCTAGAAGAGCCATCAAAGTTTAGCTTTAGCCAGCCCTCTAGGGGTGGGATCCACTTAGCATTGGTTTTGGGATTGGGATGCACTGGTAGGTTGATGGGATCCATGGAAATATGGAGGGAGGAGGCTATGGAGGATTCAATCCTAGGACTTGGGGGTCTGGAGCATGAGCACAAGGATGCATTTTCAATGGTAAAGTTGAGGATCCTATTGACAACCAAATATGGGTCCCTGGATGAATTAGAGAATGCACAATTATTATGTTCAAGCCAAATTTACCATAAGAAGTGATGGAGGCACATCGAACAAAGGGATTTGATTCTAGGATTCCTAAAAAGGTTGGGTCATTGGTTAGAAAGGTCAACTACTATGTTAGAGTGGGTACAAGGAATGCTAAAGGTGGTAAATATTGAACTTAGAACTAAGTCAGTAAAGGAGCAATCTAATAAAATGTGGATCATTAAGGTAGCAGTGGTTGGGTAACTGAAGCCCTCGGGTTATGAGATTATCTAGGGTCAAAATTTTATTTTGGGCTACTATCCATGCAAAGAACCCAATTTTGGAAATGAGGTTCTTGAGCCAAATCGACTTGATAGGGATGCTGCATTTGAGGGCTTGATCCATCAGTAAGTAGGCAAATTTGATAGTGAACTGATCGTCATCACAATATTTCCAAATGGGAATGTCGAGGGCCTCAATAGGGATGGGGATGATGAATGCATGGAGAATGGAGGTCAGGGTGGTGGTGGCATTGGAAATATCAAGAGGGAGGGATGAGGTGGGAATGGATTTTCGGGAAGGTCTATCTCTAGTTGAAAGAGATGAAGTGGGAAACCTTTCTATGAAAAATGAGGTCAGTGATTGGCTTAAGGGGAGCAAGGGTGGGATCATTGATGAGGGGTTGGTCATAGACCTAGGGGTTATGCCAAAGGTCAATGGTTTACCCATTGCTAAACTACCATCTGATGCCCTTGGAGATGATATCTTTGACTTTTGCAAGTGAGTTCCAAAAGGCAGAGCCAACAAGGGGGGCCCATCCTCCATGAAATTATGGTGTTGCAGGTATTTCCTTTTAACAATAGAGACCCATTCTAAATTTGTGTTAGTAACTATCTTCCACGCTTGTTTAGCTATGAGGGTAAGGTTCATTTTTCCAATTCTCCTTAGGCCAAGCCCCCTTGGGATTTGGGCCTACAAAATTTATCCCAAGCAACCAGGTGAAACCTTTTTTTTTTTTTCAGCCCTGCCCATAGAAACCTTTTTTGGATTTGTTCAATTTTAGAGCATATAAGTGTTAGGGCTTTGAATATGGATAGGAAATAGACATGGATACTTTGGAGACATGCATTAACCAGGGTGGCTTTGGTAGCTTGGCTAAGGAGGGCTCCTTTCCACCCTATGAGATTTTTGAGGAGTCTATCCATGACATTGTTCCACATGCTATTAGTAGGGCTACCAATGAAGAGAGGAATACCTAGGTAGTATGTGGGCAGTTCACCAATTGGGCATTGGAGGACCTGGGCTATCCATTGTTGGTGGGTGGGGGGTATGTTGATGAAGAAGATTTTTCTCTTAGAGTAATTCACATGTTGGCTAACCGCATCCTCATAGAGATTTAGAATTGACTTGATGGTTCTAGCTTCAACAATAGAGGCCAGGGTAGCTAAAATAGTATCATCAATAAATTTTTGGTGAGTAACAAGTTCAAGAAGAGAAGCGGGTTTGATTTTAGAGATGGCCCCACTAGCATGAGCAGCTTTGAGGGTTCTTCCTAGGGTCTTAGCTAAGATGATGAATAGGCACGGTGATAATGGGTCTCCCTGTCTTATCCCTCTACTACTTCTAAAGTATCCTACTATAGACCCATTGACAATGACTGAAAACCATGTTGAAGAGATGCACACTCGAATGAGATCAACCCACTACGGATGGAACCCAAACTTGAGTAAAACCACAAGAAGAAAGTCCCATGAGACTCGATCAAAGGCCTTGTTCATATCGAGCTTGAGGAGAAAGCCTACTTTCTTGCTTTTAGAGATGGAATGTATCACCTCATGAATGGTAATGACACCATCAGTGATGTTCCTCCCTTGGACTATGCTTCCTTGATAGGGATCAATGATGAGGGGGAGAGCTTCCCACATTCTGGTTGACATAGCTTTGGTCAAAATTTTATACAAAATATTACACAGGCTGATGGGGTGGAACTTGGATAGTGATCTGCAATGGGCCTATTTGGGAATAAGGGTTAAAAATGTTGAGTTTACATCCCTAGGAATAGCTTTAGTTCTTTGGATGAAGTGGATGGTAGTACAAATTTTAGGCCCTACAATATCCCAAAAAGTTTGGAAGAACCAAGGAGAAAACCCATCGAGACCTAGAAGCTTTATCAAGCGATATGGAGAAGAGAGTGGACTTGACTTCATCATCGGAGAATGGTTGTATGAGGTAATGATTAAACTCCTACAAAATACAGTTGGGGATATGACGGATAAGGGTCTGATGGGAAAAGTCAGAGCTGGGCTGGGATGCCACAAGGAAGGATTGGAAATGGTTTACTACCTTGAGCCTAATATCATAGATATTAGATGTGGAAGAACCATCCCCTTTAGTTAACTCTTTGATTTTGTTGGAGCTATGATGTCTAAGCATGGAAGCATGAAAAAATTTGTATTAGAGTCACCTCCTTTTAGCCACTAAACCCAAGACTTCTATCTCTAGAAGGTTTCTTCTCTTGCCAAGATGTTGTGATAGTCTAACAATAGTATCCTTTCTTCATCCCTGGTGTTGATGTCAATGCTTCCTTGTTGGATTTGGTTCTCAATCAGTTGGAGTCTTTCTTTGATTACCTATTTGTTTTCAAATATGTTGCTAAAAATATCTTTATTCCATGATTTAAGATTAGATTTTATGGCTTGAAGCTTATTGGTAACTTGATAAATTGGATTTCCAAGATGGGGCAGGCTCCACCACTCAGATATGCGATCCCTCAGGTCAGGATGTTGAGTCCACATAGCTTCAAAGTGGAAGGGGGTCTTGAATGGGGATGGACGGGCAACTTCAAAGACTAGGGGGTTGTGGTCTGACCCAATTTTGGGTAGAGCATCGAGGGTGGCATCTCCAAACAAGGGGATAAATTCATAGGAAATGAGGAATCTATCGAGCCTCAATTGGATGTGCATAGATCCAATCCTTCTGTTGCTCCAGGTGTACCTAGATCCTTTGAGGTTGATATCCATGAGCTCATTGGAGTCAACAAATTCATTGAAGTCCTCATAATTTCTTGGGGAAATGGAAGTACCCCCCCTCTTGTCCAATGGGTAGAGGGGTGAGTTAAAGTCCCCAGCCAAGATCCAGGGTTGATTAGAAAAAATGCTTCTCATCTGACTGAGGGTGTTCCAAAGGTTGGTCCTTCCAAGGGGTGAGTTGGGAGCATAGATATTTGAAAGGACCCAACTTAACCTGGTGTCTTTACAATAGAAAAGTATATTCATAACTCTGTCATAAATGGATAGAAGCCTTCCTTCCACCACTATGGGGTCCTAGAAGCATAGGAGACCCCCAGATGCTCCTTGGGCTAGACTGGAAATAAACTTCGCATTCTTCCAAATACATTTTGCTACTTTCTTGGAATTACTTTCTTCCAATTTGGTTTCCTACATGATCAAGATGGTGGTTCTGATTTCCTTTCTCATAATGGCAACAAGCCTTTGTTTTATAGGGCGGGCCATTAAGCCCTCTCACATTCCATGAGAGGAATTTCATTTTTGACTCTTAGAGTTGGTTATTTTCCCACCTCTGCCTTGGTGTGAGGTGGGTTTGGTTCTCTTAATTTCTTCCTTGAACTATTCTGGTAGAGGTTGGAAGAGAGTAGTTTGTGTATCATTGGTGATCTCATCATCAACCTATTTCTTTATTTATTCATTGAAGGATGAACATCCTCTTTTCTTATCACTACCCACATCAATAGTGGTATTTTTGGTACTTTGAGTGTGAAGAGGGCTAAGGGCTTCCTGGGTGTGAGAAATAGGAGATTGGATGAAGGAAATTTTGGTGGGGCTAATAGGATCGGGGGAATGAAATCCTTTGAGCTTGGAAGGGTTGCAAAGGGTTAGGGGTTTAGGTGGGCTAATGACCCCAGAAGGGGAACAAGGATTTAGGGTGATCTTGGAGGGGTAGGGAAAGCAAGAGATATTATAGCAATAGGAAGAGGCTGGTGGGTTGATAGGGCTTGAGGTGGGAAAGGAAGTGGAAAGTGGGTTAGAGGGCTTGGGGGAGCTATGGGGAGTGGGTTGATGGGTTTGGATTTTAGGTGGAGGATTAGGAAAGGTGGCAGAAATGGAAGGGTGGGAAAGGGAGTTGGAGCTTGGGGAGATATATTTGAGGGTTTGTGTTAGAGGAGGATGAGGGCAGGAAGGCCCAAAATTGGAAGGGAAAGGTGGCAGAAAGGAAAATATGGTACCAAGCTAGGAGGGGGGAAATCCAAGCCTAGATTTAGGGTCATGGTTGAAGGAATATAGGTAAGCTTTAAGTTATTCAAAAAGAAGACCAAAGCAATTAGGATAGGCAAAGAGGGAACATACAAGCTCCTTCAAGGAGATTTGGGACTGGGAAAACACCTTCTTGCCTTTATCATGAGTAGGGAAGCCTACAAGATGACTATTGGTAGTGACCATACTCTAGGAGGTTTTGGAAGCTTGCTGATTGCGCTTAGGATGAGTATTGGTAGTGACAATCCTTTGAGAGGTTCTAGCATCTTGTTGGTTACATCTAGTGAGAGATGGTCTAGCTTGGTGAAGAGCTACTTGATGGTTGGGATGATTTTTATCCTCTGAGGGGATCTCCTTCTAGGTTTTTAGAATAGGGTACTGAGCTCTAAGATGTCCATGAGTGCAAAATTCAATACAAAATATTGGCTTGTTTTCATATTCCATTGGTTGACACTTATAGGAGTTATAAATGAGATTGACATGGGTAGGCAGTTTAGAATCCAAGTTGGCATTCACACAAATTCAAGCTTAGACAAAGAAAATTCTTGCTCATGTGGCTGGATCAATAGCGACTATATCTCCAATAGTTTTAGAAATTTGTGAAATATTTCCTTATGTCAGAATTGACTAGGAAAGCCAAGGAGCTGAATCCAAATGGGAGCAAAGTTTATACTCTATGTATCTGGGTCAAATTCCTTAGCCCACTTCCTCAAAAATAAACTTCTTCTACCAAAGAACCATAGGAAATCCGTTAAGATTCTTATGGTGTCCTCCATATTATTAAGACAAATTTGAAAAAATCCTCTAGGATAGGCAATGAGTTCCAGGTTCCTGCAAGGGTGCCACTTGGTGTTGGCCCATTTTTGAATGGATTCCATGTTGGGGCATCCTCCAATTAATTTACCAATGAGGGAGAAATATTCAATGTTAGCCATGAGGCTTTCTAGGATAAAGAAATCATTTTATTTGGGAATCAGTTCTTCACCAAGACTAGTCATATTATTCGAGCCACACTAAACTTTATCCACAAAGGAAGGTGGGTTGCCTTGCATCCCTTCTTGGGAGGCAAAAAAAACATCCCTTTTGTTCTTAGAATTTTTGCTACAAGGGGCATGGGTCCCCTAGGGAATAAAAGGTTAGGGGTGGTGTCAGGATTTTCATGGGGCCCAAACCTAGAGCTATCAAAATTGCCAAGTCCACCACCGCTATTAGGATCATTCATAGTAGGATTCCCTTCCTTCAGGGATACGATCCTAGTACCTCCACTAGGATCATCCACAATAGGATCATCACCTTTCAAAAATTCAAACCTTGTGCCTCTAGCACTGCTCCCACCATTCACACTGCTCATGTTTCTCCGATCCCACCTCATAAGTTTTTATTTTTTTATTCTATTTATTTCTATATTTTGCAAATATTTTTCTATTGCATATCTGAAAATAAGTTATTTACAATATGTTGTTTCATATTTTAGCAGATTTATTTCCATAAAATGAATGCAATAATTTACGTAAATTATAGTTCCTTGTTGATGAGAATTATCAAGTGAATTCTGAAAATAATTACAATGTCTTGCTTTATATCTATGAAATTTTTTTGTAAACATTGTAATGTTCTATTTTATATCTGCAAAAATATTTACGTAATACTGTAGTGTTCTATTTTATGTCTGAAAAATATGAAATTACTGAACAAACTATTGTAAAAATTTTGTTAGACATGCTGTAAAGTTTAATTTGTATGAATGAGGACATGCATCTCCTTCAGTTTGGGGGAATGATGAGTGCTAAAACAACACATATTTTATGTAATTTTAATTCAATTTTGTCTATAAATTTATGAAAATGAATGTAGTTTTATGATCATTTTATCTTATTTATGTGATTAACAAATGAATTTGATCTATGGTGATAAAAGTAATTTATGCTCATATTTTACGCAAAAGTGTGCAAGTTCTGTGTGTTTTGGTAGGAGAATGTTGTAGGAGCATCATAGAGCAGGATGAGACAAGGCATAGACTAGATAATAGGCATGGATAGACCAGCTACAAGGATGACATGTCAAGGAGACTCATGGATGGATGCTACAAAAAGAGGCTATAGAATATAGCTAAAAAAAGTTTCTACTAAAAGGTGTTACAGAAAGAATGTTGACTGGGTCAAACTATCCAATGCATCGATATGCCATGTCCATTAACAACATAGTAGTATTACAAGGCATAAATAGTCAGCACAGTTGACTGACATGTTGGAATTATGCATGAGAATTTCATATTGATTAAGGTTGTTATAAAGTTATTATAAATTTGTAATATTTATTATGTTAAGATGTTTTAGATTCTAACGCAAGCTATTTTTTCCTCTCCTAAAATAAAGGGGCATATAGTTGTATTGTTTCATCAATGAATTATTTAAATCAAGAACTTTTTATTATGTTAGTTCATTAGTTTACCACTTGGACCATAGGTATTGTGAAAAATTCCAATTTTGTTATAGAATATTATAACTTTAGCTTGTTATTGTTGAAAATATAGTGTCCGAATCATCAAGCCAACAGAGCCACATAGAAAATACGTGGAAGAATTTCATTAAGAATGTCCAAGAGACATTATAAAGTACAAGAGAGACCTTTGAAATGGTCTAATACCGAAGTCTAATGGTGAAATGTATAATGTTCAAATATTTTGTATACAATTTTTGAAGATTTGATGTTCGAAGATATTGTATGTTTGAATTTCCAACAATAAAACAATAACACTTTTTATCATGTCTTTAGTAACTGTGTCAATTTCTTTATTATGATTTAATTGCTTATGTAGTATTTACTGTATTTTCTTGCATTCATAAAATAGAATAATGTCAGTAGTATTAATGCACTCTAGTTACTGAAGTAAAATAGTTTAGGGGAGAAATATTTACACTATCCTCTGGGAGGCAGGGCCCACTCCTACAGCCAGTCCCTATTCTCCCACTCATAAAATAGAATAGGAATAGTTAGTACATAGATTAACTTTAATTTATCAATTAAATTAAATTACATCATAAAATATTATAAAGTAAAAACATATAGCTAAATCAATAGGTTGTACATGGATCCACATTAGTAAATATAAAAAGCATTTAATTAAATGTAAAATCATACATTGCATTTTATTTCAATTTGGCACAATTTATTTTCCTGTAACTGCTATTATTTTTTGTAAACCTAAAACTAAGAGAAATAAAATTAAGTCTGATGATTAATCATTCGATATAATCTATATTGGATTTTTTCCCTTCAAATAATTCACTCTGGGTTGATAAATAAATATAGAGTTTACAGCTAGACAACTATAGACACCTAAAATTTGCACATAGCTACCTCTACATACTTTTAGATCCTTTTGGATACTTGTAGGTTTACATAGGCTATCCTAGACACCTCTAGGCTATTGTAGACTAGCGTAGACTATTGTAGATTTCTATAGACCTACGTAGACTATTGTAGATATGCGTAGACTACTTTAGACATCTATAGACTAGCGTAGATCACTCTAGATTAGCGTAGTATATCGTAGATTTACATAGACCATTTTGCTAGTTTATAGGTACAAAACCCTATTAAACTACCCAATCCACATCATAACCACCTTTTATCTATCAAAAGACCACTTATTAATCACCTAAGGCCACTTAAGCACTTCCTAGACCTAATTAGGACCCCACGGGACTATTAGTTCCCAAAAAAGTCTTAATTAAAGTTAATTCAAATTCTAATTTTAAAGTGACTTCACTTAAAGTACACTTTTTGGATTAAAATGGTTAATTAGGTTCTTAAGCCCTAATTAGGTCTAATTATTCCCTACCACATGTGTGTGCACTAGGTTAGTTAGAATATTTCCTAGGAAACCCTAACCTAACCCCAAATCTAACCTAGGTACCACCTAACCCTAGTAAACTTTAATATCTCCTCACACATGTGTGAGGATGATATATTTCCTTAGGGAATGTGGGGATGAAACCTCACAAAACCTAACTATTGAATCCCAAAAGGATAGTCCCTCTTTTTGGAGTCTAACTCATTTTTCTTGTGGGGTACACAAGGTGGTGCACCCCAATTTATCCTAGTGCGCTTCATTCCCATGGAGTGCATTCAAACCCCCCTCGAGCACACAAGGTAGTGTGCCTACCTCTAGGTTGTATGATCCACTATAGTGGAGTGTACAAAGTCCTTAGGGGTGCATAGCCTATGCACCCTAATAGATTCTAGTGTGCCCCACTCTCTTGGGGTGCACAAAGATCAAGCAGGTGCACAAAACTGTGCACTCACCTTAGGGATCATGTGATCCACCCCCTAATGGAACATGTGTGATCATTAAAACTAGTGCACTCTACGTGCATGTATGATTACTTGCATTTCATCAGATCCAATACCAAGCCACCATGTGTCCAATCTATTGTATCCAGCCGCCACTCCTCTCCTTCAATACTTTGGGTTGATAAAAGCACCAATTGATGTGGCACGCCCAACCAATCCAAAGGATCCTAAAATATGAAAAGCGTATGCGTCCATCTACCCAAATTTAATGCATGTTCTTTATAAGAAGGTGGTGGACCTATTTTGCACCATTCATGCATGTAAATTTTTCCATTGATGAGGTCGAGCATAGAGCAAAAAAGAAAGGAGAGATTACAACTTCACTGTTCAAATCTGATGGCATCCACCAGTTCCTCTGCTCCTAAGACATCCATTGTTTGATAGAGAATCAATAAGATTACTAGTGCGTGGCCCATTGTAAAGAAGCTAGGGAGGGTGTAGAACCCTAAAGCATTTAAGAATCTATTATATACTAGTATGGATATTACTGAGGAGCAGTAAAAGGAAGTAGAAGAGGTCATAATTTATGCGTTAAATCCTATAGAAGAGGATAACCAATGCCATCTGATGATCCTAAGAAGCATGTATGCACAGGCTTATCAAGATAGTATCAAGCCTACTCCCATGTGTAACAAATAGGATACTAATCTGGGCTGGTTAACCTGCTTGAGGGTATACCACTCTTCTAACCTGTTAGCATGGCTCACGGTCTCCTACCACTCTAGAGCATGTACAATTCATGATTACAAAGGTTAGGCAGTGGCCCGAGTGTCGACCGATAGAATATAGTAGGTCTTCAGCCTATCCACAACATCTGGGATGGTGGAATTCAAGATGTTGGCCCTCCAGGACAATTATATGCTAAATACCACATTTCCCCAATAATTATTGAAGAAAGGGAGAAACAGGATGACCAATTTTCCCATCAAAAAATTCTTGATTCATCCTTGGGTGTAGGACTATGTCGATATGATCAATTTGGCATTGGGGGTGAAATACCTAGAACCAATCACAAATTAGGTTATGTTTTTGATCCTCCAGTGTAATAGAACCAAAAAGACCCCTCTCTAACAGTGGGAGGATGTCATCAGTGATAAGCTAGATGAAGAACTGCAGCTATTACAGGCAGCCATATTGTCCGAGAAGGAAGAGATGCCCCTTTATCTTATTACTCATTTTTTATTCATTTGTTTATAGCGCAGTTAGACAAATATTTATTAGTCTAGCTAGGAGGAGTGAATGCACCAACCATGCAGGACCGATTATTGTGCATCCATGAGGGATGGTCCATTTATACAACTTTATTTGGGAAGGTCCTCCTCATAGTGCACTTTAGATTATGTGGAAATTTTCTAGATATAATTGGGGCAGGAATAAAGAATTTTTTGCACCAAGAAAAAGTGGAAGACTTCTTCTATGTAGAGGATTTTTCCTATATCAGAATATACAGGTCAAAGCTACCCCCAAAAGCGCTCCCACTATACTACCCAACTTCCATTGCCATATTGGAGATCACTCAAAATATGGATGAGGAGGTTAAGAATTTTTTTTTTAAGAATAAAGGACTAGTGAAATGGCTGTCCATTCCCTGCATAATGGGCCATTACACTTATCTTGGCAATTTTTTCATGCTGTGGTCTATTTGGAACATGGATACCTACTATTTTCTAGAAGTCACTTGGAGGGCCTATGATCTAGATGGCCACCAGAAGAAAGAGGTTACAGGTAATATTGCCCTTCTAAAAGTCATGCACACTATTGATTATTTTGAATATGAAATGCAGAAGGCCTTAAGGAATGATAAAAAATTGGACTTGGCATTGAAGATGACCGACTAGCCTTATAGCAAATTAGAAGTTGTTGGTGATTATAGTGCCTAGATTAGATTGCATCATGGGATGATTGTTAAAAAATGGTCCCACTAGTCTCAGTAGCCCATCCAAAATAATTGAAGGACCCCACATTTGAGATTGTCCAATATGATGCTAACCTCTTTGAGGTCATGATGTAAATCATTGAAGAGACCCAACAGGACCAGGCCAAACTTCCTTCTTCTTCCAGTTCCTCCACTACCACTTCAAATGGGAAGGAATTGGCTATTGGACCATCTCATAAAACTACCACCTCCTCAGAACTGACTTTGATAAGCCCCCAAGAACAAGGATAGTTAGTAGAAGGCCAACGTTCCTTATATTCTACCACCTTAGTGATCAATCAAGAGGAACGTAAAGTACATCTCAAATTTATAAAGAAGATAACCGATGCTAAGGGGTTATCCAATATATTAAGAGGCTATGAGGTGCAAAGATCCATGCAGTCCCCCACCCATAAAAGAGATAGGATTGAGTCCTCAGAATAAGGAATTGAAAGTTTGACAATGGCAAGGGTCAATGACACCTACCAATTTACAGCTGATGAGGAGGATCATATTCAAGACATGGAAGAGCAAATATCTCCTAGTAAGGGGATAGTTAGGTCCAGGGATACAGCTAGACAAGGGGCCACTGACACATCTATTTCCACCTTTGAGATACCCTTGCCACCTAGAATATATGAGACCACCATCGATGTGAGTAAAGGTATCATCAGATCATCTGCTGCACTCATTCAAATGATGAAGTCCTAGGTAGCTACCCAAGCACAGGTGGCCAAGGTAGTAGAGAAAGATATTGAAGGATGGAAAGCCAAGGCTATGGAAGTGGAGCCATTACAGCTCAAAGTCAAGCAACTTTAGGATAAAGTTGATAAATTAAAAATGTTCGCTCCATCCACTGTGCAGGTTGGTATCCACCTTGGTTCAGTAGATGAGCTCAAGAAATAAATGAAGGATAAGATCCAAGAGAAGATGAGGGATTTTGAATCTATCATTATAGATATCTATGTTTTTTAGCATACCATGGGCCTCATCCATAACAACCTATAACAAGGAAGGCAGAGGGTAAATGCGATCATGCTGATCTACCAGATATTTTAGGAAGACTATGTACCCATTGTTGGGATGTCAACCACCCTATCTAATGACTCTTTTTGCTTATTTGTAGAGGAATATATTAACATTTTATTGTTTTTTCAAGGTGAGCAAAGCTAGCTCAAGTGGAACCAAGAGGTGGCAGATGTTGAGTATGAGGCCAACAATGAGCTGGTAGACTACAATCTCTCCATTGAAGATTTTGGGTGGGCCCTAGTAATTAAGGATTTTGTTTTTCAAAAGATTCAAGAGTTTGATCTAGAATATGGTGACAGGTTATCTAAACATTTCATGGCTCTAGTTGAAATGATAGACCATTTGTGCATCTTCATAGAAAATAATGTACAGTGGGTGAGGGACCGTATAAATAATGCCACACAAGACTTGAACCTACTTTTGTTCTCATTAACCTTTCATGATGAGGCTTGGGATTTTATTGACCAGACCATTCAAAATCTAAGGGTAGGAGTGGGGCACACTTTTACTATAGTACATGCACCAAGAGGGCCACAACCGCCAACACTGGGTAGTACCAGTGGTGACACACAACCACCACCTCCATGAGAGAAAATGTGGGCTACATACACATTTTTGAATGCATCCTAATTTTTGGTACAGAAGGATTCCTCCAGAAGGAACAAACGGTTACAACAACCAAGCAGTCTCACACTATAAAGGAGAAGAATGATGTAGCTAAAGATTTTTTATGGAACCTATGAGAGAGAAAATCTAGGTATAGCTTTTTATGTTGTTTGAGTCATATTTTCCCTTGTATCTCCTATGTATGTTTCTTACTGCTCTTCCTTCTACCATTTCTAGGGATTTCTAAGGAGTTTTGTTCATCGAGATTATTTCTTATGGATGCACCTGATGAGGCCAGGAATTGCCTCATCCATGAACACTTTTTGATACATTTTAACTATTTGACTTACCCTTCTTACTATGATTTTATGTTAATTATGGGAAAAATGCATTATATAATGATGTTTGCATATTCTGAAATGACAAAGTGCATATACTCTATTTTACTATTTTTTTACTGCAATTTCACCTGTTTTTCAGTTAATGAATCAGTAGTATTATAGCAATTCAGACCTTGTTGAATATCTGATGCTTAGTAATATTGTGTTCCTCTATTTAAACTAATTCAAATGGAAAAATGTGCCAAGAATTTGTCCACTATAGCTGACTATGCAGGAAAATAGGTTGTAACTGCGACAGTTCCAGCCAGCTGTACATATATAGTAGGGCTTGGAATTAGTCACTCCAGCACGTGCCACCAATGCAGAAGGGTGTACAAAATAAGGGAAAATTCAACAAGTTACTCCCTTTGCATTTGGAGCACATATCAACAATGAATGGTCACCTACCTGTTATTCCGGAGTAGTGCAGGAATAAGCGACACAGGAATAGGGAATAATGCAAGAACAACAAAAAATGGTCAAAATGCACCAAAAACATGGAAATTATGATTGGAAATTGACCAAGCAGTTAGTCCACCCTATTTGGACTCCATTCCTTCACCATAGACAGACCAGCTGGGATGAAGGGATAATGGTTGACAAATTATAACCTTGCATTCCAGGAAACTATTTTGTAAACAGTTGGAAATTCCTAAAACTCAGCAAACAGATTATCAACTGTGTCTTATAAATAAAGCTCCCATCATGGTTGAGCATAATAGATAATGGAGAGATAATTAGAAATAGTCATTAGCAGAAGGGAGTAGAAGAAAAATACTTTGTAGCATTACAGTAAATTGCAAATTTTTCCTACATTACTGTAATGCAATTGTAGATGGAATAAAAGGTGCATTTTTTAGCTTACATTAGCATTTGATGAATTATGGTGCATATTTAATTTATTTGATATAATTTTTCACCCTCTTCTAGTTTTGCAAGCAAGGGCCCACTTACAGGATTAGAGGAAGGGCAGCTTAGCGACAGGAAAATCTTACTGATTTCTTGCTACAGTAGAACAACAGAACTCTATCACCAATTATTTGTAGCATTAAGTTTAATTTTAGAATTGCACCATTGCATATAGAATAGGTTCAATCATGTGTTAGAATAGTATTTAGCATTTGACCTGTAATAGCATCATTTCCAGCATTTTCTGCAATTTCTAGAATTACATCATTTTTAGCATTTTTTTTTGTAATTTCCAGAATTATGTTTTATTGCAATAAACATTAAATTAGTTCCACTTTTGTTCAGATCATTGTGAGTTTTATCATTGGCTAATTTTTGCAAAGGTGTGTGTGAATTTCCATTCTATAGTTTACTGTTCTACAATTTGCTTTGTGGTTAATTTAGCAGCATTTTATTTCTTGTCAATTTCAGATTTTGTAGTTTCATTTTCCTGTAGTTTAAATTTAGTTTTAGTTTCTACAATTTGATTTCCTTTGTTAGACATTAGGAAGATACACAAAAACCCCCCAAAACACTAACTGATCCATCAATAAAAACCTGTTCTTGGATAAACTGAACTTGCAACTGTGACACCTCCTATCGTATACAGCCTTTGGACACTGCCCTGGACTGACATATAATTACTAAATGATGAATGATAAATGACCCTCATCATTTTTGGCACCATTTTTGGGGAAAAAATGATGTTGTTAGGAAAAAGTGAAACAGATCAAGAATTGTGTTACAATTTTTGAAATACTGCATTTTAGTTTATTTACTGAATAGGCATGAATGCATAGGCCAAGAGATGAAAGAGGGAGGTTTATCAGAACTAGTTCTGAACCACCAAGGCGTTATTCATGATTAGATGAAGAATTTCCTAAGAAAGAAATACCTTCTTCACCAACTGAAGCTTTGGACAGATTAGAACAAGAACTTTTGGCATCACTTTCTGCTAAACATTCCCTTAAGCCTGAACCATCCACATCAAACTCAAGAAAGAAAACAACTATGGCAGCAGTAGCACCACCACTAGGTGGGTATGCTGATGATCCTCCTAAGACTTTTGAATACCCCATACGGTTTGATCCAGCTCTATATGCTCCCATGAAAACTATTTCTCCATCCATACTACCAATTTTTAGGGGAACTGTTTCAGAAGATCCTGATCAATTTCTGTTTGAATTCAAAGTGTTATGTCAGACTTATGACTACATAAATGATAATCATAAATTGAAATTATTTCCTTCCATGCTTAAGGATCTTTGCTCTCCGATGGTTTATGAGTAATCTTGAACCTAATTCAATCCATACTTGGGATGACATGGAGACTGCATTCTTACATAAATATCCAGATTACTGTAGAGTACGAAATAGGAAAGATGAGTTGTTTCGAATCAAGCAAGAAGAAGATGAGAGTTTAGAGGATTATCTTGATCGCTTTACCTTTGTCCAAAAGTGATGTGGTCTTGTAGAACCTGATTTCTTAAAGCCTATATTCTTAAGAGGATTGCAGTATGAATCTAGGGAAGTGCTAGATTTAATGGGTAAAGGAGACATAGATCAACTTGACCTTGAAGATATTGTGGAGTTATGTAGAAATTATTCTCGCACTCACCAACAGAGAAAGAAATGAAATTCTGGCAGTAATGACATAAAGGAGTTGATGGAGGAAATGGCTAATTTAAAAATTGATATCCTTGTTCAACTTAATTTTGCATTAGGTGAGAGAAACACAAAACCCAATTCTACACCACCTTTGGCAATTTATTGCCCGAGATGCAGGAATAAGCATGCTTTGCAGGATTGTATTTTAAACAAAAATTTCATTTGTGGAATTTATTCCAAGGAACATTCAACAGATAGATGTCCTTTGTTGCCTCATCTAAAATCTATTTTAGGTACCCAAATAGAAGAACTTAATGCTATTGGTTAGAGATCTGGTGGTGGCTATACATAATATCCCAATGCTCCTCGGTTTCCAAATTGGGGACAACCTCCTTGGAATATGGATATGCCATGGGGACATGTAGAAGTCTTTGCACATCCTTGGAACCAACCTTGGACAGCTCCTCCAGATTGGTCACATTTTGGGTGGATAAACCCACCTTGGCAGACAATTCATCCACAATGGACACAGCAACGACAAAGATGGGGACAACAATATCCACCATATCAAGGACAACAAAGGTATCAAGGGAAAGATCAAAACTTGTTGCCTTCTCCTAATCCAAAATTTCAAGGAAGAACACAACATCAACAAACACAACCACTGAAACAACCTCCACTTCCAGCTCAGCCTGTGACTAACCCAAATAATACCAGACAAACAACCCTTGTTTATGAGGCTGAGTCTGAAGACTCTGCTGCAGTTCATGTACTTGACTGTAGTAACATCCAGCTACATTCAGGGAAGGTTTTACCTGAACCTGTTACACCCACCATTGAAGAAATTAGTGAGAAATAAGAACCTCCAAATCAAGAGAAAGTGCATATACTCTGTTTTACTATTTTTTTACTGCAATTTCACCTATTTTTTAGTTAATGAATCAGTAGTATTATAGAAATTCATACCTTGTTGAATATATGATGCTTAGTAATATTGTGTTCCTATATTTAAACTAATTCAAATGGAAAAAGGCACCAAGAATTTGTCCATTGTAGCTGACTGTGCAGGAAAATAGGCTGTAACTGTGACAGTTCTAGCCAGTTGTACATATACAACAAGGCTTGGAATTAGTCACTCCAGCATGTGCCACCAATGTAGAAGGGTGTAAAAAATAAGGGAAAAGTATGCATTTGGAGCATAGATCAACAACGAATGGTCACCTTCCTGTTATTCCAGAGCAGTGCAGGAATAAGCAGTGTAGTAGGGAATAGCGCAGGAACAACGGAAAATGGTCAAAATGCACCAAAAACATGGAAATTATGATTGGAAATTGACCAAGAAGTTAGTCCACCCTATTTGGACTCCGTTCCTTCACCATAGGTAGACCAACTGGGATGAAGGGATAACGGTTGACAAATTATAACATTGCATTCTAGGAAACTATTTTGTAAGCAGTTGGAAATTCCTAAAACTCAGCAACTAGATTATCAACTGTGTCTTATAAATAAATCTCCCATAACGATTGAGCATAATAGATAATGGAGATATAATTAGAAATAGTCATTAGCAGAAGGGAGTAGAAGAAAAATACTTTGTAGCATTACAGTAGATTGTAGATTTTTCCTGCATTACTGTAATGCAATTACAGATGGAATAAAAGGTGCATTTTTTAGCTTACATTAGCATTTGATGAATGATGGTGCACATTTAATTTATTTGATATAATTTTTCACCCTCTTCTGGTTTTGCAAGCAAGGGCCCACTTACAGGATCAGAGGAAGGGCAGCTTAGTGACAGGAAAATATTGCTGATTTCTTGCTGTAGCAGAACAACATAACTCTGTCACCAATTATTTGCAGCATTCAGTTTCATTTTAGAATTGCACCATTGCATCTAGAATAGGTTCAATCATGTGTTAGAATAGTATTTAGCATTTGACCTGCAATAGCATCATTTCCAGCATTTTCTGTAATTTCTAGAATTACATCATTTTCAACATTTTTTTGTAATTTCTAGAATTATGTTTTACTGCAATAAACATTAATTTGGTTCCACTTTTGTTCAGATCATTGTGAGTTTTATCATTGGCTAATTTCTACAAGGGTGTGTGTGAATTTCCATTCTGTAGTTTACTGTTCTGCAATTTGCTTTGTGGTCAATTTTTTTTTTTAAGCGAAAAACCCCTTGCGGGGCCGCCTTGGTATAAGAGACCATGAATAGGGAGTTCTATACCGTCAAAGTCACCCAGGAGTCGCACCCGACCCTGCCCGCACCAACATTATCAATTGGATTTTGGGTACCCAATTCAGCTTTTTGGTAGGGTGGAGATTTGAACCTGGGACCTCCCTTGGAGGATTGCCCTCTCCTCTCCAACTCACCTACAACACATGGGTAAAACTAATTTATAGTGGAAAACACCCCTTTCGAGGTGCCACTTTCAACAAGTTGGGCATAGGAGGAATGGAGCCTTGTCGGCCTCTACTAGCACATAGGACATTCCTAACTATACCATATATTTGTAGGATGGAGACAAGGGGAATGGAACCTGGGTCGACCTCTACTAGCACCCAGGGCATTTACCACTGCACCACAACAAGCAAATTGTGGTCAATTTAGTAGCATTTTATTTCTTGTCAATTTTAGATTTTGCAGTTTCATTTTCCTGTAGTTTAAATTTAGTTTTAGTTTCTGCAATTTGATTTCCTTTGTTAGACATTAGGAAGATACACAAAAACCCCCCAAAACACTAACTAATCTATCGATAAAAACCTGTTCTTGGATAAACTAAACTTGCAACTGTGACATCTCCTATCGTATATAGCCTTTGGACACAACCCTGGACTGACATATAATTACTAAAAGATGAATGATCAACGACCCTCATTAGCACCAGAGTTGGAGGTCCTTACGTCACTGCAATCAAGATGGAGGGAGATCACCCCTTGTTATGAATATTCAAACCAGGGGCTATTGTAACTCAGTGACATCACAGGACTCAAGCATTCTGCTGGGCCTATTTCATGTAATATTTTAAATATAAATATAAGCTCCAACTCTTCCCTTGGCATTATGTGTGTTTATGGTTTGTGTGATGCTCATTCATGTGTTCTTGTAATCAAAACCTATGAATGGCACTCTCTTTTACCAGTTAAATCTTTTTATTTACATTACATTATTTGAATGGAGTGAAACAAACTGGTTCTCCTTGCTTTTATCTTTTCTAAAGTCATTTATCAATCTTCTACGACTCTATAATGGATAAGGCATCGGTCTAGGTTTTGTAAGCTTTAATATCGATAGGTTCGGTCACTAAAAATACCAAAAATAACTAAATAATATTTTGTCTGGCATCATGGGCATGTGCATTGTGAAGCATTAGTCAAATAACCCATTGATTGGGGTTTCCTTACCCAACCTGGTCTGTTTAGAGTTGTCCAAGGTAGTCTATTCCTAGGTTAAAGAGGTGGATCAGCTAGAATCCACAATGTTGGTTGTGATTTTTAGAGTTTCCCATGACGTGACAAATATTTTAAGGGTAAGCGGGAAAAATCCACAACAATTTTTGGCACCATTGCTGGGGAGGTCCTTGTTAGATCCTTTTATTTTTGTTACTCCCCTTTGTGATATGTATATTTCTATTTCTGTTTCCCTGTGAGGTTATGAGTTTTTGGGCTGAGCAATCTCAGCCAGAGAGAACATTTCCATTTTGCACACGGTGTTGGCGACTCTAAAAACAAGGAAGTTGATCTGGCAGCCACAAGAAGGAGTGACGAGGAGCTCTACCCCAAACTGTTGGACCCATAGGTACTTTTTAGAATAAGCAAAAGTAAAAAGCAAAAGCGCACTTTGATTTTTATTCCTTCTAGTAGTCAGAGTAGTAATAGTCCCCAGAACATTCCTCAAAGTCCCCAAACTGGTACTTCACCTGTTACATCTACTATCCCGAGGGGCCCAGTTCTACCAATGGCCAACCCACCTTTGAATAACTAGTATTTAAATAGGTATAGGCCCTTTATTTTACCTCAAGTTTTAAATCCCCTACCCCCTAAGGCTCATAAATACTTACCCAATTTTATTGTATAATACAATCTATGGGAAGAAAAAAATTCCAAAAAAAAGCCCATCTATTTTTATAAAAATGCCTTCTCGAGAGATTTTAACTATGAGTTGAGACAATAGCCAACACTTACTATTGATGCCTGTATGGAGAGGGCCATTGTGATAGAGAGGGACATGATAGACAATGGGAAAATGAAGGTCAATTCTATGGATCCCAGTCCTAGTCAGCTTGAAAAGAAAAATAAGAGAGTGGGATTCAGGATTTTAAAAAATCTGAAGTAGACCCCATTGAAAAATTGTCATCACAAGTTACTGAGTGGTTTTTTTCGATGAATAACCGCCTGTCTAAGATTGAGAGAGACAATAATGATAATGGGGAACCCTCCCAACACCAGAATGACAATAGACCTCCTTTTAGAAGGAATTTCAATAGAAATTGGAATAATGAGGGGAGTAGGAATTCAAATAACAACTAGAAAAGAAAGGATAATCAGAAAGACTAGGATGTTGTCCTGAACCCCATGACCTATGTCAATGTCACTGTTGATTTCCATTTCTTATACCCAACCTTTGATACTCCTCATAATCCTATTGACTATGGTGTTTTTCATGGTCTCCACTCAAATGTTAACCTGGAAGAAGAGTCTAATGAGGAAATCAGGATAAATGCTTGTTGGACGTGGGAAGAAACCATTGACAATCCCCCAATTTTAGAAGAAACAAGTCAGCCTCTAAGTCCTGAGAACTGGCCAACTGCCTTTGTCAATGATGATGTAAAAATCTTGAGGAGACCCCAAAACAATAGGTTTGAGCAAATAAGGTAGGGTAAGTTGACCCCTACAACTGAAGAAGTCAAAACTTTAGAGAGGGTCCATGCTACCAGGTTGCGTAGTAGAACCATTATAGATAAGGCTGATAAGAAGAATGACAAGGAGCCTATTAATGAGAAAATAAATCATGAGGCTAACCAGACTCCCCCTACGGAAAGAACAACTCCTATTAATGCTACCACAGGGCTCAGAGGGATAGAGTTTGACATAGGGATGGAGCTAGCTAAATAAAAAATTAATATAACCTTTGGGGAATTAATGACTGTCCCCAAGTACAGAGAGCAAATCTGTAGGGCCTTTGGGTTGACTGACCAAGGGGGGCCACATCTTAGCAACCTCAGGTTCTAGCCCTTCAAACAGAACTCTCACCTCAGTAAGGCCATTTTACATCTCCCTCAGGTATACATCCGGGTATGGTGACCATTATGTAATACATAATTGCATGCTCGATAATGGGGCATCTCACAATGTCATGCCAAAGCAAGTGGCAGATCAGTTGGGGTTGATATGCACTAAATACTCTCCCCCTATTTCTGTCATGGATAACAGACAAGTTCCTTGTGTGGGAATAATTACAGGCCTCTTGGTTTTCCTAGACCAATATCCAAAGAAGGGGATTGTCATGGATGTGGCAGTTGTTGATGTAGACCCATTCTTCTCCCTATTACTATCTAGGCATTGGGTAGAACAGTTAGGAGGATCCATTCAGTTAGATTGGTCATTTGCTACCATTCCCCTTTCCTCCAAAGAACAAGCCACATTAAGAAGAGAGCCCTTCAACAAAATATTAGTGGAGCTGATGAAGCCTGATAATACTACAGTTAATTTGGTTAGCTCTATAGAAGAAAAAGAGTTGGGGGTTTATTCCATTTGGCACACCCCTTTCCTTAAAGAAGTACCCAATGCTGAAGGGTTGGATCCTTTACTTAAAGCAACTGTAGATGCTGAATCAGATAGGGTTCTCACCACTGAAATGTGGACTTTAACATTTGATGGAGCCAAGTCACAAGCTAGGGCTGGAGCTGGAATTAACTTAACCGACATAAAGGGTAACTATCTGGGAGTGCCCTATAGATTGGAATTCCCTTGTACCAATAATGTGGTAGAATATGAAGCCTTACTACTGGGGTTAAGAAAGGTAAAAGAACTAGGGATTAACTATCTAACTGTGTATGGAGATGCAGAATTAATTATCCAACAGATAAAGGGCAGGTACCAAACCAAACACCCCAAATTAAAATAGTACAAGCAAGCTGTCCTGGATGAGATAAGTAGATTTTTGGCCTTCAATATCTCGCATATCCCAAGGGAGAAAAATCATGTGGCCAACCTACTAGCTATAAATGCCTCTGGGGCATATGACCCTGAAATTGATACTGAATTCATGGATAGATTTCCCACCATATCTGTTTATCACCCCTCTATCCCAGATAATGTAGTGTACCTACAAGTCTTCCAAGATGATGCTGATATAAAGGACTTCATGATAGTACAAAACCAATTTGCTAGGGTAATTTGTGATGAGGAGGATGAGGAAAGGCTGCAACATGTTATAGGTACCCCCACTGAGGTGATACAGTTGAAAACAAATAAAATCCCAAGAGGATTGGTCTCCCTAGAATCTCTGTTTGATGACTTTGACAAAGCCCATAGGACTGCACCTAGTGAGTCAGAAGGTGAGGAGGTCAATGTGGGGATAGCTGGTAATCCTAAAATGGTCAGAATTGATAAATCATTACCGGCCAAAGAAAAGAAATAGTACATAGAGTATCTAAGAAAGAACAGAGATAGCTTTGCTTGGGGGTACGATGAGTTGAGAACTTTTAATACAGAAGTGATGACCCACATTATTCCCTTGAAGGAAGGTGCCAAACCCTTTAGGAAGAAATAGAGAAAGTTCAATCCTACACTACACCCTGTTATGCAAAAGGAGGTACAAAAGTTGCTTGATGCAAAAATAATCAAGAAAGTGAGGTTTTCCTCATGGATAGCAAACCTAGTGTCGGTTAGGAAGAAGAATGGTGAGATCAGGTTGTGTGTGGATTTTAGAAATTTAAACAAGAGCTCCCTCAAGGATAATTATCCCCTTCCCAATATGGAGCAGCTACTGCAAGCAGTGGTAGGGTCTTCCTGAATATCCCTCCTGGATGGTTTTTTAGGGTATAACCAGATTTTAGTGAATCCCGAGGACCGTTTTAAAACTGCCTTCACCACACCTTGGGGAACTTTTGAATACCAAAGGATGCCATTTGGATTGATGAATGCTGGGGCCACCTTCCAAAGAGCTATGGATTTTGCTTTCAAAGGGCTGATGTTCAAAATAGTGGTGGTTTATCTAGATGATATTACTGTATTCTCCAAGGATCCTGCAGATCACTTTTCCCACTTGTCCCAGGTATTTCAAAGATGCAAAGAGTATGGGATCTCATTGAATCCAAAGAAGTGTCTGTTTGGAGCCACCCATGGTAAGTTATTGGGACATGTAGTCTCAAAAGAGGGCATCAATATTGATCCTGAGAGAACAAAAGCAATTGCACAAATACCACCCCCCAAGAGCCTCAAAGGAGTCAGGTCTTTCTTTGGCAAGATAAACTTTGTCAGAAGGTTTGTCCCAAATTTTTCTGAGATCGCCAAGCCGATAAATGATATGATTAAGAAGGATGTCAAAATTAAATGGGAAGAGGACAACCTCAAAGCATTTCAGTAGATTAAGGATGCCATCACTACTGCCCCTGTCTTGACTTGTCTAGACCATTCAAAGAGTTTTAACCTATACTCCTTTGCCTCAGAGCACACTATAGCAGTTGTACTATCTCAAAAGGATGAAGAGGGGAATGAGTGGCCAATAGCATTCATGAGTTCAGGGATGAAAGGAGCTCAACTGAGATACAAGCCAATTGAAAAATAAGCTTATGCCCTCATACAGGCTTTGGAGCACTTTAAAAGCATCTTTGGAGCTTGCAAGGTAGTTTCTTGTATCCCCTATATTGCTATTAAAGATGTTCTTACCCAACCCGAGCCCATAGGCAGTTCAACAAGATGGATGATTAAACTACTGCAGTATGATGTGGAGTTCAAGGCTATAAAAATTATTAAAGGCTAGGGGTTGGAAAAATACATGACTTACCAAGAGGAGCAAGGAGCAGATAATGTTGTCTTGATTCAAGGAGAACAACAAGAGGAACAATCAGGACATGAAAATTCTGAGTGGTATAAAGATATCCTATTTTATTTAAGAAACCTATCCTTCTTTCTTGGAAAGACTCCCAGCAGAATGAGGAGCATTAAGCAGCAATCCTAGAAGTATCATCTCCAAGGAAATAGGTTGTACTGGAGACACCCAAGTGGGATATTACTCCTATGTGTAACTAAAAAAGAAGTCCCTAAGATTATCAAGGAATTTCATACTGGGTTCTACGGTGGCCATTTTTCTCCCAAAGTGACTGCTAATCAAATCATGAGAGTAGGGTATTATTGGCCATCCTTGTTCAAGGATGTTTACCAATCAGTCAAGAGTTGTTACAGTTGCCAAGTCTTCACTGGGAAGAAGAACCTGCCTGCCATGCCTCTCCAGCCAGTAATTGTCGAAAGTCCATTTTCTCAATGGGGGATTGATTTAATTGGGGAAATTAATCCCAATTATTTAGGGGGGCACAAGTGGATCATTACTGCCATAGATTACTTAACCAAATGGGTGGAAGTAGCCCCTCTGATAAGGTCAACAACAGTTGCAATCATTAATTTCTTGGAGGAAAATATATTGACCAGATTTGGGGTACCTAGGAAATTAGTGACTGATAATACCAAATATTTTACCTCCTATGAGATGATTGACTTCTGTAATAAGTACAACATTGAACTGGCTCACTCTACCAATTATTATCCTCAGGGCAATGGGCTAGCTGAATATTCAAACAAGAACATCATCACAAGGATTAAAAGGTCTTTGGGGAAGAATAAAAGAGGATGGGACAGTGAGCTTAAGTATGCTTTATGGGCAGACAGGCTATCAATAAAAAGGGCTACTGGCATGTCACCATATGAGCTGGTTTATGGAGAAAGAGCATTGTTACCACCATAGCTAGAAAGGGCAGCCCTCTCCTTACTACTGCAAGATCATGAACAACCAAATGAACTGCAAAGGAGGATGGACCAATTGGTAAAATTGGAAGAAGATAGGAGGGAGGTTGTTGCTAGGATGATCGGCCAAACGAGCAAGACAGTAGAATTGTTCAATAAAAAGGCCAAAGGGTAGACTTTTATCATAGATGATGTGGTACTGTATTGGGACCCAAAAAATGACAAGCCTGGGGAGAAGGAAAAATTTGATCCAAAGTGGCTAGGGCCCTACCAGATTGCTAAAGTGGTGGGGCAACATACTTACAGGCTGAAAGACATGGAAGGAGAGGAACTACCTATACCAGTTAATGGGCAACACCTAAAGAATTTTGGCCCCACTGGTTAAGGCATGATGTAAAAAAAAGTGTGTGTGTAAGTCAAATGTTGGTCTACCCGGAGAGTCTGGAGTCCTCAAGTCGGTGTCTTCCATCCACCCCCTTGTCCCAGTCAGAGCCGGTGTTGACTCCCAAAAGGATAGTCCCCATTTTGGGAGCCTAACTCACTTTTCCTATGGGGCGCACAAGGTGGTGCGCCCCAATTTAGCCTAGTGTGCTTCATCCCTATGGAGCGCATTCAAAGCCCCCTCGGGCGCACAAGGTTGTGCACCCCAAGTCCACATTTTGCACTCCAAATAGTGGAGCACACA
This sequence comes from Wollemia nobilis, assembly GCA_028583015.1. Taxonomy (NCBI): domain Eukaryota; kingdom Viridiplantae; phylum Streptophyta; class Pinopsida; order Araucariales; family Araucariaceae; genus Wollemia; species Wollemia nobilis. The sequence continues at coordinate 847,151 of JAQPPZ010002883.1, forward strand.
AGGACTCCATCGGGTGCACAAGGTTGTGCACCCACCTCTAGCCCATGTGCCCCATTGGGGAATGGGGCACACAATATCCCCTAGGGGTGCACAAGGTTGTGCACCCCGCCAAAGGTCTATGCACTCCACGAGGAGGTGGAGTGCACAAAAGTCTAGAGGGGCACACAAGGTCGTGCACCCCATCAAAGCCCACGTGCTCCAAAGGGTGGAGTGCGCATCGACCCAAGGAGGGTGCACCACCTAGTGCACCCCAAAGAAGTCATGCACTCCACCCTTTGGAGCACACAAAGTCCCCATGGGTGCACTTCACTATGTGCCCATCTCTCCCTTGCATGCTCCATTACTATGGAGCATGCGCAAATACCTTGGAGCACACAAGTTGTGCACTCCTCTCTAGGCCAATGCGCTTTGCTCCCAAAGTAGAGTGCACAACCTCCACCGGGGTGCACAAGGTTGTGCACCCCATCCCGAGTCCATGTGCCTCCCTTATTGGGGTGCACAAGTGTCCAAGTCGGGTGCACAAGGTAGTGCGCCCACCTCCGGGTTGTGCGCTCCACTACGGTGGAGTGCACAAAGTCCTTAGGGGTGCACAACCTATGCACCCCATAGAGTCTAGTGCGCCCCACTCCCTTGGGGTGCACAAAGGTCAAGCGAGTGCACAAACCTATGCGCCCACCTCGAGGATCGCACGCTCCACTCCCCAATGGAGCATGCACGATCATTAAAGCTAGTGTGCTCTACGTATGCACACACCTACTTGTGTTCTATCCACCCCAATCCCAAGCCACCACGTGTCCAATCCATTGTACCCAGCCACCAATTACACCCTGTTGGTACCTTGAGCTGATAAAGTGGCATTCGACGTGGCACGCCCGACCAACCAGAGGCCTCCATAACACAAAAAAAGTGCATGCACCCCATCTACCCAAAATTAATGCACATTTTTTAAAAGAAGGTGGCGGACCTACTTTGCACCATTCACGCATGCAAAATTATCTATCGATGAGGTCGAGCATAGAGCAAAAAAGGTAGGAGAGAATTATGGTCTTGCTATTTGAATTAGATGGCGTCCACCAGTTCTTTTACTCTTGAAACATCCATTGTTCGACAAAGAATCGACAAGATTACTAGGGCATGGCCCATTGTAAAGAAGTCGAGGAGGGCGTAGAACCCTAAGGCATTTGAGAATCTGCCAGATACTAGCAGGGATATCATTGAGGAACAACAAAAGGAAGTAGAAGGGGTCACAATTTATGCATTCGACCCCACGGAAGAGGATAACCAGTGCCATCCGACGCTCCTAAGAAGCCTCTATGCATGGGCTTATCGAGATAGTACCAAGCCTACTCCCGTGTGTAACAAATGGGATACTAATCTGGGCCGGTTAACCTACCCAAGGGTATACCACTCTTCTGACCTATTAGCATGGCTCGCGGTCTCCTACGACTCTAGAGCATGCACAATTCATGATTACAAAGGTCAGGCAGTGGCCCGAGTGTTGGTCGATAGAATTCGGTAGGTCTTCGGCCTAGCCACCACATCCAGGGTGGTGGACTTCAAGACATTGGCCCTCCAGGCCAATTATATGCTAAATACCATGTTTCCCCAGTCACTATTGAAGAAAGGGAGAAACAGGCCGGCTAATTTTCCCATCAAAAAATTCTTGCTTCATCCTTGGGCGCAGGACTACGCCGACATGATCAATCTGGAATTGGGGGTGAAAGACCTAGAACCAATCATGAAGGAGGTGATGTTTTTTATCCTCTAGTGCAATAGAACCAACAAGACCCCTCTCTACCGGTGGGAGGATGTCATCAGTGATAAGCTAGATGAAGAACTGCAGTTGTTGTAGGCAGCCATATTGGCCGAGAAGGAGGAGATGCCCCCTTCTCTTATTACTCCTTTTTTATTCATTTTTTTATAGCGCAGTTAGACAAATATTTTGTGGCCCAGCTGGGAGGAGTGACTGCACCAACTATGCAGGACCGATTATTGTGCATCCAGGAGGGATGCTCCAGTTATACAACCTTCTTCGAGAAGGTCCTCCCCATGGTGCACTTTAGATTATGTGGGAACTTCCCAGATAGAATTGGGGTAGGGGTTAGGAACTTTCTACACCAGGAAAAGGTGGGAGACTACTTCTACATGGAGGAGTTTTCCTACATTAGGATATACGGGTCGAAGCTACCCCCAAAGGCGCTCCCACTGCACTGCCCAACTTCCATTGCCATCCTAGAGATCACTCGGCAGATGGCCGAGGAGGTTAAAATCAGACATTTAAGGAAGAAAGGACCAGTGAAATGGCTACCCATTCCCTGCACAATGGGCCATTACACTTATCTTGGCCACTTTGTCGTGCTATGGGCTATCTGGAATATGGACACCTACTATTTTCCAGAAGTCACTTGGAGGGCCTATGACCCAGATGGCCACCACAAGAGAGAGGTTACAGGCAAGCTGGCCCTTCTGGAAGTCATGCACAGTGTTGATGATTTTGAAGATGAAATGCAGAAGGCTTTTAGGAACAACCAAACTTTGGACTTAGTGTGGAGAATGGATAAGCGGCCTTATAGCAAATTAGAGGTCATTGGTGATTATAGTGCCTAACTGAGATTGCACCAAGGCCTGCTAGTTGATAAGATGGTCCCACTAGTCCTGAAAGCCCCTCCAGAAGAATTTAAGGATCCCACCTTTGAGATTGTCCAATAGGATGCTGACCTCTTCGAGGTCATGATGCAAATCATTGAAGAGACCCAACAGGAGTAGGCCAAACTCCCTTCTTCTTCCAGTTCCCCCATTGCCACTTCAAAAGGGAAGGAGTTGGCTATTGGCCCATCTCATCAAACTACCACCTCCTCGACACTGACTTTGATAAGCCCCCAAGAACGAGGATAGTTAGCAGAAGGCCAACATTCCTTATATTCTGCCACCTTAGTGATCAATCAAGAGGAACACCAAGTACATCCCAAAGTTATGAAGAAGATAACTAAAGCTGAGGGGTTATCCAATATCTTAAGAGGCTATGAGGTGCAAAGCCCCACGTAGTCCCCCACCCATAAAAGAGCTAGAACTGAGTCCTCGGGACAAGGAATTGAAATTTTGACAATGGCAAGGGTCACTGACACCTGCCAGTTTATAGCTGATGAGGAGGATCAGATTCAAGACATGGAAGAGCAAAGATCTCCTAGCAAGGGGATAGTCAGGTCTAGGGAGATAGCTGGGCAAGGGGCCACTAACACATCTATTGCCACCTTTGAGATACCCTTGCCACCTAGCATGAAGGAGGCCACCATCGATGTGAGTAAAGGTGTCATCAGAGCATCTACTGCACCTATCCAAATGATGAAGTCCCAGGTGGCTACCCAAGCACAGGTGGTCGAGGTAGTAGAGAAAGAGCTTGAAGGATGGAAAGCCAAGGTTGTAGAAGTGGAGCCATTACAGCTCAAAGTCAAGCAACTTCAAGGTGAAGTTGATAAATTAAAAATGCCCTGCTCCCTCCACTATGTAGGCTGGTATCCACCTTGGTTTGGTAGATGAGCTCAAGCAAGAAATGAAGGAGAAGATCCAAGAGAAGATGAGGGATTTGGAATCTATCCTTGTAGATATCTATGTTGTTCGGCATACAGTGGGCCTCATCCAGAACAACTTGCAACAAGGGAGGTAGAGGATAAATGCGATCATGCCGATCTACCAGAGATTTCAGGAGGACTATGTACCCATTTTTGGGATGTCGGCCACCCTGTCTTATGACTCTTTCTACTTCTTTGTGGAGGAATATATTAAGGTCTTCTTATTTTTGCAAAATGAGTAGAGCTGGCTCAAGTGGAACCAAGAGGTGGTAGATGTTGAGTATGAGGCCAATGATGAGTTGGCAGACTGCAATCTCTCCATTGAAGACTTTGGGTGGGCCCTAGTAATTAAGGATTTTGTTTTTCAGAAGATTCAAGAGTTTGACCTAGAATCTGGTGACAGGTTGTCTAAACGTTTCATGGCTCTAGTTGAAATGGTAGACCGCCTGTGCATCTTCATAGAAAATAATGTACAATGGGTGAGGGACCATATAAATAAGGCCATGCAAGACTTGAACCTACTGCTATTCTCATTAACCTTTCATGATGAGGCTTGGGAGTTTATTGACCAGGCCATTCAAAATATGAGGGTAGGAGTGGGGCCCACTTCTACTACGACACATGCACCAGGAGGGCCACAACCGCCAGCATAGGGCAGTACCAATGGTGACACACAACCACCACCTGCATGAGAGGAAACATGGGCTACGTGCCCATTTTTGAATGCATCCTAATTTTTGGTACAACAGGATTCCTCCAACTGGAATAGATGGTTACAACAACTAAGGTGGTCTCGCACTATAAAGGAGAAGAATGTTGTAGCTAAATATTTTTTATCGAACCTCTGAGAGAGAAAATCTAGGTATAGCTTTGTCTATTGTTTGAGTCGTATTTTCCCTTGTATCTCCTATGTATGTTTCTTACCACCCTTCCTTCTACCATTTCCAGGGATTTCTAAGGAGTGTTGTTCATCGAGATTATTTCTTGTGGACACACCAGAGTTGGAGGCCCTTACGTCACTGCAATCAGGACGGAGGGAGATCACCCCTTGTTATGAATATTCAAATCGAGGGCTCTTGTAACTCAGTGACATCACAGGACTCAAGCATTCTACTAAGCCTATTTCATGTAATATTTTAAATATAAATATAAGCTCCAACTCTTCCCTTGGCATTCTTATGTGTTTATGGTTTGTGTGATGCTCATTCATGTGTTCTTGTAATCAAAACCTGTGAATGACGCTTTCTCTTTCGCCAGTTAAATCATTTTATTTACATTACATTATTTGAATGGAGTGAAACGAACTGGTTCTCCTTGATTTTATCTTTTCTAAAGTCATTTATCAATATGCTATGACTCTGTAATGGATAAGGCACCGGTCTAGGTTTTGTAAGCTTTAATATCGATAGGTTCGATCACTAAAAATACCAAAAATAACTAAATAACATTTTGTCTGGCATCGTGGGCATGTGCATTATGAAGCATTAGTCAAAGAACCCATCGATTGGGGTTTCCTTACCCAACCTGGTCTGTTTAGAGTTGTCCAAGGTAGTCTATTCCTAGGTTAAAGAGGTGGATCAGCCATAATCCATAGTGTTGGTTGTGATTTTAAGAGTTTCCCGTGACGTGACAAATATTTTAAGGGTAAGTAGGAAAACTCCACAACACTAACCAAACCACCATAGAACCTGACCTTAGGGTTTAGTTCTCCTAACCACACCCCCTACACCTTAGGTTTATCTATAAATAGTGGACCTAACCCCTCATTCTACCTCTCTCTCCAATTTTAGTTGAAGTACAAAAAATCTATCAACAAGCAAGGACATCTGAGCCATACCAGCAAAATTACAACACCTGAGGAGCCCATCAATGCAAGGATATTTGGTAGAAAGTGCTTATAGTTCAATTTGCCCCCCGACCAATGAATCCAACACCAATTAGCCCCCAGCCTGTGAGTTGGTTCTATAGGATTAATTTCACTCAAAATATGTTAGGTAAGCTCCATTTGATGTTTTGATGAGGTTCTATGCAATTTATTTAAGTTTTCAATACATATTTTGAGTCGATTTATCATTTTTACCATGGGGCTTGACTGAGGCAAGCCCCCAAATATACTAAATCTATTTTACAGGTCTAGCATAGATGCAAAGAGGAAAACAACAACAAATACAACCAACGATGGCACACATTATGCATGAAGCCCACCTACATTGAGGGACCCAAGAGAAAGCATCAGATTCATTGTAGATTCATGAAATAAAGAAAGGGGAATTCCCCCATTTGTAACACAAAAATACCTCTATCATGAATAAAATCAAAGTTTTTGAATAATCTGTGTTTTAGCAAATTATTAGATCAAATGCATTTCTTTTGTACGTTTCATTCTGGCATGCCCGGTGGGACCCCCACAAAGGATTTTGTTAGAATTGTTTTCATCATGAATCTAACTCAATATCCCATTTATATTTTGTTGTAGGTACCAATCTAGATATCTCAAAGACCCTTGAAGCCCTGACAACCTCCTTAGGCCCTCAAAATTGGGATTTTAGGTCCCTAGATCTGATTTCCCCCCATCCTATGAATCTAGATCCAATTCACCCCCAGACTATGAATTGGTCCTACAAGCCTCAAAAACCCTCAAACTTGTAGGGGTGAGCAGCAGAGAAGCAAAGCAGACCACATGTAGCATCAGAAACCAGGTATTCCCCAAAAATTTCTTTGTTCTAACATTCATGTGCAAAGAAATATTTACTAGTAAATGCATCGAGACATTTGGTAAATTTTCTCTTCCTTATGCATCCATCATGTAGAAATGTTTAGTTTAGTTGCAAAAACCTATGCAAAACCAGAAAGTTCTATTTCATCTATTTTTGAGAATTTTTTTTATTTCTTTTTGCAAATCGCATGTTGCATAAGTTTTCCATTTCTTCCTTTTTCTATCACATCCATTTCCATTAAAAAATATTTTAGGTTTTAATTCTAAAAGTCATATTTAGGATTAGGGTTTTGCAAATCCCTTTTGCACATTTCTCTTGAAGCAATTTCAAATTTATTTTTTTTGTACAAAAATTAATTCCAAAGTTCTCTCATGCATTTAAGAACTAGTATTTTGCATATTTCATTAAAGAAAATTTCAAATTCTTGTTTTGTAAATACAAATCTTAGATTTCCTTTATTGTTATTAAATTAGGATTTCCCATTTCTTTCAAAAATCCCTCGAGTAAATCGCAATTGTTACATTCAATTCTACATATTTAGTTTAAGATTACCTATTTATCTTTGTATAATCCTTTCTTACATTGCTTTCATGTTCCAAAATTAGGGTTCCATAAACCCCTCTTCTCACATGTGTCACATTGCTTGTTTACATGCTTTTATAGAATAGGTCTTAGTTTCTTTCCAAAAAGGAACATAGGACTAGATATCTTTTACAAAATGCATCTTAATTTAGTCTTTCACTTTTAAAAAGCACATCTAGGGCTAAAATTTCATTTCAAAAGGCATTTAGTTAGATTTATTGCTTTATACATCATCGTTAGCAAACTCAAACCCACACACACACATGGTTCAAAACAAGTGGTGAGATTGGATTTCATCCCCAATCCATCGCTCGAGACTAGTGTGGCAGGAGTTATACCCTACACCATCTCACCTCCTTAGACATGTAGTAGCCCCACAAGAGTGGTTTTCTAGACTTTATCACCAAAAAAACCTCCACTTTTGAGATTGGGATTTTGGATTTCATCACTAGAAGTTACCTTCAGAGTGGGATAAGATTAGACACCTTCATCCAAAAGGCTCACATAATTCATGGACATGGTAACTATCATTATTGACTAAGCCCACCCGAGGGTGAAGCGAAAGCATGGGGTTGTTGACCATGCCTATCAGGTCTTAGATAGTTCTACCTCTTCTTGTGAGAGGATATAATGAGCTCATTTCAACATTTTGACTTCTCCCCCTCCATAGGTTATCATTTTACTACACCTTCCATACAGGTCACCATTTGCATGTCACGATATTGTTCTATTTTGTGCATCTTTGGGTGTTGGAGGAGGTTTAGTACTAATGAAACTCCTGATATTCTAGAGTATTAAATCCACTACCTATGATTCTACCTAGGAAGTATCAACATAAAAACACACCAAATGAACAAAACATCTTATTTTATGCATTCAGAACTAATTCTAATTTTGCGTTGTTTGCATGATCACAAACTAGTTTCACCACATTACACCATTGAGTACTTTATTTTTAATTTACATATATTTATCATTGCTTTACTTTTATACTAGATATAGTCAAGTCCATACTTCACAGGGTTTATCCTAACCCCCTTTATACATCACATCCAAAACCTTAGACTCTAGTCTCTGTGTAGTTTTGAAGCTTCATGACATGACATACATCATCATGCCTGTTGTTACCCATAGCCATGCACACAAGCAAGCATGCCCTATAGAGGAGGAACCTAGTGTCCTTTCTAGCCAAGCCATCCCTACTCCTTCAACTTCGAAGGGGAAGTCCACATACACACCTGATCCACTGACAGAGTTTAATCCATGCTATACACACATGATGGCTCACGGTGAGATGTCCACTTTGAGTGAAGCCCTTACCACTTTACTTATAGAATATTATCTACTCATTTTTCCTGTATCATTATCTAATACACCCTCCATGTTTTACGATCATGTGATATACTCTACTTCAGTACAACCTAACCCATTATTCACCATAGATGGGGAGACTCCACCTACATCCCCCACATTTGCACACCCTTTCTTATAGAGTTTATCTCAATATATCTTTAAGAATGGCTCCTCCCTATTGAATTGCACTCACCCTAAGGTTGCATTTTTTACCCCTACTATAGTAATGATCTCAGATCCTTCCTCATATACCACAGGTACCCAGATGCCATCATTCCAAACCACACAATAACAACCCTCCTTACAGGAGCAACAAGCACCCCTTCAAACATCACACCCATACTCTTCTCAAGAGTCTCAACCATCATCATCCCAATCACCTTTCTTCCCAATATTTGAGGACCTATCATAGTCACATCTTCAAACCCAAACCATGCAATATCAACAACAACCAAAAACTCACATCCAATCAGGAATGGATGCATTTCTCACTATAGCTTCCCAAGATCATACCCTAGAAGCTTACCTTCATTCCTCCTCATCATTCTTACCTTCATCTAAGGTGTCTGGAATGTACCCTACCCAATCCTTTGCTCAACCTTCATCTACATCGACATTTAGGTTACCTCCTCCTCCTAATCCTTTTTAGGTACCAATGGCTAGTCTTCTTCCCACCTACGGATCAAGACCCACAACCTACACTCCTACCTCACTAGGCTACTCTACATAGTTTAGTTTCACCACCTCTGATCCTTCTAGACAGATATAGATCCCACCCTTTGATACCTTATCTCAACCACCCCTAGCATTGGTAGCCTTGATGCCTCCACCATTACCTACTGGATATACATTCTTTACACCTTTTCCTTTGTGGCCATCACTGACTATAGCCCAATAATTACAGTAGGATCCTACCTAGTAGGTACCCATGTCACAACAACACATCCCACAATCACAATACTATTATCCCCAACAAAAATATATTCCACAACCTTGTGTTCCACTAGCCATGATATCATCCATCACCCAACAATAACTTACTAGGACTAGTTGTCACACTTCCCCCCTTAGTATTGGGAAGAAAAACAACTCCAATACCCACTACATTACTAGGCTCAATCCATATTAGCATAGTCCTCCATATCCTTAACACCTGAGCTTCAAATCCTATGAGATGAAGTCAATATGTTCAACCTGCGCACGACCAGTTATGGACCATAAAAACCAACATATGATGAAATCTACAGTGAGCCAATTCATCCATCAATTCCTATCCCACATTACCCTTATCACTTTGAGATCCCAAAGTTTTATAAGTAAAAATGTAAGGAAGATCCTAGAGAACACGTTAGTAACTATCACTCAGCTTGATACCAGCTTCATAGTAGCAACCCCCTTATGTTATGTACCTTTTCCCTCTCACTAGAGAGACAAGTCTTAGACTGGTATAACATGCTCCCGAGCCATAGAATGTATACCTTCAAATAGTTGGCCAAATACTTTTTAGAACACTTCTCCATAAATATTAAAAAAAATACTAACTTCTCAGATGTCTACGCCTTACAATAGGCTGACAATGAACCCATTATTGAATTTATATCGATATGGAGATCAATCATCCATGACCTCACCCATAGCATCCCTACCACTGAGCTAGTGGTACTCTTTTCCAAGAGTTGTCACAAACACATTTCCACATCCCTAAAAATTCACCAAAGTCGCACCTTTGAAGAAGCTATTGCCCAAGCCAAAGTAATTAAGGACATCAAGGTCCATTCAGGCAATATTGAGTTAAGACAGAAGCCAAACTATAGCTCAAAATTCTGTTTTAATAGAATTTACTCCCAACCAACCCTTTCCTTGACCACCATAAGCCAATAAAATGGTAGCCGCTACCTTAGAACCCACATCGGTTCTGTTGGAACAAAATCTGCCTTCGGTTAATAGTGATGCGCCTTAGACTTTGCCAACATTGAATAGACAGATCTTGCTTGAGATCATCTGTCTAGTCTCCAGAGAAGGCTGGTTCCTTTGAAGTTTTTTAGAGAAAAGGGGAAACAAGAGATAAGGGAAATATAGCCTAAGCTAGAACTTTTATATGGTGCAGGTTAGACAACATCAAAGACAGATTTACTTACTTCTATCCAAAGCATTTAAAAACACATTCCAAAGCAAAAATTATATAATTCCAGATATGATTTCTGATGTTTCATTTAGCATGCGTATATATTAGATTCTTATTCCAGCAATATGATTTATGTATTGCGAAAGTTTAGATACAAGAACAGACTCAATCTACAATTCAATATTGTGAGCAGAAATAAAGAACATTAATACATACACTTGCACGATATGAACCAGAAGCCAATGGGAGATGTGATTTTATTGCTTGTATTCGAAGTACGTACACACAGTCTTGTAAACGTCCAAGAGCCGACCCTTTTTTTGGAGTCGCTCACCCCTATATATACCCTAAAAGAGTATCTTCCTAAGTACATCTTACTTATTTTACAAGCAATCATCTACAGTTTCTAACAATACACAACGGATTTCCCATAGATTGGATAGATTGGCAATCATCCAATGGACCTGCCAGGTTATAATCAACAGACCATTCTTCAGAAATCAGCACCTGATGTCAGTGCTCGTCTCCAGTTGCCAAAAATATACTTTATTCCTTTACAACTGGCATGTCACGAAATCATGACATTCTTTCCTTGCTTTGGTCTTCTACTGCTTCCAGCCATGAAAATGGGACATGTCACAAAATCGTGACATTCATCTCTTCCTTTGCTCCTTTGCTGCCTCCCACCATGAAAATGAGACATGTCACGAAATCATGACATTCTTTCCTTGCTTGGCTCTTCTACCGCTTCCAGCCATGAAAATGGGACATGTCGTGAAATCGTGACATTCGTCTCTTCCTTTGCTCCTTTGTTGCCTCCCACCGTGAAAATGAGACATGTCACAAAATCGTGACATTCTTTCCTTGCTTGGCTCTTCTGTCGCTTCCAACCGCGAAAATGGGACATGTCACGAAATCGTGACATTCGTCTCTTCCTTTGCTCCTTTGCTGCCTCCCACCGTGAAAATGAGACATGTCACGAAATCACGACATTCTTTCCTTGCTTTGCTCTTCTGCCGCTTCCAGCCGCAAAAATGGGACATGTCACGAAATCGTGACATTCGTCTCTTCCTTTGCTCCTTTGCTGCCTCCCACCATGAAAATGAGACATGTCACGAAATCGCGACATTCTTTCCTTGCTTGGCTCTTCTGTCGCTTCCAGCCACGAAAATGGGACATGTCGCGAAATCATGACATTCATCTCTTCCTTTGCTCCTTTGCTGCCTCCCACCGTGAAAATGAGACATGTCACGAAATCATGACATTCATCTCTTCCTTTGCTCCTTTGCTGCCTCCCACCGTGAAAATGAGACATGTCACGAAATCGCGACATTCTTTCCTTGCTTGGCTCTTTCTCCGCTTCCAGCCGCGAAAATGAGACATGTCGCGAAAATCCGACACTTTTTCCTTCCTTTGACACCTTCTCTTCCCCAGAAAATGAGACATGTCGCGATATCGTGACACTTTTTCCTTTTGGCTCTTTCTCTTTGCTTTGGACCACGAAAAAGCAACATGTCACGATATCGCGACACTTTTCTCTTTTAGCCGCGACAAAGCAACATGTCGCGATATCGTGACACTTTTTCACTTTTGGCCATGACAAAGCAACATGTCGTGATATCGCGACACTTTTTCTCTTTTGGCCGCGACAAAGCAACATGTCGCGATATCGTGACACTTTTTCTCTTTTGGCCGTGACAAAGCAACATGTCGCGATATCGCGACACTTTTCCCTTTTGCTTTTATTTTTGCTTTGAACCGTGAAAATGCAACATGTCGCGATATCGTGACACTTTTTCCTCCTTGCGGTGTTTTGCATTTTCTTTGATATTTAGCATATGGGCCACTTCGGTCCTCTTGGAAAATATGCAAAAAGGAGCATCAGATGTTTTTCTGTAGTTAGTCACTTTTTGACTAACATTCTTGGTGCCTTCTGGGGGATTTTTTGCTTGCAAAAATTTTGAACCAAGCCTTTATCCATTGGGTATCGGAGTCAACAACGCAGTTGTAAAAAGAATCTTTTAGAGAAAGACAAAGAACACAGGAAAATGCACTTAGATCAAATGTGAACATTACCTCGCCAAAACTCCCTTTATACCTTAGTATCTCTATTCAAAAAAAAATGTCGACTTCTGATTGGCTGCGACTGAAAATATTTTTTTTTGTGTTAAGGCCAAAAAAATGGTAATATTTACAAATATTGTCTGAATATGCTTATATTATACTGTACATATAATTCCTTTTTTGCTTTTGCCTAAAAGGCTTAGCTCCTTTTTTATGCACTTCTCTGATCTGGTTCCCTTCCTCTTCATCCTGCAGATCCCGGCTGGCTGAGCAATTCATTTCAGGGATTAAGAAATCCAGTACCTATTCATCATTTTCAAAAACTTGCCGAAAAATATTTTTATCAGGTACTGAAGGCCTGTATATAAGTCTAACAGTTTTAGACTTCGAAATAACATTACTTATAGGACAAAAATTAGCTCCCACTGAAGCTAACAAATCTACGTGGGTATTCTGTTCTCTAGGGATAAACTTTATATTTAGGGCCTCAAAGGCCTCTAAGAGATCCCACACTTTGCTTCTATAAGCCTTCAAATAATCCTGTTTACTTATACCTTTTTTGGTGACTTGATTCACAATAAGTTCTGAATCTCCATAGATGAGTAACTGTTTGATTCTCAATTTCTCAGCCTTTCTTAACCCTAAGCACAGGGCCTCATATTCTGCTGCGTTGTTGGAGCAACTCCAAGTCAACCTGTAAGAGAAAACCTTTTCCTCTCTAGTGGGAGAAATCAAAACTATTTCGGCACTAGCTCCATTCTTGCACCTAGCCCCATCAAAGAAAAGCTTCCACAAATGATTCACAGAACCATCCTCTTCTAGGGAGGGTACCAATTTTCTTTTTGGTTTCTCAATAGAATAGTTTCCTATTTCTGTTTCTATCATGGCATTAAAGTTTTGTAGAGAAAACTCGTCCTCAGCTTGGAGCTCTTCTAATGTTTCTTCCATCAGGTCTTCTTCTATTGTTTCTTCAGTCATCATATTTACACGATCAGTTTCACCAATCCTTTCTACATGAAACGTCGATGGTTTCTCATTAAAAATCTTGACCCTTCTACCTTTGAAAGGTATCTCCAAATGAGAATAATCTAAGGATAAGTATCCTCCTATATTTGTTGTGAACTCTCTGGATAGACACATACCAAAATAGGGCTCCAAGTCTACGACTACTACCTCTTGTATGATTGTCATCTGAGGCAAATTATGCAGCCGTATGGGAATATCCTTTATCACTCCTATAGTTTTTACTGGAGTACCATCTAACTGTAGGACGCCTGCGCTACTCCTAGTGTACTCCATTCCCATAATATCACATATTGCTTTGGGTATCACAGTGGTAGCAGCGCCTGAATCTATCATGCAGTTGTGGACAACCCATCCTTCCATTTGAAGGGATAAATAAAAGGGGGGGCCTATTCTTACCAGTGGCAGATGTCAAGTTCGTTAGAACCATTTTCGAAGATGATGCAGTCCCACCTCCATTTTTCATTGTCCTTAGGGATTCCTGTAGGAGATTGATTTGACCTGGGATTTGAAAAGCATCATACATACTTGCCTTAGAAGGAGTCTTTTTCATTTCCTCCACTATATTGAATATAGGTGAATCAACTATCCTTTCTCTTTCTTTGGCAAAAGTTTCACATTTATTTTTGTATCCCTGGGTAGCTTCAGTTCTTTGCCTTTTTGTCAGCGAGGGGAAACTCAACCTTTCCCTAGCCTGTTCTTGGGTTTCATTTTCCCCCTGAGGAAAAAATTCTTTGTGTGTTTCTTGCCCTTGACTTTTGGCTGGAAACGGATATTTTCTTTCCTGAGGGAGACTTCCTTTAGGATTTTCTTTGGGAACTTCCTTGGGAGCAGGGGAAACATCCAATGGCTGAAGCTCTTTAGGGTGCTGCTTGCAGTGGTTTCTTACCTGATCTTGTCAAAACTGAAACCTGTTCTACTGTAGGCATCATGAAGTTGTGGTCCTCCTCTCTAATTATATTTACACGGCTTTTCATTTTTTCTTTACTCTTTTCAATTGCTATACTTTGTACATAATGCTGGTGTATTATACATGAACTTTCCCCATGTGGATCGTTACATGTAGTACACCAAGAGTTAGAATCAGTGGGAGGCTCATCGGCCTCCATTGTCTCATTTGTATATACCGTGCTCGGTCTTACATGTCCCCTATTGCTTGATTGTGTTGCATCTCCTGTTACCTGAGGGAACCTTCTTGGTGGAAAACTCCTTTCAGCCTCTCTCTTTTTCATGGATGCCATTTCATTTGACAATGCCTTCATTGTATTAATTATGGTCGTGTATTGATCACTGGGGGGAGCTGATGCAAGGGGTGTAGCTATAGCTGGGAGGGCCTGCGTTGATGGGAGTATAGGCAGTTTAGAGATTGATGCTTGGGAAAACTCTGGTAAAATTGGAAATAGAGTTTTTGATGGATATCTTTTTGTAGCGATGAGATCAGCTTCGCCCTTTGCTGCCTCTACATAGATCCCAAGAAAAGTGGTTACACGGGATTGCCTTATTATCATACTGAGCTCTGAATCAAAAGCCCTTAGATAATAGCATATAGCTTGTTCTTCCATGGGCTTTAGGCCTTGCGGTACTCTATCACGAGTTTTGGTAAACCTGATGTTGAAATCTTGGATTTCTTCTTGTGGATGCCTCTCAATGACAGTGAATTGATTCAGCAATGTGAAAGGATCCGCATGTATATTGAATTCATCGACCAGACGATCGGCTAGTACTACCCAAGAAGTAATGGATCCAGTGGGAAGCGCTCTGTACCAATAGAGCATCTTTCCTTTCAAAGATATAATCAACAATCTGACCATTACATCTTCCTGAGTGATGTTATAAACAGATGCTAGTGCTGAAACATCTAAACAGTGCTCATCTGCTATTTTTCCTGTTCCATCAAAGGTCGATAAGGCTTTTAATGCAGCTTGTGGAATTTGGTGGTGTGTTCCCAAGTTCAAAGGGCCAGTTTGATTCCATACAAGATGCGCTGGGGTAGGGGCGGCTGCCATGATTGCTAAAGGAGTTACAACCGCTATGGGATTAAGAAATCCAGATGCTCCTACAGTGGGTGTTAAAGAGGTGCTAATGGTGCCGGGCGGATTTGATCGTGCGGCTAGCACATGGTGTGCTTTTAGGCTTTCGAGATGTAGTTCAAAAAACTTGATAGGTTCTTTAGAGTTTCTAGCTCGGGATCTGGTTATCATATGGCTATATAACCAGAAGGATTTCTAGACAAGGTATTTCTTTTATGGTCTAAATGCAATGGAGTCGCCAGGTGATTTTTCTTGAGATTTTGCAAACAAAAGGCTCTGAAGGTAAAACACCAAAACTTATACAATACTATGGGATTGCTGGTCCCACCGAGCATGCCAAAAACTATTGGAACAAAATCTGCCTTCGGTTAATAGTGATGCGCCTTAGACTTTGCCAACATTGAATAGACAGATCTTGCTTGAGATCATCTGTCTAGTCTCCAAAGAAGGCTGGTTCCTTTGAAGTTTTTTAGAGAAAAGGGGAAACAAGAGATAAGGGAAATATAGCCTAAGCTAGAAATTTTATATGGTGCAGGTTAGACAACATCAAAGACAAATTTACTTACTTCTATCCAAAGCATTTAAAAACACATTCCAAAGCAGAAATTATATAATTCCAGATATGATTTTTGATGTTTCATTTAGCATGCGTATATATTAGATTCTTATTCCAGCAATATGATTTATGTATTGCGAAAGTTCAGATACAAGAATAGACTCAATCTACAATTCAATATTGTGAGCAAAAATAAAGAACATTAATACATACACTTGCACGATATGAACCAGAAGCCAATGGGAGATGTGATTTTATTGCTTGTATTCGAAGTACGTACACACAGTCTTGTAAACGTCCAAGAGCCGACCCTTTTTTTGGAGTCGCTCACCCCTATATATACCCTAAAAGAGTATCTTCCTAAGTACATCTTACTTATTTTACAAGCAATCATCTGCAGTTTCTAACAATACACAATGGATTTCCCATAGATTGGATAGATTGGCAATCATCCAGCGGACCTGCCAGGTTATAATCAACAGACCATTCTTCAAAAATCAGCACCTGATGTCAGTGCTCATCTCCAGTTGCCAAAAATATACTTTATTCCTTTACAGTTGGCATGTCACGAAATCATGACATTCTTTCCTTGCTTTGGTCTTCGCAATGGGCATGTCAGACTCTCCTTTGCCCCTCCCATCGTGAAAATGAGACATGTCGAGAAATCATGACATTCTTTCCTTGCTTGGCTCTTCTGCCACTTCCAGCCACGAAAATGGGACATGTCGCGAAATTGTGACATTCGTCTCTTCCTTTGCTCCTTTACTGCCTCCCATCGTGAAAATGAGACATGTCATGAAATCGCGACATTATTTCCTTGCTTGGCTCTTCTGCCGCTTCCAACTAGGAAAATGGGACATGTCACGAAATCGCGACATTCGTCTCTTCCTTTGCTCCTTTGTTGCCTCCCGTTGCGAAAATGAGACATGTCACGAAATCACGACATTCTTTCCTTGCTTTGCTCTTCTGCCGCTTCCAGCAAAATGGGACATGTCATGAAATCGTGACATTCGTCTCTTCCTTTGCTCCTTTGCTACCTCCCACCGCAAAAATGAGACATGTCACGAAATCATGACATTCTTTCCTTGCTTAGCTCTTCTGCCGCTTCCAGCCACAAAAATGGGACATGTCACGAAATCGCGACATTCATCTCTTCCTTTGCTCCTTTGCTGCCTCTCACTGTGAAAATGGGACATGTCACGAAATTGCGACATTCGTCTCTTCCTTTGCTCCTTTGCTGCCTCCCACCATGAAAATGAGACATGTCACGAAATCGCGACATTCTTTCCTTGCTTGGCTCTTCTTCTGCTTCTAGCCATGAAAATGGGACATGTCGCGAAATCGCGACATTTCTTTCCTTGCTTGGCTCTCTCCCCTCCTGCCGAAAATGAGACATGTCGCAAAATCATGACATTCTTTCTTGCTTTGCTCTTCTGCCGCTTCCAGCCATGAAAATGAGACATGTCGCGATATCGTGACACTTTTTCCTTTTGGCTCTTTCTCTTTGCTTTGGACCACGAAAAAGCAACATGTCACGATATCGTGACACTTTTCCCTCTTGGCTCTTTCTCTTGCTCTTTAGCCGCGACAAAGCAACATGTCACGATATCGCGACACTTTTTCTCTTTTGGCCGCGACAAAGCAACATGTCGCGATATCGCGACACTTTTTCTCTTTTGGCCGCGACAAAGCAACATGTCGCGATATCGTGACACTTTTTCTCTTTTGGCCGTGACAAAGCAAAATGTCGCGATATCGTGACACTTTTTCCTTTTTGCTTTGAACCGCGAAAATGCAACATGTCGCGATATCACGACACTTTTTCCTCCTTGCGGTGTTTTGCATTTTCTTTGATATTTAGCATATGGGCCACTTCGGTCCTCTTGGAAAATATGCAAAAAGGAGCATCAGATGTTTTTCTGTAGTTAGTCACTTTTTGACTAACAGTTCCACAACCCCCCATTTCACAACAAGCCTTCCAAATCAATGCACCTTCCCCACCTAGAACTTAGTAGTCTCATAGCATGTGCCCACAGGCCCAACAACGTAACCTTACACCACTTTTTGAACCATTATCAGTCCTCTTCCAAAGATTATATGAGGTAGGTCACATCATCCTACTTGAGACCCATCCACTGGATCCAAAGTTGCATAAGCATCATGGATACAATGATCAAGCCTTCTACCAATATCATCGATAGTGTGACCATGATATTGATGCTTATCGCTCTTTCTGTGGTCAAGTCCAAGATCTCATTGATAGGGGTACCATCCAGGTTTCAAATCCCCTTATCCCACAAAATAAAAACCTAGGGATCTTCCAAAATCCCTTACCTGACCACAGGGGGACTAACCCCCAAAGACCACCACTCAACCCTCCAGGGCCACCTAGATAGGTAAACAATGTCCAATGTGATCCCCCATCACACGGTGTAGTGCGTATGATAAACCTTACAAATTGAAACCAATGATACCCATCATGCAAAATAACACCTATTTTTTCCTTGAAGGTCCAATTCACATCATTGTAGTCCCCTGAAACTCCTAGCACCATACCACCTTTTCCACAAAATATCATTATAATCTATGGTAGCCTTAACCACCAATTACGTAACACCCTTGCTCGACTATCCATTTTTGACCTCCTACAATAATCTCAACCCTATTGTGAAGAATTGAATGACATCATATGCTCCATATATCTGGAGACACATGACACGAATGCCTTTGTAAAATTTGTAGGGAACATCCCACAATGCCTTCAACCCTCCATTTTACATGATCATGAGATCACATAACTGGTAGGAGAAGGAGCTGATTCTCCTCTCCATATCCAAGCAACCATCAATGACATCACCTAAAAATGTGTCCTCATTGATACTAGATCCCCCATTAGTATTATCTCCACAATGACATTGCATCACTTACATATCCCACCAGCCCATTTTGCCACTCCATATCTCTACCTTCATGCATTTTATGGTTCTATGAGACCCACGATAGGATCCATTGTCTTACCTATTCGAGTAGGTATCCATACCATCTCCATCATTTTTTACATCATCCAAGGTGAGATGTAGTATAACATCCTCCTTGGTCACCCATGGATTAGGGACATGCAGTGTATCCCTTCCACACTACATCATTACCTTAAATATGTCCATGATGGACTTATCCATTGTATTCATGTTGATGGGGATCCCTTCAAATTCTACAATATTACAGACCTCCCACCTACACCTTCCTCTTCTTCCATGTAACTATTTCCCATATCTTCCCATCAATTTGTTGGAGCATCAACATATTTCGCAACATCCACTTCGCTACCACAATACTCATCAAGGACACATACCTCGATGTCAACACAATAAACACTACCCTCTCTAGAACCTAACCCTACTACCATATCTTTCTCACCATCTTCCTTGTTGCCACCACCACCATCTCAACCATCATCATCCAAAATTCCATCCGCAATATCGCAACCATCATCACTGTCTCCCTCGCACCTTGTCGCTCAACCTCAATCATCTTCCCCTATGAGAGTGCCTATTCTCCCTACACCACAAACACCTCCCCTTCCATTTCACCCATGGCCTAGGTCATTCTACTCCCTAAGTAGTCTAGCATCGACATCCTCTCATCCTCCTTCACAATTCCCATAGATAAACCACCCTATCCCAGCTACCAAAAATGAATGTCATGAGTGAGAGCAACAAGATACTCGTCTAGATGAACAATTATTACACCCTTCATCTACCACTATAAGAGAGTCTCAGATTGCACCATCATCTTCTGATTTAAATTCACCACCTCATTCACCATCACATACATCACCACACATTTTCATCTTCATGATAAATTTAGGCATAGGGGATTACAATGTGCATGATGCCCATGTACGTACACCTGTCATATAATCCATGTGAGATTTAAGCCATCCCTCAGCCTTGGTTTTGATCATCAGATCCATTATACAATTAGGATCCCCCAAAAATTATACAAATTTTATCTATGCAAGATTTAATTCTTCACTCCCGCCTGTAGTCCCTCCACCACCACAATCTAGATTTTGTGGTACATTAGACCATATGGCCAATCCCCAATTTACATTACACTATATTTGAAACTTCCATTGGCATGGATTTGGATTAGGCTACTATGAATAAGGGTTGCGTACACCCATTAAACCTCATGTACAATCACCTACAGATAAATCTAACCTAGGTTACTGCCCCACTATCATACACACACTTGAGGATGAGTTACATGATCTCTCCCTACATCCTTCCCCTCTTCCAATGCATACCTTGGAAGAATACATCAACATAGACATCCTAGGAGATAGTCCATCACCTCACTCTACCATCATAGTTCCATGTGATTTCTTCCAAGAAACCCCTTGTTTTAACACCACATCATCATGATGTGTTGATTAATTGATAAGCCAATTTTTTGCTCTATCCTTAAATACTCATTACCCAGAGTAGGACATGACATCTCCACTGCCATCACCAACATATTTAGCCATGTTCCCACCTATCCACTAGAAAATTCACCGATCATTTACTCGATTGCATTCATGTGCCTTCCATTGAGCCTCTTTGGATGCTCATAGACTTTTGAGTCATTATCATCAAAATCTTCACCATCCACATCCCCCACGACATCGGTTAATATGGTCGAGGTGGATATTTTCTACCCACTTCGATACACACACCAACCAACCCAGGATGAAACACCAAACCCTAATTTCATCGATCTCATGCACATATCACCTATACTGATACCCTAAGATTTTTTACTCTCACCTCATGTATTGTGTGCTGCTAACTCTCCTTCACCCTCTACACCACCTCACATACCATAGGTGTACCACACAAACATATACCTAGATGATGATTATGATATTACTGAGGCCATTTATAACCTCCACCTCATTCCAGTTCTATAATAGCTACGTGACGGTTCTCACATGCTCATAGAAGAAACCATCAATGTAGATATTGGTGATGACCCCAAAATCCCCACATAATTAAGCTAGCCATAAGCCTTTCACCCGAAGAGCGCATCATATGCACTAATTTCATACAAAATTATATCAGAGTCTTTGTGTGGTCCTATAAATATTCCAAACCTGTAAGACAAAAACTGTGATGCATACACCCAACAGTTGAATTACTAGTTAAATATAAGCTACAAAAGCTCCTAGACATAGATTTCATAATACCCATAGATTATCTTGAATGGGTCTTCAACATGATTCCAATACCAAAACCATTTGGCAAAGTCTATGTTTGCATTTAATTTCATGATTTAAACAAAGCGTGTCCCAAAGATAACTTCCCATTACCTAACATCAACTCACTCGTTGATTCTATCATAGGCTATGAGATGATCTCCCTTATGGATGAATTCTATGGTTACAACAAAATCAAGATCAATCCCATTGATCAACATAAGACATCATTCAAAACCCCCAGGGGGAACTTTTGCTACAAGATCATGCATTTTAACCTTAAAAACATTAGGGCAATCTACCAGCATGCAATGAATTATATATTCCATGATTACATGCACAAAATCATGGAAGACTATGTTGATGACCTCATCATGAAGTCCAAAAAATGCTCGTAGAACCTAGATGATATCTTCGAGATATTTGACCATTTATTAGAGCATAATGTTTGACTTAACCCAAATAAGTGTGTCTTTGGTGTTACCTCAGGCAAGATCCTAAGATTCATTGTCTCACAATGAGGCATCAAAGTAGAACCTAGTAAGGTAAAATCCATCACTGATATGCCTCTACCTACCACCTTAAAATAATTGCATAGCCTCTAGGACAAGATCACATCCATCCATCGATTCATAGCATAGCTATTATACAAGTGCAAACCCTTAAATAATCTATTTCAAAAAGGAGTAAATTTCAAATAGAATGATAACTGCCAACAAGCCTTTGATGCTATCAAAACTTACCTCACTTCCCCACTAGTTATGTCTCCCCCACACCCATAGCTATCGCTAATTATGTACATCTCATCCATAGATATTGTGTTGGGTATATTGTTATATCAAAATAACATGCTTGACAAAGAGCAAGCCATATATTACATAAGTTGTACGCTAGTCATATACAAAGTTAGATACGGGTACATGGAATAGCTATGCCTAGTAGTAGTCTTCGCCACCCAAAAACTTCACCATTATATGTTAAATCACACAACCTTTGTCATCACCTGAGATAATCCCCTTCGGTACATGATGAAGAAAAGTTATCACAACCCCAAAACAACAAAATGGATCATGCTTCTAACTGAATTTGACCTAGAGTTCATTTTCCAAAATTCCATTAAATGATAGGTCATTGCAGACCAACTTGTAAAATCTCCCTGCTTGATGACCAACCTTTCCTCATTCAGCTTCCTGATAATTTCATCTTCCACATAATAGAAGTTGAAGAGTATGTCAATCCAAAGACACCAATCAATTTAACCCTATTATTTGATGGCTCCTGATGCGCTCACACTGGGGGTGCAGACATTGTTTTCTTCACACATGAAGGGGAACCACTCCCCTTCTCATTTAAATTGGACTTCCCTTGTACAAAAAACAATGAAAAATATGAAACTTTAATCCTTAGATTAAAATAGGCCCATGCCATGCATATCAAACACCTCCACATCATAGGTGATTCCCTCTTGATAGTGAACTAAGTAAAAGAGATATGATAATATTGTTGTTTAGTTCTACAATAGTATAAATATATTGCACATCAAATCCTTTCCCGATTTAAGTAGTATGATATTGAAGTGGCTCTATGATCATAAAAAATTGTTTTTCATACAATGGCCTCCTTATAATAATTAATACCACAAAATCCATCATCAGATACCACATTTGTATCCATTCACACACTCACCCAATCTACCATATCGCCTATGCCTCCTATAGATGATAGTGGCATTCATGTGGTCGATACCAAACTACATGACCCATGGTTTGCATAGATAAAGTATTATATCAAGTTAGAATTCCTACCATGTGACTTGCCACATGCTCATATTTGAACATTCAAACAATGAGCAATTCACTATACATTGTTGGAGGACATCCTTTATTGCTGCAACTATGATGACATCCTATTACACTGCCTAGAACCCCATAAATATCAACGGATTGTACAAGAAACCCATGATGGTACTTATGGTGGCCACTTCAATGGCATGGCAATCACAAAACACATCCTTTTCATGGGATATTACTAGCAAAATATGGAATATGATAGTTGTGAATACATGAGGTGCTGTATCAAGTGCCAACAACATGCAAATCTCACACACCTTCCATCTCAAGTGTTCCAACCAATCTAGTCCATGTGGATTTTTTTGCAATGGGGCCTTGAACTTATTGGAAAAATCACATCCGCTTCATCAAGCAATCACAAATTCATCATTACAGCCATAAAATATTTCACAAAGTGGGTGGAAGCAATCCCACTTGTCCAGACCATAGGAGCTAAGATCACAACATTCATTATAGATCATATCATATGTCACTTCGGTATTCCTTCCAAAATCATCTATGACAATGATAAATCCTTCAAGAACAAAACTGTCTATGCTCTTTACACTAAATTTAACATCCATCACAACTTCTCTACCCCATACTACCCACTGGGTAATGGCTAGGTAGAAGCTATAAATAAGATAGTTTGTTCCATACTTCACAAAATAGTAGTAGAATCTCATTGTGACTGGCATAATCAAATACTCTTAGCTTTTTGGACTTACCATACGAGCATCCATACTCCCACTGAGGCAACCCCCTTCTCACTGGTCTATGGTGCTGAAGCCATCATGCCCCTAGAACTTGAGATACCATCCCTGTAGGTATCCATGAAATAATTCATTGATGATGACATCGCTCATCAAGCTCACCTATTTTAGCTAACACTCCATGATGAGAATCATATTTTTGCCATCGAGCACACACATGTTTTACTAATATTACCTTAATCGTGCCTACAACAATAAGATACATCAACAAGAATTCCAAATTGACGATCTCATTCTCAAATAGAACCAACAAATCACAAGTCAACCTCACCAAAAACAAGATAAGTTTTCCCCAAACTAGTTGGGTCCCTTCATAATCACACACAAGTTTGGTTTATGTGCCTACCAATTGGCTAATCTCAAAGGTCTCACTGAATTCGAACCTATTAATATCCTTCACCTTTGTACATTCAATGCCTAGCCCACATAGGCATTCATTATCACAAGTAGTAATCATTGCTATTAACATACACATCACTCACTACATATCACCATACACACATGTATTTATTTTTGTTATATAGATGTACATTTGATTTTTACATCATTTATATGTTGTGGGTATCTATTTTTTTTCTTCAAAATTTACATCATCCATCGCTACATCATCAATAGAGATACACAACCATATGCATGTGATATCAACATTTTATACTACCACCATGTAGTATCATCCCCCACTACCCCCTGTTATGATCACACCGAATGATCTAGCCAGACCACCTGCCTCTATACATACAAAATAGTCCTCCTCCTCATCCTGTTCGGATCACTATACTCCACCCCGACACACTTCAACTTGCCATAGAGGGTCATCCTACTATCCCTATTCAAGAGATAGTCAGGTCACCATATCCTCCTTTGATGAAAAGAAAGAAACCTCCCATGTCCGCACTCAAGGGTCTCCACCACCTCCAACTGAGGATACAAGGATCCCCTACTCACCATCCTCTTTTCCTCACCATCCTTCCAAAACTTATCACCCTCCAAATCGAGGATACACACCTCATCCTGCACGTCCTTCATGCCTACCTCCCCCACTTTTGAGTGGTATGTCTCCATACACTCAAGCTATTCACCTATATGATTTCCAAGCCACTTCCAAGCGTATACCTCAATATCGTACATGATGTTACCCGCATCCTTCTCCTGCACCACCCATCCTATAGA
This sequence comes from Wollemia nobilis, assembly GCA_028583015.1. Classification (NCBI taxonomy): domain Eukaryota; kingdom Viridiplantae; phylum Streptophyta; class Pinopsida; order Araucariales; family Araucariaceae; genus Wollemia; species Wollemia nobilis. The sequence goes on from JAQPPZ010002883.1 coordinate 872,181, forward strand.
TGCCACCTTCACCACTTCGTGGCCTACCATTCCAGCCAACCTTACAATCTATGAATTCATTCCACTCACCCCATTGTCACCTCATGCACACTATGATTCACACTCGTACTTCACCCCTTATCCATTGGATTCTCACTCTCCACCTTCTCCAATTCCACCACGCCCACATTATGATATCCAACACATCTTAGCTCAACTTGAGGCTCTCGAGCTACATTTGAGCCATATTTGTTGCCTCACGTCTACTTGCTAGTCCAACATAGCCTGTATATCCTCACCTACCCCAAGCCCATTCCTCATCCCCAAACTCACCCCACATACGAATCTTGACCAACTCCTCCACCATTCAACCTCACTCCATCCGCTTCCTGCTCACCTCCCATAGATACCTACATCTACCCCATGCCTATCCCGTCCACACTGTTATCTAAAATATTTCACCATCTCCTTCACCAAGGCCTCCTGGTATTACCTAAAATCATGCCTATTGACCCATCACATCCCAAACTATGGAATTACCATGAATATCAATTATATATATACCATCGCTAGCCAGGTCATGACATTGACACCTATCGTACATTTGAAAACCTAGTAGACAACATGTTGATTGGCGATCACATCCCATCATCAAAGTGTTACCATTCATCCACCCAAATTTAGAGTCCTCCATGCCACATAGTTCCTTGCACTTTGCCACCATGCGAATATCTGATAGTGCCATCATACTACATTCACCACATATCCAACTACACAAACCATCAAAGCTAAAGAAACACCCTTGCTTCACCTCCCCGCTCATGACCTGATCCTTCTCACTTTTCCCATCAGTAGTTTCTCCTCATATTCCTCCTTACCTCTTCCACTACTTCTTTTTACTTCCTTGTGTAGTTGTATGGTCACACTTCGAGCGACTACATATCTACGTTGATCGATCTTTCTTCTATATTATTTTGTCTTTGGTAATGTATCGCTCCAAATTTTTCGCATCCCTACCTTCAGGCTATAGGATCCATGCCCGAAAGGAGGATGGGAAAAGGATGGCGCGGTACCTCGGACTGAGAGGCCTTGCGAAGGTCCCGCCTCTCGGGGGAGGTGTATTATGGTGATTTTTCGACGGATGGTGGGTTCACCAGGAAACGTTTGAATGGCAGTTTCCACGCCTAGGTTGGGAATGTGTTTGATGTGTTCAGTTTTAGCTTTAATCATCCAAGTCCTAGGTTTGGCCAAAATGAATCTAAATTGCTCTATATGAAGATGCAGATTAAATGAATACAGAAGAACAAATTAGGACAAAAAACAGAGAAAGTAAGCAAGATTAAAAAGTCATACCTGATCCGGATGTCTGATGAAGATTCTGATTCTTGAAGCAGTCAAGATCGCCTCTGATTTGACAGGATCGTCTGCTATCAGACAAGATCGTCTGAGATTTGACGAATTCGTCAGAGACCTGCAATCAGAGAAGTAGACACAAAATGCAGAAAATGCAACTATTCTAACAGAGGGCAATGATGTAGAATAATAGGAATAACATTAAAATGATGATAATAAACAAAATACGAGTGTACTACAATGACTTAATGACAATTGGTGACTTTATTATGCATTTAAAGCTACATGGGTGAACTCCAAAATGCAAAGTAATAAGAAATAAACTCAAATTTAACTAAATGCAGAACAACGTATAAAATAAAGGATGAAGAAATGCAAACTCTGGGCACTGATTGCCCCCAATGTGGACTGCAGTCGAAATCATCTCGAATTGGGTCGAGATCGTCCGAGATTGTACGAGATCGTCTGAGACGAACTGAGCTTGCTCCGGCTGAAAAACAATGAAGTTCCTGCAAACAAACTTGGAAAAATACAAATGCAAACAGTGATTTAAGATGGTCTAGTGCGTGTAGAATTCGAGTTACAGGGAATTTCAGCCGGGGGGATGCTAAGGGGAGGGCCTAGGATTAAATAGGCTTAGGAGGGAGGTTAGGAGGTTGGAGATCATCCCTATTTGGGAGATCTCCAAAGGGGGAGGGTCTCTAACGGTGTAGACACGCTTCTGCCAGGATTAGAGACCCGTTGGAACAGAAGCTAATTGTGAAAAATTAGTTTTGGGACAAGATCGTCTGGACGTCCTAGCCCAGACGAAATCGTCCGATCTGAGGCGATATCGTCTGATCGGCGACGATATCGTCAAACGGTCAAAACAAACTCTAAAAATGGCATGGGAAACGAGGAAACGGATTAAGCGACGGTTTGGGAGCGATTTTGGAGGTTGAAATTTGAATTTGAATTATTTACTAGAGTAAGTGTAATTATTAAGGTTTTACTGCGCCAATTTTAGGGTGCTACATTTTGCCCCCTCTTTAGCAAATTTTTCGAAGAAAATGCGTTAAAGATGAGTTCTTCTCGATCTACGAGAAAGCAAAAATTATTCCCATTTTTAGGCGACGATTCTTGGTCGAATCGTACGACAGACTTACTATGGTGCCCCCTCCGTGTTTTTACCCAAATCGAACGTTTGAGGTAAAAACGTGGAAAAGCAAAATTTTTAAATGTTTTTAATTGTGTTTTGAATAAAATTAAGAAAAATAGGGTAAAACCCTAATTCATTGTTATTGTTCATTTTTCTGGTTTTTAGAGCTCTGCAAGCAAAAATGGTCGAGACAGCACACAGATCGACAGAGGTCCGGCGTGGGCTACGGGTAAGAGTCTAAACTTAGCTTAGAATGGTTTAAGTTGAATTTACATGCTTTTTAGATTGATTTTAAATAAATTTTGAGCATCGCGGCCATTTTTGGGCCGTCGACGTCGTCGGGACGAAATCGTCCCGATTTCGACGAAATCGTCTCAAGTTCGTCGATTTCGTCGAAGGGCGAAATCGGCGAAAGGGGGACGATTTCGTCAAATAAGGGACGATTTCGGCTTGCAAAATCGGAGATGATTTTGCTCAAATTTGGGACGATATCGTCCAATAGTGGACGATATCATCATTTGTATAAAATTGAACTGATTTTACTTGCATTATTAATCACTTGAGTTTTTATTAATGATTTTTTATTGTGTTGTTGTTTATGTTGCAGAGAGGTTTACTAAAGAGCGAGAGAATGGAAATACGGTGGGTTGAGAGATGACTTGGCCGCTCTATCACGAGCAGAGCGGGATCGACTGGCTCAGAGCCGGCTTACAGCATGTGGCGGAGATGCCACAAGTTTCTACGGACATGGGGCTACCGACAACCCCGGCGAGAGAGGTGGTATCCGGGTTCTTCCTTTTTTCGGTTACCGATAGGGGAGATGACTCCCACATTAGAGGATGTATGGAGGATTTTGAGGATCCCCATACAAGGATGGTTGATCACTCCTACGGCCAATCAGGGCCACGCTATGATGCGGTTGTGTGGCGATCCGAGCTTCGCCCTGGAGAAGGGCGGAGTGAACATCGAGGCGCTGCGTCAGATGCCTGGGGCATCCAGACTCACACAGGTTTTGGCCGGAGTGGTGGGTGGACTTCTGTTGTGCCACCGGAGTGGGTGCAGGGTACCATGGGTGCTAGCGGATGTGATCTGTGACATGCGTGACGATGGTTACGAGGTTCTCTTGGGGCAGTTTTGTTCTATGCCGATTGTATAGGATCCTGCATGGGGTCGTGTACAAGGGCGGCCGATGTCTGGTTATGACATCGCTACTACAGGTTTGGTGCTGGGAGCACATTGCAGTGCGGAGGCCGGTAGGGCTTCCTTTGATAGGGATTGATGGGGAGAGGCCCCGAGTTTTCTACTGGTGGCTTCGGAGAGGGGCACAACGGCGGATTGATCTGTCGATGTCCCGAAGACTGCTGGATGACCTTGTCCCAGACCAGATCACCTGGAGGCCTTGGAGGGACCATCCAGGGTGGGCCGAGGATGGACAGGAGCCGGCTCGCATCAGGCGAGTCTGCTGGCTCGAGGATGGAGAGGGGAGAGGTGGAGCTCCATCGCTACGACCGAGTTTTGTGATAGTTCGGTCTACAGTCGGGGATCCCATCTCTCAGGGATTACGAGTTTTCTCGGACTATCCGGGATAACACTACAGTTAGCGGGGCTCCAGATATGCAGCGATTCTGGAGTCAGGTTACAGATGATGCCCCCATTCAGCCAGTGGATGGGGATGACGTAGGGGTAGCCGACGGCTATGATGCCTGGTACGTAGGCATCCGCCCTCCTCGGATGACGAGGGCTCAGGGTTCGATTCATGTAGTTGTGCATCGGATGGGGAGGCGGTGCCAAGGGGCCATTGAGGTGGCCCAGGGTCACGGCGGGAGAGAGCAGAGGAGACCACAGGCACAGCAGAGGCCGCGACAGCGGGAGAGGAGGGAGGAGAGACCCCCTTCTCCATAGAGAGAGAGGCCACCATCGCCCGATAAGGGCAAGGGTGTTGACACTAGGGAGAGCAGCGAGACAGCGACTCTCCGAGCGAAGACAGTCCGTCTCTAGGCACAGGTGCAGACCCTGCAGGAGGAGGCTGCACGACACCGAGCTGAGGTGACACGGCTCAGAGATGAGATTGCATGCCTCGAGCACGGGGCGGAGGGGCGAGCACTCGGGAGCTAGCACGGGCTATTGCCCAGATCACTTTTTATCAGACACTATACCACCAGATGGTGCCAGAGGAGGAGAGATTACCACTGTCGGCTACCATCGTGGATCCGATCAGGATTGGGTCATCAAGGACTTCATCCCGATCCATGACTAGGACTCGCAGTACCACACATACTGCGATGGGGCCACCTCGTCCACCTCAGGGTGGGGGAGGAGATGAGGCTGAGAGCTCGAGGGGTTCTCGAGGCTAGCTACTATAGATTGCACTGCATAGATTGATATATAGTATTTATTATTTTTGATAGAGGATTGAGTATGCCGAGGTATAGATTGTGGCATACCGATTCGATTTTGATATGATGTATATATATTTGTGATATATATAGATGAGATATTTTTGATCATATGACTTGTGTCTTATGTATTTTTATGATGCTTTTAATGTTTTGATTGATTGATTTGATGATTCATGTAATTACGTCGTTGGAAATATTATGGTTGAAATGTCATGCTTGAAAAATTTAAATGAAATAATCTGATAGAACAAATTGGTTGTTTGTGATGTGATGATTTGATAAAAAATAAAAGGGACTTTTAACAATAATTTCAAAGGACATTGTCGCTATTATAGACCATTTCATGGAGTCGCCGCTCACTCGGTCGTCAAGCTAATCCCAGTATAGAAATATTGTTAAAAGTAAAAGAGTGCTTAAGAGACTGTCTTAAGACTTTGGTGCAATGGTGCAAATGATGATGATGATGGTTTGTTTTCAGAGTTTCATAAAAATAGTATGCATGAAATAATGTTAAAATGATTTTTGCTAGGCATAAATTCCTAAGTGTGATAAAATTTTTGGATAATTCCCTAGGAATTATACCATCATTGCAAAATTGAAGGTTGACATAATGACATGAAATAGTGATAATGTGCATGCTTTTGAAAGCATAATTGTGTAACATAATGATTTAAGTCATATGGTTTTCATGATTTTTAAATAAATGGGGAATAAAAATTGGTACAATGGTTTGCGCTAGGCATAGAATATGTAGGTATAGACTTATACCATCATCGTGAAAATCAAAGAAGAAAATAGATAGTTTTATTGCATGGTTGATTTTTAATAAATAGAAAATATGAAGATGAGGACTTGCGCTAGGCATAAAATTCCAATTTTGGTTTTGGAACTATACCATCGTCGCGAAAGTCGACAATATATATATATATATTGTGTTTTGATTGTATGGTTTTGAAAGAAATTTTGATTTTTTCTATTATGTATGTAGTTGTCTTTATACTAAACAACTGTACTTTAAAGAAGAAAATGAATTATTCCAGACAATTTGCAAAAAAATATTTCAAAGTATCTTAAAGACAAAAGTTAGATTTATAAGGAATCCCATGTGCATATGTGAGTTCATTTCCAATCTTGATTTATCATAATGATACACAAAATCTCTCAAATACAAATGTGTGTGCAATTGCTATGTTCATTTACCAGTTTTGAGCAAGATAATATGATACAAGTGATTTGAATGAACCAAATAAGTGTTCATTAACCATGATGTAGATGCATATAACCATACTAGACTACTATGTAAGTCGGATTATCAAGAGCTAGCTAATCCATAAGCGAGACATAGGTCTGTACAAAAGAAGGTCGCTAATGTGACGGACATATCGCCACGCTAGGAGTTACCCAAGGCCAAGCAGGTTGGGCACAAACCACCTGTTATGGGGCTTACCTCACAGTTTTTGAATAATTGAGAATTCCAGGGATTCAAGCTCATCAACCCTTCTTTTCTTTTCAAAGGGTAGGGAAAGGGATTTTATTGCTTTTGCTTTTGCTTTCTTTTGCTTTTCTTTTGTATTTTTGCTTGATAATGCTTTGTAATGATATAAAATAACATTTTTCTTTTTCTCTTTTTCTTGAACTTTGCTTTTTTTTTTTTTTCTATGCTAGGGATACTTGCTCGGATTAGCTGTAGAGCAAGGGATTTTTATTCTGGGTAGGGGTGAGCTTGTCCTTTTGCCAATTCTCAAAGATTCTAGACCATGTGCATGATAGGATAGCAGGGGAAACTTTTCGCTCAAGAAACCACTTCTACTATGTAGCATAGCATGGAAATTACAAATATAATCATTTTATTGTGAAAGGATGTGCTTGGTTTAAGTAAATAACAAGATCAATTCTCTGTGCTCAAACTTTATTTAATTGAATTTTGTGAACTTTGATATAAGAGAGATTAGTAATCATGCCAGATAAAAATCAAGATATTTATTTTTGTGAGTGTGAAAGTGAGGGATTCCAAATAAATGCTAATTTATCCAAAATAATTTGAAACATATAATTGCAACATTTGTAAGAAGATATATATATAAATACTTTTTGAGAAGTTTTGAGAATGTTGACTCTCTCTTTCTTCTTTATGTTGTTTTGGTTTCGAAAGAGTCAAGAATATTGCTTGTTTTTTTATTTTTATTATTATTTTTTTGTTTTTGAAAGAATTAACAAGTGCCATAAATAAATACAACAAGTAGTTTTGAATATTTTGATGATTATGAATGTTTTTGGTGTTTTTGAATTTATAAATTGAAAGAAATACAAGATAGTGATTTTGAAATATTTTAAACAAATATATACAAGGATGAAATGACCAAATTTATACATAGTAACGTTTAAGATGCAAAATGTTCATGGGTTCTTTAAGTTCTTTACCATCTAAGGTAGATAATTTGTATGCTCCCGATTCAAATTTAGCTGTGATAATGTATGGTCCAAGCCAGTTGGGCTCAAATTTACCTTTAAGGTCCTTAGTTGCATTAGTATTTTTTTGATTTTCTTTTAAAACAAGGTCGCCGATCTCAAAGGATCGATGACGAACTTTTTAGCATATGATCTTTTAAGCTTGTTTTGGTAGGCACGGAGATGCTCCAAAGCATTGATGCATTTTTCATCTAGGAGTTCCAGCTGACTGAGTCTGCCAGCTCGATATTCATCTCCTACTTCGGTATCTTGAAGTAGTAGAGCCAAAGAAGGAACTTCTAATTCAAAGGGAAAAACGGCTTCAACACCATAAACCAAAACAAAAGGTGAAGTTCCAGTGGGGGTTCGAACACTAGTTCGATAGGCCCACAAGGCTGGATATAACTGAATGTGCCGATCGTGGCCGGATTTATTGACCAATATTTTGAGAATTTTGATTAAGGTTTTGTTAGATGCTTCCGCTTGACCATTACCCCGAGGATAATAGGGAGTGGACCAGCGATGTTGAATCTTATATTTTTGGCATAATTTTTTAACATCTTTATTTTTGAAACAAGTTCCATTATCGAGAGATGAGATTTGCAAGAATTCCGAACCTACAAATGATTTGATTAAAAATAAATTTAGAGACTTGTGTGCCGGTGCAGGAAGCTAAAGGCATAGCTTCAACCCACTTCGTGAAATACTCGGTGGCGGTTATGATGAATTTGTGTCCATCGGATGACACAGGATTGATTTTGCCAATAATATCTAAACCCCATTTTGAAAAGGGCCAAGGAGATGAAATAGCCTACAGTTCTTGTGCAGGCGCATGGACAAGGTCAGCATGTTTCCGGCACTTGTCGCAATGGCGCACATAATCATGTGCATCATTCTCCATGGTAGGCCAAAAGTATCCTATCCTAAGGAGCTTTTTAGCAATGACACTACCACTGAAGTGTCCTCCACAAGATCCATCGTGGGCTTCACTCAAGGCTGATTTGGATTCTTCTAAATTCAAACATCTTAATAGGATACCTTCAAAAGATCTCCTATATAAAGTATTGCCAATTATTACAAATCGACTTGCTCGTCTACGTAATAACCGACGTTGGTTTCTATTAGAATTGGCGGGGAAAGTCCCATTTTGGAGAAAATCAAATATATCCGTATACCAAGGTTCGGGAGTAGTTTCATTGATTAGAAACACATCCAAAGGTTCTAAGCATGACTTATTTGAAGCGGGTTCCTGGAGTCGACGAATAATGATAGTGGCATATTCGTCATCTAACTCCAAGGGCAGGAGAGATGCAGCTGCGGCCATAGCATCAGCTGCACGGTTGCAAGTTCGAGGAATAGCTTCCAAGGTAACTTGATCAAATAGAGACATTAATTGTAAAACATAGGCTTTATATGGGCATAGTTTATCATCTCTGGTCTGATAAACTTCATTAATTTGGTTTATAACAAGTTGAGAATCACCAAAAACTAATAGATGTTTAATTTTTAGCGCCAAGGCAGCTCGTAATCCAAGGATTAGAGCTTCATATTCAACAGTATTGTTGGTGCAAGCAAATGTTAATTTGAAGGACAGAGGAATAAGATGTTTTTGTGGGGATATTAAAATAATACCCGCACCAGCCCCACTCATGCATCGGGCTCCATCAAAGTATAAGGACCATTGTTCAATATGGTCTGCCTCTAATTGAAGGCATTCATCAGGAAACTCAATGATGAGGGGATGGGTAGACTCTAAGGGTGCAGCGACTAATTGATCTGCTATGATTTGACCCTTAACAGACTTTTGTCCTATGAACGTGAGGTCAAACTCGCTTAGAGCAAGAACCCACTTGGCTGTGCGACCCGATAAATAAGGTCGACTCATGAGATACCTCAAGGGATCATATTTAGCAATGACATAAGTTTTTTGACTAAGCATATAATGGCATAATTTTTGCGTAGCAAACATGATTGCTAGACATAGTTTTTCTAATGTTGTGTAGCGGGTTTCATAACTGATGAAGGTTCGGCTAATATAATAATTAGCACGTTCTCTCTTCTCATCATCAAGCTGAGCTAACATAGCTCCTAAGGCAGAATCTGAAGCTAAAATATACAGGAGAAATGGGCGATCAGGTCTAGGCGGTGAAAGCACGGGTGGGTTAAGGAGGTATTGTTTGAGAAGTTCAAAAGCTTCTTTACATTCGTCGTCCCAATTAAAAGGGACATCCTTCTTAAGAAGTTTAAGAAAGGGACCGGTTTTGTCCGCCAACTTATCGATGAAGCGACGGATGGCTTGAAGCTTACCTTGTAAACTTCGTAACTCAGATATATTAGTAGGTGCGGGCATATCAGTGATAGCCGCAATCTTGAGAGGGTCAATTTTGATACCACGTAAAGAAACTAAAACCCCTAATAGTTTACCGGACTTAACTCCGAATATGCATTTGGCTGGATTTAATCGAATAAGATATTCTCGTAATCGATTAAAAACTTTTCTCAAATCATCTAAATGATTATCTTCATTAATAGAGCGAGCTATAATATCATCTACATAATCATGTAGGATATCATGCATCATATCATGAAAAATATAAGTCATAGCTCGTTGATAGGTTGCACCTGCGTTCTTTAAGCCAAATGGCATCACTTTCCAACAAAAGGTACCCCAGGGGGTAATAAAGGCTGTTTTAGCCTGATCTTCAGGAGCTATCCTGATCTGATTATAACCGGAGAATCCATCCATTAAGGACATCATCCCACTCTCGACAGTAAAGTCAATGATTTGATCCATGTTTGGAAGAGGAAAATCATCTTTAGGGCATGCAGCGTTAATATCTCTAAAATCTGTGCAAACCCTAACTTTGGTGGCTTCTTTCTTGGTGACTTGGAACTACATTTGAGATCCATTCAACATAATCAATAGCTTGTATAAAAACAACATTCAGGAGTTTTTCTAACTCCCCTTTGACTAGCAAAGCCACTTTGGGATGCATTTTTCTAAGTTTTTGTTTAACAGGTTTAGCATCCGGATGGACCACTAGGTGATGCATGACTACAGAAGGGTCTAGACCTGGCATATCTTCATATGTCCAAGCGAAGACATCTTCATATTCTTTAAGGAATGCAATGTATTGCTCTTGTTTTTCTTGACTTAATTTTGATCCAATATTGATTATGTGAGGATTATCCTCAGTTCCAATATTAATTTTAATGACGTTTTCTACCTCCATGTGTAGATCTCTTTCAAAATTAGGTGGGGTGGGTGAAACGCCCAATTCTTGTAATTCTTGTAAGGTTAAGTTGGATAATTCATCTTGAGGATTAGTGGTCTCAAGTTGGGCTATAGTTGGTATAGAACCATCAAAATAAAATCCATTGTGTAACATCTCTTCAACGGAGACATCGTGGAAGATATCTCCTTCCAACTCCTCATCGGAGTCGGCAATCATTTCGGGGTAAGCTATGGATAGCATGTTACATGTAAATGGCTGATTTTTTAGAGGCAAATCATCACGCCTATCCAAATAATCTTGATAACATATGAGTTGATCATCATCTTCAAAAGGAAAGGGTTGACCCTTACTAGGAAATAGGCCCACACCACAGCGGGTAGGCCACGGTTCTACCTCGAAAGGTTCTTTCATGCCATTTTGGAAAGGTCCCAAGCCTTTCCCTTTATATCCCATTTTAAGCATTATGGGTTTAGCTTTAATATATTCATTGGTAAAATAACATCGAGCATATCCCTCATGATGAGTTTTGATATTCCGAGGGATTCTTCCCCGGTCATATCCTTTATAAATGAAGGCACAACTCCCGACTTGGTAAGTACTTCCCATAGGTTGTGGGAGGCCCAAAGTACGAGGAGATGGCGGCAAGTTATTTAAAAGAATTGAATCTTGCATGAAAGCATTTGTTTTTTCTGATATTAAGATTGTGGATAAATCCGGTAAAAGTTCATCAGAAAGAGCATAAGATGTAGAAGGATCATTCCCTATATCTTTAGATGTGGAAGGTATGATAGATGTTGATAATGTGGAAGTGTTAATAGATGGGTCTATAGGTTTTGAAATTATGGGGATGGAACATGAAGGATTGGTCGTGGATTGAAGATCTTTTTGAGGTTCTAGAGTGGTTTGTTTAGAAGATTGTTGATCTATATATGAGGATGAAATTAATGGAGGGGAAATAGGTGAAGCTATGGGTGTGTGTTTCACAGTTTTAGATGAAAAATAAGAATTAGGATGTGTGGATGACAGAGCGAGGGCAAAATTGCACTCCAACAGGTTCTGCCAAAGCACACATATCAAAGGGTCTAGGATCACCATGGATAGTGACCAACTGATTTTTAAATTCGAATTTAACACATTGGTGTAAAGTTGATGGGACAACCCGCATTGCATTGATCCAAGGACGACCCAAGAGTATATTGTACGATGCGGGGCAATGTACAATAAACATGGTGGTATCTAGAGTTCGAGGACCAACTTGCAATGGGATGGTAATAACTCCACACGTTTCTTGTGTTTCGTCATTGAAAGCTTTGATAATCATGTCAGTTTTCTTCATTTCATCACTTCTAAAGCCAAATCGTTGGTAGAAGTCAAAAGTGCAAATGTTTAGAGATGAGCCATTATCAATCAGGACTCGTTTAACAACTACATCTCCAATTAGAGCAGTAATATATAAGGGATTATCCTTATGTAAACTGTGTTGTGGGATATCTTTATCCCGGAAGTCAATACAATCAACTTCTCGAGTGATGATAGTATTGGCCATGGCTTCAAGTTGAATATTTTGAGGTACCATCATTTGGCTTAATGTAAGCATCAACTCATCCCTATGGGTAGGAGAAGATCTTAATAAATCCAAAAGGGAAATTCTGGCTGTAGTATTGGATAATTGCTCATTAATATTGTAAGGGGGTTTAGGTTGAACATTGGAAGCATGATTCCCTTTATTGGGATTTTTCAAAACAAATGGAGCTGATCCATCATTCTGGTTTGGTTCTTGTTGAGAATTTTGAGCCTTTTGTCGGGTAACGACTCCAATGGTACCTACAATGTTATATTGAAGATCGTTGAACTGGTCTCGGTTGAGCATTTATGGCTTGTTCATTTGGGAGGAATTGATTAGAAGAGGGTCGAGTAGTAACTCTTCTAGGAAATGGTTCTTCCGGAACCATAGCATCTGTGATGGGTTGAATAGGATCTGATTCATTTTTAGAACTATTCGATTGGTTTGAAGTGATGTCTATTTCACTTTCAGTATCTGATTCTATATCACTAGGATCTGGAGTTTGAATATTATGTAGGGGCCTGGTCGTAACCATGGATAAAGTTGTGTCAAATATTTGAGGATCATGATTAAGTAAATGTCCACTAATAGTTCCTACATATCGGGTAGGAGGAGGAACATTATGATGTTCGATTTGATTGGCCACCTCTTTACCATGTCTTGGTAAAGGGTGTTGAAATATGTCTAATGATTGATTAGCATTTTGATTTTGATTTTGGGGAATGTTCTTTTGAGGATTATTAGGAGCATTTTGTTTAGGTTGGAAGGCTTGCACCTCCATTTCATTATTATCAATCAGATCCTGTATTTTATGTTTCAACCTTTTACAAGCGTTGGTAGAGTGTCCGGGCCCTCTATGGAAATCACAGTGTAAGTCGGCTCTGTATCCGGGTATAGTTGGATCAGGTTCCCGGATAGCTGGTAATTGGATCAAACCTCTTTCGAGTAATTGAGGTAAAATAGTTGATAATGGTTGATTCAATCTAGTAAATTCTCGAGGAGGCTTATCAGGCGGTTTCAATATAATTTTTTTGTTGTTTTCGTTGCATTGATATTAGCAACATTTTTGCTATCAGTGACTCCGTCACCTACAACTTGTTTGTTTTTATACTGATTTCTGGATGTTTTCTCATCATCCTTCTTCCTAAGTTGGCCTCTCCTAATGAGGGCATCTTCTACTCTTCGAGCTAAATCTATAGCTTGATCGAAGGTAGTTAAAGTAGCGATTGATAGCTCATAAGATATTTGTTCTTGTAAATTATTAATAAAAATGTCCAACATTTCCCTATAAGGTAGCACAAAGTGCAGTTTTCCTGTCAACTGCCTCCATCTAGCTAAGAAATCGGCAAAACATTCATCCTTGTCTTGTTTTAAGTTGTATAAATCTTTAATGGTTACATGCCTCTCGATGTAGGCACTAAATTGATGGACAAAAGATTCAATTGTTTCTTCAAAGTTTCTCAAAGAATGAGTGGGCAATTGATAGTACCACTCTAATGCCATTCCACCTAAACTTTTCGGGAACATTTTTAGTAATAGCAAGTCATCATGTGATATATCATGACATGCTATCCTAAACATGCGAAGATGCTCTATGGGATCTTCGGTTCCTTTATATATAGGCAGGATGGGCATGGGAAAATGCTTAGGGTACGGTTGTGCTACAACTATGGGATCCAAAGGTTGACTACATATCTCTCGATAATTGTACGAGGGACGGTAAGGATCTATCTGGTCCATACGCGAAGCTAACTGTTTCACCATGGCTTCCAGATTACTAGTTTGCCCACCATATTGGTTCGGTAGGGCATTGATATGGGATTTGTGAGCATATGATGGAGGGACATGAAGATTAGATGCTATGTTGCTATTGTGTAAATTGTTGGTAGGAAAGGTGTTATGAAGGAATTTTGAAGTTGTATTATGTTGTATTCCAGATTGTTGAAAATTGGTGTTTGGCTTCATTTTAGGTTTTTGTTTACTTGAAGCATATTGATCAATAGTTTGGCGAAGTAAAGCGGTGAAGGAAGTTTTCTTTTGTGTGGGAATGATTTTAGGCTCAATAACGGGTTCCTTAGGAGGTTGGGTAACCTGTTGTTTTGGCATGTTCTGAATCATAGTGACCATATCTCTATTGGATGGTCCAGCCTTATCACTTTCTTGATCAATGAAAGACAAGGGATTAGTGTGCACATCAAACATATGTTCCATGGCTGCTTGAGTGTCACTAATTTGCCCTTTATCAATACGAACTGCCATATTAAGAGCGCCAATGTTATTATTGAAAAATTTCCAGAAATGATCTAAGTTGTCAAAAGCAATAGTTCCATCTGGAGCTACTCTAGGGGATGAGGATCCATCCTCTTTAACATTTTCTTCTTGTTCATTGTCTTCACCTAGGTCATCTTCTGGTTGATCTAGAGTTTCTCCTTCCGAAATTGGATCTTCAGGAAGGACATTTGGGTTTCTAGTTTTATCTTCTAACCAATCTTCTTCTTCTCCTTCAGTTTGTTTACCATTCCTAAGTTTAGGCATTGTGCTTAATTTAGATTTCAGCAAAAAAAAAAATATATATATATATATATATATATATATATGCAACAAGTTTAAGAGGTATATATTAATTATATACCTACTACAATATTTAAAATGAAAGGTTTTGGTTTTTGTTATGTTTTTTTTAGTTTTTCTTGTTTTTGTAATAATATTGTAAAGATAACAAACAACACAATAAATGCAAGAACTAATACTGAAAGTAATGATCTAGTTTTCTATAAACAATTTATAAATATCATTAATGGGCTCGAGTTCTTCAGGAGTCATGAAGTGTTCTTCTTCAAATTGAAAATTTTCTTTCAAAAATTTAATGAAAAGAGCTATAGAAATACCATGTATTTCAGATTCTGGTTGATAATAATAATTCTCATGACAATATTCATGATACAACATAGCTCTAGGAGTTCTGTTCCATATTCTTCTAATCATAAGATCAGTTTCTTGGGATTCTATATGAACTAGAAATTGGCGTACCACAGCTGTGTTCTTGAGGTATTCCTCGAAAGTGAAAAATTTTGAAGACACAAGAGCTCTCCTATAAGCTAACCATCTATGGCAGGCTCTCTGAAGTTCATGATAAAAGACGAGTTGATGAGGATCCAGGATTCTATCTAGGACAAGCCTCTTGATTTGTTTAAGTTTTGTTGACCTAGATGAAATGACACTTAGTCTTCTATCAAGTTCGTCCCACAAAAGTTGATTTCTATCTGTTTCAGGCACACTAAGCACATAATTGATTTCTATGGCTGCCAATTGGTTTTCAACATTTATAGTAACTGCTAATATTTTCTTAGGAGCTACCATCTAAACATGATATGCAACTTATTAATTTTAAATGATTTGAAATGCATCTATGTTTTGGTTGTTTTATTTTTTGTTTTTTTGTTTTCTTGTTTTCAAAAGGTTTTAAATGCATTCACGTCGGGTTCACCAAAATGTATCGCTCCAAATTTTTCGCATCCCTACCTTCAGGCTATAGGATCCATGCCCGGAAGGAGGATGGGAAAAGGATGGCACGGTACCTCGGACTGAGAGGCCTTGCGAAGGTCCCGCCTCTCGGGGAGGTGTATTATGGTGATTTTTTGATGGATGGTGGGTTCACCAGGAAACGTTTGAATGGCAGTTTCCACGCCTAGGTTGGGAATGTGTTTGATGTGTTCAGTTTTAGCTTTAATCATCCAAGTCCTAGGTTTGGCCAAAATGCATCTAAATTGCTCTATATGAAGATGCAGATTAAATGAATACAGAAGAACAAATTAGGACAGAAAATAGAGAAAGTAAGCAAGATTAAAAAGCCATACCTGATCCGGATGTTTGATGAAGATTCTGATTCTTGAAGCAGTCAGGATCACCTCTGATTTGACAGGATCATCTGCTATCAGACAAGATCATCTGAGATTTGATGAATTCATCAGAGACCTGCAATCAGAGAAGTAGACACAAAATGCAGAAAATGCAACTATTCTAACAGAGGGCAATGATGTAGAATAATAGGAATAACATTAAAATGATGATAATAAACAAAATACGAGTGTACTACAATGACTTAATGACAATTGGTGACTTTATTATGCATTTAAAGCTACATGGGTGAACTCCAAAATGCAAAGTAATAAGAAATAAACTCAGATTTAACTAAATGCATAACAACGTATAAAATAAAGGATGAAGAAATGCAAACTCTGGGCACTGATTGCCCCTAATGTGGACTACAGTCGAAATCATCTCGCATTGGGTCGAGATCATCCGAGATTGTACGAGATCGTCTGAGACGAACTGAGCTTGCTCCGGCTGAAAAATAATGAAGTTCCTGCAAACAAACTTGGAAAAATACAAATGCAAACAGTGATTTAAGATGGTCTAGTGCGTGTAGAATTCGAGTTACAGGGAATTTCAGCCAGGGGGATGCTAAGGGGAGGGCCTAGGATTAAATAGGCTTAGGAGGGAGGTTAGGAGGTTGGAGATCATCCCTATTTGGGAGATCTCCAATGGGGAGGGTCTCTAACGGTGCAGACACGCTTCTGCCCGGATTAGAGACGCCGTTGGAACAGAGGCTAATTGTGAAAAATTAGTTTTGGGACAAGATCGTCTGGACGTCCTAGCCCAGATGAAATCGTCCGATCTGAGGCGATATCGTCTGATCGACGACGATATCGTCAAACGGTCAAAACAAACTCTAAAAATGGCATGGGAAACGAGGAAACGGATTAAGCGACGGTTTGGGAGCGGTTTTGGAGGTTAAAATTTGAATTTGAATTATTTACTAGAGTAAGTGTAATTATTAAGGTTTTACTGTGCCAATTTTAGGGTGCTACAGGTAATCCCATCCTCTTGTTGGTTACCAATACTTATTTCTTCTCATCTCTTCCCTCTGTAAATTCCACCTTCACATCCTTCCTCTTTTTATGATTACTGCATGCATTCCCATAGGTCACAATTTACTTGCCTATTACACACACATCCCACACACTGGGGCAACCATTATCACATCATCTCACTTTTGTCATTACAATACACCATACTCATCTATAGATAAGAATTTCAATATTCCTCCTATACATTTCATGAGATTCCTCTTATAGATATTGCATTCCCCACTTGCATCATTTACATTATACCCATTGCATATATCCATATGTTTTTCATTATAATTTAATTTCAATTTTATACATTCTTCCCCCCAAAAAATACACCTTCAATAGGAGTAACATATGCACTTGTTAGCATCAACACCTGGATGTCCATTCCTCCTTTTTAGGATTAGGATATACATAGGTGTCTTGTTAATATTTGACCACTCACTAGTTCATTCAATCAAATATCACCTCTAGCTAACAGGTTTTACACACTCCTTATAGTTCTTCAGGTCGGTTCAACTTTTCTCATGGACCATTCACACAAGTTACATTCTTAAACAAATTTTGAGTTTAGGGAAAGATAACACCTTGCATAGATATTACCATCTAGCAAACGGTTTCCCCTACTCACCCTATCACTTGCATGGTCAACATACGACCTAGGGATAAACAAATGGATAAGCATAAGCAAAAATTAGATAAATAGGTAGAAAACAAAAGCCAATGACCATACAAAAAAAAAGAGAAAAGAAAGAAAAAGAGCATCACAAAAAAAAATACAAGCAATAAATGAGGGGTAGAAAACAAAAGGAAAAGCCTACAGATATCACCATTGTTATGATTCATCACCTTTGGTGATTAGGTTCAACATAACATCATGGGATGATTTCCATCACTAGCAATAGGTTCTAAGAGCCTGCCTACCAATGGAATAGTCTTATAAGTGGAGATATATCTATCACATTAGCGATCGTCTTTTGTACAGATCATTTTTCACTTATGGATGAGCTAGCTAGTTCATCCATGTCTACAATGAGTTAATCCTACCTCCATAAAAATGGATAAATAAACCTCACTCATTTACACACAGGTCCATGATAGACTTTGAACCAGTCATATTAGTTATGAGTTATTGCCAACACTTGCATAGTTCTTTGCTTTAAGATTTGATTACCACAACTATGTTGGTCAAAGCCGTTACATATACCTTATACCATCCTATATCCCTGATATTATGGAATGGATCACATTCACATAGGTACATGCAATGATACAAGTACTTCCTTTACGCATTTTAGTCCCCCCATACATGCACCTCTGCATCTATATTACATAGAGTCATCAAACATTACATCAATATATTTATCTGTAGCACCCTAAAATTGGCACGGTTAAAACCTTAGTAAAAATATAAAATATTAAAATTTGAATTTCAACCCCAAACTGCCCGTTAAACCGCCTTTTACCCGCTTTCCTCATTTTCTATGCCATTTTTAGGATTTGTTTTGACCGTTGGACGATATCGTCACATATTAGACGAAATCGTCCCCGATCTGACGAATTCATCTGGAATAGAACATCCAGACGATTTCGTCCCAAAACCAAATTTTCATAATTAGCTTCTATTTCAATAGCCTCTCCAACTCGGGTAGAAGCGTGTCTGCGTAGTTGGAGATTTCCCTGTTGGAGATCTCCCAGATTGGGATGATCCCCAACCTCCCAAACCTCTTTTTAATCCTATATAAACTAGGATTTTTCTAGTTTATCCCCCTGCCTCCTTGCCTAATTCTTGCTGATTCTCCCTGAACCCCCAACCCCTTTGTTGACAGGATTTCATTGCAGAGTTAGCTCTTTATTCCCTCGCATTATTGCTTGCATTTGGTATTTTTGCATTTTTTTATTGTAGGAACTCTACTATTTTTTAGTCGAAGCTAGCTTGGATCGTCGCAGACGATCTCGGATGATTGCGGACGATTGTACGATTGGAGGCGATCCTGACTGTAGTCCAGATTGGGGGCAGTCCGAGTTTAGAGTTCGCATTTTCTTAAGCTTTTCTGCATTTTCCATAACATATTTCTGCATTGTTTTAAGTTATTATGTTTTATGCACCTTGGAGTTCACCTCATTTAGCATAATTGCATGATAAAGGTAAAATCAATCATTAAATTTATTGCATTTCCTCATTTGTTATTAGACACTATTATTTAGGCATGTTTGCTATTATTTCTATCATTATCCCTTGCTTCTGCATTTGCATATTTGGTATTTTGTGTCTATTTCTGTGATTGCAGGTTTCTGACGGATTCGTCTGATGAATTCGTCAGATTTCAGGTGATTCTATCCTATTTCAGATGACCTTCTATGATTTGAGATGATCCCAAGAAATATCAGATGATAATGTGCAAACTAAGATGATCTGAACTGCTACAAGACTCAGAATCTCCATCAGACATCCGAAATCAGGTATGAATTCTTCTGGTTAGCATATTCTCTGTAATTTGCATCTATTTCTATTTTTTGTATTCATTGAAATCCGCATTGGCATATAGAATAGTTTAGATTCATATCGGCCAAACCTAGGAGTTGAATGATCAAGCATAAAAATGAACACATCAAACACACTATCAACCTAGGCATGGAAACTGCCATTCAAAAGTTTCCTGGTGAACCCACCATCCATCAAAAATTCACCCTTATACACCTCCCTCGAGAGGCGGGACCTTCAAAGGGCCTCTCAGTCCGAGGTATTGTCCCATCCTTTTCACATCCCCCTTCCGAGCACGGATCCTATAGCCTGAAGGTAAGGGTGCGAAAAATTTGGAGCGATACATTTTGGTGAACCCGACGTGAAAACTAAAAACCTTTTGAAAACAATTCAATCCAAAAACAAAAAAACAAAACATAAATGCATTTAGAATCAAAGATTGCATGTCATATTTAGATGGTAGATTATAATAAAAGACGAGTTGTCACCATTAATGTTGAAAATCAATTAGAAGCTATAGAGATTACTTCTGTGCTTAGAGTACCTCAAACAAATAGGGTTCAACCTTTGTGGGACGAACTTAATAGGAGATTAGATCTCATTTCATCTAGAGCAACTGAACTTAGGCAAATCAAGAGGTTTGTCCTAGATAGAATCCTGGATCCCGATCAAGTGATTTTGTACCATGAACTTCGGAGAGCTTGCCATAGGTGGTTAGCAGATAAAAGAGCCCTTGTGTCTTCCGAGTTGTATACCTTTGAGGAATACCTTGAGAATGCAGCCGTAGTACATCAATTTCTATCTCGTATAGAGGACCAAGAGGTCGTTCTTACAGATAGAAAAATATGGAATAGAGTTCCCAGAGCTGTGTTATATCGAGAATATTGCCATGAGATTTATTTTTACAAAACAGAATTTGAAATAGATAATATCACCATAGCACACTTTGTTGACTTCTTGAAAAACAATTTCCAATTTGAAGAAGAGCACTTTATGACTCCTGATGAACTTGATCCTATCAATGACATCTATAAACTATTTATAGAAAACTAAGTTATTATTTTATTATTGTTGTTTCTTGTATTTAGTGTGTTGTTTATTGTCTTTATAAAAAATAAAAACAAAAACAAAAACAAAATAAAATTATCATAAAAAAAAAAAAAATCAAAACATTTTCTTTTAAGTATTATAGTAGGTATATAATTAAAATATATACCTCCCAAGATCTGTTGCAAATATATTAATATATATTTGCTAAAACCTAAATTTAGACACAATGACTAGACTCGGGAATGGAAAACAAATTGAAGTAGAAGAAGATTGGTTAGGAAAAACCAATAAACCAGATGCCCTTCTTGAAGAACCAATTCAAGAAGAAGTAACCTTAAACCAACAAGAAGAAGAATTTGTGGACGCAAATGAACAAAAAGAAAATGATAGAGAGGAAGGATCCTCATCTCCTAAAATAACTCCAGACGGAGCTGTTACTTTTGAGAACATGGACCATTTTTGGAAATTTCTCAATAATAATATTGGCACTCTTAATAGAGCAGTCCATATGGATAAAGATCAAATTAGTGATACTCAAGCAACCCTAGAAGATATATATCACACATGCACTAATCCTTTGTCCTTTGTTGATCAAGAGAGTGATCAAGCCGGACCGTCCAATTTGGACATGGCTGCTATAATCCAGAACATGCAACAACAACAGGTTACCCAACCACCTAGAGTGCCTATTACCAAACCAAGGGTTATTCCTACACAAAAGAAACCTTCATTCACTGCTCTATTTCGCCAAGCTATCGACCAATATACCTCAAATCAACAAAATCCTAAAACAAAACCAAATGTTAATTTCCAACAATCTGGGATACAACATAATGCTACCACAAATCTTCTTCATAATACTCTTCCTACCAATCATTTGCATAATAGTAACATAGCATCGAATCCTTATGTTTCGCCTTCTTACGCTCACAAATCCCATGCTCATGTACCACCGAACCAATATGGTGGGCAAGCTGGCAATCTGGAAGCCATGGTGAAACAGTTAACCTCCCGTATGGACCAAATAGATCCCTACCGTCCCTCGTACAATTACCGAGAGATGTGTAGTCAACCTCTAGATCCTATAGTTGTAGCACAACCATATCCCAAACACTTTCCTATGCCTGTCCTACCTATATATAAAGGAACCGAAGATCCCATAGAGCATCTTCGTATGTTTAGGATAGCATGTCATGACATATCACATGATGATTTGCTATTACTAAAAATGTTCCCAAAAAGCTTAGGGGGATGGCATTGGAGTGGTATTATCAACTACCCACTCATTCTTTGAGAAATTTTGAAGAGACCGCTGAGTCTTTTGTGCATCAATTTAGTGCCTATATCGAAAGGCATGTAACCATTAAATATTTGTACAACCTAAAACAAGACAAAGATGAGTGTTTTGCTGACTTCTTAGCTCGATGGAGACAGTTGATAGGAAAACTACACTTTGTGTTACCTTATCGGGAGATGTTGGATATTTTTATCAATAATTTACAAGAACAACTATCCTATGAATTATCAACTGCTACCTTGACCACCTTCGATCAAGCTATAGACTTAGCTCGAAGGGTGGAAGATGCTCTCATTAGAAGAGGTCAGCTCAAAAAGAAAGATGATGAGAAAACATCCAAAAATCAATATAAAAATAAACAAGTTGTGGGTGACGGAGTCATTGATAGTAGAAACATTGCTAATGTTAATACTACGAAAACAACGGAGAAGTTTATATTGAAACCTCCTGATAAACCACCTCAAGAATTTACTAGGTTAAATCAACCTTTATCAACCATTCTCCCCCAATTACTAGCACGAGGCTTGATCCAATTACCAGCTATCCGGGAACCTGATCCAACTATACCCGGATATAGAGCTGATTTACATTGTGATTTTCATAGAGGACCTGGACACGCTACAAACTCTTGTAAAATATTAAAACATAAAATACAAGATCTGATTGATAATAATGAGATGGAGGTGCAAGCCTTCCAACCTAAACAAAATGCTTCTAATAACGCTCAAAAGAACACCCCTCAAAGTCAGAATCAGAATGCCAATCAATCATTGGACATATTTCAACATCCTTTACCAAAGCATGGTAAAGAGGTGGCTAATCAAATCGAACATCATAATGTTCCCCCTCCTACCCGATATGTAGGAGCCATTAGTGGGCATTTACCTATTCACGATCTAGAAATATTTGACACAACTTTATCCATGGTTACGTCCAGACCCCTATATAATACTCAAACACCGGATCTTAGTGATGTAGAATCGAATACTGAAAGTGAAATAGACATCACCTCAAATCAATCGAATAGTTCTGAAAACGAATCAGATCCTATTCAACCTATCACAGATTCTATGGTTCCGGAAGAACCATTTCCTAGAAGAGTTACTACTCGACCCTCTTCTCATCAGTTCCTTTCTAATGAACAAGCCATAAATGCTAGACCAAGACCAATTCATCGTCCTCAACATAACATTGTAGGTACCATCGGAGTCGTTACCAGACAACAGGCTCAAAATTCTCAACAGGATCAAACTCAGAATGATGGATCAGCTCCATTTATTTTGAAAAATCCCAATAAAGGGAATCATATGTCTAATGTTCAACCTAAGCCTCCATATAATATTAATGAACAATTATCCAACACTACAGCTAGAATTTCCCTTTTGGATCTTGTTAAGATCTTCTCCTACCCATAGGGATGAATTAATGCTCACATTAAGCCAAATGATGGTACCTCAAAATATTCAACCTGAAGCCATGACCAATACTATCATCACTCGAGAAGTCGATTGTATTGACTTTCGAGATAGAGATATACCACAACATAGTTTACATAAGGATAACCCCTTATATATTACTACCCTAATTGGAGATGTAGTCGTTAAACGAGTCTTGATTGATAATGGTTCATCTTTAAACATATGCACTTTTGACTTCTACCAAAGATTTGGGTTTAGAAGTGACGAAATGAAAAGAACGGATATGATTATCAAAGCCTTCAATGACGAGACACAAGAAACATGTGGAGTCATTACTATACCCTTGCAAGTTGGTCCTAGAACCCTAGATACGACCGTGTTTATTGTACATTGCCCTGCATCGTACAATATACTTTTGGGTCGCCCTTGGATCAATGCGATGCGAGCGGTTCCCTCCACTTTACATCAGTGTGTTAAATTCAAATTTAAAAACTAGTTGGTTACCATTCATGGTGATCCTAGACCCTTTGATATGTGTGCTTTGGCAGAACCTGTTGGAGTGCAATTTTGCCCCGCCCTGTCATCCACACATCCTAATTCTTATCATCCGCCCAAACATGTGAAACACACACCCATAACATCATCTACCCCATCAACTACACCTATACATTTAGCTCAACCATCTTTTGAACAAACCACATTAGGACCTCGAAAAGAGCCTAAACCTACACCCAATGCTTCCCGTTTTACTCCTATATCTTCCATACCTCTAGATTCACCCGTCAATATCCCTATGACATCTACATCCACTACTGGCATCCTTTCTACACCCGACGATGTAGGAAATGTTCCTTCTACCTCTTATGCTCTTACTGATGAGCTCCTACCCGATTTATCTAAAATTCTTATATCAGAAGAGATCAACACTGCCATGCAGACTTCCCTCCTTTTAAATAAACTCCCACCTTCTCCTCGTACCTTGGGCCTCCCACAACCTATGGGAAGTATCTACCAAGTCGGGAGTTGTGCTTTTATTTATAAAGGATATGATTGGGGAAGAATACCCCGAAACATCAAGACACATTGTGATGGATATGCTCGATGCTATTTTGCTAATGAATATATTAAAGCTAAACCCATAATGCTTAAATTGGGCTATAAAGGGAAAGGTTTGGGACCTTTCCAAAATGGTATGAAAGAACCTTTCGAGGTAGAACCGTGGCCTGCCCGCTATGGTGTGGGCCTATTTTCTAGTAAAGGTCAGCCCTTTCCATTTGAGGATGATGACCATCTCGTATGTTATCAAGATTATCTAGATAAACAAGATTCTTTGTATCCAAAGAATAATTCTTCTACCTGCAATATGCTATCCATAGCCTATCCTAAAATGATTGCCGAATCCGACGACGAGTTGGAGGGAGATATCTTTCATGATATTTCCATTGAGGAATTGTTATATAATGAATTTTATTTTGATGGCTCTATACCTAGTATAGCCCAGCTTGAGGCCTCGACTCCTCAAGACGAATTATCCAAGCTAACCTTGGAAGAATTACAAGAATTGGGTGTTTCACCCGCCCCACCTAATTTTGAGAGAGATTTACATATGGAAGTTGAAAACGTTATAAAAATTAACATTGGAACCGAACATAACCCTCACATAATCAATATTGGATCAGAATTAAGTCAAGAAAAACAAGATAAATACATTTCATTTCTTAAAGACTATGAAGATGTCTTTGCTTGGACATATGAAGACATGCCGAGGTTTGGACCCTTATGTAGTTATGCATCATCTAGTAGTCCATCCAGGGTGCTAAACCCGGTTAACAAGAAACTCGAGAAAAATGCATCCCAAAGTGGCCTTACTAGTCAAAGGAGAACTAGAAAATACTAGTGAAAGTCATTTTTATACAAGAATTTTTGAAGCATCTTATTGAGATGTTTGAATTAGAAGAATCCGTTTGAATGAAGCCCACAATGGATCTTGTGGGGACATTTTAGTGGTAGCGCCATTGTTAAGAAACTCCTTCGATAGGATATTTTTGGCCTACCATGAACCGCACATAATTATGTGTGACATTGGGACAAGTGCCAAAAACACGCTGACCTTGTCCATGCGCTTGCACAAGAGCTACAGGCTATTTCATCTACTTGGCCCTTTTCAAAATGGGGCCTAGACATCATTGGAAAAATCAACCCTGTGTCATCTGATGGACAAAAATTCATCATAACTACCACTGAGTATTTCACGAAGTGGGTTGAAGCTATGCCATTAGCTTCTTGCACTGGAACACAAGTTTCCAAGTTTGTTTTTAATCAAATTATTTGTAGGTTTGGAATTCCTGCCAATCTCATTTCCGATAATGGAACTTGTTTCAAAAATAAATATGTCAAGAAATTATGTCAAAAATATAAAATTCAACATCGCTGGTCCACTCCCTATTATCCTCGGGGTAATGGTCAAGCAGAAGCATCTAATAAAACCTTAATCAAAATTCTCAAAAAATTGGTCAATAAAACCGGTCGAGACTGGCACATTCGAGTTATATCCTCGCTTTGTGGGCCTATCGAACTAGTGTTCGAACCCCCACTGGAACTTCACCTTTTGTCTTGGTTTATGGTGCTGAAGCCATTTTTCCCTTTGAATTAGAAGTTCCTTCTTTAGCTCTACTACTTCAAGATACTGAAGTAGGGGATGAATATCGTGCTGGCAGATTTAGTCAACTAGAACTTCTAGATGAAAAGTGCATCAATGCTTTGGAGCATCTTCGCGCCTACCAAAACAAGCTTAAGAGAGCATATCTTAAGAAAGTTCATCCTCGATCCTTTGAGATCGGTGACCTTGTCTTAAAAGAAAATCAAAAAAATACTAATGCAACTACAAACCTTAAAGGTAAATTTGAGCCCAACTGGCTTGGACCATATGTCATCACCGCTAAATTTGGATCAGGAGCATACAAATTATCTACCTTAGATGGTAAAGAACTTAAAGAACCTATGAACATTATGCATCTTAAACGTTACTATGCATAAAAATTGGTCATTTCATCATTGTATATATTTGTTTAAAACATTTCAAAAAACCACTATCTTGTATTTCTTTCAATTCATAAACTTAAAATATAAAAACACCAAAAACATCCAAATCATCAAAATATTCAAAACCGTCTTTTATCTTTGTACCTCTCAATTTGTGAAGTATTGCAGTTATATTTTCAGTTATTTTGGATAAATTAGTATTTATTTGGAATCCCGCACTTTCACATTCACATGAATAAATCTCTTGATTTTATTTGTTATGATTATTCATCTCTCTTATATCAAAGCCCACAGTTGAATTAAATAAAGTTTTGAGCATAGAGAACTGATCTTGTTATTTACTTGAACCAAGTATATCTCTTCACATTAAAATGATTTCATTGCACATTCGATATGATGCTACATAGTAGAAATGGTTTCCTGAGCGAAAAGTTTCCCCTACTATCCTATCATGCACATGGTCTAGAATCTTTGAGAATTGACAAAAGGACAAGCTCACCCCTACCCATAATAAAAATCCCTTGCTCTACAGCTAATCCGAGCAAGTATCCCTAGCATAGGAAGAAAAGAAAAGTTCAAGAAACAAAGAAAAAGAAAAAGGTTATTTGAATCATCACAACAATATTTCAGCATTATCTCAAATATCAAGCAAAAATACAAAAGTACAAAAAAAAAAAAAGAAGCAAAAGTGAAAAGCAAAAGCAAAATACAATAAACTCCTTTCCCTACCCCTTGAAAAGAAAAGAAGGGTGAATGAGCTTGAATCCCTGGAATTCTCAATTATTCAAAAACTGTGAGGTAAGCCCCATAACAGGTGGTTTGTGCCCAACCCGCTTGGCCTTGGGTAAATCCTAGCGTGGCGATATGTCTATCACATTAGCGACCTTATTTTGTACAGACCTCTGTCAGCTTATGGATTAGCTAGCTCTTGATAAACCTAACTTACATAGTAGTCTGGTATGGTTACATGCATATAAATCATGGTCAACAAACATTCATTTGGTCAAGGCAAATTACTTGTATCAAATTATCTTGCTCAAAATTGGTGAATGAACAATACAATCGCACACACATTTGTATTTGAGAGATTTTGTATCATTATGATAAATCAAGATCGGTAATGAACTCACATTTGCACATGAGGATCCCTTATAAACCTACATTTGTCTTTGAGATAATTTAAAATATTCCAGTAATTCTTTTTTGGAATAATTTCATCCTCTTATTTCAGAATTCTTGTTTTTTATAAAAGCAATTACCTACATCTTCTCACAAAATCTCACAAAATAATTTCAAACAAAATGTTCATCATATTATTATTTTTCTGTTTATCAAACATCACAAAAAAAAAATTCATCTTGCAATAAAACCAACAATCTATTTTCTTCTTTGGATTTCGCGATGATGGTATAAGTTTATACCTATAATTCTATGCCTAGCGCAAACCATCGTTCTAATTTTCTTTTCCATTTATTTTAAAACAAAATTCATCAAAACATGTGACTTGCATCATTATGTTACACAATTATGCTTTACAAACAAACAAACACCTATTCTATTTCATGACATTATGTTCAAAATTCAATATTGCACCCATGGTATAAATTCTAAAGGAATTGTTCAAAATTTTATCACACTTAGGAATTTATGCCTAGCAACATCATATTTTCATGCATACTATTTTTATGAAAATCTGAAAACAAATCATCAAACCATCATTATCTCCATCATTACAACACAAAGTCTTAAGACAGTCTCTTAAGCACTCTTTTACTTTTAACAATATTTCTATACTGGGATTAGCTTGACGACCGAGTGAGCGGCGACTCCATGAAATGGTCTATAATAGCGACAATGTCCTTTGAAATTATTGTTAGAAGTCCCTTTTATTTTTTATCAAATCACACCACAACCACCAATTGTTTACATCAGATTATTTCATTTAAAATCTTACAACATGACATCAAAATTATAATATTTCAAAACGACATAATTATATGAATCCTCAATCCAATAAGCAAACAATTCAAACAGTAAAGCATCATAAAAACATATGAACAAGTCATATCATCAGAAACAAGATCATATATATATATATATATATATCCAAAAATTATTTACATCATATCAAAACTGGATTGGTATGCCACAATCTATACCCTGGCATACTCAATCCTCTCAACAATCTCTACAAAATTTATAGTCCATAGACACCTAGCCTCGAGAAGCCCTCGAGCTCTCAGCCTCATCTCCTCCCCCACCCTGACGTGGAGGAGGTGGTCCCATAGAGGTCCAGGCTGTATCTCGGGTCCTCATCGTCGATCGTGAGGATGTCCTCGCCGATCCCATCATGATCGGCTCTGCAATAGGGGCTGGCAGTGGTACCCTCTAGTTCTCTGGAACCATGTGATAGTATAACCCCTGGTAGAATGTGGTCTGAGCAATAGACCATGATAGATCATCCCTGCTCACCCCTCCGCCCCGAGCTCTGAGCCATGTAGCCTCATCCTGTAGTGTCTGCACCTGAGCCCGGAGGCGGGCAACCTCAGCCCGGAGAGCCGTTGTCTCACTGCTCTCCCCTGCGTCAACACCCTTGCCCTTATCAAGCGATGGTGGTCTCTCCCTCTACTATGAAGGGAGCCTCTCCTCCCTCTGCTCTGTCTCCCATGGCCTCTGTGGAGCCCGTGCCATCCTCTGGCGTCTCTCCTATGGGATCCGTCGCTGCTCTCTTCCCCCGTGACCCCGCGCTGCCTCAATAGCAGCCTGCTATCGCCTCCCCATCTGGCACACCACAACGTGTATTGGACCCTACGCCCTCGTCATTCGAGGAGGGTGGATGCCTGCGTACCAGGCATCGTAGCCATCAGCAACCCCGATGTCGTCACCATCCACTGGCTGGATGGGGGCATCATCCACGTCCTGACTCCAGAATCGCTGCATATCTGGAGCCCCACTCAGTGTAGTATTATCCCGAATAGTCTAGGAGTACTCGTAATCCCTGATAGAAGGGATCCCCTATTGTAGACCGAACTATCATAGTACTCGATCATAGCGGTGGAGCTCTACCTCTCCCCGCTCCATCCTCAGCCAGCAAACTCGCCTGATGTGAGCCAACTCCTGCCCATCCTCTGCCCACCCGGGGTGCTCTCACCATGGCCTCCAGGTGATCTGGTCTGGGATGAGGTCGTCTAGCAACCTTCGAGACATCGACAGATCTATCCGTCACTGTGAACCTCTCTGTAGCCACCAGTAGAAAACCCGGGGTCTCTCTCGGTCAACACCTGTCAATGGGAGCCCTATCGGCCTCCGCACCGCAATGTGCTCCCAGCACCAAACCTACAGCAATGATGTCAAGACCAGACATCGACCTCCCTTGTATACGACCCCATGCAGGATCCTATACAAGCGGTAGAGTACAAAGCTCCCCCATGCAAATCTGTACCCGTGGTCTCTCATGTCGTAGACTATGTCTGAGAGCACCCACGGTAGTCTGCATCCACTCTGGTGGCACAACAGTAAGCCACCGACAACCCCTACCAAAACTCGTGTCAACCTAGATGCCCCAGGCATCTATCATAGCGACTCGATGTTCACTCCGCCCTTCTCCAGGGTGAAGCTCGGGTCTCTAGTCAGTCTCATCATCACCTGGCCCTGATTGGCCATAGGCGTCATCAGCCATCCCTGTATGGGGATCCTCATGATCCTCCATACGTCCTCTAGAGTGGGAGCCATCTCCCTTGTCGGTAACCGAAAGTAGGACGACCCCGGATACCACCTCTCTGCTAGGGCTGTCAGTAGCCCTATGTCAGTCGACACTTGTGGCATCTCTGCCACATGCTGTAGGCCGACCAGTCCAAGTCGGTCATGCTCTGCCTGGTCAAGCACGGCTATGTCATCCCTTAGCCCATCGTATTTCCATTCCTGACTCTTTAGTAATCCCTTCTGCAAAACAAACAATAAAACAACAAAATCATTAATAACTCAAGCATGCAAATTAAACAACTTAAAATCAAGTTTAAAATGATATCGTCCACCATTGGATGATATCGTCCCAAATTGGGCAAAATCATCCTTTGTGAGGACAACATCATCTCCGATTTCGCAACTTGGGAATCACCCTTGTTGGACGAAATCGCCCCTAATTCACCGATTTCGCCATCAGACGAAATCGACGCTCTAGGGACGATTT
This sequence comes from Wollemia nobilis, assembly GCA_028583015.1. Classification (NCBI taxonomy): domain Eukaryota; kingdom Viridiplantae; phylum Streptophyta; class Pinopsida; order Araucariales; family Araucariaceae; genus Wollemia; species Wollemia nobilis. The sequence continues at coordinate 902,692 of JAQPPZ010002883.1, forward strand.
CGACGAAATCGGGACGATTTTGTCCCGACGACGTCGACGGCCTAAAAATGGCCATGATGCCCCAAACAATCAAATTTAAATCAAAACAACTTGCATAAAGTTACATTAAACCTAATCTACTAGGATTAGATCCTTACCCGTAGCCCGCGTCGGACCTCTGTCGCTCTGTGCGCTGTCTCCACCATTTTTTTTTCTGCAGAACTCTGGAACAGTAAAAGTGAATAGTACAAATGAATTAGGGTTTTTTCCTATTTTCTTTAATTTATTTAAAAATCAGCATTTTAAAATTTTAATTTTTGCTTTTTCGCGTTTTTTCCTCAAACGTTCGATTTGGGTAAAAACACGGAGGGGGCACCATAAGTCAGCATTCGTACGATTCGACCAAGAATCGTCGTCTAAAAAATTGAGTATATTTTTGCTTTCTCGTAAAACGGGAAAAACTCGTCTTTAACGCATTTTCTTCGGAAAATTCGCTAAAGAGGGGGCAAAATGTAGCACCCTAAAATTGGCACGGTTAAAACCTTAGTAAAAAGATAAAATATTAAAATTTGAATTTCAACCCCAAACTGCCCGTTAAACCGCCTTTTACCCGCTTTCCCCGTTTTTCATGCCATTTTTAGGATTTGTTTTGACCGTTGGACGATATCGTCATAGATTAGACGAAATCATCCCCGATCTGACGAATTCATCTGGAATAGAACGTCCAGACGATTTCGTCCCAAAACCGAATTTTCATAATTAGCTTCTGTTTCAACAACCTCTCCAACTCGGGCAAAAGCGTGTCTACGCAGTTGGAGATTTCCCTGTTGGAGATCTCCCAGATTGGGATGATCCCCAACCTCCCAAACCTCTTTTTAATCCTATATAAACTAGGATTTTTCTAGTTTATCCCCTGCCTCCCTGCCTAATTCTTGTTGATTCTCCCTGAACCCCCAACCCCTTTGTTGACAGGATTTCATTGCAGAGTTAGCTCCTTATTCCCTCGCATTATTGCTTGCATTTTGGTATTTTGCATTTTTTTTATTGCAGGAATTCTACTATTTTTCAGTCGAAGCTAGCTTGGATCATCGCAGATGATCTCGGATGATTGCGGACGATTTCGTACGATTGGAGGCGATCCTGACTATAGTCCAGATTGGGGGTAGTCCGAGTTTAGAGTTCGCATTTTCTTAAGCTTTTTTGCATTTTCCATAACATATTTTTGCACTGTTTTAAGTTATTATGTTTTATGCACCTTGGAGTTCACCTCATTTAGCATAATTGCATGATAAAGGTAAAATCAATCATTAAATTTACTGCATTTCCTCATTTGTTATTAGACACTATTATTTAGGCATGTTTGCTGTTATTTCTATCATTATCCCTTGCTTTTGCATTTGCATATTTGGTATTTTGTGTCTGTTTCTGTGATTGCAGGTTTCTGACGGATTCGTCTGATGAATTCATCAGATTTTAGGTGATTCTGTCCTATTTTAGATGACCTTCTGTGATTTGAGACGATCCCGAGAAATATCAGATGATAATGTGCAAACTGAGACGATCTGAACTGCTACAAGACTCAGAATCTCCATCAGACATCCAGAATCAGGTATGAATTCTTTTGGTTAGCATATTCTCTGTAATTTGCATCTATTTCTATTTTTTGTATTCATTGAAATCCGCATTGGCATATAGAATAGTTTAGATTCATATCGGCCAAACCTAGGAGTTGAATGATCAAGCATAAAAATGAACACATCAAACACACTATCAACCTAGGCGTGGAAACTGCCATTCAAAAGTTTCCTGGTGAACCCACCATCCATCAAAAATTCACCCTTATACACCTCCCCCGAGAGGCGGGACCTTCAAAGGGCCTCTCAGTCCGAGGTATTGTCCCATCCTTTTCACATCCCCCTTTCGGGCACGGATCCTATAGCCTGAAGGTAAGGGTGCAAAAAATTTGGAGCGATACATTATCTTACATGCATTTTATCATATTGTGTCATTGCATCTATGTTACATGCATCTACTACAAATTTCATTCATAATCACATTACATTGCATTGCATTCGACATACAATCCTTCATATCATTCTATAGTATATCTATACTACAATATGATCATATATCTACACCCTACCACATATGTATATCCATTCATTGTACATACTCACAAATTATACTATGTTATCTACGCAAACACAATTCAAACACATGAAAATCAACATCATAACACATGTATATATAATAGCTAAAACCAAAAGGTATATATATATATATATGTCATCCATAAAAAATACCCGTAGGCTACAACTTGAGACCATACCCACCATACATAATCTAAAATTATGTGTAGGCTACAATGGTAATCAACCTAACTACAACTAAGAACCTCTCCACTCCCCTCGCAGCTCACCCTCTTTGATGCTATCCCACGTGTTGCTATAGTTCTACTAGAATTTGCCTTCACTCCTGATCCCTAAACACTTGTAGGAGAAAATACCATCCCTAAACCAGCAACCACATCTCCACCCGATGCCACATATTGTACCTTAGCCATTGTGACTCTTTGACCCATAGATGCTGTGCTTTGATGACTCTACTGAGATTGTATTTGTACTCATGACTATACCCTAGAATATAACACCACTTGGTAATTATCAAGGAGCGATATCCCATGCATCACCAAAGAATACTCATAAACTGCTCACTTGGTTACCTCTATAGCTAATAGCCCTCTCTCAATCTCACTACCATTCCACAACTGATCTATATTTACTCTCAAAGAAACCACATTAGTAGGTACCTCCCATACCACCTGGGCTCCCTCAACCCCCTATCGTACCTAATGCTACCTCACCACCTCATCCTGTAGCTCTACAATATCTGCATCCTAAGCTGCCACTACAGATCACTCCCTCTGTGCCTCTACCCTCAACTTCTCCATCTCCTCTACCATATTATAAAACCTATCCTCAAAGGCCTTCTGAGTAGTCTCATCAGAAGTCTTTAAGGCTATCAACCTCTCCTCTAAATATATCACCTCTACCAACCTACACCTATCACCCTTATGGAGCTCTCCCTCTAGCTACCATACTCGATTGCGTAATAAAAATACCTCATCCTCTGCCTCCTATATCTCCTACTGCTCGATGGGAATCTCCTCCATCCCATACAAGAAACCCATATCCACGGTGTCATCAAAGACACCCATAGCCATACTCCTACTTATCTCCTCCATGGTCACTCTCTCCTCCATTGGTTGGACTCCACCACTCGTAGGAACATCCTCCACTCTCTCTACAGATGAGCTCGAGGTGCCACCCAAGCATCACCTAGATCATCATAGAGGTAACTTTATCTTAGTACCAGATATATCCTATGACCTATCCTGAATACCTCTCATTTCTATACCCCCTACTGTAGGTACCCCACCACCAGGAGGTACCCATCAGTCAACTACACCAACACCTAGCTCCCAGCTCTGCATCACCAACCAGGCATACAACTTTGGTGTCATCCCCACATTACCCACATATGGGATCACCATCGATGAGTCCCTCTCACTAATCCATTGTAAAACTATAGGTGGATGCCCCCTGTCACCCTATCACCTATAATATACAACATGAACCTCTAGAATATCCTATAGTAATCCAAATTATTGCATGACTCAAATAAATTGAAAGAAATCATCCTACCAAGTATATCATCCCACCAACCACCTCCCTTGATGAATGGCTCCCAATTGCTCATCATCCTTCTTCCATACCACCCAACCCCTATAAGGCCTACACATAATCAAACTAGGTACTAAATTCCCAAACTCCACCCTCCAAAATAGAGGATCACCCTTATGTGGCCTCTTAATGCCCTTCTCCTCATCGGTCCTTCATATCAGAGCATAAGATAAATGTGTATATCCCTCAACATGTGCCTTATAGGGCAACACTGAGGGCCTCTCAATGACTATGTGCTCCCATGCCCACACCTACAGTAGAGGAGTCCAGCTCAACCCCTTCCTCCCAGTATGCACTACGTCGTGCAAATCTCTATATACCTAAGACAAAAGCATATGTGCCCATGTAAACACAATGTTGTGCTCCACCATACCAATCACCATATCTAGCATATTCCAGGTAAACAATACCCTAAAATTTTTAGGCAAAGCATAAGTAGAGATCATCATCATCGCTGCATATTGTGTTGAGCAAGGTGCAGCGACAATATTGTCATTGTTGTCAACACAGTCATATAGATCAATTGATGTAGTGGATAGGAGTTCAGAGGTTACTCAGAGTATGTACAGTGATGTTAAATTCTTATGAGGATGTTTACCCACCTTTTTGCATATTTTCCAAGAAGACCGAAGTGGCCCATATTCTAAAGATCAAAGAAAAAGCAAAACACCACAAAGAAAAAAAAGTGTCGCGATATCGCGACATGTTGCATTTTCGTGGTCGAAAGAGCAAAGAGAAAAAAGTGTCACGATATCGCGACATGTTGTATTTTTGTGGGCCAAAGCAAAGAGAAAGAGCAAGGAGAAAAAGTGTTGCAATATCGTGACATGTTGTATTTTCACGGGCCAAAGCAAAGAGAAAGAGCAAGGAGAAAAAGTGTCACGATATCGCGACATGTATTTTCGTGGGCCAAAGTAAAGAGAAAGAGCAAGGAGAAAAAGTGTCACGATATCGCGACATGTTGTATTTTCACAGGCCAAAGCAAAGAGAAAGAGCAAGGAGAAAAAGTGTCACGATATCGCGACATGTATTTTCATGGGCCAAAGCAAAGAGAAAGAGCAAGGAGAAAAAAGTGTCATGATATCGCGACATGTTGTATTTTCGTGGTCCAAAGCAAAGAGAAAGAGCAAGAAGGAAAAAGTGTCGTGATATCGTGACATGTTGCATTTTCGTGACTCAAAAAGGGCAGGCAGGCAGAGAAACAAAAGTGTCATGATATCACGACATGTCACATTTTCATGACTCAAAAAGGGCAGGCAGGCAGAGAAACAAAAGTGTCACGATATCATGACATGTTGTATTTTCACGACTCAAAAAGAGCAGGCAGGCAGAGAAACAAAAGTGTCACGATATCGTGACATGTCACATTTTTGCGACTCAAAAAGGGCAGGCAGGAAGAGAAACAAAAGTGTCGCGATATCACGACATGTTGCAGTTTCTCCAAAGGAACAGAGTAGTTGATAGTGCATCTGATATTAGTGATGAACATCAGGATGGTGAAACTGAAGACTGCATAGTGACATGGACCCATAAGGAATATTTAATGATTTGAAATCATTTAAGATGGTTGTTACACACAAAAAGAAGCGGACGCATGCCCATGTGGATAAAAGGAAACGAAGGGCCACAAAATAGAAACAAAAAGCCTTTTTTGGAAACCAAAACACATGCATGCATAAGGGAAAGAGAAAACGAACAGTCATGCAAGGAGAAAACGAATAGTCATGCAAGGAGAAAATGAACAGTCATGCAAAGAGAAAATGAACAGACATGCAAAGAGAAAATGAACAGTCATGCAAAGAGAAAATGAACAGTCATGCAAGGAGAAAATGAACAGTCATGAAGGAGAAAACGAACAGTCATCAAAGGAGAAAATGAATAGTCATCGAAGGAGAAAATGAACAGTCATGAAGGAGAAAATGAACAATCATCGAAGGAGAAAACAAACAGTCATGACCGAGAAAACGAATAGTCATGGTAGGAGAATATGGTGTCAATTATTTGCATGTGACATGTTTGACGAAATGCCTTCTCAATATATACAAAAGGAGTTACAATTGACAAAAGGAGTTATAGTTGACAAGTGGCATATGAGAATATGAAAGGAGTTACAATTGGAGTTACAAAGAGAAAGGATAGTTATAAAAGGAGTGTTGCTTGGAGAATTTTAGTAGGGGATTTTATTTCATGAAGTGCGATGAGTGTGTGTGTTTTGTGATTGTGGTAGACATTGGGTAAGTAATAGACCAGTCAGGGTCTTATAAAAGTGAAGGCATTTTTATGTCAATCTTCTAGTTTCAAAATTGAAGTCCAAGTTGGTGCTTAGCATCAGGGGTTGGTGCTCCTTCCAGTTGGTTCTCATAAATCAGGGGTTGATGCTCCTTCCAGTGGGTGCTAGTAAATTGAATGTAAATTTGGTGCTTTGCAAAGGCTGGATTTGGATGGGAGTCCAAACAATCATTTTGAGGGGTAGCCAAATCAGTGAACCTCGATACATCTTGTGTTGTGTGATGTTCTCTTGTTATACTTGCTTTATTTGGTTTTAAGTTTTCATTGTTTTGGATTTAAGTGTTGAAGATTTAAGTTATAAAGAGCTACACTGATTCATACCCCCTCTTAGTGTCATTGTGAGACTAATAATTGGTATCAGAGCTAGGTTCCTAAACAAGCTTAAATGGCTAGGGTGATCTTGGAAGTGACACAATGGCAGGTGGTGAAGGCTTCTCATAAAACAAAGCACCATTGTTTGACGAAACTAATTACGCATTTTGGAGACTCAGGATGTAGACATATCTTTGTGCTTTAGGAGAGGACATTTGGGATTCAGTAGATAGTGGATACAAAATACCCACCACTTCTCAAACCGATGCTGCCGATAAGAAACTGTTTGAGAATAACTCAAAAGCAAAGAATGCTATCATGTGCGGATTAGTGGACAGGGAACAGGTAAAAATTATGAGTTGTAAAACGACAAAAGAAATATGGGACAAACTGAGGAGCATTCATGAAGAGACGTTAAGATCAAGGAGGCCAAGTTACAAAAACATCAATCTCAGTTCGAAGTATTAAAGATGAATGACAATGAGAACATAGAGGCATATATGCTGAGAGTTAATGAAGTCATTAATGCGATTAGAGGACTCGGTGAGGAAATCGAAGATTTTGTCATCATGAAAAAGGTATTAAGATCTCTTCCCCAAATATTTGATTCTAAAGTTTTAGCTATAGAAGAAGCTAAATATCTAAATTATTTTAGTATGGATGAGATACATGGTTATTTTACTGCATATGATATGAGAATAGGAAAATCTAAACCCACAAATAGAGAAGCTGCTTTTAAAGCCCATAAAAATATGAAAGCAAAACAAGAATCCGAGGAAGAAGAGACATCAGATGAAATGGAAGCAAACTTTGTTCGAAAACTAAAAATGGGAAAAGGAAAATATAGAGGAAAGTTACCATTTAAATGTTTCAATTGTAGAGGCATTGGGCATTTTGCAGCTAAATGTCCACTTAATGAGAAGAACAAAAGTTATGAAGGATCGCACCAAGAAAGAAGTGACTAGAAGAAAAAACAAATTTTAGAAAAGGCAACTTCAAGAAGAAAAGTTTCATATCCAAGAATGTCAGTTCATCAGAAGATAGCTGTGGTGAGGATTCTAAAAAAGAAATAGGTGAAGATCTTTTCATGGCACTCAAAGAATAAAAAACAAAAAAATAACAGGAATGTGATGAAGAAGAAATTGATGCAGAAGTAAATTTGGAAGAGGAACTAATTGCAGCTCTAGATGAATTGAAGATAGAAAGAAAAAATAATAAGAAAATTTCAAGAAATCTTGAGGATGCAAATGAAATCATAACCAGTTTGAAAGTACAGATAGAAGAATCCAAGAAAATATTTGAAGATCTCGAAGTGAAAATAACCATGAAAATAGATTATTGCTGCAAGCTAGAAGAAGAGACTATTGGTTTAAGGATGCAGATAGAAGAGATGAATCGTAAAATTAGTTGTTATCACAAATGTGAAGAAAGTTCTATGAAGTTGGATAAGATCATAAATAACCAAAGGACTACAGACATAAAATTTGGTTTGGGCTTTGATGAAGGAGAATCATCAAATGGATCAAAGAATGAAGATAAGAAACAGGTTGATAAAAAAAAATTGACTCATGTAAAAGAAAGCAATAATGCAAGGCACGAAAGGAGAATTGACAATGATGGATTCACCAATGTCACACATCAAAGAAGAAGAAGATTTATGACTCCTACGAAAAAATGGCAAAGACCATCACCCAGGTTCAATCATCTCTTTTCTGGTTACTGTTTTAAATGCAATGGTTATGGACATAAGATTTCAGATTGCAAGTATAACGTAGGACCAAGGAATTTTATCAGTAGAAATGTTTTTTCACCTTTTATGGAATGTACCACAGGTGTTCTAGAATGTAGTTAAGGTTTTTCTAAGACTCAGATGTTTTAACTAACTAGCCAAGACTGTACATTTATCTCACAAGACTTTTGAACAAGGTACGAATCAGACTTGAGTTTGACCAAGTTATTTCACATCCTTATGTGTGCGATTGAATTTGTTTATGTGGTAGTTGTCAGGATACCACCAGTGCCAGATAGGATATCAACCAAACCTGTACTGAGGATCACCTAATTAGCTCCACTAACTCCTTTGTTGTATTTAGTAAGATTAATCTACGGTGCAATCTAGGATACCATAAGCTAGCTCATCCACATGCAAACATTGATCTGTACACAATTTAATGTGACAGATATATCATCATGCGGGAGGTTTGCCACCAGTGACCAGTAGGCTATCCACCAAACCAGGACTGAGGATCACCTCATGACCTTTCGAATGCTGAGAGTTCTAGGGATTCAAGTTTGACTCCCTTATTTTCTTCACTTTTATTGGGATACTTGCTCGTATGTAGTGATAAAAATCACTGTTTATTTTTGTTTTTTTCTTTTGAGCAAGGGATTTGAATTTTGAGTGATGAGAATCACTATTTCTTGTGCTTTTTGATGTATGCACTATGAGGGTTTTGATGTCAAACTTTGGAGTTTGTACTTTGACTTTTTGCAATTTTTTTTTATATTTGCAACTTTTTGAGAACTTGGGATTTTTTGGTTTTTTTTGGGGGAATTGGGTAGGGAAGATTCTTGTCCTTTTGCCAACTCTTAGCATTCTTGGGGTCATTCACACAAGGGGATGAGCGAGATAACCTTTTCACTATATGGTATCCTGGATTGCTTTGCAGGTTTCATCTTTCATTCACACAACTTGGGAATTTTTATGTGTTTTAAGCTTGTGTGGGGATGTTATGTAACAAGGTGTGATCCAAGTAAAACTCTACCTTTGTAAAAATCTGTCTGACTTTGTACAGTTTTTGGCTAGAAATCTAAAGACAGCTGAATGACGAAAACCCTAAATACATTAGGAGACAACTGACTATGATATGGTGAAAATGTGGATGGCGTTATTCTTGTTGGATTATTTACAGAGTGGACAAATGTGGAAAATGATGGAATTGCCGAGTAATTACAGTCTATGGTGCATTTGACCTGTATGACCAACAAATATGCAATGTATGTATGCGATGCCTAATGCAGCTTATTTTTTTGTGTTTTGATTTTTAAGAATATGCATGGAAGTGAGATGCAATTTTTTTTTTTTTTGTTATTTTTGATTATTCGTTATGGTTGTTTTATCCCGAAGGGGTGTGGACCAAGTGATTCTTTCGGATCCTTGGAGGGTTTGACCAAAGGGATTATGGATACCTTTGGGGCATTTTAGGGTGACCAAGCGATTGTGAGAATCCTTGGAGCTTTTGGTTTGACCAAAGGGATTATGGATACCTTTGGGGCATTTTTGGGTTGACCAAGCGATTGTGGGAATCCTTGGAGCTTTTGGTTTGACCAAAGGGATTATGGATACCTTTGGGGCATTTTAGGGGTTGACCAAGCGATTGTGAGAATCCTTGGAGCTTTTGGTTTGACCAAAGGGATTATGGATACCTTTGGGGCATTTTGGGGTTGACCAAGTGATTGTGAGAATCCTTGGAGCTTTTGGGGTGGGCTATGGCTCTTTTAAATGTGGAATGGCCTCAAATGACTGATGTTCAAGGGTTCTAGTTCCTTGATTCCATCAAGAGAGGTGAGTCGGTATGTTCCAGGTCCTATTTTACTATCGATTACATAAGGACCTAACCAATTTGCCGTGAACTTGTCCCTTAGATGGGGTGGCAAGTTAGAATTTTGTTGGTTCTCTTTTAAGACTAGGTCACCAACCTGAAAGTCCCTCAAGTGAACTTTCATGTTGTATGCTTTCTTAAGTCGCTCTTGGTAGATACGTAAATGCTCGAGAGCATTGATGCATCATTCATCGAGTAACGTAAGCTGGTCTAACCGGGCCTACCGTGCAGTGTCATCATCGATGAACTCTTGCATTGATATGCATAGGGAAGGTATTTCCAACTCGAGAGGCATGACTGCCTCGGAGCCATACACCAAAGAAAATGGAGTTGCCCCAGTGGGCATCCGAATGCTAGTGCGATAAGCCCAAAGAGCAAGTGGTATTTGAATGTGCCAATCCTTATGACTATCTGTGACTATATTTTTAAGGATGGCAACTAGCATTTTGTTTGATGCCTCTGCTTGCCCATTTGCCTGTGGATAATAAGGTGTCAAAAAACTATGCTGGATTTTGTACTTTGTGGTCAAAGCACGCACGTCTTTGTTCTTAAATGACGTCCCATTATCCGAGATGATCTTGGATGGAATACCAAAATGACATATGATGTTATGTAAAATAAACTCCGCAATGCAGGGTCCAATCGTAGAGGTAAGTGGAATTGCTTCCACCCACTTGGTGAAGTACTCTGTGGCCATTATGATGAACGTGTGATGGCTTGACGATGCAGGGGAGATATTTTTGATTAGATCTAAGCCCCACTACAAAAATGGCCAAGCCGATTGGATCGGATGCAAGGCCTGAGAAGGTACGTGTGTCAAGTTAGCATGGTGTTGACACTTCATGCACTTCCTCACATACGCGCAACAATATCGCTCTAAATATGGCCAATAATAGCCCATGCGAAGGATGCACTTTGCGATGGCCATACCACTGAAGTGGCCACCGCATGTACCATCGTGCGCTTGGGTGATCACCCAAGTGGACTCCTACTGGTCCAAGCAATGGAGGAGGATTCCTTCATAGCTTCGACGGTACAAAATGTCTCCTAGCAAGACATGTTTTGCCACTTTCTGTTTGAATGATCTTTTCATGGCATGCGATAATCCAAGTGGGAGGCTACCTAACTTGAGGTAGTCTCTTATGGGTGTGTACCAATCCTGCTGATCAGAAACCTTGATGGTATGAACGGCCAATCCCTCTTGAAGTTCATCCCTAGCAAAAGCTGAGCGGGAAAGAACTTGTAAGAATAGCGTTGTGTTGCTATTAAGAGGGGTTGGGGAGAACAAGGACCCCTAGTTGGCATGATTCAGATTATCATGGATTCGAGAGAACTTATCCTGAGATGGTTCAATCTGGATCAGGTGGATTCCTGGCGTTAGGTCAGAGCTTGCATGCTCCATCATGGATTGCGATAATGTTTTGACTTGAATGGTTGTCATATCACCAGAAATGTCTTGCGGGATTAGTGACCCCAAGGAGGCCATAGTGTCCACAAAATGATTCGATGATCGAGGGAGTGCCTCGATGTCGTACCATTCAAGCTTTGCTAGGAATTTATCCACAAGGGCTTTGTAGGCCTACAGAACTGGGCATTTACATTGGAATACCCCTTTCACTTGGTTGACAATTAACAGCGAATCACCAAAGATGTTCAAGCATTTGATGTTCATGGTGATGGTTGTCTGAAGACCTATGAGCAAGGCTTCATATTCGGCATTGTTATTGGTGCATGGGAAATCAAGTTTAAATGATAGAGGCATTGGAGCCCCTTGCGGTGTGAAGAATACGATTCCCATGCCACCCCCTTGCTCACATTTAGAACCATCAAAAAATAGGGTTATGTCGGCCTGTGACTCAGGCTCATCAAAATCTGGTGATTCTGAGACATGGAAGACCCCATCATCGGGAAGCTCTACGGTCAGAGGCTGATCATCTTCGAGAGGAGCCTCTGCTAGTTGATCGGTGATGACTTGACCTTTGATGGACTTCTATCCAATGAATTCGATGTCAAACTCCATCAACAACATGATCCATTTTGCCGTGCGACTACTATGATAAGTATGACTCATCATGTACCGCAATGGATTCTCCTTAGACACAACATACGTCGTATTGCTCAGCATGTAATGGCATAGCTTTTTGGTGGCAAATACCACTGCTAAGCATAGCTTCTCGACGTATGCATAGTTAAGTTCATAACTGACCAGGGTGCGGCTAAGATAATAATTAGCCTGTTCTTTATGTAGTTCATTTTTTGGGCTAGCATGGCGCCCAGTGCCACCTCAGTAGCTGAGATGTATAAATAGAATGACACTCCTGGTCTAGGTGGTGCCAATACTGGTGGTGAAGCCAAGTATTGTTTAATGTCATCGAAGGCTGACTGGCACTCGTCATCCCAGTGAAATGCTACCCCCTTGTGTAATAATTTATTCATGGGTCGGCACTTGTCAGATAGTTGCGCTATGAAGCGCTTGATCGACGTGACCTTACCCTGCAAGCTTTTGAGCTGCTTGATGGTGGTTGGGGGAAGCATTTCAAGGATTGCCTTGACTTTATTTGGATCCACCTCGATGCCTTGTTTTGAGACTATGAAACCCAAGAGTTTTCCAGATGTGACGCCAAATACGCACTTCTTGGGGTTTAGCCTAACTTTGTGTTCGATGAGGCGATCAAGGATCTTGCGTAAGTCATCGAGATGATCTGGGCGCAAAAGAGATTTGGCCAACAAATCATCCATATAATCTTCCAAAGTTTTATGCATGTGATCATGGAAGATGTACGTCATAGCGCATTGATAGGTGGCACCAGCATTTTTAAGGCCAAAGGGCATGACCTTATAACAAAATGTCCCCCAAGGCATTGTGAACGCCATTTTTAGTTGATCATCGGGATTGATACGAATCTGGTTGTATCCCGAGAAACCATCCATGAGGGAAAGCATTTCGTGGCCTACTGTAGCGTCTACCAATGCGTCGATGCTAGGCAAGGGGAAATCATCCTTGGGACTCACTTTGTTTAGATCTCAAAAATCGGTGCATATGCGAATCCTCCCGTCTAGCTTTTTGATGGGCACCATGTTGGACAACCATGGTGGGTAATCCACGTAGATGACAAACTGTGCATCCAACAGCTTTTGTAGCTCATATTTTACCATTAAGGCCACTGTTGGGTGCATCTTACATAGTTTTTGCTTGACTGGCTTGACTGTCGGATCAAGCGTTAGATTATGCGTGACTAAGCTAGGTCTAGCCTTGACATGTCTTTGTAGGACCATGCAAAAACCTCCTTCTTCTCTTTGAGAAGGGCAATGTAATCGGCTTGCTCTTCGGGGGATAGACTTACCCCTAGCTTGATGATTTGTGGATTCATTGGATCAGAGCCGATGTCTACGTCAGTCATCTCTTCGATTGACATGTGGGACCCGTCCTCCAACTGGTGTGGAGTTGGGATCAGGTGGATATCATTTGCTGAATTTAGATCTACGTTTGGAACGTCGGGTTCCTCTTCAGCGTGGAAGATATCCTGAGTTGGTCCTGGGGTGAAATGAAGCATCTCACCGCAAGGCCAGTACTCTATGGGGATGGTGGCGAGTTAGCATGATCCCAGTCTATGGCATCTAGGTTTAGATACAATGGTCATGCTGGATCGGCTGGATTGTGGATGGGGGTGGTTAAGTCAATGGAGATCATGTTGATGAAGTGAATTTGGTCTCCATTACCGTGCGGGTGGTGACTCGGACATCCTTGGTGATATTTGTGCTCCGGATCTGGCTCTATGGGTATTGGCACAAACGGATCGGCCCTATGTGTGGATAGAAGGATAGGGTCTACCTTTGGCACTGATGGCTCTATAGGGTCTCCGGGTGGAAGGTGCTCTTTGTATGCCTGAAGTGGCGGATGCAGCACTTGGTCCAACTGTGCTTGGTTCAAATGCCACCTATGCCTTGGCCCCATGTTTAGCTATTCAAACATGTCATCAATGTCCATGGGGTATTGCTGTTGCCGCATATGGTTGAGATATGCCATCTCAGTCTCATCTTCATAATCGCTATCGGAGATCCATAGGCCTTCATTGGCTTCGACAACTATTTGTGGCATGTGAGGCTCGTTCTATTCGAGCAAGTTGATTTGGTCCCATCGGGGTTGTTCTGCTCTCTACGGGAGGACCTGATTCTCTTGGGGTGGCAATCGCTCGATTGGAGCATTCAAGGGGAACATTGCCATGAAGTTCTCCTGATAGTCATCTATGGGTGTCACTTGCGAGTGATTGCTATCGGACTCGAAAGGGTCCCAAGGTGCTACCTCATACTCTGACTCATCTTCAGAAGATCCTTCCTGACCTTGTTTATATCCCTCTTGGAGGTAAGTTCTTGAACTTTCCCCTTTCTCGATCAAAGGGAAGGGGTTGTTGAGGTCAACAAGGTTTGTTGTTAACAATGGGAGATAATCCCCCAATGTGTATGTTGTGTTAGGATTGGCATATGGATCTTGTGCCAACCCATCCTTGTTGCCTAGCCCTAGGCCTTGCATGTTCTCTACCAAGATGTCAAGGGGCAAAGGGTGGTTGAACCCTACTCCTGATTTATCATATGGCATTTGATATCTTGGTTGGCAAAGAACGTGCACTCCTTGTTCATATCTGCCCAATCCATATCCATGCCAATCACATTGGCCAAGGTATTTCAAAGTGAAGTCTGGGTTGGACAAATAGTTGACATTCTCAGCAAAGGGCTCTTCGTCCTCTTCCTCTTGTAGGTAAGGTTCAATGCCATTATCGAGGCCCCCATATACAAAATTTGTCTGATTCGGTGGGTAGCCTAAAGGGACAATAGTGCCGATGGGGAGGCGAGGTCTCCCCATGTCCTGCATGGACTCAAGCGTGGGTGTTGCCACAATGTTCCACACTAGGTATTCCCCTAGGCCCGTATTGGCCATCTCAATGGTGATCGTTGGTGATTGAGGGGGAGGGAATGGGAGTTCTTCCTGAGTCCACTCCATGTTGGGTGAACCAGGCATCTCGACTTCCATTCGACTGGGCACCTCTTCGGTAGAGATGGTTGAGACTAATGGTGGTACCTCTTCCAAGGGCTTCTTCCCATTGTCCTTCGATGTGGCCACCGTAGGTGGCATCATTGGTGAAGGAACAGATGATGAAGATGGGCCCGGTTGGTGATTTGATGGACTTAACAATGGGGATGTATGCAGAATCGGACCCTGTTTGGATGGATTCAACTGAAAGTCCAAATGTGTCGATGGGAGGGTCGACTGTGGCATCAGCTGCACCGTATTGCAATACTTGAAGGGCTCTAAGTCTGCTGGGACTACATGCACTTGCCCTTCGTATGTGTACTTTAGGCATTGATGGGCTATCGAAGGGACACACTTCATGTCCCTGATCCAAGGCCGGCCCAACAAGATGTTGTAGGCCATCTCACCTTCCAGGATGTGGCACAACGTAGGAATAGTCTTTTGTCCCACTTGGATGGGCAGGACAATTGTGCCAACCATCGAGCATATCACGTCGTTGAATGCTCGAAGAGTATAGGTGGAGGCCACAATATGAGATGCTGGTAGCTTCAGGTGTTTCAATGCCACCATTGTGATTATATTACTGGATGAGCCAGTGTCCACCAACACCCTCTTAAATGGAATCCCGTTGACCCATGCAATGACGTGCAGGGGTGGATCCGCCATATCACCAGTCACCGATTTTAGTTCATCTTCTCTAAAGGTGATGACTAGTTCTGTACATCATTTTACATGTCCCACAAAGTTGTTGAAAGAATTTGCTTCATGGGGCTGTAGCTCGATGGCTTTGAGTATCTCCATCAGAGCCTCCCGATGGGGCGGTGATTGTTGGATGAGCTCATAGATGGAGAGCCTAGCCGACATGGTCCTTAAACTTTGGGTAAGTTTAGTCCGAATCGTGGCCACTGGTCTAGGTGGGGGAGGTTGTGTAGGGTGTTGTGGAGGTTGTGACGTTGATGGAACATCTCCTGTAGCTGCAACGGGGGCAGCTGTGTTTGGGTACCTCTTGTTCCATGTCACTATGCTTATCATCCCTACATACCCCTGCATGGGGCAGTTTTGTGTCACCTCATTTACTTGTAGAGTCTTTGCCTGTGCATCATGGGCAGGCAGGGGGTCTTTGAAGACCTCCATCTATTGGTTGCTTGGTGCTACGGGATTATCCACCGCTAGCATTTTGTTGTCTATTAGGTCCTGCACTAAGCTTTTGAACTTCCAACATGCGTAAAGGTCATGTCCTTTCTATCGATGAAATCTACAATATAGGTCTTCCCTATAGCCCTTGGGTTTTGGCATGTTGGGGTCTACGGGTCGACTTTTTGGCAGGTTTATCAAGTTTGCCATGGACAAGCGGTCAAACAAGGAGTCTTTAGACTCTGTGAAGGGTGTGAATTGTCGCCTAGGGTGACGCTACTGATTTTGCTCTTGCCTATGATTTTCCTTCTCATAGCTGTCAAGAGGAACTGCATGATAATTAGCCTTTGGGGGTTGTGTCATCTATGCAGGCTTTGGTATGTTTATGGCAACCTGATTGACTGCGATGGGTTTCGGTTGCATGGACCCAGTTTTGGCATTTTTGGGCCACTCTTTCTTGCATGGCTTGGCAATCTCGCCATCCTGTATCTTGATCTCCTCAATTATTCTGGCTTGCGCCAGGGCTTCCTCGAGAGTGGCATATTGTTGCAGCTACAATAGCATGGAGATCGACCTTAGGCAACTCTTCGAGAACATTTGGGTCAGGTCGGCCATGGGAGGGAGGTAAGGTAGCCTTGAAAGCAACGTCCTCCACCGATTTCCATAAGCCACCATGGTCTCTTCCTCATACTGCCTGAGGCTAGCTAGGTCACTTAATGATGCCTTCTTCTTGGTGTTGAAGGTGAAACATTCGAGGAACGCATCCACTAGCTGGTCTAGGTTGTTGATGCTATGCTTCGGCAACTAGGTAAACCAATCCGAGGTAGGGCCTACGAACGTGGTTATAAATGTTCTTAGAAGCAAAGCATCATTGTCCTGAATGCCAAAGCATTGACTCAAGAATCTTGTCACGTGCTCTTGGGCATCCTCATCCCCTCTAAAAATTGCCAATTGAGGCATTTTGAAGTGTTCAGGGTATGGGGGTGCCGACACTGAAGGATGCACAGGGTGACTACAGAGCTGGCATAAAGTGGGCTTTTGGGGCCCAGAAGTCTTGGTCTCCATAGACTCTAAGCGCTCTAGCAGTGCTTTGTATGCATCAAAATATTTGATCTCTTCCTCCTTGGTTTGTTCCCATTGTGAATTACGGGGAACTTGAGGCCTATGGAGGGGTAGCCGGATAGCGCCCCCTGCCTTGGTAGGGCATTTCAACCCGCTCTTCTTCTTGCTCGAATTCCTCATAGGCTTCTTGAGGAGTTCCTGGGCATGACCTATAAACATGGGTGGGTGCCCGAGGAGGGTGCCCATCATTGGTTCTGGGAGTGGTCTCCCGCTCAGGTCTAGGAGGTCTTGGAGGCAATGCTTGATAAGGTCATGGAGACCTGTCTCGTACCAAGGGGTTATGCCTCTCATAAAGCTCTATCTTATGTGTGTGAGGGGTTGGAATCCTCTCATGCATAGTGTTCTAGAGCAACTCATCCGTCTGACGTTGAATGTGCTCTTTGCTAAGATGGTACAGGTGCTCTAACTATTGTTGATCTTGCTCAAGCTGCATGATTTGTGCTTGGTGGGTGGTATGTTTGGCAAATGCCAAGTCGATTTGTTCTATCGTCTTAGGTCTAGGAGGCCTAGATGCCTCCCCTACATATCTATCTCGGTCATAGTGATCCGAGATCTCTATAGGTCGCTTCCCTCTATCGAGGTTAGCAGCATTCACCCGAGGCTCTGGCCTTAGTAGGTGATCCTGATAAATAGCAGGTGCAGAGGCGCATTGCTCCCACGTTGTGTATTGCTCTTGAGGAATATAGTGGTTTTCCTCATGCTCCCTTTCATATATGTGAAAGGGGCGGGCAGAGTTGGCTCACCCTGTCTGAAGAGCCTTGCGCTCTGGATTTGGCCTATTGTTTTTGATAGTAATGAGGGGTAGAGGAGGGATGATATAATCATGTGGCCCCTCCTTATGGACCTTATGTTGTTCTAGCGCTTCCTCGCATGGTGGCCACTCATAATGAGTGTCTAAGGGGGCCTTCCCGTGTATGTACTCCTCCTAAAAGGGTCTGTGTTGAATGGGAGTGCCCCTCGAAGGGGTGCCTCTATAGTCCTATTCCGTCATGGTATGATGTGGACTATTTTGTGGGTCAAGCCACCAAGGTGGTATGACCAAGTCCTTGGGGCTATAACGGAGGTGACTTGTGCCTCCTTGTACACTTTTCGCCGCTTCTGCCCGTGATTGGGCTTGGCTATGGGTGTACACCATGGTGGTGGTTTTCTAAGGGATACGTATGTTTTTATCTTCTTTACGATTTTTTATGCTACACTAAACAAAGGGGACCACACAATCAAAGAAATGATTATCTCATTTATAGATTAAAGGTGTGTCCTAAATCTGGTTTAGTGTGTTTTGATTTTTGTTGTGCAAAACCTTGTAATGAAAACATGCATAATGAGGGCTCTTATATCTCCAAAATGGTCGCCCCTTCAATATACCACTGCCAGGCCATTATACCGAACCTCTCAATATACCCGCCCTTACGTGAGGGAAACTATTGGTACGCGAGAGCAGAATAGTACGTGGAACATAGGCGGTACGAAAGGGGAATCACTCTATTTTTGACACCTACCATAGAAGACTTATCCTCATGCATGGGGAATCACCCCCACTACACTTGGTCAGCTTTCGTCAGGATTTACGTCTAGCAACAGTCACGATCAGGGTTATGTATGCAAAATTCAAGCCAAGGTGGTGATGAAATCCACCGTTGGTCTTGATCAAGTGTTGGGGTTTTAAGACCAACTCCTTGATGTTTATATTATCACATGGTGTGTGTGGTTCTTTTTACTTGCGCAAAGAAAGAAAACATGCAGTAAAATTTTCCATGCAAGCAAAGAAACAGAAAAATTATAGAAATAGGAAACAAAAAATTACATAGGGTGTTCAGAAAACCTACCTCTTCTCTGCCCACACCAGATGCCCCTGAGTTTCTGCTCAGAAACTGCACAGAGAGCTAATCATCCTGGGGTGGGATGAATAGTAGATCTGTATTCATCATAGGGTGGGATGAATATGTATTCATCCCGGGGTGACACGAATTCCAGTCTGTATTCGTCATAGGGTGGCACGAGTAGCAGTCCAACGCTTGAAGGATTAACACCTGCAAGAAAAACACAAGATTTTTGATCAAAAATTTGATCCCAATAGTAGGGGACAGAGTCCCACCATGATCACCACTGAAAGCATGTCTACGGAAGCACTGGCGTACCGGGTGTGATGCAAACAAAAGTAGATGTATTAAGGAAATGCTAAGTCCTACGAAGATGCGAAGAACTTAAAGTGCATGAAAAGGGAAAATGAACGAAATGAAATGAGATGTAAAGCAAAAGCAAAGGTGCAGCCTCTTTTATTAATCTTTCTTGAGATCAGGTTACAATACGTCTCCCCCATTTTCATGGGCTAGGAGCGTTCGATACAATTTTGTTACACCAACGGATGGTACGCTTCCCTTCGGGATCTTCCGCGTGCCCACATTCAAAATGGGTGGGCCAAACGTCACCACCACTTGCATGAGTGCATCTATCATTCCTTGCTGCCCCTCCGGTGTTGAGATCCTATGTACAGAGAAACAACAAATGATTAATAGCACATGCGGATGGAGGGAAACATGCAATCCCCAAGGCCTCCGGTTAATGCATACATGAAATAATTAAAATAGTGATCAAAACTTATCAGAATGAAATGAAATTTGGAAAGAAGCATGTAAACATCATCAGGGACACACTACAAAAATAACAGTCAAGAAATCTATTGTATATTTCTAATCGCTCCGGGGTGGGACGATTAGGACTGTCATAAAATGTACAAAAGTGACCTCCCAAATGTCCCATCCAGGGGCCTCCAAAACACCTGCAAACTTGGGGTTAGGCAAAATGGGGCATTTTGAGATGACCCAGAAGGTCGGATTTTGTATATTCTACCCATATTGCCCTGTATCTGAAAGCGCTCCCTGTAGGTTAGTAAAAGCGTAAAACCATGAAAACACAGTCAAAACAAGTCAGAATGCATTGAAATTTGAACCGCAGCATATATGAAACACACAAAACATGATGCAAAATAAATAGTGAAGAAATATACTATAGATTTCTAATCACTCTAGGGTGGGGCGATTAGGACTGCAATAGTGCGGGGGCGCCCGAGGGCAGGACGCCCACCGTTTGGGGCTTGGTTTTGACACCAA
The DNA here is from genome assembly GCA_028583015.1 of Wollemia nobilis. Taxonomy (NCBI): domain Eukaryota; kingdom Viridiplantae; phylum Streptophyta; class Pinopsida; order Araucariales; family Araucariaceae; genus Wollemia; species Wollemia nobilis. The sequence goes on from JAQPPZ010002883.1 coordinate 923,012, forward strand.
TCCACTTGGGATGGGTCCAAAACCTCCTAGGGGGTTGTGTCAGAAAATTGGGTGTGGGATTGTGGCCAATTGTTCGGGTTTTGGGTCCGGATTGCGCTCCTAATGTTCACCCAATAACCTCCCTTCCAAAAGAGAGATCAAGGATGTAGGAAGCACAATGAGGGTGAGGGTATAATTCGACAGCACTCCATTGCTCCAAATGCTCCTACTCCATCCTTTTTTGGGGTGAGAAGACTCACCATTTTATAGACCTGAGGGTCTCCTTTGAATGTGCATGTAGGGGCGCCACTTGGCCATCATGCCTTCCCTAGGGGAGAGAAGATTCCTCCCTGATTAAGGGCTCCATGACTGCCTCTATGACTGCCTCTTTGAGCTCAAAAATGCTCACTCGCACTCCCATGCATTGAAGGTGGAGTTGAGTGGTGGATCTGGGCTGCCATTTGTCAAGGTTTGACCTTTTGCCCATCAAACCTGCTATTCGCCCCACCCTGGAGCGATTGCTGCTAATCATCCCGGGGTGGGGCGAATAGCAATCTAATCATCCCAGGGTGGAACGAATAGGGAGCAGAGTGCTTGAAAGGTGCCAAATTGACCTCTGACCTTCCAAAACTACTTTGGGAGTGGTTAGGACCACTGTTTAACCTCTGGGGGCTGCCCTAGGGGCTATGTATGCCAATTCGGTCAGTGCTTGTCGTCACATAATCGGATTGGTGCTGTTTTGGTGTCTACAGTAAAGTGCAAACTAAAATAAAAATAGTACATATCAAGCTCCCAAAAACCAATTTTTAATTTAATCCTATCTACATCATGACACATAATTCAAACATACGCCAAATGCAATCACACACCAAAAAAAATCATATTTTTGAATACCCATTTTGCCCTTCTACAGTGAAAGTGTTGATGGTTTCCAAAAATAGTATACCCACAATGGAAAATTTAACAATCAAAGTTTTCTAAGTTACATCCTAATAAATCACAATTAGATAACATGCCAAATGAGGATAAAAAAAAAACAAAATCACACAATCGGATACCCATTTTCTACTTTTACGAATAAAATTCAACCACATTTCAAAAATAGTGCACAATCACTTCAAAAATAGAAAGTCAAACTACGAGACTATCCTACCCATCACTTAGTAAAACTACATTAAAAATTGGTCAAACCTAAAAAAAAAATAACACTTTTGGGTACCCATTTAACCGCTTTAACACTTTGTGTTCCAATTTCAATTAAAATTTACATAAATTTTAAAAATAACACGAACCCCCCTATTTCAAACTTTTCCAAAAAAAAAATTAAAAATAAAATACAATAGAGTACTTACTGATGGGTCCCCGCATCAAGCTCCAGTGCTAGTGCATCCTCTCATCATCTTGTTGCTCAAATAAATTAGCTGCAAGTGCTCTGCATCGCCAATTGTCACTCGCTCCTCACTCTCCAAGTTTGCCATCATCAAAATGACCCTCCATTTTTCCAAAAAGGTTTAAATACACCTAAAAACCCTAATTAGGTCCAATTTACCCCCCAAACTATGAATTAGACCCAATTCACCCCTGACCTATGAATTAGACTAATTTTCTCCCCGACCTACGAATCTACATCCAATTCACCCCTCGACCTACGAATTGAGCCTAAAAACCCTAAAATCACCCAAATTTGATTCCAAATCCTAGAAAACCTGTCTCTCTTATTAGCCATATGATTTTTCATCACTCTCATCATGCATTTTTCTTCTATCAATCGATTCATCATCACATCACCGCATTTCATTTACCTCATTTTTTATTCCTCGTTTGAGAGGGTATTCATATCCAAAAGTCAGCTTTGCATACAACTAAACATCCAAAATCATGGATATCGTATTTATCTACAATTTTTTTGTTGAAGATTATCTTATGATTATAATCTCAATCCCAACTAGATATTTTTTATATCACAAGAGTTGTGTGCAACAATGGAATGTCACTCTAACATTCATGATACATAATGAATGACACGTTTGAATAACCCATACACAACATTGGAGATGTCACTCTACCGTTCATGATACATAATAAATGACACATTTGAATAATCCATATGTTAACTAGCTCAAATTGTTTGACACTTGTCACCATGCACTCATAAATAAATCAAAAACAAAAATTTGAATAGGAATTTATTCTATTTGTACTTTGGACCATCTTGCATTGGTCACAAAAGCAAAATAGTCAAAAGTTACCCCCACAAGCAACCAGTATGACATCAAGAAATGTCATACAGATTCAGCAAAATCATCGTGTTGCATCCACAATCATCCATTTCCATTCATCGGAATTATTTTTCATTTTATCTTATTTATTTTTCTCTTATTTCCTCTCTTCTTCTCTTCTCTCCCTGGATCCCCAATCAATGTTGGATGGTCACGCTTCGAGCGGCTACATACCTTTGATTAGATTCCATTATTTTATTTTATTTCACTTGGATCCCTGATCAATTTTGTATGGTCATGCTTCGAGCAGCTACATAACTTTTATTGGATTCCATTCTCCTTATTTCACTTATCCCCTACACATCCCTTCACATTTTTGTATTAAACAATGTTTCACATAGTATAGTATAAAGAGGGGTAAAATGTAGACACCTAAAAGTCACACATAGCTACCTTTGCGTACTTGTAGATCCTTTTGGACACTTGTAGGTTTACATAGGCCATCCTAGATACCTCTAGGCTATTGTAGACTAGTGTATACTATTGTATATTTCCCTAGACCTACGTAGACCATCGTAGGCATGCATCGACTACTGTAGACATCCGTAGACTAGCGTAGATCACTCTAGATTACTATAGCATATCATAGACTTACATAGACCATTCCACTAGTTTATAGGTACAAAACCCTATTAAACTACCCAATCCACATCATAACCACATTTTATCTATCAAAGGACCACTTATTAATCACCTAAGACCACTTAAGCCCTTCCTAGACCAAATTAGGACCCCACAGGACTATTAGTTCCCATAAAGTCTTAATTAAAGTTAATTCAAATTCTAATTTTAAAGTGACTTCACTTAAAGTACACTTTTTGGATTAAAAAGGTTAATTAGGTTCCTAAACCCTAATTAGTCCTAATTATTCCCTCCCACATGTGTGTGCACTAGGTTAGTTAGGATATTTCTTAGGAAACCCTAACCTAACGCCAAATCTAAACTAAGAATCACCTAACCCTAGTAAATCCTAATCTCTCCTCACACATGTGTAATGATGAGATATTTCCTTAGGGAATGTGGGGATGACACCTCACAAACCCTAACCTAACCACCATAGAACCTGACCTTAGGGTTTAGTTCTCCTAACCACACTCCCTACACCTTAGGTTTATCTATAAATAGTGGACCTAACCCCTCATTCTACCTATCTACCCCATTTTAGTTGAAGTACATAAACTCTATCAAAATGCAACCAAAAGTGCAAGCAAGGACATCTGAGCTATACCAACAACATTACAACACTTGAGGAGCCCATACATGCAAGGATCTCCAGTAGAAAGTGCTTATAATTCAATTCACCCCACAACCAGTGAATCTAACACCAATTCACCCCCCAACCTATGAGTTGGATATACATGACTCATTTCACTCCAAATATATCAGGTAAGTTCTATTTGATGTTTTTATGAGGTTCTATGCAATTTATTTTAGTTTTCAATACATATTTTGAGTTGATTTATCTTTTTTACCATGGGGCCTGATTGAGGCAAGCCCCAAAATATATTAACTCTATTTTATAGGTCTACCACAAATGTAAAGAGGAAAAAAATAGCAAATATAACTAGCAGTGGTACACGTTATGCATGAAGCCCACCTACATTGAGGGACCCAAGAGAAAGCATCAGATTCATTGTATATTTGTGAAAGAAAATGTATCGATCTAAAAAGCATACACCTAACTAGTGCATCAATTGATATCGAGTATTAAAGCAATAAAGAAATTGACAACAATAAATTTAACAAGAAATAGGATTTCATTTTATTAAAACTTTGTCAAATCCCGATTACATATACGTCCCTCTTAGGGATACTCAATTTTGATACAATTAATACAATATTGAAGACCCTCTAAATGAGGGGGTGGTGTAATCCGTAGACTCTTTAGAAGGAACACGAACTGCTCAAGGCCAAGGATAGCCTTCTTCTCCATGATTGGAGGCATATGCTGCCTTGAATGCCTTGAAAATGATTAGGTCCTGTAAACCCTGCATTCAAGAAACAACAAGAAAGGATTAATAACAAAGGAGGCCTCTCTTGATGAGGCTTTTGATGGAAAATTGCATAAATTGATGATAAAGAAAGCAATAAAGCATGTAAATCTATGAAGATATGCAAGAAATCATCAAATTACTATAAAACATATAAAGAAAGCATGAAATATAACAATTAGGAAGCCTAATTAACCATTAGAACTTGAAAAGCATGAAACTAGTCTAAATTGACAATTGCAAGGAAATGGAAGCAAATCTACCTCTAAATCCTAGAATTAACCGGTCAAATGTCTGCTAAAATGTTAATCTATGCTAGATTAAGCTAATTGCATAACTAAAAATATAAATCTAATGCTAAAACAAAGGAAATCAAGGATCAAACCCTCATCATGGGTCTGTGGCGTAGTTGGCACTGTTAGCCATGATTGACAGCCATGACTGAGGTGCAAATGTCTTTGCTCTTGTAATCAAGGCTTGGATCTCCAATTTCCTCCATGGAATTGATGATCAAGGGTCACCTCTATGTCCTCTGATGGATTGGTGGTTGAATTTGTTGAGATTCACATTCGATTGGCTTGATTGTGTGATTATGCTTCCTAGTCCTTTGAAAGCTCCATTGATGGATTCATGCTTGTCACTCCACAATTGGGCAGCATTTCGACTCTCCTCAAGGGGTTATCAATTTGCTATCCATTTTGATAGAGCTTCGCTATGTTCAAATGCAAACTTTCTCCAGACTTCTCCCCAATTTGGAGGGGGGTCTTATAGGACTCCTAATCTCTAATCTTGGCTTGCTTGGGAAGCCAAGATCAAGATCCAAGAGGTTGGATCAATTGGGAGGAAAACTCTCAAAGCTTCCCCACCCAAAACCATTTGAATCTCCATTGCCTAGGCCATTGTAACCAAATTTGGCTTGGCCCGAGATTCAAAATAGTTTTGATGCTAGCCATGGCTCTGAGGTATGGCCAACTCTGTTAGCCATGGGTGTCAATCATGGCTAAGGCTGAGTTAGCCAACTCTACCCAAATTGAGTGGTTAAAACCACTACTTCACCTTGGAGCTATCCAAGATCATTCATATGGTCTATTAGCATGTCCCATATGAGTAGTCACCTCGACATGACATATTTTAGGTGTCTACAGATGCCCCTTTTGGGATGCATTGTGAGAATGAACAATGTTGAGCAAAAATAGACCTCCTAAAATGATGTCATAGGTTGAATGATGATCATTGATCTGATCAACATTAGATGCCCAATCCTACCAAAGGATACACATCTTAGAATCATTGCTTCCAACTGAGGGAAGGCTTAAATTTGCAAAGCTTTTGCAAGCTCCAACGGTGATCGGGTAGCTTTAGTGCTACAATAGTACCGATAGGTGGAGAGCTACTAACTTAACTATCATAGTTGCTTTTTTCCCCAACAAAGGGTAAGCTTATGATAGTCATTGGCAATGATTCATAAGACGAACACAATTTGACAAGATCGAGTGATCTCCTATTGAATTTGATTATGATAATTGATATTATGACTACCCCCTCAAGCGACGAGTCGATGAGGGTAGGACAATTGAATGAAGCGACGAGTCGCTTGACCACAATGAGTGATTTGAACAATTTAAGATTTTAGCACTTTGATATTACTTGGCAAGGCCTAATTCAGCCATGATTGCAACTATTAATAGTAATTGTACATCTCTATCCCATGGAGCAGTTCGACCACAATGGCCTTCTTAGGGAATCAAGATGATAGCAATTCCAATTAGGCTTATGTTGAATCATAATGTTTGATGATCTGCTAAAAATATCATAGAAGAATTGAGATAAATACCTCATTCCCGTGGGGCAGTCTAGCCATTGTGGCCTTCTTAGGGATTGAAGTGAAGCATATCAATTCAACGATGACTAATTTACCCCAAATGGCCTTATGGTAATTTACTCATCTTGCCGGATTGCATGGATCGCAAGTCGCTACAACCGCCAAGTGTATAGGGTAAATAACTGGATACGAGGCACATTTGAATTTTTGAATTATTTGAATTTTTTGTTATTTTTGAAAATTTTGAGGGTTTTGCACCATTAGATATTTTTGATTTTGCATTTTGAAGCCCCTCATGGTGAAATTTTGAGGGTATCTATGTCTAGATGCTAGCCATGGTGTCAGACATAGCCAATTTTTGCAATTTTCTTAGCCATGGCTCTGACCCACGGTCGAAAAACCCTAATTCTATGCCCACGGTTGCCAGGCATGGCTGAGGGAAAAATTAAAAATATAAAAGAAAAATCTATCATTTTCAATTCATTATTTTCCAATTCGTTGCACTATCCAGAGAGCTCTGAGAGGAGAAAGTGACATTTTGATCCGAAATGCTACCAAACCATACACTCACCCTAACCGATGGCTGACCAACCAGAGGCATCTTCTAGTGGTGGAGTCGGTGCTACTAAGGTAGCATCACAAACCATCATTTATTGCATTTACCAAATTAAAATGAACCTCATTAATTAATGGGTTAATTGAATCAAATTAAACTATCGGTAATGAACCACACCATAGTTAGATTTAGATTAGGTTAGATTAGATGGGTGGGTTGTTAATTTTTGGGTTTTTCGAGATGAGAAATGACCCCAAAAAGGTCATTTCTCTTAGTCATGGGTGGCAGAGCATGACTCCCAATTGGAAAATTGGGGGCCATAGCTATTATCCATGGGATTCAAATCCCAATGGTCAAAAATTTGACCATTGCTACCGACCATGGGTCCCAACCATGGTTAACCCACTTTAGGAAAAATTTTCAAATTTTTTAATTTTTTTGAGTTTTTGTCCAATTTAATTGAATATTTTTGACTTTTTGAAGTGTTTATGAATTTTTTTATCTTTTTGAAGATTTTTTTTTGAATTTGTTTAACTTTTTTAGGTCATTTTTTGATGTTTTTGATTGATTTTATGTATTATTATTTATGTCTCTCTTCAGAATTTGACCACGAGGGTGAGGGAATCAGATATCCTTCATACCCTTTACAATGGCCTTAATGACACTGAGCGGGCCTAGTTTAGAGCCATAAGATTTGGCTACATGCTATGACTTCCATCTATCAGAGCTGACCAGGCTTACATGACCGCTTTGGCCCATCACTGGGATGCGAGGACCAACACCTTTCACCTACCCACAGGTGAGATTACTATCACTTTAGAGGATGTCTACCACATCTTCCAGATCCCGATTGATGGTGAGGCCATCACATATTCACCCATAGATGTGAAGGATGAAGTGTTCCAAAGGATATTTGGTACCAGGAGTGATGAGGCACAGATAGACTCAGACCATGGTGGGGTCCACATCGAGTATTGGTACCATGAGAATATATTCTCATGATGGGTAGCTATACTCATGCACTTGATAGTCCAGATTGTGCTTCCTAACACATCAAGAGTGAGGTTCCCTTGGAACCTCTTAGCTAAGACCCAAGATGTGCTAGCGAGCAACACTAGAGAGCCATTGATCCTATCCTAGGGGAGCACTCTACTTGCATAACTCTATGATGAGTTATATAAGATCACACAGAGGAGCCACATGGGAGTCGACTATAGTCTCCTACTATAGATTTGGGTATGGAAGCACATCACAATTGAGCACCCCATGGGACTACCACTCTAGATTGTCAACATTGCTGAGGAGAGCCAATGCTATACTACATGTTGGCCTTGAGAGTCCAAGGGATTTAAGAGTAGGACTCAAGTAGGGGATATGTAGTACTACATTGATCAACTTGCATGACTATAGCCTAGGTAGGTGCTATGGAGGCCCTACATGGATTACCCTACATGGGAGGAGGTAGATAGGTACCTGAGGAGGACTCGATATGATAGATGGCTTCTCGAGTACAAGCTCGAGATACGAGAGTTCTTCTACTTCTCCCATGTGACTAGGTAGTTTGAGATTTTCTAGGATATTCCTCTACTCCCACTATCTACCACCACCTTAAGGTAGAGAAGGACTTAGCATGGCCTTATGTGACTCCACTAGGGGATGAGGATGATGATTTCCAAGAGTATAGACTATCAGATGTAGGGACCATAATAGACTATGATGCCTAGTGGACTACCAGGTTATGGTGGGGTGATGGCCCACTAGGTAGACCTATAGATGGTGTGACAATAGTAGAGGTAGATGAGGCATATCCAGAGGGAGTAGATCCTCATGGGTGTAGAGTGCACCAGTGGATAGAGGGTGGATGGGGTGAGGGTGCAGTCATAGAGGAGGGCTTAGAGAGGAGGAGGGTAAGGAGGAGCTAGATGATGAGGTATCATAGCTTAGAGCCTAGGTTGCTAGCTTACAGACATGGGTAGGGACCCTCTAGATATAGATTTTAGAGAGGGATACTTCTATGGCTACTCTATAGGCATAGTTGAGAGTAGTACAAGATCAGCTAACATAGGGATAGGAGCAGTGGTAGGGATACCAGGAGGAGAGGACTCTTCACCTAGCATAGATTGAGAGTGTCACTATAGCTCTAGAGAAGATGACACTTGAGTGAGATCTTGCATAGTCTCAACTAGAGCTCAAGACTCATGAGAGGGATCTAGAGAGGAGTGCATGAGGTGAGCCCTCAACTCCATAGGCTACTCTTGTGGCTCTAGATATATAGGGATGCATAGGTTTGGATCCAGATGTAGAGATTAGGAGGCTACAGGCTATCATCTAGACCCATATCAATTGGTATGCATTAGATGCTTCTCATATCGCTCACTTAGAGGGAGAGGTCAAGCTACATGGGGGTAAGATTCTAGAGAGGTCCATAGATCCAAGGACCCAAAGGACTCAAACATGAGAGACAGGGTAGTCTTCAGCTCGTTCTAATCATAGGACTCATCGGATAGAGAGATCCTTAGGCACTAGCTCTAGGTGGACTCACAGAGAGGGTGTAGGTGATGGAGGAGCCTCATAGGTAGGGGGCATAGGCACTACCTAGTACATATCTTGATAGATGTTTGTACCATTTTTGAGTGTAAGGTCGAGGACCTACATAGTTGTAGCCTAAGGAATTTTGGACATATGCCTATGTACTTTTTGAGACACACACACACACATATATATATATATATAAACATTTATTTATGACTCATTATATGTGTAGATTTATTTATTTTATGTTTATGAGATGCATATGGATGCAATGCTTATATGTTATGTTTATTTGATGCTATATGATGTGATGTATGGATGACATGCACTAGCTAGATGATGGATGTATGACTAGATATTGTGATCTAGATGTGTAGATGGACTACTATGATGTATGCATATGTGGATGCACTATTTGATGTTAAATGCATGTTTAATTTAATTTACTTGTATGCATTTAATTTATGATGCTATGATATGATGAATGCAATGTATGTAATGCATTATTTACATGATGATGATCTAATGTAAATGAACATGTATGCTTTAATCACTTAAAACATAATGAATGAATGCAATATGAGTTAACAATCTAATGGATGACACCACAGAATGTATAACAATCATGAATGTAATTGATATATCTTGTCATAAGAATTAATCAATTAAACATCCATATGTGAGATGAAATGATGTATTGTTTCTATTCATAAGCTTTTGTAAGTTAAAAAATATGCATAACATAGTCAGTGGCCATCTAAATATCATTGTTGATATCCATCCGGTATCTAACCTATGTTATGGACACCCCTTAACAAATAAACTCTCATAAAAAATTTTGATAATTAAATTATTGAAATGAGTTGTTGCTATTTGGGAATTTTTGAGGTTTTCCATGAGACTCAAACACCCTAGTTGACTTATCAAAAGTTGTATAATGACTATACTAGACTTCTGAAAGATAAAGTTTTTGCTATGAAAGACCAAGCTATTCATTACCCCTGTGTGTGCAAATGAATATATTAGATGAGACATAAGCATACCCCAATGCTAGGTGGGATTCATTCAGCCCATTGTTGTATTGGGGATCCTCAAATGTCCACCTGATCCTAGGTTTGGACTTAGTTAGACTAGACCACTAGGCAATACAAGCCACCTAAAGCTAGCTCATTTGTAAATTGCTTAGACCTACCCCAATGTCAGGCGAGATTCATTCAGCCCATTGTTGTATTGGGGATCACCCTATGACTTTTGAGTATTGACCATTCCAGGGATTCAAGTTCACCCCCTTCTTTTCTTCAATTTATTGGGATACTTGCTCATATATAGTGATAAAAATCACTATTTATTTTGTATTTTGTTTTTCTTTTTGTTTTGAGCAAGGGATTTGATTTGATTTTAGGATTTTGCTCCTTTTATGTAAGCAAGGGATTTCTTTGGGTAGGGGGTAAACTTGTCCTTTTTCCAATGACCTCTACTCTAGACCATTGTACCTCAAAAAATGAGCAAGTAACAAAACCTTTCACTTAAGGTGACCTAGGACCACTTTGTAGTGTTCATCCTTCCTTACCCTAATTAGGATTGTTAATGTGTTTGATTAGTGATGGGATTATGATATGCTAAGTGCTATCAAAACTAGACCTCATCTACAAAAGCAAAGCAAGATTTCTACTAAATTTTGAGAAGACCACTAGGTATGGTTGAATGACCAAAAAACCCTAGTATATTCTTCATAGCAATAGGAGGGGTTGTGTTGAGAAACACAATTACTCACAAGGGTGATGGATGATGATAATGCATAGATGCATGATTGAAATACAAACATGGTGTCATTTGTAAGATTGCAAACACAACCTATCCTAATGCAAGTGCGATGGATGGAAATGCCTAATGCAATGCAATTAAATGAAATGCATGTGCAAAATGAAAATGCATGATGCAAATGTTTTTGAATTTTGAAGTTTTGCAATATTTTTAGATTTTATTGCTTTTTGATTTTTATGGATTTTGAAAATTTTCCATATTTTTGGATTTTTGAATTATTATGTGTGGAACACCTTAAGATGAAGGATGTTGAGAGGTTCAAGCTCTTCAACACCTTCAAGTGATGTCAGGTGATATGTTCTAGGTCCAATATGCTCTGAGATGATATAAGGACCTAACCAGTTAGCCATAAATTTATCTCGCAAGTGCGGTGACAGGTTTGAGTTATGTTGGTTCTCTTTCAACACAAGATCACCAACCTTAAAGTCTCTCAAATGGACTTTATTATTGTAAGCTCATTTTAAGCGCTCTTGATAAACATGAAGATGCTCAAGGGCATTCATATGATGTTCATCAAGAAGCATCAATTGATCAAGGTGAGCTTGTCATGCAGTGTCATCATCGATGAACTCTTTCAATGTGATGCGCAACATTGGAATCTCCAACTCTAAGGGCATAATGGCCTCAATGCCATATACTAGTAAAAATGGGGTTGCCCCAGTGGGCATCCGTATGCTAGTCCTGTAAGCCCATAATGCAAGGGGCAGTTGGATGTGCCAATATTTGTGGTTTTCTTGTACCATATTTTTCAAGATGGCTACCATTATCTTATTTGAAGCCTCAACTTACCCATTTTCCTATGGATAGTATGGAGTCACAAAACTATGTTGTATATTGTACTTAGATGTTAAAGCCTTCATAATTTTGTTCTTGAATGATGTTCCATTATCCAATATTATCTTGGATGGTATCCCAAAATGACTAATGATATTGTGAAGTATAAACTCTATAATACGTGCTCCAGTTATCATTGTTAAAGGGATTGCTTCCACCCACTTTGTAAAATACTCAGTAGCCATTATAATAAATGTATGTCAGCCCGATGATGGGGGAGAGATCTTACTGATTAGATCTAAACCCCACTGAGAAAATGGCCAAGCCGCTTGAATGGGCTGTAAGGCCTATGATGGCAAGTGCATAAGATTAGCATGATGCTGACATTTAATGCATTTCTTGACATACGCGATGCAATCCTTCTCCATAGTGGGCCAATAATAACCCATTCAAAGGATGCGCTTGACAATGGCCATGCCACTAAAATGGCCATCGCATGTACCATCATGAGCTTGCAAAATTGCCCAAGCTGATTCTTGGGGCTCAAGACAATGAAGGAGAATTCCATCATAGCTTCTACGATACAAGATATCTCCTAGCAAGACATACTTTATCACTTTCTATCTGAATGTGCATTTTGTGGCATGTGATAATCCCTAAGGGATTAAACCAAGCTTGAGGAAGTCATGTAATTGTGACATCCAATCCTGATAAGCTTCTACCTCAACTGACAAGATGACTTGTTCCCCTAGCATTTCGTTGTGCATGAATGCAGACTAGGATACAACCTTGTGGTGAATGGTGGTGCCATTCCCCGTAGGACCCTGCGAGATCAAAGACCCCCTAGGATGCCTTCTTGAGAAAGTCTCTAGCTTTATAGAACCACTCATGGTTTGGTTCTATATGAATCATGTTGACTGATTCCTTGTTATCAAAAGCCTCACGTTGCATCACGGCATGTGATAGCATCTTTACATGAATGGTAGTAAAATCGATAGATGGATTCTGAGGGATTAAGGATCCCAAAGATGCCATAGTGTCTATGAATCTATTTGATGAATGAGGGATTGCCTCGATGTCGTACCACTCTAGCTGGGCTAGATAAGTGTCAGCAAGATCCTTGTAAGCTTTCAAGATGGGACACCTACATTGAAAAAGTCCCTTCACTTGATTGACTATGAGAAGGGAATCACCAAAGATATTTAATCATTTAATCTTCATGGTGATAGCTATTTGGAGACCCAATATTAGGGCCTCATATTCAACATTGTTGTTGGTACAAGGAAAGTCTAACTTAAATGACAAGGGCATTGGAGCACCTTGTGGCATGAAGAAGACAATTCCTGCACCACCCCCTTGCTCACACTTTGAACCATCGAAGAACAAAGTCATGTCAACTTTGTTATCTGGTTCTTTGGGTTTGGGTGCTTCTGATAATGCAAATACTGCATCATCAGGAAGCTCTATGGTGAGAGGCCTACTATTCTTGAGAGGCACCTCTACCAGTTGATCAGCTATGACCTATCCCTTGATGGACTTTTGGCTGATGAATTCCAAATCAAATTCTATCAATAGCATGATCCACTTTGTAGTACGTGTATTATGATATGTCTTGCTCATCATATACTACAAAGGATTTTGTTTGGATATTACATACATCATATGACTTAACATATAATGATGCAACTTCTTCATTGCAAACACTACTACTAAACACAACTTCTCCATGTATGCATACCCGAGCTCATAACTCACCAAGGTGCGACTGATGTAATATATCACTTGCTCTTTGTCTTGCATATTCTTTTGGGCTAACATAGTTCCCAATGCAAAGTTAGTAGTTGATATATATAGTAAAAAAGGTACATCTAGTCTTGGTGGAGCTAGCACTGGCGACGTTGCTAGGTATTGCTTAATTTTAGTGAAGGTCGCTTGATAGTCCTCATCCCAATTGAATGGGACCCCCTTGTGTAGTAGTCGATTCATGGGTCGATATTTATCTGATAATTGTGTGATAAATCACTTTATGGATGCTACTTTGCCCTGTAGGCTTCTTAGCTCTTTGATATTTATGGGAGGATGCATTTCTAATATGGCCTTGACCTTCACTAGGTCAACTTCGATCCCTCATTTTGAAATGATGAATCCCAAGAGCTTTCCTAAAGTTATGCCAAATACACACTTCTTGGGATTCAACCTGACATTATGCTCTATCAAGCGATCGAAGACCTTCCTCAGGACCTCTACATGCTCAGAATGTAGCAATGACTTTGCCAACAAGTCATCGATATAATCTTCTAAGATCTTATGCATGTAGTCATGGAAAATGTATGTCATGGCTCGTTGATATGTGGCACCAATATTTTTAAGGCCGAATGGCATAACTTTATAACAGAATATTCCCCATGGCATTGTGAATATGGTTTTATGTTGGTCTTCGACTTTAATCCGAATTTGATTGTAACCAAAAAAACCATCCATAAGGGAGAGCATCTCATGACCTGCAGTTGCATCTACAAGAGCATCTATGTTGGGCAATGGGAATGAATCCTTTGGTGTTGCCTTGTTGAGGTCTCTAAAATCCATACAGATACAGATCCTTCCATCAAGTTTTCCTATAGGTACCATGTTTGATACCCATTCTAGATAGTCGATGGAGATAATGAACTCTACATCCAACAACTTATGTAGCTCATATTTAACCATTAAAGTGACTGTTGGATGCATCTTCCTGAGATTCTGCTTGACAGGTCTTTTAGAGGGGTCTAGCAAAAGGTTATGAGTAACCAATTTTAGATCTAGTCCCAGCATATCCTTGTATGTCCAAGTGAAAATGTTAGGTCTCTCTTTCAGTAGAGGGATGAGTATGGCATGCTCATCAGGAGATAGACTCTCTCCAAATTTGACCTTCTTAGGATTAATAGGATCATTGCTGATATCCACATCGAAGGTCTCCTCTACTGACATGTGTGATCCCTCCTCAAGATGGTGAGGTATAGGAATCAAGTGGATGTCATCAGTTGGGTTTAAAGGTCCTACATCAAAATTTCCCTCAATGTGATAAACATCATGTGCATAACCTAGTGCAAAATGAAAAGGTTGTAGCATTTCTTCATTAGGGAAGAAATATTTAGGCTCTAGTGGTGAATCAACGTGATCCCAATCAATAGCATCTACATTCAGATACAATGGTTTGGAAGGGTTGATTGGATTGCAAAGTGGAGTGGTCAAATCAATGGAGATCATATTGATGGAATGGATTAGATCTCCAGGACCATATGTGTGTGACTCTACATTGATATAACTTCCATCCCCGAGATGTGGCTCTGGGGGTATGGGGATCTCCAGATCCAATCTATGAATAGACTCAAAAATGGGATCACTTGGCTCAAGGAGTTGCATGTATATTGGTGGATCAGGGAAGACTATATGATAAATCATATCCAAATTGGGTGGTCTCCCTATGAGGCATGGGCCAGGATAGACTCATCGATACATCTCATCGATGTCAACCGGCTCATGATGATGGTGTAAATAGTGAGGCCCAAGATAAGCTCTCTTAATCTCATCCTCATCATCACTATCATATATGAGTCCTTCACCCCTATCGACTGGAATCAGGTGATTAGCAAGATGAGGCCCAAGGTAGGCCCACTGTTTCATCCTCATAGTCACTATCAACCATGAAGAATTCCTCATTCTTACCCATTTGCTCCATGGGTAATAGATGATATAAATTTAGAGGGCCTAAGTAGGCCAACTCAGTTTCATCCTCATATCATTCATTGTGTGAGGATTGCTCATCATCATCTATCCTAGAATCACAATCGAGTCCATCACTTTTGATAATGGACTCTGCTTGCACTTCCTCAGAAGCAACTTCTAATTTAGTATCTATTGCTATACCTAGATTCTAGATCTGCATACCTATGTCATCGATAGCTTCATGACTTTCATTGTCCAAGTCGGCTCTTGGATTGTCTCCTTGATTTACCTCTACCATGATGTGCTCATGATAGATATCTGGTGGTGCTTTTGAGACATAGGTTACCAACCTATTACCCCTTTATAGATAAGAAGGGTTAGGGTGATAAGGATTCCAATCCACATCATCCCCCAAAGTGAGGTTCAGATGATCTAAAGATGCTACTAGGAGCTCATCCTATCCTCGGATATGATAGCCTAACCCAAACCTATCAGTTGGTAGTTGATACTATGGTTCGATGGGAACTTGGTGCCCCTACTCAAATAAGCCCAAGCCATAACCATGCCAATGGTAATGTTCAAAATAGCACAAGGCGAATTTAGGGTTAGATAGATAATGAACATTCACCATGAATGGTTCATCATCATCCTCATCTATGGGCATGCAATTTTTTAGTTGATCAAGCCCTCCATAAATGAAGTTTGTTTGGTTGGGTGGCACCCCTAGTGGTACCACCATTCCCATGGGAAAGTGATGGGCTTGAGGTCGGCCCATATCCTATGTAGTTTTGATAAATGGTATGAACATCACATTCTACATGATATATTCTGCTAATCCAGGATTAACCAAATGTATGGTCACCTGTGGTGCAGATGACCCTACTGAAGATGTAGGTGAGGTAGGTTGAGGTGCCTCCTCGACTTGATTTTGAGCATCCCCTTCGTCCATGGGACTAGGACCCTCGATAGTTGCTTCTTTGGGCTTTTTCTTTGACTCTTTCTCACCCAATTTTACCTTAAGCTTCTTATCATTCCTAAGCACTTTGGATGTCGTAGGTTTAGTCGAAGCTATTGTTGTGTGCTCTGATAGCTGTGGTGCTACCATGGAAGGTCCTGCACACACTCCTTTTAATTTACCTTCTAGATGTTTGATAGGTGATGTCGATCGTATATCCAGATGCATTGAGGGGAGAATGAAATCCCTTGATAAATCAGCTAGGTTCACATATTTGAATGGCTCTTCGTTAGAAGGTACCATGTGAACTTGTCCCTCATGTATATATTTTATACATTGATGTAAGATCGAGGGAACACAATGCATTTCTCTAATCCAAGGCCTCCCCAAGAGGATGTTATACTGCATGGCACCTTCGATCACATGACACATCATAGGGATGGTCTTAAGTCCAACCTAAATTGGAAGAACTATAGTACCTACCATTGAGCATAGCGCATCATTGAATGCTCTCAAGGTGAAAGTAGAAGGTACAATATGTGATTTTGGCAACTTCAGATGTGTCAATGCCTTGGTAGTAATTATGTTGATTGATGACCCTGTATCAATCAAAACCCATTTGAATGGTGTGTGATTTACACATGCAATTATATGTAGCGGTGGGTCCGCTATAGTAGTGGAGACCATCTTAATCTCGTGATCATTAAATTGAATGACCGGTTCACTACACTGTTGCACATGTCCCATGAAGTTTGTAAATGCTTCAGGGTCCTAGGACTGAACTTTGATTGATCTTAGAATATCCATGAGTATCTCCCTATGCTTAGGAGACTACTAAATCAGTTCATATATTGACAACTTCACTGGAGTTGTCTATAGGCTTTGAACTAGCCTACTCCTAATGGTCACCATCGATCTAGTTGGTGGGCCTAGAATATTTTGAGCTGGCCTTTGCTGAGGTGCAACATGCACTCTAATTGGAGCTGGAGGTGGATTTGGATGCTCATACCTCCCTTGTCTTGTGACAACATTAACCATACCGATGAATCCTTGAGTTGGTGGTTCAACTCGCACTTGATTCACATGACCAACATTGTTCCTCGATGGCTCATGATTTGGTAAGGGGTTCTTGAAGATCCCCATATTTTGGTTGTCTAGAGCCTGAGGGTTGTCCATAGTTAGCTCACCTCTTTCGATCATGTTTTGTACTACATGTTTAAAACTCCAACATCCTTCGATGTCGTGTCCTTTCACCCTATGGAAAGCGTAATATAGATCATCCCTATACCCCTTTGGCTTGGGCTGATTAGGGTCTATTAACTTGATCTCTGGTAAGTTTAGGGCCTTGGCCTCGCATAATTGATGGAATATCAATGTCATCAATTCTGAAAAAGGTGTGAACTAGCGAGGTGGGTGTTGTTCTTTATTCTTACCCTTCTTATTATTATTACATTGATCATACCACGTAGGAGGAGGTTGGGCTTGATAATTTTGTTGTTACCCCTTATCCCCTTTCTGAAGGTTTAACACCACTTGGTTTACATGGGCCGGCTTGGCCTGTTCCTTTTGATTATGGGTGTTATTTTTGTTCCATTCCTTCTTGTTTCGAAGCTTCAAGTTACCCTCCTATAACTTGATGTCCTCTATTACCTTGGCTTGCACCAAGGCCTCCTCAAATGTTTGATACTATTGCAACTATAGTAGTAATGAGATGTGCTTCACACAACTCTTGGTAAACATCCAAGTTAATTCTATGGTCAGAATGGAAAATGGCAACTTTACCATTATCTTTCTCCATATTTTACCATAATCCATGATCGACTCATCATCATGTTGCATTAAAGTAGCCAGATCAGATAGGTTCACCTTCTTCTTGATGTCGAAGGAGAAGCATTCAAGAAATGCATTAGCCAACTATTCAAAGCTAGTTATGTTGTGCCTCTTAAGTTGATTAAACCACTCTCGAGCAGGGCCTGAAAGGGTTGTGATGAATGTTCTCAACAATAGAGCATCATTGCTTTCGATCTGAAAGCACATGTCCATAAAGCTCGTAACATGTTCCTGAGCATCCTCCTCACCTTGAAACTTCTCCGATTTGGCATCTCGAAATGCTCGGGATACACTAGAATGGGCACGGAAGGGCATAGAGGTTCATTATGAATCTTGTTCAAGGTCAGATTTTGATAAGCCATCCCTTGCTTCTCTATAGCTCAAACCTTGTCTGCCAAGGCCTGATAGGCCTTCGAAGATAGAATTTCCTCTTCTCTAAGAGGTCATTGAGGAGCCTTTGGAGGTAAATTATTCTTTGAACGAGGTGGAGGACTAGGCTCATCCTCCACATCTACTAGGGAGATCTCAGGATATTCCTATTCTTGATCATCTCCTGCTTCTTCTTCATACTACATACGCCCATGATGTTCCAGTGCTTGGCCATTGCATTGTTTTGGACCATGTGGTGAGTATGGTTCTCAATATGTTCAAGGCACAAATCAGGCTATGAAGTAGCTCGTCTATGAGTGCACTCCCTATATTCACTATGAGGGGGTAAATTGGCCCGAGCCAATCGATCCTCTCACTCAGCACACTCCTTTTGATCAAGGATGCATTGTTCACGCATGCATTGCTCAAAAAGATGTTACCTTAGAAACCTCTATCTCTGAGTATCCTCATTTTTGAGGTGCTCACGCTCTGCACGGACATCCTCCAATTGATCTTGGAGAATCTACTACCATTGTTTTGACACCAATTTCTATGATCGATCTATAAGATCGGTCGTGTGTAGTCTCCGGTGTACTCATTCTATCCGAGTAGCTTTATCGGTATGACCTCTGACAGACTAGTTTACCATGCTCTTACCTTTGTCTATGTAGATGGCATTCATGTTCTAGTGTTGTCTATACTCTATGCCCACATGGGTCGATGGGGCAATTATACTACGAGAATGCTTGGAGCATTCTCCTAGCTCTCTAATGGTCCGAAATGTGCTCTCACTATGAGAACTCATAGAATGAGAATGCACAACTGAGGGTTTATACCCTAGCTACCCTAAGACTCTATCTAGACCATCCAATTGCCTAGTGCGCCATAGCTCATGTGGTGGCATACCATTGACTCCAACCTTAGACATATCAAATGTGAACTTGCTAGGTTCATTATTTTTTGGAGTCTATGAGGGCCTATGCCTTGAAGCAGCCCTCTCTTCCTACCCCTGAATGGGTAGATTTTCTACTTATCTATTTTGAATTGATGGGGGCCTTGAGCCTCCCTTATCTCAAGTACAGATGGGCACTAACTTAGTTATAGTTCCTTCCTCAATGATGTACTCTTCAATAGATCCAGTGGATCCATGAGGTGTACGATCATGATAAATGCTCCCATGCTCGAAGGGCCTATGTTGGGATCTTCCATACTTAGATCTATCTCATGAGGCATGTGCATTGCCTCCTCTAGGTGGGGTATTCTGATGAGAACCCCTGCACATAGAGTTATCCCCTCTAATGCTCATCGAACATCATCCAGGAGGATCTTGTGATTGAGGGTTCTTCACATTATGTTGTGAATTGGGTGGAGCCTCGATTTGACCTTGGTTCTATGTTGAGATCGATCTCTCCGTGTGACAACCATGATGTGGTATTATCTCTGTAGCACCCTAAAATTGGCATAGTTAAACCCTTAGTAAAAAGATAAAAATTTGAATTTTAACCCCGAAACCGCCCGTTAACCGCTCACCCCATTTTTCATGCCATTTTTAGGAGTTGTTTTGACCGTTGGACGATATCGTCGCCGATCAGACGAAATCGTCCCAGATCGGACGAATTCATCTGGAACAGAACGTCCAGACGATTTCATCCCAAAACCAAATTTTCATAATTAGCTTCTATTTCAACAGCCTCTCCAACTTGGGTAGAAGCGTGTCTGCATAGTTGGAGATTCCTCCATTGGAGATCTCCCAGATTGGGATGATCCCCAACCTCCTAACCTCCCCCTAATCCTATATAAACTAGGATTTTCTCAGTTTATCCCCCTGACTCCCTGGATCCCCTGCCTGGCTCTCCTCCTAACTCTTTCCCTGGTTGATTTTCCCTACCATTTAAGCTTTGCACTCATAGTTCTAAGTTTTCATTACAGGTTTTCACTATGCTTCAGCTGGAGGAAGCTCGGATCGTCGCAAGTGATTCCAGATGATTTCGGACGATCCTATCATAGATCGGCGATGATCTCGTATGATTGGAGGTGATCTCGACTATAGTCCATATTGGGGGCAATCAGAGCCCTGAGTTTGCATTTCTCATCTTCCTTATTTATTTTATTATGCATTAGCTTGATTATTTTCATTCTACATCCTGGAGTTCACCTCATTTTAACATAAATGCATGATAAAGTTAAAATAAGTTATTAAAACAATGCATTTCCTTTAATTTGCTATCCAGATTTATCAGTTAGGCATTTATACTATCATTTCTATCATTTTGCATTATTCTTGCAGTAGCATTTTTGGTTTTTGGTGTCTATTTCTATGATTGCAGGTTTCTGACGAATTCGGCTGATGAATTCGTAGATCGACGATGATCCTGTCTGATTTCAGATGATCGCCTATAATCTGGGATGATTCTATACAATTGCAGATGATCCTATCATATTCGAGATGATCTGGACTCCTACAAGCTTCAGAATCTTCATCAGACATCCGAAATCAGGTGCATTCTTTCTTATTTAGTATATTCCTGGTATTTAGGATTCATTCACGCTTTATGTATTCATATAAATCGGCATTTCATATAGAATAGCTTAGATTCATTCTAGCCAACCTAGGAATATGAATGATTGAGTATAAAATGAACACATCAAGACCATTCTCAACCTAGGCATGGAAACTGCCACTCAAAGTTTCCTGGTGAACCCCACCATCCATCAAAAATTCACCCTTATACCCCTCCCCCGAGAGGCGCGACCTTCAAAGGGCCTCTCAGTCCGAGGTATTGTTCCATCCTTCTCGCATCCCCCTTTCGGGCATGGATCCTTTAGCCTGAAGGTAAGGGCGCAAAAAATTTGGGTCAATACATTTTGGTGAACCCGACGTGAAACTAAAAACCTTTTGAAAACAATCCAAAAAAAATTATTATTAAAAACATCTAGAATCATTAGACAAACAATTAAATTTGCATATCATATTTAGATGGTAGATTATAATAAAAGACGAGCTGTCACCATAAATGTTGAAAATCAATTAACGGCCATAGAGATTACTTCTGTACTTAGAGTACCTCAAACAAATAGAGTCCAACCTTTGTGGGATGAACTTGATAGGAGATTGGGTATCATTGAATCTAGATCAACAGAACTTAGGCAAATTAAGAGGTTTGTCCTAGATAGAATCCTGGATCCTGATCAGGTAACTTTGTACCATGAACTTCAGAGAGCTTGCCATAGGTGGTTAGCCGATAAAAGAGCACTTGTGTCTTCTGAATTGTACACCTTTGAGGAATACCTTGAGAATGCAGTTGTAGTACATAAGTTTCTATCTCGTATAGAGGATCAAGAAGTCATTCTTACGGATAGAAAAATATGGAATAGAGTTCCTAGAGCTGTGTTGTATCGAGAGTATTGCCATGAACTTTATTTCTACAGGTCAGAATCCGAGACAGATCATATTACTATAGCACACTTTGTCAAATTTTTGAAAAACCATTTCCAATTTGAAGAGGAGCATTTCATGACTCCTGATGAACTTGATCCCATCAACGATATCCATAAACTATTTATAGAAAATTAAGTCATTCTTTTCACTATTGTTATTCTTTTTGCAACTAGAATGCTATTTGTTATCTTTATAATAATATTATAAAACACAAAAACAAAAAAAAAAAACAAAAAAAAACAAAAATCAAAACATTTCCTTTTTATAGTAGGTATATAATTAAAATATATACCTCTCAAACCTATCGCATATATATATATATATATTTGCTGAAATCTAAGTTTAAGCACAATGCCTAGACTTAGGAATGGAAAACAGACTGAAGAAGAAGAAGATTGGTTAGGAAAACCATTAAATAACCTAGATGTCCTTCCTGAAGACCAAGTCCAGGAAGAAGAAATCCTAGATCAGCAAGAAGAAGAGCTTGTTGTAAGAAATGAACAAGAAGAAAATGTTAGAGAGGAAGGATCCTCATCCCCTAAAATGTCTCCGGGAGGAGCTGTTACTTTTGAAAACATGGAACAATTCTGGAAGTTCATTAATACTAATATTGGTGTTCTTAATAGAGCAGTCCATATGGACAAGGATCGAATTAGTGACACTCAAGCAACTCTAGAAGACGTATTTCACACACGCACTAATCCCTTGTCCTTTATTGATCAAGAGAGTGATCAAGCTGGACCATCCAATTTGGATATGGCCGCTATAATCCAGAACATGCAACAACAACAGGTTACCCAACCATCTAAAGTGCCTGTTAGCAAGCCTAGGGTCATTCCCGCACAAAAGAAACCATCATTTACTGCTCTATTTCACCAAGCTATTGAGCAATATACCTCAAATCAGCAAAAACCCAAAACAAAACCAAACACCAATTACCAACAATCTGGGATACAACATAATACTATTACAAATCCTCTTCATAATACTCTTCCTACCAACGCTTTGCATAATAGCAATATAGCATCTAATCCTTATGTCACACCGTCATACACTCATAAATCCCATGCTTATGTCCCACCGAACCAACATGGTGGACAAACTAGTAATCTTGAAACTGTGGTGAAACAGTTAGTTTCCCGCATGGACCAGATAGATCCCTACCGTCCCTCGTACAATTATCGAGAGATGTGTAGTCAGCCTTTAGATCCTATAGTTGTAGCACAACCATATCCTAAACATTTTCCTATGCCTGTCTTGCCCATATATAAAGGAACCGAAGATCCCATAGAGCATCTTCGTATGTTTAGGATAGCATGTCATGATATATCACATGATGACTTATTATTACTAAAAATGTTCCCAAAAATTTTAGGAGGAATGGCATTAGAGTGGTATTATCAATTACCCACTAATTCTTTGAGGAATTTTGAAGAAACTGCTGAGTCTTTTGTGCATCAATTTAGTGCCTACATCGAAAGACATGTGACCATTAAAGACTTGTACAACTTAAAACAAGACAAAGATGAATGCTTTGCTGATTTCCTAGCTAGGTGGAGACAGTTGATAGGAAAATTGCACTTTGTGTTACCTTATAGGGAGATGTTGGACATCTTTATTAATAATTTACAAGACCAACTATCCTACGAATTATCAACTGCTACCTTGACCACCTTCGATCAGGCTATAGACTTAGCCCGAAGAGTGGAAGATGCTCTCATTAGGAGAGGACAACTTAAAAAGAAAGACGATGAGAAAACATCCAGAAATCAATATAAAAATAAACAAGTTGTGGGTGATGGAGTCACTGATAGTAGAAATATCGCTAATGTTAATGCTGCGAAGACAACGGAGAAGTTTATACTGAAACCTCCTGATAAACCTCCTCGAGAATTTACTAGGTTAAATCAACCTTTATCAACCATTCTCCCGCAATTATTAGAATGAGGTTTGATTCAATTACCAACTATCCGAGAACCTGATCCAACTATACCCGGATACAGAGCTGATTTACACTGTGACTTCCATAGAGGACCTGGACACACTACCAACTCTTGTAAAATATTAAAACATAAAATACAGGACCTGATTGATAACAATGAGATGGAGGTACAAGCCTTTCAACCTAAGCAAAATCCTCCTAATAATGCTCAAAAGAACATCCCCCAAAACCAGAATCAGAATGCCAATCAGTCATTGGACATATTTCAACATCCTTTACCAAAACATGGCAAGGAAGTGGCTAATCAAATTGAACATCATAATGTTCCCCCTCCTACCCGATATGTAGGAACTATTAGTGGGCATTTACCTGTTCATGATTTGGAAATATTTGACACAACCTTATCCATGGTTACAACTAGGCCTCTATACAATATCCAGACACCTGATCTCAGTGATACAGAATACGAGACTGAGAGTGATATGGAAATCACATCAAATCAATCGAATAGCTCTGAAGATGAATCGGATCCTATTCTCCCTATCACAAGTTATATGGTCCCAGAAGAACCATTTCCAAGAAGAGTCACTACTAGACCATCGTCTCACCAATTACTTTCTAATGAGCAAGCCATAAATGCTAGACCAAGACCCATTCATCATCCGTAGAATAATATTGTGGGTACCATCGGAGTTGTTACTAGACAACAGGCTCAAAACTCTCAACAAGATCAAATGCAGAACGATGGATCAACTCCATTTGTTTTGAAAGTTCCTAATAAAGGGAATCAGGCACCTAATGTTCAACCTAAACCTCCTTATAATATTAATGAGCAACTATCAAATATTACAGCTAGAATTTCTCTTTTGGACCTTTTAAGATCTTCTCCTACCCATAGAGATGAATTAATGCTCACATTAAGCCAGATGATGGTACCACAAGACATTCAACCTGAAGCCATGGCTAATACTATAATAACTCGTGAAGTTGATTGTATTGACTTCCGGGATAGAGATATACCACAACATAGTTTACATAAGGATAACCCCTTATATATTACTGCCTTAATTGGAGATGTAGCAGTTAAACGAGTCTTGATTGATAATGGTTCATCTTTAAACATCTGCACTTTTGACTTCTACCAAATATTTGGGTTTAGAAGTGATGAAATGAAAAGAACCGATATGATCATAAAAGCCTTCAATGACGAAACACAAGAAACGTGTGGAGTTATTACCATCCCATTGCAGGTTGGTCCGAGAACCTTGGATACAACGTGTTTATTGTACATTGCCTTGCATCGTACAATATACTCTTGGGTCACCCTTGGATCAACGCAATGCGAGCCGTTCCCTCAACTTTACATCAATGTGTTAAATTCGAATTTAAGAATCAGTTGGTTACCATTCATGGTGATCCTAGACCCTTTGATATGTGTGCTTTGGCAGAACCCGTTGGAGTTCAATTTTGCCCTCGCTCTGTCATCCACACATCCTAATTCTCATTACCCATCTAAACGTGTGAAACACACACCCACAACGCCATCTACTTCTTCTCCATCGGTTCCACCTCTACATACAGCTCAACCATCCTCTAAACAAACCACATTAGGACCTCAGAAAGATCCTAATCCCACAGCCGATGTCCCTTGTTCTACTCCTATAACTTCTATACCTATAATAGACTCATCCATCGACATCTCTACAACATCTACATCCACCAAAGGCATAGTTTCCACATCAGAAGATGTAGGAAATGTTCCTTCTACCTCTTATGTTCTTACCGACAAGCTTTTACCCGATTTATCTAAAATTCTTATATCAGAGAAAACGAATGTTGCTATGCAAGATTCCCTTATTTTAAATAATTTGCCACCATCTCCTCATACCTTGGGCCTCCCACAGCCTATGGGAAGTATTTACCAAGTCGGGAGCTGTGCTTTTATTTATAAGGGATATGACTGGGGTAGAATACCCAGAAACATCAAGACTCATTATGATGGATATGCTCGATGTTATTTTACTAATGAGTATATTAAAGCCAAATCTATAATGCTTAAATTGGGATATAAAGGGAAAGGTTTAGGACCTTTCCAAAATGGTATGAAAGAACCTTTTGAGGTAGAACCGTGGCCCGCCCGATGTGGTGTGGGCCTATTTCCTAGTAAGGGTCAGCCCTTCCCATTTGAGGATGATGACCAACTCATGTGTTACCAAGATTATTTGGATAAACGTGATGCTTTGCATTTAATGAATAAGCCATTTACATGTAATATGCTATCTATAGCTTACCCTGAGATGATCGCTGAATCCGACGATGAGTTGGAGGGAGATATCTTCCATGATGTCTCCGTTGAGGAATTATTACATCATGAATTTTATTTTGATGGCTCTATACCTACTATAGCCCAGCTTGAGGCCACGACTCCTCAAGACGAATTATCCAAACTAACCTTGGAAGAATTACAAGAATTGGGCGTTTCACCCGCCCCACCTAATTTTGAGAAAAATCTACACATGGAAGTAGAAAATGTCATAAAAATTAACATTGGAACCGAGGATAATCCTCACATAATCAACATTGGATCAGAATTGAGTCAAGAAAAATAGGATAAATACATTGCATTTCTTAAAGAATATGAAGATGTCTTTGCTTGGACATATGAAGATATGCCAGGATTAGACCCTTCTGTAGTTATGCATCACCTAGTAGTCCATCCGGATGCTAAACCTGTTAAACAAAAACTTAGAAAAATGCATCCTAAAGTGGCCTTACTAGTCAAAGGGGAGTTAGAAAAACTCTTAAATGTTATTTTTATACAAGCCATTGATTATGTTGAATGGATCTCGAACGTAGTTCCAGTAACTAAGAAAGAAGCTACTAAGGTTAGGGTTTGCACAGACTTTAGAGATATTAATGTTGCATGCCCTAAAGATGATTTTCCTCTTCCCAATATGGATCAGATCATTGATTTTACTATTGGGAGTGGAATGATATCCTTAATGGATGGATTTTTTGGTTATAATCAGATCAGGATAGCTCCTGAAGATCAGGCTAAAACAACCTTTATTACCCCTTGGGGGACCTTTTGTTGGAAAGTGATGCCATTCGGTTTGAAGAATGCAGGTGCAACATATCAACGAGCCATGACTTATATTTTTCATGATATGATGCATGATATACTACATGATTATGTAGATGACATTATAGCTCGTTCTACTAAAGAAGATGACCATTTAGATGATTTGAGAAAAGTATTTAATCGGTTAAGGGAATATCTTATCCGATTGAATCCAACTAAATGTATATTCGGAGTTAAGTCCGATAAATTATTGGGGGTTATAGTTTCTTTACGTGGCATCGAAATTGACCCTCTCAAGATTGTGGCTATCACTGATATGCCCGCACCCACAAATATATCTGAATTACGGAGTTTACAAGGTAAGCTTCAAGCTATCCGTCGCTTCATCGATAAGCTGGTGGATAAAACCGGACCCTTTCTTAAGCTTCTTAAGAAGGATGTCTTTTTCCATTGGGACAACGAATGTCAGGAAGCATTTGAACTCCTCAAACAATATCTTCTTAACCCGCCTGTGCTTTCACCGCCTCGACCTGATCACCCATTTATCTTGTATATTTTTGCTTCAGATTTTGCTTTAGGAGCTATGTTAGCTCAACTTGATGATGAGAAGAGAGAGCGTGCTAATTATTACATTAGCAGAACATTAATTAGTTATGAAACCCGCTACACAACATTAGAGAAGTTATGTCTAGCAGTCATATTTTCTACACAGAAATTATGCCATTATATGCTCAATCAAAAAATGTATGTTATTGCTAAATCCGATCCTTTGCGGTATCTCATGAGTCGACCTTATTTATCTCGGTCGCACAACAAAGTGGGTTCTTGCTCTAAGCGAGTTTGAACTCATGTTTATAGGACAGAAGTCTGTTAAGGGTCAAATCATAGCAGATCAATTAGTTGTTGCACCCTTAGAGTCTACCCATCCCCTCATCATTGAGTTTCCCGATGAATGCCTTAAACTAGAGGCAGACCATCCAGAGCAATGGTCCTTATACTTTGATGGAGCCCGATGCATGAGTGGGGCTGGTGCAGGTATTATTTTAATATCTCCATAGAAACATCTTATCCCTCTATCCTTTAAATTAATGTTTGCTTGTACTAATAATACTGCTGAATATGAAGCTCTAATCCTTGGCTTACGAGCTGCCTTGGCACTGAAAATTAAAAATTTATTAGTTTTCGGTGATTCTCAACTTGTTATAAATCAAATTAATGATGTTTATCAGACCAGAGATGATAAATTGCGTCCATATAAAGCATATGTATTACAATTATTATCTTTATTTGATCAAGTTATCTTGGAAGCTATTCCTCGAACTAGCAATCGTGCGGCTGACGCTATGGCTGCAGCTGCATCTCTTTTACCCTTGGAGTTAGATGACGAATATGCTACCATCATTATTCGTCGACTCCAGGAACCCGCTTCAAATAAATCATGCTTAGAACCTTTGGATGTGTTTCTAATCAACGAAACTACTCCTGAACTTTGGTACATTGATATATTCAATTTTCTTCAAAATGGGACCTTCCCTGAAGGTTTTAACAGAAACCAGTGTCGGTTATTACGTAGACGAGCAAGTCGCTTCGTAATAATTGGCAATACATTATATAGGAGATCTTTTGAAGGTATCCTACTGAGATGTTTGAATCTAGAAGAATCTAGATCAGCTTTGAGTGAAGCCCACGATGGATCTTGTGGGGGACACTTTAGTGGTAGCGCCATTGCTAAGAAGCTCCTTAGGATAGGATATTTTTGGCCTACCATGGAGAATGATGCACATGATTACGTGCACCATTGCGACAAGTGCCAGAAACACGCTGACCTTGTCCATGCGCCTGCACAAGAACTACAGGCTATTTCATCTCCTTGGCCCTTTTCAAAATGGGGCTTAGACATCATTGGAAAAATCAATCCTGTGTCATCTGATGGACACAAATTCATCATAACCACCATCGAGTATTTCACGAAGTGGGTTGAAGCTATGCCCTTAGCTTCTTGCACTGGAACCCAAGTTTCCAAATTTATTTTTAATCAAATTATTTGTAGGTTCGGAATTCCTGCAAATCTCATCTCAGATAATGGAACTTGTTTCAAAAATAAAGATGTCAAGAAATTATGTCAAAAATATAAAATTCAACATCGTTGGTCCACTCCCTATTATCCTCAAGGTAATGGCCAAGCAGAAGCATCTAATAAAACATTAATTAAAATCCTCAAAAGATTGGTCAATAAATCTGGCCGAGATTGGCACATTCAATTATATCCTGCTTTGTGGGCTTATCGTACTAGCGTTCGTACTCCCACGGGCACTTCACCTTTTGTTTTGGTTTATGGCGCTGAAGCTGTTTTTCCCTTTGAATTAGAAGTTCCTTCTTTGGCTCTACTACTTCAAGATACTCGAAGTAGGAGATGAATATCGTGTTGGCAGATTTAGTCAGCTGGAACTCCTAGATGAGAAGCGCATCAATGCTTTGGAGCATCTTCGAGCCTATCAGAACAAGCTTAAACGAGCATACCTCAAGAAAGTTCATCATCGATCCTTTGAGATCGGCGACCTTGTCTTAAAAGAAAATAAAAAAATACTAATGCAACTAAAGATCTTAAAGGTAAATTTGAGCCCAATTGGCTTGGACCATATATCATCACTGCTAAATTTGGATCGGGAGCATACAGATTAGCTACCTTAGATGGTAAAGATCTTAAAGAACCTATGAACATTATGCATCTTAAACGCTATTATGCATAAATCTGGTCATTTCATCATTGTATATATTGTTATTTTGCATATTGTTTCATTTTAGTCATCCATATAAAAATTTCAAAAAAACAGTAATATTATTTATTCTTTCAATTCATAAATTAAAACCAAAATATAAAACACATCCAAAACATCAAAATCATCAAAATCTTCAAAAAACATTTTCTATTTTTGCACCTGTCAATTCTTGAAGTATTGCAGTCATATTTTCCATTATTTTGGATAAATTAGCATTTATTTGGAATCCCACACTTTCACACTCACATGAATAAATATCTTGATTTTATTTGGTATGATTATTAATCTCTCTTATATCAAAGTCCACAGTTGAATTAAATAAAGTTTTGAGCATAGAGAATTGATCTTGTTATTTATTTGAACCAAGTATATCTCTTCACATTAAAATGATTTCATTGCAAATTCAATATGATGCTACATAGTAGAAGTGGTTTCTTGAGCGAAAAGTTTCCCCTGCTATCCTATCATGCACATGGTCTAGAATCTTTGAGAATTGACAAAAGGACAAGCTCACCCCTGCCCAGAATAAAAATCCCTTGCTCTACAACCAATCCGAGCAAGTATCCCTAGTATAGGAAGAAAAAAAAAGTCAAAGAAAATGAGAAAAAGAAAAATATCATTTTGTACCATCGCAACAATATTTCAGCATTATCTCAGTTCCAAGCAAAAATACAAAAAAAAAAGAGAAAAGAAGAGAAAGAGAAAAGAAAAAGCAAAAAGCAATAAAATCCCTTTCCCTACCCCTTGAAAAGAAAAGAAGGGTGAATGAGCTTGAATCCTTGGAATTCTCAATTATTCGAAAACCGTGAGGTAAGCCCCATAACAGGTGGTTTGTGCCCAACCCGCTTGGCCTTGGGTAACTCCTAGCGTGGTGATATGTCTGTCACATTAGCGACCTTCTTTTGTACAGACCTATGTCTCGCTTATGGATCAGCTAGCTCTTGATGACCCGACTTACATAGTAGTCCGGTACGGTTACATGCATATAAATCATGGTCAACGAACACTTATTTGGTTAATTCAAATTACTTGTATCAAATTATCTTGCTCAAAATTGGTAAATGAACAATACAATTGCACACACATTTGTATTTGAGAGATTTTGTATCATTATGATAAATCAAGATCGGCAATGAACTCACATATGCACATGAGGGTTCCTTATAAATCTACATTTTGTCTTTGAGATAATTTAAAATATTTATGCAAATATTTTGGAATAATTTCATCTTCTTATTTGAGAACATCTGTTTAGTATAAAAACAATTACATACATTTTTTTCAAAAAAACCAAAATTTCTTTCAACAACATATTCAAAAATCTAGCAATAAAGTCACGTTTATATATACTTTCGACTTCCGCAACGATGGTATAGTTCCTAAACCTAAACTGGAATTTTATGCCTAGCGCAAGTCCTCATCTTATATATTTTCTGTTTATCTCAAAAATCAAAAACCAATTATGCAATAAAATTATTTTTGGATTTCGCGATGATGGTATAAGTCTATACCTATAATTCTATGCCTAGCGCAAACCATTGTTCTAATTTTATTTCCCATTCATTTTCATTCATAAAAACATATGGCTTACATCATTATGTTACACAATTGTGCTTTAAAAAGAACGAACACCTTTTTCTATTTCATTTCATTATGTCAACATTCAATTTTGCAACGATGGTATAATTCCTAGGGAATTGTTCAAAATATTATCACACTTAGGAATTTTATGCCTAGAAAAAATCATATTTTTTAATATTTCATGCATAATATTTTCATGAAAATCTGAAAACAAATCATCACCATCATCATTTTTCATCATCACAACACAAAGTCTTAAGACAGTCTCTTAAGCACTCTTTTACTTTTAGCAATATTTCTATACTGGGATTAGCTTGACGACCTAGCGAGCGGTGACTCCATGAAATGGTCTATAACAACGACAATGTCCTTTGAAATTATTGTTAGAAGTCCCTTTATTTTTCATCAAATCATACCACAAACAACCAATTTGTTTACATCAGATTATTTCATTTAAATTTTATGGCATGACATAAAATTATACTATTTCCAAACGACATAATTACATGAATAATCAATCAACAATTCAAAACTTTAAAGCATCATAAAACATATGGACAAGTCATATCACAAAAGATCATATATATATATATATATATAAAATATATGTACATCATATCACAACTGGATTGGTATGCCACAATCTATACCCCGACATACTCAATCCTCTCAAATATATAGTCCAACCAAAGAGCAGCTAGTCTCGAGAAGCCCTCGAGCTCTCAGCCTCATCTCCTCTCCCACCCTGGCGTGGAGGAGGTGGTCCCATAGAGGTCCGTGCTGTATCGTGGGTCCTCACCATCGATCGTGAGGATGTCCTCGATGATCCCATCATGATCGGCTCTGCAATGCTAGCTGGCAGCGGTATCCTCTACCCCTCTGGAACCATGTGATAGTATAATCCCTGGTAGAACGTGGTCTGAGCAATAGACCATGCCAGATCCTGAGTGCTCGCCCCTCCACTCCGAGCCCTGAGTCATGTAGCCTCATCCTGTAGTGTCTGCACCTGAGCCCGAAGGTGGGCATTCTCAGCCCGGAGAGCTGCCATCTCGCTGCTCTCCCCCACCTCGATACCCTTGCCCTTATCGGGTGATGGTGGCCTCTCCCTCTACTGAGAAGGGAGCCCCTCCTCCCTCCTCTCTGGCTACTGCGGTCTCTCCAAAGCCTGTGGTGCTCTCTGACGTCTCTCCTGAGGAGACCGTCGTTGCTCCCTCCCTTCGTGACCCCTCGCTGCATCGATAGCAGCCTGGCACCGCCTCCCCATCCATCGCACCACAACATGCATCGAACCCTATGCCCTCATCATCCAAGGAGGGTGGATGCCTGCATACCAGGCATCATATCCGTCTGTGACCCCAGCATCGTCCCCATCCACTAGCTGAATGGGGGCATCATCCACATCCTGACTCTAGAATCGCTGCATATCTAGAGCCCCGCTCAGTGTAGTACTATCCCAAATAGTCTAGGAGTACTCATAGTCTCTGAGAGAAGGGATCCCCTATTGTAGACCGAACTACCTCAAAACTTAGTCATAGCGGTGGAGCTCTACCTCTCCCCGCTCCATCCTCAGCCAGAAGACTCGCCTGATGTGAGCCAACTCCTGTCCATCCTCTCCCCACCCTGGATGCTCTCTCCATGGCCTCCAGGTGATTTGGTCAGGGATGAGGTCATCTAGCAACCTCTGAGACATCGAAAGATCTATCTACCACTGTGACCCTCTCTGGAGCCACCAATAGAAAACTCGGGGTCTCTCCCGGTCAACCCCTATAAGTGGAAGCCCTATCGGCCTCCGCACCACAATGTGCTCCTAGCACTAAACTTGTAGCAGTGATGTCAAAAGCCAGATATCGACCTCCCTTGTATACGACCCCGTGTAGGATCCTATACAAGTGACATAGCACAAAACTACCCCAAGAAAATATGTAGCTATGGTCTCTCATATCGCAGACCACATCTGAGAGCAGCCATGGTAACCTGCATCCACTCTGGTGGCATAGCAGTAAGCCACCCACTAC
Organism: Wollemia nobilis; assembly: GCA_028583015.1. Lineage (NCBI taxonomy): Eukaryota > Viridiplantae > Streptophyta > Pinopsida > Araucariales > Araucariaceae > Wollemia > Wollemia nobilis. Next base: position 956,467 of record JAQPPZ010002883.1, read on the forward strand.
CCCTGCCAAAACCTGAGTCAATCAAGATGCCCCAGGCATCTGCCTCAATGTCTCGATGTTCACTCCGCCCTTCTCCAATGGTGGAGAACAGATCTAAGCACAAGACAGGAAACAAGAATAACAAGAGCCAAATTTCTTATTCAATAGCTTCGAAAGAATTTACAAAGAATATACAACAATCTGCCATTTTGCCAACCCCTTCTCATTACAATCCTTGGGTTTTTATCGAGGTCCCGATCCTCTATGTTTTCAAACTTCCCACGATCTGCAATTGCCACCTGGAACAATACTGGAAAGTTGCATTGATGAGACTCTGGGTGAGGTGCGCGACTGGCTGCCATACCCAACGGGATCTTCTTCTCGAACTGCTGCTTTGTTGCTAGTTGCTATAAATGCGTCTCTAGATATCCTGTGCGAGTGGCCAACATGCTTGTTGGAATCTTCCTCTAAAACTGCTGCTTCACTACCGCTAACTTGCCATGCACGAAGGGACGCCTTTATGAAAGCCTGGAGTGCATGTTTTTCTTTTGGTCGCGATATCACGACATGTCGCGATATCGCGACAATTCCTTTCTATGCTTTCTCTCTCCTATTTCGGTCGCGATATCACGACATGTCACGATATCGTGACATTCCTTCCTCCATGCCTTCTCGCTTTCGCTTTGGCCATGATATCGTGACCTGTCGCGATATCGCGCCATTTTTCTATCGTGCCTCCGTTCTTCAGTTTCGGTCATGAAATCGTGACATGTCACGATTTCGTGACCTTCCGTCCTCCACGCCTTTGCTCCCTACGTTGGTCGCGAAATCATGACATGTCACGATTTCGTGACCTTCGGTCCTCCGCGCCTTTGCTTCCCTACTTTGGTCATGATTTCATGACCTTGTGTCTTCTGCGCCTTTGCTTCCCTGCTTTGGTCACGATTTCGCGACATGTCGTGAAATCATGACATGTCATGATTTCATGACCTTCTGTCCTCCGCGCCTTTGCTTCCCTGCTTTGGTCATGATTTCATGACATGTCACGATTTCGTGACCTTGTGTCCTCCGCGCCTTTGCTTCCCTGCTTTGGTCACGATTTCATGACATGTCATGATTTCATGACATTCCATCCATTGCTTCTCTATCTCCTATTTTGGTCACGATATCGTGACACTTTTTGTGTCGCGATATCATGACACATATTTTTTTCTTTGCAAAATACTTAGAAAAATTTGGTTGATGCTAGATTGCTCTGCTGCCCTCGGATGCTCCTGCATCAGACACCCGGGGTGGATTGAGAAGTGATCCTCACTTCTGATCTTTGAGAGGAAGACCCAGGCGGTCAACCTCTATTTTTGATAGCCAAGTTGCATCTTCTACAGGTCTGCCCTTCCACTTGATCAAATATTTAGAATATTGTTTGTTCCTTGTGCTTCTGCCTTCACGAGTATCTAATATTTCCTCGATCTCATCTGTGGTTGGGTTAGACGTTGGAATGCTCCACAATTCTGTACTTGGTGCCTCTGTACTATTTCCTTCATGGTATTCCACTAAATCTGATATGTTAAAAATAGGCGAAATGTCAAGCCCACTTGGCAATTCCACTTCATATGCATTGCCTGAGTCCCATTTTTCTAGTATTCTGCATGGCCCAAACTTCTTCATCTTCAACTTGTTATAAGTTTTGGCTGGAAATATTTCTTTTTGAGATGGACCATGACTTCATCTCCCACTTCGAACTCTTTGAACCGCCGCTTTTGGTCTGCTCTTATTTTATACTGAGTATTCATTTTTGCAATTTGTTTCTTCACTTCTTCATGCAGGCTTTTCATCTGTTTCACAAATTCTTCAGCCTCGACACTGCACTTTTCCCCTTTCTCTAATTTCCTCAGCTCAGAAACATTTCTTGGGCTGTTTCCATATATGACTTGGAATGGGGACTTGTTTGTACTCTTGTTGATAGAATTGTTGTATGCAAATTCTGCCTGCGGCAAAACCAAATCCCATCCCTTGGGTTTATCTGCTATCAAGCATCTTAATAAATTACCCAGACTTCTATTTACCACCTCTGTCTGTCCATCAGTCTGTGGGTGGTATGCGAAGCTGAACTTCGAGTCTGTCTTCAACTTCTTCCACAATGTTCTCCAGAAATAACCAACAAACTTTGTATCTCTGTCAGAAACTATGCTTTTTGGTAGACCGTGAAGTCGTACCACTTCCTTGAAAAATAACCCTGCAATGTGAACCGCGTCACTTGTTTTCTGGTAGGGAATAAAATGTGCCATCTTGGAGAATCTGTCAACCACCACAAATACGGAGTCATTTCCCCTCTGTGTTCTCGGCAACCCAAGAATGAAATCCATGTTGATGTCCTCCCATGGCCTCTCAGGTACAGGTAACGGCTGATATAATCCTGTGTTCTGCCTCACGCCTTTTGCCATCTGGCATATTCTGCAACTTTGCACAAACCTTTTCACATCTTGCTGCAGTTGCGGCCAGTAGTAGTTCTCACTCACCAGGGCAATGGTCTTATCCCGACCAAAATGTCCAGCCAGTCCCCCACTGTGCTTCTCCTTGATTAAGTTCTCCCGCATGGAACTCCTTGGAATGCATAATTTACTTCCCCTGAACAACATTCCATCTTGGATTAGAAAATCCAACCACTTTGTCCTGTCCACAGTAACAGGTGCCAAGCAAGCCATCCAGGCCTCTGCAAAATCAGGATCTTCAAGGTACAGACCCTTTAGTTCTTCGAATCCTACCACTTCCACTGTCATTTCAATCAGCAAATTCTGCCTTCTACTTAAGGCATCTGCAACTCTGTTTGATTTTCCGCTTCTGTGCTTTAACACAAAGGTATAGCTTTGGAGAAACTCAACCCACTTCAAGTGCCTTTGATTCAATTTTGTTTGGTTGTTAATGTCTTGTAAGGCCTGATGATCAGTGAATAGAACAAACTCTTTTGGCAACAAATAATGCCTCCACTTCTTTAGAGCCTGAACTATTGCATAAAATTCTTGATCATAAACTGAATACTTTTTTCGAGCATCATTGAGTTTCTCACTAAAGTAGGCAACAAGTCTGCCTTCCTGACTCAGTACAGCTCCTATTGCACTACCATTGGCATCACAATCTACCTGAAATACTTTGTTAAAGTCTGGGAGTGCCAAAACAGGTTGTTCTGTGACCTTCTTCTTCAATAGATCAAAGCTCCTATCTGCTCCTAAGGTCCACTTAAATTCTTTCTTATCCCCTCTCATTGTTTCTGTGAGGGGTGCACAAATGCTTTGCTGAAATTTCTAATGAATTTTTTGTAGAAGCTGGCTAGACCATGAAATGATCTTACCTCTGTTGTGCTTCTCGGGGTAGGCCATTCGATGATAGCTCTCACCTTTTTTGGGTCCATTTTTAGACCTTCTGCTGAGATGACAAATCCCAGGTACACTAACTCCTTCTTTACAAAATTACACTTTTTTAGATTAATTAATAACTGCTCCTCCCACAGCTTCTCAAAAACCCTTCTGATATGCATCAGGTGCTCCTCCAGGGTTTTGCTAAATATTAATATATCATCTAAATAGACAATGACAAATTTGCCTAAAAACTCTTTGAGTACCTCATTCATCAACCGCATGAAGGTACTTGGTGCATTGGACAGCCCAAATGGCATGACCAACCATTCATACAAACCCTCTCTGGTCTTGAAGGCTGTCTTCCACTCATCTCCTTCTTTGACATGGATCTGATGGTAACCACTCTTGAGGTCAATCTTGGTGAAGTACTTGGCTCCACTCAAACAGTCCATTATGTCATCCATTCTTGGCAATGGAAATCTATATTTTATTGTGATCTTGTTGATGGCTCGAGAGTCTGTACACATTCTCCACTCTCCATATTTCTTTGGCGCTAGCACTACAGGTACTGCGCATGGACTTAAGCTTTCCCGAATCAGTCCCTTCTCCAACAACTCCTGGACCTGCCTGTTTAGCTCTTCAGTTTCTACAGGCGTCATTCTATGTGCAACTTTATTGGGCAAGCTTGATCCTGGCACCAAATCGATATGGTGACTGATCTTCCTTACTGGGGGTAAACCCTCAGGCACATTATCAGATATAATATCTAGAAATTCCTCCAATAGATCTAGGACTTCTGCTGGGGTATCTTTGCATTCTGTATCCCTGACTCTAGGAATTAATGCATAACACATATGTTCATGCTTTAAATCATCTAAAAATTTTCTCCCGTCAACCAAGCAAATTTTGGCACTGCCACATACCTTTTCTTCCACCTCCTTCAGGGGTTTCAGCTTATGACGCATTCCATTCTTTGTCACGGAATAGGTGTTGGCACGGCCATCATGAACCGCACTCCTGTCAAACTGCCATGGCCTTCCCAACAGCAAATGGCACGCATCCATGGGTAGAATGTCGCACAGGACCTCATCACGGTAATTCCCAATACTAAATTTTACCAGGCACTATTCATTGACCAAAACCTTATGGTCTTTCTGCAACCACGCGATCCGATATGGATGCGGGTGTCTCTTCCTCTCCAGTTGTAGCTTTGTAACCATTCCCTCTGAAACTAGGTTATCCGTGCTACCGTTGTCAATAATAATATTGCAAATCTTACCCGCGCATTTACACCTTGTGCGGAATAAGCTTTTCCTTTGATCTGCGGCCCCCTCTTCATTCAGCAGGACTCTCCTCGCAATCATTACTTCTCCTCTCTCTGCTTCTTTAGAATGCTCAGATCCAGCATCTTCATCAGCGACCGCGGCTCTGGCATTTCCTTCCGGCCTCCTATTATTCCTTTCTCATTGTTGTGGGCACTCGTATTGGTGATGTCCCTCTTCTCCACACTGGAAGCAAGTTCCACGGAATCTTCCTCTTCCCTGGCCACGTCCAGCTCTGCCCCTTCCCCCTCGGTAATCATTATTCTGATTACGGGGGCGGTAGGTATTTTCTCTCCTTTGTTCCTGATTACTGCTACCTTCTCCATTCTTCTGAGAATCTTCATTCCTTCTTCCACTGGTCCTTCCATCGGTTCTTCCGCCATGACCTCTTCCTCTTTGCTTGTTCTCAAACCTCCTATTGAGCTTTTCTTCAACCTTTAGGGCAAATTGGTAAGCGTCCTCTATGGTGGTCATCCGGACCAGACTTAATTCTTCTTGAATACTTGCTCGTAACCCATTAATGTAACGGGCTACCTTCTCCTTGTTGGCCTCTGAGTGGCCTATTCTGATCATAATTTTATGAAACTCTTCTGTGTATTCTTTTACAGACTTACTTGATTGCCTCAACCCTTGCATTTTCTTTAGCAGGTCTAACTCATAATCACCAGGGATGAACTGCCTCTTCAGATTTTCTGCCATCCGTTCCCATTTTGTTATTCTCTCTTTTCCTCTTTTATTTCGCTCCAGTTGCACTCCCTTCCACCAAATGCTGGCATGACCTTTCAGTTTGGTCTTAGCGAATCTGACCCTATCAGGATCCTCAACCTCCTCGTACTCAAAGTACTCTTCCAGATCGTTGATCCAGTCGATCAATTCCTCTGGATCAAGGTTCCCGGAATACGTGGAAACCTCCATCTTCGGCCTCTTCCCAATCTGGGATATGGCTTTGTATAGTCTGGCTTGAGCAGGATCTACTGCTTCTTCTTCTTCCTCAGGTTGGCCTTCTTCTTCATCATCTTCCTCTTCACTACCTTCATCTCTTCTTGGCTCCAATCTTCTACGCATCTCTTCTTGCAGGGCTTGCATTTGCCGCTGCAAAGCTCGGACATCTTCCACTGCCGCCATGCCTCTCCCACCAATAGGGTTTCTTCTTGGAGGCATTCTGCTCATTCAATCTCAAGCCCTCCCATAGATCCTGGTGTAACTGCCTCACGTCCGGTGATCTGTTACACACTCAAGAACTTTCGGCTCTGATACCACTTGGTGGAGAACAGATCTAAGCACAAGACAGGAAACAAGAATAACAAGAGCCAAATTTCTTATCCAATAGCTTCGAAAGAATTTACAAAGAATATACAACAATCTATCATTTTGCCAACCCCTTCTCATTACAATCCTTGGGTTTTTATCGAGGTCCCGATCCTCTATGTTTTCAAACTTCCCACGATCTGCAATTGCCACCTGGAACAATACTGGAAAGTTGCATTGATGAGACTCTGGGTGAGGTGCATGGTCGGCTGCCATACCCAACGGGATCTTCTTCTCAAACTGCTTGCTTTGTTGCTAGTTGCTATAAATGCGTCTCTAGATATCCTGCGTGAGTGGCCAACATGCTTGTTGGAATCTTCCTCTGAAACTGTTGCTTCACTACCGCTAACTTGTCGTGCATGAAGGGACGCCTTTATGAAAGCTTGGAGTGCATGTTTTTCTTTTGGTCGTGATATCGTGACATGTCGCGATATCACGACAATTCCTTTCTATGCTTTCTCTCTCCTATTTCGATCGTGATATCGTGACATTCCTTCCTCCATGCCTTCTCGCTTTCGCTTTGGCCGTGATATCATGACCTGTCATGATATCGTGCCATTTTTCTATCGCGCCTTCGTTCTTCAGTTTCGGTCATGAAATCGTGACATGTCACGATTTCATGACCTTTCGTCCTTCGCGCCTTTGCTCCCTGCGTTGGTCACGAAATCGTGACATGTCACGATTTCGTGACCTTCGGTCCTCCGCGCCTTTGCTTCCCTGCGTTGGTCGCGATTTTGTGACATGTCACGATTTCGTGACCTTGTGTCTTTCGTGCCTTTGCTTCCCTGCTTTGGTCATGATTTTGTGACCTTGTGTCCTCCGTGCCTTTGCTTCCCTGCTTTGGTCACGATTTCGTGACATGTCACAAAATCGTGACATGTCACGATTTCGTGACCTTGTGTCCTCCGCGCCTTTGCTTCCCTGCTTTGGTCGCGATTTCATGACACGTCGCAAAATCGTGACATGTCATGATTTTGTGACATTCTATCCGTTGCTTCTCTATCTCCTATTTTGGTCGCGATATCGCGACACATATATTTTTTTTCTTTGCAAAAATACTTAGAAAAATTTGGTTGATGCTAGATTGCTCTGCTGCCCTCGGATGCTCCTGCATCATCCAGGGTGAAGCTAGGGTCTCTGCACAGTCGCATCATGGCATGGCCTTGATTTCCCATAGGAGTCATCAATCGTCCATGTATGGGGATCCTCAAAATCCTCAATACATCCTCTAGAGTGGGAGCCATCTCCCCTATCGATAGCTAGAAATAGGACAACCTCAGATACCACTTCTCTACTAGGGCTGTCAGTAGCCCCATGTCTGTAAGTATTTTTGGCATCTCTGCCACATGCCGTAGCCCAACCTCTGATAGTCAGTCTTGCTCTGCCTGATTGAGCACGGCTACATCGTCTCTTAGCCCCCCATATTTCCACTCCTAACTTTTTAGTAATCCCCTCTACAAAATAAATAATCAAACAACAAAAATCATTAATAGATAATCATTAAAATCAGTTAAATCAATTTCATATTATAAAAAATGATATCATCCACTATTGGACGATATCGTACTAAATTGAGTCAAATCATCCTTGGTAGGATGAAATCGTCTTTGATTTCTCAACTTGGGGATCGCCCCTTGTTGTACGGGATCGCCCCTAGACGAAATCGAAGATCTAGGAATGATTTCGACGAAATTGGGATGATTTCATCTCGACGTCGTCGATGGTCTAAAGATGCCCCCAAAAAATTCAAAATTTAAATTAAAAATCACACAAATAAAATTAAAAACATAATATGTCAAGTTTAGATCCTTCCTCGCAATTCGCGTCAGACCTCTGTCGATCTGTGTGTTGTTTCCACCATTTTGCCTTTAGAGCTCTAAAATAGAAAAAATGAACAGTAACAATGAATTAGGGTTTTACCCTATTTTTTTATTTTTATTTAAAACAACATTTTTTTTTTTAATTTTGTTTTTTCGCGCTTTTACCTCAAACGTTCAATTTGGGTAAAAACATGGACAGGGAACCATAGTAAGCAGTCGTACGATTCGACCTAGAATCATCGTCTAAAAAATGGAATAATTTTTTGCTTTCTCGTAAAGCATGAATAACTTGTCTTTAATGCATTTTCTTTGGAAAATTCGCTAAAGAAGGGGTAAAATGTAGCACCCTAAAATTGGTACAGTTAAACCCTTAGTAAAAAGATAAAAATTTGAATTTTAACCCCGAAACCGCCCGTTAACCGCTCACCCCATTTTTCATGCCATTTTTAGGAGTTGTTTTGACCGTTGGATGATATCATCGTCGATCAGACGAAATCATCCTAGATCGGATGAATTCGTCTAGAACAGAATGTCCAAACGATTTCATCCCAAAACCGAATTTTCATAATTAGATTTTGTTTCAACAACCTCTCCAACTTGGGTAGAAGCATGTCTGCGTAGTTGAAGATTCTTTCTTTGGAGATCTCCCAGATTGGGATGATCCCCAACCTCTTAACCTTTCGCTAATCCTATATAAACTAGGATTTTCTCAGTTTATCCCCCTGACTCCCTGGATCCCCTACCTGGCTCTCCTCCTAACTCTTTCCCTGGTTTATTTTCCCTATAATTTAAGCTTTGCACTCATAGTTCTAAGTTTTCATTGTAGGTTTTCACTGTGCTTCAGCTGGAGGAAGCTCGGATCATTGCAGGCGATTCCAGATGATTTTGGATGATCCTGTCATAGATCGGTGACGATCGCGTACGATTGGAGGTGATCTCAACAGTAGTCTAGATTGGGGGCAATCATAGCCCTGAGTTTGCATTTCTCATCTTCCTTATTTATTTTATTATGCATTAGCTTGATTATTTTCATTCTGCATCCTGGAGTTCACCTCATTTTAACATAAATGCATGATAAAGTTAAAATAAGTTATTAAAACAATGCATTTCCTTTAATTTGCTATCCAGATTTATCAGTTAGGCATTTATACTGTTATTTCTATCATTTTGCATTATTCTTGTAGTAGCATTTTCGGTTTTTGGTGTCTATTTTTGTGATTGTAGGTTTCTAACAAATTTGACTGACGAATTCGTTAGATCGACGACGATCCTATCTAATTTCAGAAGATCGCCTGTAATCTGGGATGATTCTGTACAATTGCAGATGATCCTGTCATATTCGGGATGATCTGTACTCCTACAAGCCTTAGAATCTTCATCAGACATCCGAAATCAGGTGCATTCTTTCTTATTTAGTATATTCATGGTCTTTAGGATTCATCCACACTTTCTGTATTCATATAAATCAGCATTTCATATAAAATAGCTTAGATTCATTCTAGCAAACCTAGGAATATGAATGATTGAGTATAAAATGAACACATCAAGACCATTCTCAACCTAGGTGTGGAAACTCCCACTCAAAGTTTCCTGGTGAACCCCACCATCCATCAAAAATTCACCCTTATACCCCTCCCCCGAGAGGCGCGACCTTCAAAGGGCCTCTTAGTCCTAGGTATTGTTCCATCCTTCTCGCATCCCCCTTCCAGGCATGGATCCTTTAGCTTGAAGGTAAGGGTGCAAAAAATTTGGTTCAGTACAATCTCGTATGTATATTTTAAGGCAAACAAAGAAAATAATTATGTTTATCTCTTTTAAATGTTCTTTGTGAGCCCTAACTGGTTTGATGTGTTTTGAAATTTATTAAAAACTTAAACTACTATCACCGTGTTTGAAACTGTTGATGATATAATCAATAGTTTAAGGGTTTTTACCTATATGCTCATAACTCGACAACCAAAAATGAAAGTCACAGTCACATAAGCCCCCCAAAATGTGGAGATGAAATCCACACCTGGGCAGGGAGCACAAGTCCTATCAATCCTCACCTAGCACCCTGTGCATAATGATACACCCCTTCGAAGAGGAATGCGTGCTATTTTTCATGATTAGGATAGATATTGGAGTTGATGTTGGCGAAGTAATAGGGTTCAAGGGAGTTGGACCAACAGATGGAAATAACTGCAACCGTCGTTGAAGCCTACCAGTGGTTGGATATGACTTCCAACTCACTAGCGTTCAGATAGTGCATGATGTGTGTTTCCTCATTTTAGATTTTGCATGAAAATAAAAATGTAACACCCAGTACACAATGCTCTTTCCTAAATGTCTAATGATAAAGATGTTTAATGTTCAAAAATATGCATCTAATTGACTAAATGAAGTTTCATAGAATGTATTTCCATGATACACTTGGCCACTAATTGGGCCTCAAGTAAAAAAACTCTACAAACATAACCCAGACCACTGGAGACTAGGGTGGATTGAAATCAAAATTCCATTGTTCCTAGTAACGACTGGAAGAAAAACTAAGAGAATCTAAAATTTTACTTTTAACCTTTCTCTATGTTTTCTAATTAAACTGACTTCATCTACTGTATTCAACAAAATAAACATAGACAAACATAGGAAAACATAGAGAAATACCTCCTACCTGAAATCCAAGCCTGATGTAGATTTGACTGTCTACTATATTTTAGTTCTCTACTAGCCGTGACTGTTAGGCATGATTGAGACTGTTAACTATGGCTGATAAGCATGGCTAATATTTTTCACTATGGATGTTAACCACAACTAATACCTATAAAAAAAAAAACATAGCAAGTCAATCAGTGATAGCATAATTTGTGGGTTCCCGCCCTGATCGCCATTTGTATCGATCTAAAAAGCTTACACCTAACTAGTGCATCAATTGAAACCGATTATGAAAACAATAAAGAAATTTAAAACAATGATTTTAACAAGAAATAGGGTTTCTTTTTATTAAATTTTTTTCAAATCTCAATTACATATACGTCCCTCTTAGGGATACTCAATTTTGATACAATTAATACAATATTGGAGACCCTCTAAATGAGGGGATGGTGTAATCCATAGACTCTTTAGAAGGAATACAAACTGCTCAAGGCCTAGGATAGCCTTCTTCTCCATGATTAGAGGTATATGCTGACTTGAATGCCTTGAAAATGATTAGGTCCTATAAACCTTGCGTTCAATAAACAACATGAAAGGAGTTAATAACAAAGAAGGCCTCTCTTGATGAGTCTTTTGATGGATAATTGCATAAATTGATGATAAAGAAAGTAATAAAACATGTAAATCTATGAATATATGCAATAAATCATCAAATTACTATAAAAAAATGTAAATAAAACATGAAATATAACAATTAGGAAGCCTAATTAACCATTAAAACTTGAAAAGCATAAAATTAGTCTAAATTAACAATTGCAAGGAAATGGAAGCAAATCTACCACTGAATCCTAAAATTAATCGATCAAATGTCTGCTAGAATGTTAATCTATGCCAGACAAGCTAATTATATAAATGAAAATATAAATCTAATGCTAAAACAAAGGAAATCAGGGATCAAACCCTCATCGCGGGTCTGTGGCACAACTAGCACTATTAGCCATAATTGATAGCCATGGCTAAGGTACAAATGTCCTTGCTCTTGTAATCAAAGCTTGGATATCGAATTTCCTCCATGGAATTGATGATCAAGGGTCAGTTCTATGTCCTCTGATGGATTGGCGGTTGAATTTTATTGAATTCACATTCGATTAGCTTGATTGTGCGATTATGCTTCCTAGTCCTTTGGAAGCTTGATTTATGAATTCATGCTTGTCACTCCACAATTGGGAAACATTTCGACTCTCCTCAAGGGTTTATCAAATTTCTATCCATTTTGGTAGAGCTTCGCTATGTTCAAATGCAAAATTTCTTTAGTTGCTTTCAAATTCGGTAGGGCTTCGTTGCTCTCAAATGAAAAATTCTCTAGACTTCTCCCCAATTTGGAAGGGGGTATTATAGCCTTCCTAATATCTAATATTGGCTTGTTTGGGAAGCCAAGATCAAGATCCAGGAGGTTGGATCAGTTGGGAGGAAAAATCTTGAAGCTTCTCCGTCTAAAACTATTTGAATCTCTATTGCCCAGGCCTTTGCAATCGAATTTGGCTCAGTCCAGGATTCAAAATACTTTTGATGCTAGCCACGAATTTGAGGAATGACATACTCTATTAGTAATGGGTGTCAATCATAGCTAAGGCAAAGTTAGCCAACTCTACCCAAATTGAGTGGTTAAAACCACTGCTTCACCTTGGAGTTATCCAAGATCATTCATATGGTCTATTAGCATGCCCATATGAGTAGTCACCTTGACATGACATTTTTTGGGTGTCTACAAAAATAAATGGGAATTCCCCTATTTGTAACTTTTGGAACCGATTATTGCATCCATAGGAAATCAATTGTCATGCTACAAGAACCCATTTGAAACCAACAAGCTATTACAGGCTCTAGTCGACCTGCCTCATGTTCTGTTAAACCTGAATATTGCTATAAAAGATAGCAGAACGAGTAAGGAAACCCCAACAAAAATTCTATGATTAAACTTCTAATTTGCATGCTCCAGACTTATATTAAACTATAGTATTCTTATTAAAATGACCAAGCATGAAAACAACCAATTTTTATGCCTTATGTAGATTGGTGCCTAGATTCATTGGGATGTTATAGCAATTTAACAACTATTTTAATCATGAACAGAAATAAGGGGAGAAGGAAATTAGCATTCTTGCTTTCATTCGAATATCGTAATAAAATCAAGAGTTAACTAACAAAAGAAATGTGTATAATGCATTCAAATAATGTAACCCATTATACAGATACACACAATACTGAGATAAAGAAATGACAAGAATAAAACCCAGAATTGTATTGATTTCATAATATATTACATGCATAGTGGGCAGGATGCCTTTTAACTCTATTTTTCTTAAATAAATACATCAATGCAATGAAGAAGACTATGTTCAAATAATGTAACAGATCTCTCCAACTCTTCTTGTTCCAATTTGGTAACAAAATAATATCTAAATTCTAGGCTCAATAAGACTGGAAATATTCTCAGCTTCTTGAATGCTTTCCTATCATACAATCCTGCACAGCAACGGGAGGAAGAAAGAATGAATAAAAGAAAATAGACACAAAGATAATACAACAACACAACTAACTGGGCACTCAAGTATACCTCTTAGAAAAAATGATATTTTTTAATTGCTTGATGTGGAATCCAGACCTGCTTGCTTCCTTTTATAACTGCTAGTTCTTGATTCTATTATTTCTGGCTTATTTTTGGCTGTACACTTGGCAACTTCTGATTAAATCTCCAAAATTGATGTTGTCTAGTTGGCTTTGTTCTAAATTGACTATGCTCTCTTCTTTGACTTGTTCAAACATATTCCTACTCAACTGGTGATTTAAGTATAAGGAAAGCTTTTATCTTATTCAGCTACTTCTTGGTGCGTTTAGCTGTTGCTTTTTGAACTGGCCTCTTTTGAGTTGCCTTTCCTTGGTCCTTTGATCCTTTAACTTCCCCAGATATATCTCTTATTTTTACAACTGTCTGTGGTGCAGAATCTACTTTTTATTGAGTGCAGGTATTGAACCTTTTTGCATTTAAACTCCTTTAGAACCCTTTAATATGCTCATCAATTAAATTCCATATTTCTATGTCAAAAGTGGCTGCAATCCTGAGCATATTCATTTCTTGTAGAATTCAGTTTTTTTGTACAACAATAACATACATGTTTCTATTATACTGAAGTATTAAGGCTTCTGTAGCATTCACCATGAGTGTAGTTTGTTTAATCATCTCCTCCTCATCACCTTGTTCACAGTCAAATCTCTAAAGGGTTTCTTTGAATATTCCTTCTATGTCTGATGCTTCCAAGCATTGATCTAAGGATAGGATAATATCTGTCAGTTTATCTGTAGCATCCTTTATCAGATCATTCATATCAGTCACATAATTTGTCCATTTTTCTTGGTTTGATCCAAACAGGGCTGTTACTATAACAATATTTGTCTCTATTCTTTATTTTGTTCCACTGTTACAACCATGTAACAGAGTTCAGTACGCCGGTGACTATTCCCGGCCTGTGTAACCTTATTTAAACTTGCTGCTGAGAATAATATTTTGTTCGCTGAATTTAACATGGCATCAGAGCCAGTGACGTGAAGGGAGAAGTGCAACGGAAGTAGAGAAGCTCGGGCAGTAGCCAAAAAAAAATTTTATTGGCAGACGGAGAATTTTTTGTTCTCTGGGTTTGCTGGGCAGTGAATTTCTTTGGCGAAAGTATATAAAGAAAAAAAAAAAAAATTTCTCTGCCCCACGTCCCCGCGCGTAGAGCATCGTCCGCAGACTCGTTCACGAGCCCATGCGCAGAGGCATCCAGAAGGGACGATGTCCACGTACGCGACGTCACGCATCGCAGAGGAGGGAGCCACCCCTCCGCGCGCAGACGCGACGTCACGCGTTGCAGCACGCGTCGCAGAGGAGGGAGCCGCCCCCCCCCTACACGCAGACACGACATCACGCGTCGCAGAGGAGGGATCCACCCCTCCGCGCGCAGACATGACATCACGCATCGCGCAAACGTTGGAGGGAGGAGCCGCACACCCCCCCCATCCTGATAAAAAAAAAAAATGGCGGGATTTTTAAATTTTAATTTCCCGCTCCCTCCTCGGATGCGCAGGGTATAAAAAACGCCCCCCCCCGCGGCATTGAGGTCCGCCCAGCACGCTGTGCGCATAGCCAGCAGTCTGCAGAGGGCGGGACGCCGCGCTCAACAACAGGCGGAATTTTGTTCGAGAAAAAAAAAAAAAAATTCGAGAAAAAAAAAGGGGAACGTTGCGGACTGCAGCCGCGAAGTAGCAGCAGCGTCCAAGCAAAGCTGCGGCCGCGAGTTGCAGAAGAGGCTCGAGAAGCTGGAAGCAGTGGAGGAAGGGCAGACCGAGGTCGATAAAGGAGAGGAGGTTGAATGATCCTCTCGGATCAGCCTGTTGGCTCACATGGTCGTGAGCCGTGCGGTAAGGCTCAGGGAGCCTGTAGGTCGGGGGTTCAAATCCCGCCGACTCCCCCCAAGGTATAAATTTTTTTTTTCAAACGTTTTTTATTTATTATTATTTTTAGTTAAATTTTTTAATTTTAATTTATTTTTTAATAGTTTTTAAACTTTGTAAATTAAAATTTATTTTTAATTTATTTTTTTAAAGTTTTAAAAACTATATAAATTAATTTTTTTTTTTTTAACTTTAAATAAATAATAATTATTAAAATGCTTTGTTAAATAAAGCCTTTTAAGGGGGGATATATTTTTCAAAAAATCAAAGGGGGATAGTGAGTAATTTTTTCATAGTAAGTAATTTTTTCGAAAAATAGCAATTTGGCAAATTGTAAAAGGTGCATTTTCGGCTGTGACCGACACCCTGTGGGTTATTCTTGTGGGCAATTTTTTTTGTTGTATGTTGCATATTTCATTTTTGCACTATAACATTAAAAATTAAAATCAAACACTCCCTAAGTCCCGGAATAATTAAAACCCATCCGTGCAATTTATTGCACTGCAGCGTTCGGTATTTGTGATACCTCTGGCCAGCACTTACAGGTAAAGTTGTCATTATTTGGCTACTGTATCCGTCGCCTAATATAGCTGCTATAACGACATCTAAGCTTGTTCTCTATAAATCGTCAGGGAGGAATAAGTACGCCATTTTTGCATTTTTTTACTCCATCCACTACCCTTTATCGCACTTGTGTTTAGGTGTAAATCCTGACAAAGTATTCTTCATAGTGTTTAGGGGAAGTTACGCCCCACGCATGAGAAGAATCTTCTATGGTAGGTGCCATCAACAAGGCGATTCCCTTTCAATACCGCTTATGTTCCACGTATCGTATGATCTCTAAAACTCACCTATAGTCTCCCTCACGTAAGGGCGGGTGATTTTTGTTGATCTTTCTAAATACCTATAGTTTCCCTCATGTAAGGGCAGGTATTTTGTACGGTATATTGGCCTAGCAAAAGGTATATCGAAAGGGGGACCAATTGGTGATATAAGGAACCTTCACTATGGCCGCTGTTGCAAAGTTGATGACTGATCCGCATCAGTTATTGAAAGGTCCAAATTATACACCATGGAAACATAAGATGAAGGCAATTCTCCAAATGGAAGATTTGTGGGATATTGTTACTGGAGTAGCAACTAGGCCTTCACCAACGATAGGATCCACAAGTCCTTCAACAGATCAGATAGCTTTTGACAAGAAAGACAGTCGAGCAAAGGTGCTCATTTTGTTTGCTATTTCAGATGAAGTGCAACCTCATATAGCTGACAAAGCAAGTGGTAAAGAGGCATGGGATGCCCTTCAAACCATCTATGAGGGAAAGAATGATTCCACCATT
The DNA here is from genome assembly GCA_028583015.1 of Wollemia nobilis. Lineage (NCBI taxonomy): Eukaryota > Viridiplantae > Streptophyta > Pinopsida > Araucariales > Araucariaceae > Wollemia > Wollemia nobilis. The sequence goes on from JAQPPZ010002883.1 coordinate 972,717, forward strand.
CTTCATATTCAACAACAACTTCATAACCTGAGTTTGAGACAGGGTGAAACAGTTGAACTCTTTCTGTGCAGAGTGTCTGAGTTGAAAGAGAAATTGAGTTCTCTCGAAGATACTGTGGATGAAAAGCTTCTCATTTCACTTGTGATGAGAGCTTTACCTTCTTCATTTGATATGTTGATAACCTCCATTCAGGTGTCTCAATGACAAATTACCTACATCGAGTTGGTCAATCTGCTTCAACAACAGGAGGCACGCCAACTTCACAAGGATGATTCTTCCAATACAGCCCTATACACCAACATACAGGGTTCTAGGAAGAAAGGTAATGGGCAAAAATGAGGCAACTTTCAGAAATGAGGAAATTCTCAACAATATACGAAAGGAAAAGGCAAACAACCTCAACAGAAGAAGAGGTGGTGCAAGATCTGTGAGAAAGACAACCATGACACTAACAGGTGTTGGCATAAGAACAAGCAGAAAGGCCAAAACAAACCACAAAATAAAAACAAGCAACCCCAGGTGAATGTTGCTATTGAAGAATCTGACTTAGATTCTGAATGGGCACACAAGGTTCTCATGACTACCACAGATTCCACATAGAGGGATCCTATTTGGTATGTCGATTCTGGAGCTAGTAAACATATTACTGGCGACAGATCGTGGTTTGAATCATTTGTGGCCAAAGAGGGCAAACCTGTCACCATTGCTGATGATAAGACCTACAGGGTTCAGGGAGAGGGTACGGTTTCGATCACTCTTCCTGATGGCAAGTGTCAGATTGACAAAGTCCTCTATGTTTCGAGATTGGCCAACAATTTGTTGTCAGTGACACAAATCCTGGATAGAAATATGGTTGTCAACTTTCGTGTTGAGAATGGAAAGAAGTGTTGTACCATTACCAGGAAGGGTAAGCAGATTACCATGACTTCATATAAGCATGGCTTATTTGCACTAGATGCTATCTCTACTCCACATGTTGCCATGACTATCTCTACCAAGGAGGCAACTTCCCTATGGCACAAGAGATATGGGCATCTTAGTTCTGGCTACTTACTTGAGCTCAGCAAGTATGAGATGGTAAAGGGTCTTCCTTCCCTTTCTACCACATTGCCAGTATGCTCTGACCGCTAGCGGGAAAGCGAAGATAGAGTACCATTTGAGAAGAGCTCTACAAGAGCACGAAAACCTCTGGAGTTAATTCATATCGATCTGTGCGGTCCTTTCACACCCAACAGTTGTGGAGGGAAGAGGTACTTTCAGTTATTCATAGATGACTACTCACGAAAGATGTGGGTTTTCTTTCTCCAACTGAAATCTGAAGCTTTCGCATTCTTCTAGCAGTTCAAGAAATTCGTTGAGAAGGAGTCAGGAGCTTCTATTAAAACCCTCCACTCAGATCGAGGGGGAGAGTTTACCTCTAATGAATTTTTTGCATTCCTAGATAAGCATGGAATCAAGCGACAGTTAACAACTGCCTATACTCCTCAGCAAAATGGAGTTGCTGAGAGAAGGAACCGTTCTATCATGGAAATGGTTCGTTGTATGCTCACAGGAGCTACTCTTGGGCAACAATATTGGGCATAAGCTGTCACCACTGCAGTGTATCTATTGAATAGGGCACCCACAAAGGCCCTAAAATTAATGACTCCACAGGAAGCATGGAGTGGTCGAAAACCCTCCATATCTCATCTACGTATTTTCGGATGTCACGCTTTCATGCACATACCGAAAGAGAAAAGGAAGAAGCTAGATGATAAAACACTGAGATGTATTTTTCTTGGTTATTCTGAGCACTCTAAAGGATATCGGTTGATAGTTCCTTTGACCAAGAAAATTCATATCAGTAGAGATGTTGTCTTTGATGAAGCTTTCACATCACAGAGCACATCTAAAGTACACCAAGATATTGTGGAAACTAAGGAAGAAAATATTCCTTTGTCAACACAGACAGGAGGTCCTTCTACATCTTCTTCAACTCCACCAAAGAAGAATCCTAAATGGTGTACAAATACAATCAGAGACGCAAATTTATCCACTCCTCCCAATTTGAATTTGGATAGACCTCGTACACGCAGTATGGCTCAAAAGGAAAGAGAAGCCAGAGAACTGACGAGGTTGATGATCTTTGTCAATCTTTTGAGGAACTTTCTGTGACTCCAAGTACAGAAGTAGAGGATATGGATATTGATGATGACAGGGCATTCATGTCTACCATAGATAGTCTTGAACCTGCATCAGTGCAAGATGCTCTCAGTGAGCCTCAGTGGAAGGCCGCTATGGATACTGAGTATGAGTCTCTGATGAAAAATAAAACTTGGAAGCTTGTTGATTTTCCGCATGGAAAGAAACCCATTGGTTGCAAATGGGTATATAAAGTCAAGTACAAGGCATATGGAACAATTGATAAGCATAAGGCCCGTATTGTTGCAAAGGGCTATGCTCAAAAAGAAGGCATTGACTACGAGGAAACTTTTGCACCTTATTGCTCGGATGACCACAATTCGGGTTATGTGTGCTATGGCAGCACAATATGGGTGGAAAGTTCACCAGATGGATGTCAAAAGTGCCTTTCTAAATGGTGATCTCCAAGAAGAAGTCTATATGACTCAGCCTAAAGGATTTGAAGTGGAAGGCCAAAAGCAGAAAGTTTGCAAATTGGTCAAATCCTTATATGGTCTAAAATAAGCTCCTCGAGCTTGGTATATAAAAATGGACAATCACCTTATGCAGCATGGATTTAAGAGATGTCCGTCAGATGCAAACCTCTATTTCAAGAAACAGGGTTCTGAGATAGTGTTGCTTGTACTCTATGTGGATGATCTGCTCATTACAGGGAGTTCAGAAACTATGATCTCTACTATCAAAAGAAAATTGTGCAAATCTTTTGAGATGACAGAACTCGGACTTCTCCATTATTGTCTTGGTCTGGAATTCAGCCAGAAGGAGCACACCATCAAAGTGTCTCAAAAAAAATATGCCAAGACATTGCTGGAAAAATATCGCATGACTGATTGCAAGCCAATGGCAACTCCAATGGAGAATGGACTTCAGTTATCGCGATATGATGATTCACCTCAGGTAGATGGTACTCTCTATCGATAGTTGATTGGGAGTCTCATATATCTGACCAATACTAGGCCAGATCTCGTATTTTCTGTCAACTATCTTTCGAGGTTCATGCGGGAGCCTAAGACCACTCATTGGAAAGCGACAAAACGTGTTCTTCACTATGTTCGTGGTACTATGGAATATGGCCTAGAATACAAGAGGAAAAACAAATTCTTCTTGCAAGGATACACGGACTCTGACTATGCCGGATCATTTGATGATCGCAAGTCAACTTCTGGATACATTTTTCATCTAGGATTTGGTCCTGTCTCTTGGCATAGCAAGAAGCAACAGGTGGTTGCTATTTCATCAACAGAGGCAGAATATCGTGCCACACGTGAAGCTGTGTGTGAAGTGATATGGTTACGTCACATTCTAACAAGTATGGGCCATCCATCAAAATCTCCAATACACTTGTTTTGCGACAATCAGGGTGTTCTGAACCTCATCAAGAATCTAGTGCATCATGAAAGAACAAAGCACATTGACACACAATGTCATTTCATTCGAGATGAAGTTCCAAAGCATCGAATTCAGCTTCAGCACATTCCCACCGATGCTCAAGTTGTAGACATTTTCACTAAGGCACTTGGACGTGTCAAATTTGAATTGTTTCACAACTCACTTTGTATTGCAAAATAATGTAAGGGGATGTTAGTATAGCTATTAGTTATTACATTACCCAAATAATGTAATAAAGGGGGATGTTAGCGTACTATAACAATATTTGTCTCTATTATTTATTTTGTTCCGCTGTTACAACCATGTAACAGAGTTCAGTACGCCGGTGACTATTCCCGGCCTGTGTAACCTTATTTAAACTTGCTGCTGAGAATAATATTTTGGTTCGCTGAATTTAACACAAACAGGACTGCTTTGAAAAATTCAAAATTGATTTGAATTTTATTTCCTTCAGGTGTTGTTATTTCTTGTCCTTACAGTTCTTCAAAATGATCCCCAATGTAGTCCAGGTTTGGGTGAATGATTTTAAAATCTTTCTCTCTTTCCTTCATCAAGGTCATGATTTCTTGAGCAGTTATTTGAATCACCCATATTTTCTTGAACATTTCAGTAAAACCTTTGGCCTGAGCTTCTATTCTTTTGTACATGTCTTTCCTCATTACATTCAAATAATATACGTGATCTTGAACATTGGTCACTACAGGTGGCTGGGAAATTGAAGCATTTTTCTTATTTAATTATTCCTGTTGCTTACTTATTATAGCTTTCAATTCTACTTTTTCTTCTTCCTATTGACTCAATTGATTTTTGAGTGTTTCAATTTTTTTAACAAATTGGTCTATGACTTGATTACTCATAGTTTTGGCAAGCTTTGCTATATCAGATTCTTTACCCAGTAGTGATGATCCTCATGTTTCCTCATTGGTATTGAAGACTAGTGGGTTTTTTAGGGAGGGAGATCAACCTTAGCAATATTTGACATAGTTGTCCCCATGTCTACCTTTTCTAAATATTGTTCTTTTGTATTTTCCATTCCTACTACTAACTATAACTCTTGTTCATCTGTAGTAGTAAAGGTCGCATGTTCATCTGTTCTTTCCAAAACAACCTTGGAAAAAGGTAGAGATAATTTGGGTTTATTAGGTTCTACTGGAGCTATTTATGTTTGACTTTTTACTAAGTAGTTTCGGAAGAGGCCACCCAGTCCACCTTTTACTTTTATTACTATTGAAATTTTTATCTCTGGTCCCCTTATATTTATAGAAGTCATGAAGGCCATGGGTGCCAATTTCTTCACACTAGTCACAGCTAAAACATGATCATATATAAGAACTACAACCTACTTTATTGATGGTGCTTTTTGAGAGGATGAAGTTACTATTTCTTTGACCTTATCTGTACAGGTTTGTTGAGGAGCTTCTTTTGATGTTGCCTCTATTCTGGGTTGGTCATTCACTGGGAGTTTAACCTATTGTTCTACTATATCAATAGTTCTAACAGTGACCTACATTAAGTCTATGTCCTGCTCCTCTATCAATTCTAGAAAAGGGTCTTATTTAATTACTGGGTGTGTCCTTGGCATAATAGGTGATGTAGTATCCATTGAAATCTCTTGAAGCCTTCTTAGTTTGGTTGGGTAGTCATAGGCTTCACAAACCTGTGTGCTACCTCTCTTTTATGGAGGGAAATTATCCCATACTGTTTGTAAATCTGATTTTTGCTCTATATATTCTAATAAGTTCTCTTCAAAAGCATCTTCTCGGTGATTGATTCGAGCATACTCCCTCTTCTCCATAATCTTGCTATAAATTCCTTTTGGGTCATAAAACCTCCATGACACTTCATCGAATCCCATATTGTCCAGTTCAAACATTCCCTTGAGTAGGGAAGGATATCCAAAAAATACATAATCTCCAAAATGGCAAGGAACATCAAGCCAGGGGACTTTCCCATGCTTCTTAACTAGTCTTATTTTAGCCTCTTCTACCACTTGTCTGCATAATTCTAGGGCTGCTATGGACAGTGGGCAGTACTGGGGTAACACCTTAGGAGGGATTTTAGCTCCATATAATCTGATGTAAGTAAAACCCTCTCATGAAGAAGAAATCTCCTATCTATTTTTCTTTAATGAATGCCCTTACCCCTGGCCCTAATATTTCTAGAATTAGCCCAGTTAAGGCCCAATGGATTTCTACCAAGAAGCGATCACAAAACCAGCCCATGTGAGTTCATCCTTCATGAAGTCTCCAGAAGCTATTATGTACATAGGGGCTATCTATGGCTTTTAATCTCTTACGGGATTCTTCCCCCAATTGGCCCGCTATTAAGTGAGTGAGAAAAGAATATTATGAAAAGTGAGGCATCTCCTACCTCTGTTTGAATATTGCTCTCTTTAGTTCTACCATTTCTCTATGTATTTGTGAGCTCAATTCCAGTTCCTAGGCATAGATAGGGGTGTTATGTCCTCTATTACATTGTGCAGCTAAATACAAAACTCTTTTCGTTATTCTACTCATATCCTGTACTCCCAATACTAGGTTTATCATGTCACAGAAGTCTTGTACCTAGGGTTTAAAAGCACTTTTATTAATTGGGAAATTTTTCTCTTTTTCTACATATGTATCAAACAATTTTTTAAAAATTTCCATATCAATGAACATGCGATATTGGTGTTTGATTACCTGGTCCACCAAAAATATGGTATACTTTGTCAGATTGAACACTTCCTAGATATCTTCGACTTTGGCATTGAACACCTTTCGATTCTTGTGGTCTCGAAAGGTCCTTGTTCTTTCGTCATATGCCACTGCTAACCAAGCCATCAAATCTGAGGAGAAATGCACTTTTGGGCATATCAACTTTCCAAGGTTACTGTTCCATCTATTGTCTCTGGGGAAACCCTTGTACTGCCAATTTCGAGCTTTATGGAACAAATATACCATTATCCATGGGGTTCTGTTATCACCTTCCATTACTCGGGTGAAACTCTTAATGTAGGCATTGTCGATCTCATACAGTTGAGCTGAGTTGGGTTTTTTTTTGCCCCACATTTTTGGGTAAAATCATACATAGTGGTACCAAGAACAGGCAGTCCAAAAATCACAGAATAGGGTGATTTATCTATGATAAACTTTATGGCTTCTCATGTATCTATAGGTATGAACACATCTCCCCATGATGCCATTTCCCTCGCGATTGTTGGTCAAGTTCTTCTTCGAGTTCTCAAAAAATGAATACTCTCTTCCTTCTGTGCTTCTGATGTATCAATTCCAATTCTTGGTATACCAATGGAGTGGCCTTGACTGGTTTCGTAAGTTCATATACAGGGTGGTGGAGTGAACTTGATAAATTTACATGTTTCGTTATCGACCCGATGCCACCAACCACTGTTCAAAATTGGCCAATGGAATCGTGCCAACTCAATATTTTCTGGAGTTTTGTGCTTTATGATGGGTGATATCTATTAACTTGCGAGCCTGGGTCCCTTTGATATGTGGGCCTGCAATCATTCATGCTTTCTATTCATTCATCAATGGGGATATTTTAATCTGATATGGAATGGTATGTTTTGGACCTCGTGCCATCTCAGATCCGAGTGATAACTACATCTTCGGGATCCATTATGTCTCCCTTGGGGTCTTCATGATATCCGACTCTTGGTGTGAGTGTAGGTTTTTACCTATGATGTCCCTTTTTCTCTAAGTCAACCATGATTAATCGCAACCGTCGGATTGATCTGAGATGAAGCGCATCCATTGATCTCCCAAAAATTTTCTTTTGTGATCGTCGTTGGATCTTATGGTGGTGAGGCACGATCGTTGGATCATACATATGCACGTATTCTTTAATAAATGGAAAAAATTCATACATACCTCGACTAAATTAATCAACCCAATGCTTAGATTAACCTTTGATTATCTTCCCACATGCGCACCATTGGATCTGGGTGGTCAATGTCCACCGTCGTTCGATTCGTATGTTATAAAAAGGTCTTTATTTAGCCTTTGGATATTTGTCACCAGTTACAGGCCTTCGCATCCATTGATTCTCGATTTAGTTTGTGCGCTGCCATTGGATCACTGACAAGATGCATGCTAGATAATAATGTTATAGACCTTTGCTTTCTTATTAATCATGATTAAGGCAAAAAGGGGGAAGATTAGTCAATGTATTAAACCCTTACTAAACATGATTAATGTCAATTAATTTCGTCCTTACCCATGCCTTTTACCTTCCATCCTGTGATTTTGGCGCGGCCATCGGATCTGAGTGGAGACAAGCGCAACCATTGGATCTAATCAACCTGCATGTTAGTTTAATCAAGCATTTATAATATTAATCATGATTAGGGCAAAAGGGGGAAAATTAGCCGACGTATTAAACCCTTGCTAATCATGATTAACTTTAATTAATTTCTCTCGATCCTTAACCCTTTTTAATGCATCTTCAATTAGTGCGCCACCGTTAGATTAAAAATCATTTGAGCGCGGTCGTCCGATCTTGGTAACTAGCATGATGATTAATCAAATGGGATGCATTCTCTTAAAATTAATTTTTAAAGTTCATTTTAATCAAAGTAGTCACGACCGTTGATCTAAGCTTCGTTCAGTGTGATCGTCCGATCTGTCGGACTTGCTTGGATTTTAACTTGACATTTGACTTATGACGACTTTACTTTAAACCTTTGACTCTTTAGAGAACATGCGACCATTGATTTTATGGATGATTGAGCGTTGTCATCCGATTTGTTTATACTTACTCACTACTTAATCAGAACATTGACCATTATGACTCATGCTTAAACTTTTGACTTTTTGGACAGCGTGCGGCCATTGATTTGATCCTCGATGAAGCACTGTCGTTGATCTTGTTAAAGGTGCAAGGATTTTAACTTTATTAGAGCCTTAGGTTTAACCTTTGGAGTCTTTAGTGAGTGCGCATCCATTGGATTTGGTCCTCGATGAAGCGCTGCCATTAGATTGAAGACAACTTGCTCGATTTTTAAATCTTAGGTTAAGTTTTATTGACCCTTTGACTTATCTTTCAGACTATTTCGTGAGTGCGCATCCGTCAGATTTTCTCAGGTGATGCGCTTCCATCCGATTAAGTCTAAGGTGCAACCTTTTTACTTCCTTGACTACGCTTGACTTTTGACTTATCTTTGGTTTGATTTTATTAAAGCGCTATCGTCCGATTTCTCTAGATCGTGCGTGGTCCTTGGATTAAATCTGAGGTGCTCACCAGTTAGCTTAGCGGGGTGCATACCCTTAGGCTTTTAATCAATTAATATTTATTTTAACCTTAGGTTTTTTGGACTTTGAGACCATGGTGAAATGACTTAACCGACTTTAGATTAGAAGATTTATTTGTCGATTTAGGCCCAAGGAAAATATTTAGGAAGGTCGAACTTTGGCTTGGGGTTTTAATTTGAAATTTTCTTCCCTAACCATTTGAGGTACTTTGATTAATACCATGAGGCCCACATTATTAAAAAGGCTAAGGTTAGAATTTATCAAACCAACCAATGAAAAATTGAATTACTCACAACAACTTTAAGCAATGACCAACAAGTATAAGCAGTTTGATTGAAACCAAAAATTTAAATTTGGGGGTTTCAAAGTTGAGTCAAATTTGGCTCCAACATAGGCTTTGACTGGGACAATGTGTTGAAAACATGAAGCACTTTGAGAACCACAGAATCTCCTGGTTTTATTTTGCAAAAATTTAACAAAAAATAACAAAATTTTGACTGCTAAACAAAACTTGAAATGTATAACAGAAAAACTTCCTTCCTTTTTTTCTTTCTTTTCTTCATCATTCATTTTTATTTTTATTTTTATATACTGAAAACATGATATCAAAGCAAGTAGAGTATGGAAAACTGTAGATCCCTTTTCATTCAATTTGGAAACAAAGGTTTAGAAATTTTAGAAATCAATGAGTTTTATTTTGAAATATAGTAATGCTTGTTTTAGCTAAGTCATAAGATATGATTACACAGATTTTGTCACAACCATTTGTCTCATCATATTTTTGCCCATGTGTGTGTTTGTGCATTCTTTTTTGGATTTCTAAATATTTTAGAACTTTATCATATCTGAGCAAAATAGCCAAGCCTAATATGTGATTTCACTCTTTAAAAATTTTCACCATTCTGTAGGGCTCCACTGCCAGTCAGGCATCTATAGCCTCGGTGGAGTTGCTTCTAATCCCATATTAGTTTTACCCTACTGCCAGTCAAGCGTCTATAGCCCCGGTAGAGGTTTTCCAAGATATCTCAAGCAGTGACTCAATTTTACTTTATTTTTTATTTTTCTTTCTCGTGAGAGAAGTGTTTGGATATATAAGTAAATTGTGCAATAAGTATGCCTGAGTTGAGGATTAGTTTCTGGCTATAAAATATGAGTGTAATAATTTTTGGCTCAACTACCCTCTCAAAGATAACTCAGTTCTTTGGACCTTTGAAGTCACTTTAAGTATCATTTGTAATGTGAGGCTAGACATGATGTTTCAATCAGCTTTGTTTTCTATCTGTTTTATCTCATATCAAACAACTATTGCATAAACACTCATTTTTGACAGAATTGTAAAGCTCATCAATATCTAAAATAAATTCCCTTTTTCCTTTTATTTTTTTGGTGGAATCAACAGTTAGATATACTCATCAAACTAAAATATCATGTATACAGTAAACTCAAAATTATTCAAGAACAAAAGGGAAGCTTTAACTAATAAACAAAATACACCACTCTGTTTTTGGATTTTTGTTTTTCTATTTTTTTTTTTAAGTACACTTTCAATAGGGATTGTACATTTTGAGGTGTTGGCCATTAATAGGGATAGCCATTATTTCTCCCTGCAAATTCTGTAGCTTGTAAGTATTCTGACTGATAACATGGGCAATTTGGTATGGGCCAATCCATTTAGGTTCAAACTTACCCTTTTCGCCATGCTTATCATTTTTAGGATCCCAATAGATGACTATATCTCCTTGAGAAAAAGGAGTACCCTTGGCTTTCTTATTAAACAAATTTATAGTTTTCTGGGTTTGTTCCATCATTCTATTGAGGGTCTCTCTTCTTTGTTCTTCTAACAAGACAATTTGGTCAAGCCTTCTCTGAATGGGATCAGGGTTTTCATGATCTTGCAATAAAAGGGAAAGTGCCATTTTTTTCCATTTTTGGGGGCAGTAGGGCTTTTTCTCCATAAACCATCTCATAGGGGGTTCTTCCTGTATTTATTTTAACAGACAGCCTATCAGCCCATAAAGCAAATTTAAGTTCACTATCCCATCCCCTTTTGTTTTTGCCTAATGACCTTTTTATTCTTGTTATTACATTTTTATTTGATGACTCAGCTAGACCATTTCCTTGGGGATAATAATTAGCAGAATGAGATAATTCAATTCCATATTCAGCACAAAATTCTACCATTTCATATGACACAAAATATTGAGCATTATCAGTTACAAGATTTTTAGGAACTCCATACCTGGTCAAGATATTTTCTTCTATGAATCTGATGGCTGTAGCAGATGTAGATGTTCTCAAAGGTGCAGCTTCCACCCACTTGGTGAAGTAATATGTTGTAGTTATGATCCACTTATGCTGGCCAGATGAATTAGGCTTGATCTCTCCAATCAGGTCAATACCCCATTGAGCAAAAGGTGCTTCAATGATTATTGGCTTGAGGGGCATGGCTGGTAGATGCTTTTTCCCTATAAAAACTTGGTAGTTATGACAATTCCTTACATATTTATATACATCCTTAAAAAGGGATGGCCAATAATATCCTGCTCTCATGATTTTATTAGTTGTAGCCCTTGGGGCAAAATGTCCCCCACAGAAACCATTATGAAATTCATTAATTATTTTTGGGACTTCTCTTTCATATAAGCAGACTAATAATACTCCATCAGGATGTTTCCAATATAATACTCCATTTTGTATATAATACTTTTGAGCTTGAAGTTTGACTTGACCTCATTCTGTTTATTGACATGTTTTTGGGGAATGACAGAGTTTGTAGATAGGACAAAATTTCTTCATACCATTTACATTCTTCATTTTTTATTCTTCTGTCATCATATGTCTGATCTATGGTAAGAATATTTTCAGATTCTGCTTCTTCTTTGTTAGCCAACAGTTTAGCTAAACCCCGCCCTTTGACTATTTTAACTATTTTTAATTCAACATCATATTGCAAAAGTTTTACCATCCATCTTGTTGGTCTTCCCAATGGCTCTGATTGAGAAAAGATATCTTTTATTGCTATAAAGGGAATACAGTAGTAAACTTTGTTTGAGCCAAATATACCTTTAAAGTGTTCCAAATATTGGATGACTGCATAGGCATGTTTTTCCAACAGGGTGTATTTAAGATTTGCTCCTTTTAGACCCGAGCTCATAAAGGCTATTGGCCTTTCATTATTTTCATTATCTTTTTGTGAAAGGACTACAACAATAGAGTGTTCAGAAGCATATGAATAGATATTAAAATCCTTTGCATAATCAGGGCAACTTAAAGTTGGAGTGGTTGATATGGCTTCTTTGATCTTGTTAAATGTTTCCATATTTTCTAATGTCCATTTTATTACTCCAGTTTTCTTCACCATATCATTTATGGGTTTGGTCATTTCTGCAAAATTTGGGACAAATATTCTGATAAAATTTATTTTGCCAAAGAATGACCTTACCCCTTTTAGATTCTTGGGTGGGGGAATTTTAGAAATGGCTTCTATCCTTTCTGGATCAATGCTTATTCCCTTTTCTGAAACTATATGACCTAGCAATTTTCCTTGTGTAGTTCCAAATATGCATTTTTTTGGATTTAGAGAGATTCCAAATTCCTTGCATCGGGCAAAAACTGCAGTCAAATGTTCTAAATGATCTTCTGGATTTTTAGAAAAAATTGTAATATCATCTAAGTACACTACTACAATTTTAAACATTAGTCCTTTGAAAGCAAAGTCCATCGCTCTTTGGAAAGTAGCACCTGCATTCATCAATCCAAAAGGTATTCTTAAATATTCGAATGTGCCCTAGGGTGTGGTGAATGTTGCCTTGTGTCTATCTTCTGGATTTATCAAAATTTGATTGTACCCCGAAAATCCATCTAACAGGGACAATCTAGTTGAACCTACTACTGCTTGCAGCAGTTGTTCCATGTTAGGCAATGGGTAATTGTCTTTTAGTGAGCTCTTGTTTAAATTTCTAAAATCCACGCATAGTCTAATGTCCCCATTATTTTTCCTAATTGGTACTAAGTTGGATATCCAGGAGGAAAATCTAACTTTTCTTATTATCTTGGAGTCCAACAATTTTTGAACTTCTTTTTGCATTACTGGGTGCAGAGTTGGATTGTACTTTCTCTATTTTTGTCTAAAAGGCTTGGCCTCTTCTTTCAAGGGTATTATATGTGTCATCACATCCATTTTGAAAGTTTTGAGATCTTCATAGGTCCAAGCAAAATGTTCTTTGTTCTTTTTTAGGAAACTGATATATCCAGCTTTTTCTTTAGCAGGTAGTGCCATGTCTACTTTCACTATTCTGGGTTCTTTCATTGAGCCAATATTAATATCCTCAGATATCACTTCTCTACGTATAGGTTTATAGGCTTTGTCAAAATCATCAAATAGGCTTTCAAGAGACACCAATCCTTTGGGTATTCTATTAGTTTTCAACTGGATTACTTCTACTGGTTCTCCTATTTGATCTTTTAACTTTTCTTCATATTTTTCATCACAGATGACATCTGCATATTGATTTTGCAAAGTCATAAAATCCTTAATATCTATATCATCTTGAAAAACCTGAAGATAGACTATGTTATCTGGCACATAAGGTTTATAGACTGAGATAGTTGGAAATCTGTCCATGTACTCTGTAGTTATTTTTGGGTGATCTAGACTTGAGGCATTCATAGCTAAGAGATCTGCAACATGATTTTGTTCTCTAGGAATATATGAAATATTGAAAGCCAAGAATTTATCAATTTCTTCCAGTACTGCATTTCTATATTGCTTAAGTCTAGGATGCTTGGTCTGATATTTACCTTTTATTTGTAGTATAATAAGTTTTGCATCCCCTATTATAGTTAAGTAGTTAATACCTAACTCTTTTGCTTTCCTTAGCCCTAATAGTAAAGCTTCGTACTCAACTACATTGTTTGTGCAAGGAAATTGCAATCTGTAAGGTATACCAAGGTAATTTCCTTTAATATCAATCAAATTTACACCTGCACCTGCTCCAGATTGGGATTTAGCCCCATCAAATGACATGGTCCACATTTCTTGGGTTAATACTCGATTTGATTCAGCATCAGTTATTCTCATATCTTCTGGGTCCATGTTCTTTGCATCTGGTACTTCCATCAGGAATGGGTTGTGCCATATTGAATAGACTCCCATCCCTTTTTCTTCCATAGAGTTAACTAAGTTAATCATGGTTTCATCTATTTGAATTAACTCTACGGAGTGTTTATTGAATGGTTCCCTTCTTAAAATTATATTCTCCTTATCTGATATGGGGATGGTAGCATAAGACCAGTCTAGTTGTATTGATCCCCCTAGTTGTTTTGCCCAATGCCTACTGAGTAATAGTGAGAAGAATGGGTCAACATCAACTACTGCTACATCCATGACAATGCCCTTTTTGGGGTGTTGGTCTAGGAAAACTAATAATCCAATTATCACCCCTACACAGGGAATTTGTCTGTTGTCCATTACAGAAATAGGGGCAGAATCTCTAGTACAGATTAATCCCATTTGGTCAGCTATTAACTTAGGCATGATATTATGTGAAGCTCCACTATCAAGCATGCAATTATGAATCACATATCTTTCCCCTTCATCTGACTTATATCTTAATGACACGTAGAAGGGTCTGACAGAAGATGGTGATCTTGTATCATGTTGATTTTGTCTAGCAACATGACAAGTAGGGTCTTCTTTCTGCTCTATTAATCCAAAAGCTCTGCATACTTGTTCTCTGTATGTTTGAACTTTCATAAGTTCACCAAATGTGATATTAACTTTTTGCTTACTGAGTTTTGACCCAACATCAAATTCTATCTTCTTTATATCCAATGGTTTATTACTTTCTTCTTTGGGAACTTCTTCTGTTGATTCTATTACCTCAGGAGTAATTTTGTTAGGGTTCCTATCAGTTTTCTCTTTACTGATATTTTTATTGGTGAAAGTTTGTCTTCTTGGTTCATTTGTAGATAATTTCTCTGTTCTTTCAGGGACTGTTCTATTCCTTAAATTTAAAACATGGGTTGCCTCTAATTCTTCAACCTCTTGAGCAGTGGGAATCAATTTCCCTTGCTTCATCTTATCATATCTTGACTCATGTGACTTTTGCAAGATTTTAGTTCCTTCAGTCACTAAGATCTGGGGATGATGATTTGAAGCATATTTATCCATGTCTTCTTCAAACAACCTTTCTCTGGATTCATCTTCAATAGACCAACATGCATTGATTCTTATATCCTCTTCTGATTCTGCATGCATATCTACATTACGTTGATCACTCAGGTGTATTCCACATGCATCAGGGTTATGGGGTGCATCACAAGTAGAGCAAAAATAGGGAAAACCTTCAGCTACATTGGCAGATGGCATTGGGTTAGGGACATTGTTTTGATCCCTATCAGAATCTCTATTTTTCCAGTTGTTATTCCCATTACCCCTATTCCTATTCCCTTCTTCAAAACCATTGTTGTTTCCCCAATTCTTGTTGTAATTTTTCTTAAATGGGGGACGGTTATCAACATGTGGTCGCTCTGTCTATGAAGATTCACCGCTATTTCCATTTCTTTCAATTCTTGCTAACCTGTTACTCATGTTGTTGAACATTTCTGTCATTTGACTGGTCAACTTTTCCATAGGATCAATTTCAGTTCTTCTTTGTATATCAAAAGCCACTCTCTTAGGTTTTCTCTCAGGCATGTTAACCTCTAAAGAATAAGGCTTCATCTTACCACTGTCAAGCATATTTCTTTCTATATCCATTGCTTTTTCCATACAACCATCAATGGTAGTGGCTTGTTCTTGCCTTAATTCATAGTTAAACTCTCCTTGAAAAGCATTCTTATAAAAACAAATAGACTGAATATCACTAGGCCTGAGGTTGGCAGGGATTTTGTTTCTTGTTTTTGAAAATATCCTGTTAAAATCACTAACAACCTCATTTTCTTTCTTCTTCATAGTGGCTAGCTCAGTTAACAATGATTGTTCATTTTTCCTTTCACCATACTTCTTTAGGAACACCTCTTCCATTTTGGTGAAGTCTGGGATATCATTGTTAGGAAGGGAATTAAACCATTCTCTAGCATATTTTTCTAAAGTCTACAGAAATAGTCTTAATACTACATCTTCATGTTCAACTTCCAGACTGTCCATTGCATATAAGAAACTTTTGATATGATCCTCTCCAATTATTGCACTATTTCCTAAAAACTTAGGGAGGTATTTGTGAGCTTTACTGGGTAAGGCATTTAAATTTACTGGTAATACAAAAGGTCTATATATGTTAGTTCTCCACAAATGAACATTACCCTGAGCCATAGCTACTGTTGTATTTAATTTTACAGATGTAGTATCTACGGTGGTATGGGTCTGGGCAGTTTGAATGTAGATTGATGAATTATCTACCTTTAAATGAGAATAATCACATATATCTTCTACTACTGATTTTAAATGTTCATCTACAAAAATATTAGTAGTAATAGTATTCTAGATTTTCTTCACGTACCTTTTACCACTAGAATTTAATCTACTATTATAAACGGTATTCTTAAAAAGTGGAGTTTTTTGGGTATGTATAAATACCTCTAGATTCTTGAGTTCTAGAAATAGCTCCTTACCACTTCTCCTGGTGTTCGCCAGCACATTTTGTTCTCTTCTTTTTTATTTTATTTTTCTTCTGGGTTTGTCCAGTAGAGTCGCCAACACTGGGGTGCAGAAAGAACAATGTATACTCTTATCAAGAATGCTTGATATCATCTCTCATCCTCACAGGAGTGGGTTCTTGGGGAAAATCAAGAAAATCAAGAAACCAAAAATTCAAGAAAATCAAGAAAGAGAAAATTTTCAATAAAATCAAGAACGTAAAAACTTACTTCAAAACATAAACTACGGACATAGGAAAAATAAAGAACTTCTAACAAAGTGAAAATTAAAATGTTGGTTCTTTACTTTAACTGGTCGTCCGTTGATTAAAAATAATCGTTGAAGAAAAACTTTTAAGAAGATAATTGAATCTTTTTAAGAAGTCCTCCCCGACAATGGTGCCAAAAAACTGTTGGAACCGATTCTTGCATCCGTAGGAAATCAATTGTCATGCTACAAGAACCCATTTGAAACCAATGAGCTATTACAGGCTCTAGTCGACCTGCCTCATGTTTTGTTAAACCCGAATATTGCTATAAAAGATGGCAGAACGGGTAAGGAAACCCCAGCGATAATTCTACGATTAAACTTCTAATTTGCACGCTCCAGACTTATATTAAACTATAGTATTCTTATTAAAATGACCAAGCATGAAAACAACCAATTGTTATGCCTTATGTAGACCGGTGCCTAGATTCATTGGGTTGTTATAGCAATTTAACAACTATTTTAATCATGAACAGAAAGAAGGGGAGAAGGAAATTAGCGTTCTTGCTTTCATTCGAATATCGTAACAAAATCAAGAGTTAACTAATGAAAGAAACGTGTATAATGCATTCAAATAATGTAACCCATTATACAGATACACACAATACTGAGACAAAGAAATGACAAGAATAAAACCCAGAATTGTATTGATTTCATAACATATTACATGCAGAGTGGGCGGGATGCCTTTTAACTCTATTTTTCTTAAAGAAATACATCAATACAATGAAGAAGACTCTGTTCAAATAATGTAACAGGTCTCTCCAACTCTTCTTGTTCCAATCTGGTAACAGAAGAATCTCTGAATCCTAGGCTCAATAAGACTGGAAATATTCTCAGCTTCTTGAACGCTTTCCTATCATACAATCCTGCATAGCAAGGGGAGGAAGAAAGAATGAATAAAAGAAAATAGACACAAAGAAAATACAACAACACAACTAACAGGGCACTCAAGTATACCTCTTAGCAAAAATGCTATTTTCTAATTGCTTGATGCAGAATCCAGACCTTCTTGCTTCCTTTTATAGCTGTTGGTTCTTGATTCTGTTATTCTTGGTTTACTTTTGACTGTACACTTGGCAGCTTCTGATTGAATCTCCAAAATTGATGTTATCCAACTGGCTTTGTTTTGAACTGACTGTGCTCTCTTCTTTGACTTGTTCAAACATATTCCCACTCAACTGGTGATTTAAGTATAAGGAGAACTTTTATCTGATTCAGCTACTTCCTGGTGCGTTTAGCTACTGCTTTCCGAACTGGCCTCTTTTGAGTTGCCTTTCCTTGATCCTTTGATCCTTTAACTGCCTCAGAGATATCTCCTATTTTTGCAGCTTGTCTGTGGTGCAGAATCTACTTTTTGTTGAGTGCAGGTATTGACCATTTTTCCCTTTAAACTCCTTTGCAACCCTTTAATATGCTCATCAATCAACTTCCATATTTCTATGTCAAAAGTGGTTGCAATCCTGAGCATATTCATTTCTTGCAGAATTCAGTTTTTTTGTATAACAATAACAGGCATGTTTCTATCATACTGAAGTAGTAAGGCTTCTGTAGCATTCACCATGAGTGTAGTTTGTTTAATCATCTCCTCCTCATCACCTTGTTCACAGTCAAATATCTCAAGGGTTTCTTTGAATATTCCTTCTATGTCTGATGCTTCCAGGCATTGATCTAAGGATAGGCCAATATCTGTCAGTTTATCTGTAGCATCCTTTATCAGATCATTCATCTCAATCACAGAATTTGTCCATTTTTCTTGGTTTGATCCAAACAGGGCTGCTTTGAAAAATTCAAAATTGATTTGAATTTTATTGCCTTCAGGTGTTGTTATTTCTTGTCCTTGCAGTTCTTCAAAATGATCCCCTATGTAGTCCAGGGTTGGGTGAATGAATTTAAAATCTTTCTCTCTTTCCTTCATCAAGGTCATGATTTCTTGAGTAGTTATTTGAATCACCCTTATTTTCCTGAACATTTTAGTAAAACCTTTGGCCTGAGCTTTTATTCTTTTGTACATGTCTTTCCTCATTACATTCAAATAATATACATGATCTTGAACTTTGGTCACTACAGGTGGTTGGGCAATTGAAGCATTTTTCTTATTTAATTCTTCCTGTTGCTTACTTATCATAGCTTTCAATTCTGATTTTTCTTCTTCCTCTTGACTCAATTGCTTTTTGAGTGTTTCAATTTTTTCAACAAATTGGTCTATGACTTGATTACTCATAGTTTTGGCAAGCTTTGCCATATCAGCTTCTTTACCCAGTAGTGATGATCCTCCTGTTTCCTCATTGGTACTAAAGACTAGTGGGTTTTGCAGGGGAGGGAGATCAACCTTAGCAATATCTGACACAATTGTCCCCATTTCTACCTTTTCTAAAGATTGTTCTTCTATATTTCCCATTCCTGCTACTAACTGTAACTCTTGTTCATTTGTAGCAGTAAAGGCCACCTGTTCATCTGTTCTTTCCAAAACAACCTTGGCAATAGGTAGAGATAATCTGGGTTTCTTAGCTTCTACTGGAGCTATTTCTGTTTGACTTTTTACTGAGTAGCTTCGGAAGAGGCCACCCAGTCCACCTTTTACTTGTATTACTATTGGAATTTTTATCTCCTGTCCCCTTATGTTTATAGAAGTCGAGACGGCCATGGGTGCCAATTTCTTCACACTGGTCATAGCTAAAACATTATCAGATATAGGAACTACAACCTACTTTGTTGATGGTGCTTTTTGAGAGGATGAAGTTACTATTTCTTTGCCCTTATCTATACAGGTTTGTTGAGGAGCTTCTTTTGGTGCTGCCTCTATTCTGGGCTGGTCATTCACTAGGAGTTTAACCTATTGTTCTACTATATCAACAGTTCTAACAGTGACCTCCATTAAGTCTATGTCCTGCTCCTCTATCAATTCTAGCAAAGGGTCTTCTTTAATTGCTGGGTGTGTCCTTGGCATAACAGGTGTTGTAGTATCCACTAAAATCTCCCGAAGCCTTCTTAGTTCGGTTGGGTAGTCATAGGCTTCACAAACTTGTGTGCTACCTCTCTTTTTTGGAGGGAAATTATCCCATACTGTCTGTAAATCTGATTTTTTCTCTATAGCTTCTAATAAGTTCTCTTCAAAAGCATCTTCTCGATGATTGATTCGAGCATACTCCCTCTTCTCCATCATCTTGCTGTAAATTCCTTTTGGGTCATAAAACCTCCATGACACTTCATCGAATCCCATATTGTCCAGTTCAAACATTCCCTTGAGTAGGGAAGGATATCCAACAAATACATAATCTCCAAAATGGCAAGGAACATCAAGCCAAGGGACTTTCCCATGCTTCTTAACCAGTCTCATTTTAGCCTCTTCTGCCACTTTCCTGCATAATTCTAGGGCTGCTATGGACAGTGGGAAGTACTGGGGTAACACCTTAGGAGGGATTTTAGCTCCATATAATCTGATGTAAGTAAAACCCTCTATGAAGAAGAAATATCCTATCTCTTTTTCTTTAATGAATGCCCTTACCCCTGGCCCTAATATTTCTGGAATTAGCCCAATTAAGGCCCAATGGATTTCTACCAAGAAGCGATCACAAAACCAGCCCATGTGAGTTCGTCCTTCATGAAGTCTCCAGAAGCTATTCTGTACATAGGGGCTATCTATGGCTTTTAATCTCTTATGGGCTTCTTCCCCCAATTGGCCCACTATTAAGTGAGTGAGAAAAGAATATTGTGAAAAGTGAGGCATCTCCTGCCTCTGTTCGAATATTGCTCTCTTTAGTTCTACCATTTCTATGTGTATTTGTGAGCTCAATTCCAGTTCCTAGGCGTAGATAGGGGTGTTATGTCCTCTATTACATTGCGCAGCTAAATACAAAACTCTTTTCGTTATTCTACTCATATCCTGTACTCCCAATACTATGTTTATCATGTCACAGAAGTCTTGTACCTAGGGTTTAAAAGCATTTTTATTAATTGGGAAATTTTTCTCTATTTTTGCATATGTATCAAACAATTTTTTAAAAATTTCCATATCAGTGAACATGCGAGATTGGTGTTCGATTACCTGGTCCACCAAAAATGTGGTATACTTCATCATATTGAACACTTCCTGGATATCTTCGACTTTGGCACTGAACACCTTTCGATTCTTGTGGTCTCGAAAGGTCCTTGTTCTTTCGTCATATGCCACTACTAACCAAGCCATCAAATATGAGGAGAAATGCACTTTTGGGCATATCAGCTTTCCAAGGTTACTGTTCCATCTGTTGTCTCTGGGGAAACCCTTGTACTGCCAGTTTCGAGCTTTATGGAACAAATCTGCCATTATCCATGGGGTTTTGTTATCGCCTTCCATTACTCGGGTGAAACTCTTAATGCAGGCATTGTCGATCTCATACAGTTGAGCTGAGTTGGGTTTTTTGTCTACCCCACATTTTTGGGTAAAATCATACATAGTGGTACCAAGAACAGGTGGTCCAAAAATCATAGAATAGGGTGATTTATCTATGATAAAATTTATGGCTTCTCGTGTATCTGTAGGTACGAACACATCTCCCCATGATGCCATTTCCCTCGTGATTGTTGGTCAAGTTCTTCTTCGAGTTCTCAAAAAATGAATACTCTCTTCCTTCTGTGCTTCTGATGTATCAATTCCAATTCTTGGTATACCAGTGGAGTGGCCTTGACTGGTTTCGTAAGTTCATATACAGGGTGGTGGAGTGAACTTGATAAATTCACACATTTCGTTATCGACCCGATGCCACCAACCGCTGTTCAAAATTGGCCAATGGAATCATGCCAACTCAGTATTTTTTGGAGTTTTGTGCTTTATGATGGGTGATATCTATTAACTTGTGAGCCTGGGTCCCTTTGATATGTGGGCCTACAATCATTCATGCTTTCTATTCATTCATCAATGGGGATATTTTAATCTGACATGGAACGATATGTTTTGGGCCTCGTGCCATCTCAGATTCGAGTGATAACTACATCTTCGGGATCCATTATGTCTCCCTTGGGGTCTTCATGATATCTGACTCTTGGTGTGAGTGTAGGTTTTTACCTATGATGTCCCTTTTTCTCTAAGTCAACCGTGATTAATCGCAACCGTCGGATTGATCTGAGATGAAGCGCATCCGTTGATCTCCCAAAACTTTTCTTTTGCGATCGTCGTTTGATCTTATGGTGGTGAGGCACGACCGTTGGATCATACATATGCACGTATTCTTTAATAAATGGAAAAAATTCATACATACCTCGACTAAATTAATCAACCCAATGCTTAGATTAACCTTTGATTATCTTCCCACATGTGCACCGTTGGATCTGGGTGGTCAATGTCCGCTATCGTTCGATTCGTATGTTATAAAAAGGTCTTTATTTAGCCTTTGGATCTTTGTCACCAGTTATAGGCCTTCGCGTCCATTGATTCTCGATTTAGTTTGTGTGTT
The DNA here is from genome assembly GCA_028583015.1 of Wollemia nobilis. Lineage (NCBI taxonomy): Eukaryota > Viridiplantae > Streptophyta > Pinopsida > Araucariales > Araucariaceae > Wollemia > Wollemia nobilis. The sequence continues at coordinate 994,880 of JAQPPZ010002883.1, forward strand.
GCCATTGGATCACTGACAAGATGCATGCTAGATAATAATGTTATAGACCTTTGCTTTCTTATTAATCATGATTAAGGCAAAAAGGGGGAAGATTAGTCAATGTATTAAACCCTTACTAAACATGATTAATGTCAATTAATTTTGTCCTTACCCATGCCTTTTACCTTCCATCCTACGATTTTGGCATGATTGTCGGATCTGAGTGGAGACAAGCGCAACCGTTGGATCTAATCAACCTGCACGTTAGTTTAATCAAGCATTTATAATATTAATCATGATTAGGGCAAAAGGGGGAAAATTAGCCGATGTATTAAACCCTTGCTAATCATGATTAACTTTAATTAATTTCTCCCGATCCTTAACCCTTTTTAATGCATCTTCAATTAGTGCGCCACCATTAGATTAAAAATCATTTGAGCACGGTCATCCGATCTTGGTAACTAGCACGATGATTAATCAAATGGGACGCATTCTCTTAATATTAATTTTAAAGTTTGTTTTAATCAAAGCAGTCATGATCGTTGATCTAAGCTTCGTTCAGCATGATCGTCCGATCTGTTGGACTTGCTCAAATTTTAACTTGACATTTGACTTATGACGTCTTTACTTTAAACCTTTGACTCTTTAGAGGACGTGCAACCATTGATTTTATGGATGATTGAGTGTTGTCATCCGATTTGTTTATACTTACTCACTGCTTAATCGGAACGTTGACCATTATGACTCATGCTTAAACTTTTGACTTTTTGGATAGCGTGCGGCCATTGATTTGATCCTCGACGAAGCGTTGTCATTGATCTTGTTAAAGGTGCAAGGATTTTAACTTTATTAGAGCCTTAGGTTTAACCTTTGGAGTCTTTAGTGAGCGCGTGTCCATTGGATTTGGTCCTCGATGAAGCGCTGCCATTAGATTGAAGACAACTTGCTCGATTTTTAAATCTTAGGTTAAGTTTTATTGACCCTTTGACTTATCTTTTGGACTATTTCGTGAGTGCGCATCCATCAGATTTTCTCAGGTGATGCGCTTCCATCCGATTAAGTCTAAGGTGCAACCTTTTTACTTCCTTGACTACGCTTGACTTTTGACTTATCTTTGGTTTGATTTTATTAAAGCGCTATCATCCGATTTCTCTGGATCGTGCGTGACCCTTGGATTAAATCTGAGGTGCTCACTAGTTAGCTTAGCGGGGTGCATACCCTTAGGCTTTTAATCAATTAATATTTATTTTAACCTTAGGTTTTTTGGACTTTGAGACCATGGTGAAATGATTTAACCGACTTATGATTTAAGGACTTTATTAATCAATTTTTAGGCCCAAGGAAATATTTATGAAGGTCGGACTTTGGCTTGGGGATTTAATTTGAAATTTTCTTCCCTAACCATTTGAGGTACTTTGATTAATAAAATGAGGCCCACATTATTAAAAGCTATGGTTAAACTTTTATCAAACCAACCAATGAAAAATTGAATTACTCACAACAACTTTAAGCAATGACCAACAGTATAAGCAGTTTGATTGAAACCAAAAATTTAAATTTGGGGGTTTCAAAGTTGAGTCAAATTTGGCTCCAAAAGTAACACAAAATACCTCTATCATGAATAAAATCAAAGTTTCTAAATAATCTATGTTTTAGCAAATTATTAGATTAAATGCATTTATTTTGTACATTTCAACTACTAGTAGAGAGCTTTGAAGAGCTGGAAGTGGAATATGAATTACCATTCAGAGAGTATTACAAACTATTTGGAATAGGTATAGGCATTTAAAATATTTCTTCTAATATAGAGAAAAATACCTCTGCCATATCCAATCAATCCTTGAGAGAGGTAAAAATTTGGACTATGCATTTTGATGGTGCAAGGTGTAGAAACAGTGTTGGTGTAGGTGCGGTTTTGAAATACCCTTTAGAGGGTGTGAAAATATTTTCTTATAGACTAGCATGGTCTTGCACTAAAAATATTGTAGAATATAAAGCTCTATGCTTGGGAGATGCAATCAGAGAGTATGGGAGTCAAAATACTAGATATATATGGAGACTCAGAATTGATAGTTAATAAAATTAGAGAAAAATGTAGAAGCAAGCACTATTATTTGAGATCATATAGGAATAGAGTATGGGATCTGATTTTTTTGACGCTCTTAATATCCACTCTAATCCTAGAAAACAAAAAAAATTGGTTGATTCTTTAGCTGTTAAGGGTTAAAATTTCAACCCTTCTTTAGATATGGGATCATCAAAATATAAAAGAGTCAAACTAGTTTTTAGAGCTACAGTACCAGATAAATAGATCTATTGGTAGGTTTTTGAAAGTGATGATCAGATTATTGACTTTCTAGTGAGAGAAGCTTTCTTATCTAGTGTACAAGAGGATCTATCTTATGAGATAGATCAACAAGATTTTATTCAATTGAAGAATAATCATATCACTAGGGGTTTGATCACCCTAGAAAGCCTCTTTGATAATGAATATGGGAAGAAAGCTAGAGCTATGGAGATCAATGAAGAAATATATAAGGATATCAAAGTTAAAAAGGATAAGGAGCTCAAATTTGGTATTCGATGTTCTCCAAAGGAGATAGAGAAAATCAAAGTCCTATGCCTCAAATACCAAGACATTGTATCTTAGTCATATGAAGATATAAAGGTATATGATAAGAAAGTTATTCAACATATTACTGAGTTGGAAGCTGATGCAAAACCTTTAAGATAAAAATAGAGGCCAGTGAACCCTAGTATTGAATCCATAATGAGGGAGGATTTGCTCACATTATTGAAAGCCAAAATTATTTACCCCATTAAGCACTCCACAAGGGTGGCCAAATTGGTCCCCATTAGGAATAAGAATGAAGATATCCATTTATGTGTGGATTTTAGGAACTTGAACAGGGCATCACTAAAAGATCACTACCCTCTCCCCCATATTGATCAAATTTTATAAATTATTGTAGGACCTAAGAGGTTCTCGTTACTAGATGGTTTATCTGGGTATAACCAGATTTGGGTAAAGGATGAGGATCAATTCAAGACAACATTTACTACTAAGTGGGGACCTTTGCTTATCAAAGGATGCCTTTCAATTTATCCAATGTAGGGACCACCTTCTAGAGAGCCATGGATTATGCTTTTGGAGAGTTAATTAATAAGGTCATCCTCATATATCTAGATGATATGACTATATTATCTCATAAGAAACAAGCTCATATGGAGCACCTAGAACAAGTGTTTAAAAAGTGCAAAGAATTTGGTATCTCCCTAAACCCAAAGAAGTATTTTTTGTAGCATTTCCTCTTAAACCTATTCAAGTGGAAGAGTCTTTTCCAACTGTGGGAACTAGATTTTATTGGAGTGATAAACCTCAATTCCTCAGTAGGGTATAAATACATCTTGAATGCTACAAATTACCTTACTAGATGGGTTGAAGCCATTACCACAAAAAAATTATATGAGGAAGTGGTAATTGAATTCATGGAAGGCTTGATCACAAGGTTTGGCATTCCTGAATCCATAGTAAGTGATAATGGTATGAATTTTATAGTAGCTAAGTATTTTGAGTTAACAAGAAAATATGGCATAAGTTTAAATAAATCTTCTAATTACTACCCTCAAGGGAATGGATTAGCTGAGTCCACTAACAAAAATTTGCTCAAAATTCTAAAGAGAACACTGGAGGATAACAAAAGGAGTTGGCATATCCTTTTAGAGTAGGCTCTATGGGAAGACATGATCACTATTAATAAATCTATCAAGACAAACCCTTTATGCATTGGTGTATGGGATAACAAAAGGAGTTGGCATATCCTTTATTAAGAAGCTATCCTACCTACTCATCTGGAAATACCAACTTTAAGGTTGGCAAACCAAGAGGAAGAGTCAGATAAATATAAAATAGAAACTAGATTGATGCATCTCCTACAATTAGAGGAAAAAATGACTCAAGCATATGATGGTTTCCAGAAACACTCAGTTGACACTAAGGATGGTTTAACAAGAAAGACAAATTTAGAAAATTCAAAGTGGGTGACTCAGTCCTAAGGTGGAATGTAGAGAGATATAAACCAGAAAACCACCAAAAGTTTAATTCCTTCTAGGATGGTCTGTCCAAAGTGGCAAAGGTCAAGGAGAACAATTATTTCTAGCTTAAATATCTTGAAGGAAATATGTAGCCAATTTTTGTTAATTGATACCATCTAAAGCTTTACTTCGAGTAAAAGTTTTTTATGGAACATATGTACATATTTGTATCATACCTTATTTCTTTTAGTTTTTCATACAGAGAAAAATAAAAAAGCAATGCATCGGCTCACAACACGTCTCTAGCCGGTAGTTAAGAGAGTCAAAGCTAAAACATGCTCTACCCATTTGTGTATTCTATGCTATGCCCAAGGAGAATAAGACAAATACAAGTTACAGGCCATGACATGTTCTAAACCATGACCAATCAATGAACAAAGTGACAAGTTACATCGCTAGTTCAACCATTTTTTGAATTGTAAAGTGTGCAGTGTGTAGTGGCTCATATACCACATTAATGATAAAAAGTATGCATGCAGGATATTTAAAGCTCAAAATTTGACTATTGCTCATTTTACAAACAATGTTTATTTATCATATAGTGCTAAAGAAGTGGTGAGACAAAGCTACCAAGTGACGAGAAGAGCATATTTGGCAAATTTCTTAGATATGGCACTGAAAGTTGCAGAGCAAATAGTTCAACAAGAGAGTGATGAGCTAGATCACTATATGGACAAATCACAAGCAATGAAAGATAAAAAAATGATATGGAAAATGAGAAATAGGCCCAGATGAAACATTAACAATAAATTTCAAAAGGGTGAACCGATGATAGTTCAAGATATTTGTGTCATTCACTCCTTTTTGTCATTTTATATCTATGATTCAGTACATCCCTGCCTAGAGTTGATAGATTCCATTGTAAAATTTTATGACCCTAGGTCAAAATCAATAAAAATAGCTAAAGGTAAAACCCTTTTTAATATAACTACTCAAGCTTACCAAGATATTTTACCATGGGTTGTGACCCTCCTATGAATCCTAAAGCCTTTGACCCTCAAGGTAAAGCCAAATATTATTCTCTAAAAGATTGTTCTCAGAATGGTGATCCTTTTACGAAATGGGTTTACAACCAATTTAAAACTATAAAATCCAAGGAGAGTTTACCAAAAATCCCAATTGCTATTGAACATTTTTCTTACCTAGAGCTCTTCACCATGCTAGCCTACCTAGAGGGTCTAGATTCTGATAGATATGTAAGGGATTGGAAAATAGATATTTTTAATTACATATCTAATGAGAAAATGTACAAAGCACCCATAGGAGATGAAAGTATCAGATAAATTTACTTCTATTTCCTAGCTTATCTCTCCAAAAGGGTGCATGAACAACTGGTAAGCATGAATAGAGATTCAAATACCCCTTATTTTTAGTATTATTAAAAATTGATATGGATATTCCTTAGTTTTATAAGACAAATTATGCCCTCAATTCTAGTGACATATAAAAATGATAATGGGGACCCTATACCAGTTTACCAATGGACCAACCATTTGAGAAACACCGAGTCTTATTACAGATTCAACATGGAATTTTTGGGGCCAACCCTAAATATTATGTATGGCCAATGCCCTAGAATTCCACCTTTGGCTAAATATTTGTTGTATGTAGAGAAAGTTGAGGAAGGATATTGGTATATCCTCACTAAGGGAACAATCATCAGGCTCTATGGCTTTATCGATAAACCATTTATGCTACCCCACTATGTTACCAATATATTGTTAGCTTTGGAGTATTTGAGATAGGCTGATTTATATAGAACTCTTATCTTATACAGCCATTAAGGTAGGAAAACATTGATAAATATTCTTTAAGGAAGGAATAACTCCACAAGATCTCTCAAATGAGAGTGTAAGCCACTTCGTGGGCACAAAAAAATAATAATATTTATCTTTGATGATGATTATTACAATGACCAATATCTTCCTTATATATCTTATTTCTAATTCTACTTTGGGGAGATGACTATTAATATAATATTATATTATAAAATAATATAATATTATAATATAATCAACCTTAGCCTTAATACCATATAATAATATATCCCCAAATATCTATTCCTAGGTACCCTATCATGCCACCCTCCTTACAAATGTTTCATCCTTGAAACATAGGAAGAAGCCAGGTAATATGATTTGCTAAGCAATGTTAGCAACTGGTACCAATATTGATCATTCAGCCATCCAAGTGAAACATGTTGATGTTGGTATACCATTTTGTTACTTGAGTATCCAAACCTGCTTTGTTGGCTCCATGCTTCTACTGCTGGATTTTGATAACTTGAATGATGGTTCCCCTTGTTCCTTGATGTTGATGAACCAATATTAATATCAGGATTACTATGCTTTCTCTTCCAAATACTGCCATAGTTGGTGCCCTTATGATTCCATGTAGAACCATAATATTGTTGCCTTGAGCCATACCTCCAAGATTGTTACCACTCTTTGTGGTGTGGATGGTGATATGGTGTAAACTTAACTTGATGTTCTACCTTATTTGACTGTTCAAAATTTGGCTCTAGTGTTTTAAATTATTCTACACATTGCTCTTTCATATTCTCTTCATTTGGTGTGTCCTTATGCTCTTCTATCAATTCTTCCTTGGACTCTGCTATTGTTATTTCCATGGATTCAATTGTTGTTGCTTATTTCATAGACTTTATTGCTTCTACCCTAGACTTAGTTGCTGCTACTGTCTTCATGGATTCTATTTTAGGTTCTTAAATTTGTTCTGCAATGTGTTTTTCTACAACTGCTTCTTATTTTTCCTTGGATACTTGTTCCTTAGGCTATGAAATATCCTGCAATGTTATATTCTTTTTCTTGTGCCATAACTTCATAAAATTCTTTTGCACATTGATGTTAACAGATCCTAAGGAGTCTAACCAAGGATAACCAAGAACAATATCCCTATCATCCATATCCAAAGCATGAAAGTCTAAATGTAATACATATTTATCCATGGTAAGCTTCAAATCTTCAAAAGTCTGAACATGCTCACCCTCTAGTTGTATGTCCTTAATTTTTGTTGCTTGAACTTGCAACTTCTTAGCCAAAGCAATATTAATAAAATTATATCTACTAGTAAGGTCAATGGAAATAATAACCTATTTATTTTGAATGCTTCCATGAACCAGCAAAATAGAAATTTTAGCTGAATTTAAATCTTTTTATTCTGCTCTTGCTTTTGTAGATCCAAAGATGTGTCTTCTACATTCTTCTCATTATCTTCCCTGAAATTTTCCTCTTTTTCTTCCTTGAGTAATTTTATTATATTTTCATAGTCTTCATTCTATTTCTTGAGAAATTCCTGCTCTCTTTTAATTTCCTTTTGTTTGTTTTGAAGCATGTTTATTTTTTCTTCATATCCTTTGATGGTGACCTTCAAACTAGCTAGCTTTTTATATGGGTCCCATCTACTCAAGAATGCATGCTCCATTGTTTCCCAAGTTAGTTCATCTTTATGGGCATGAGGAATTTTAGAAAACCAAAAAAGAGCTTCTCCTCTAAGACAACAAGAAAACATACATTTTCAAATAGGATGACGATGATACAAGGATTTAAAATTTTACCACCAATCCTTTACATCAATATCATATTCTCTAGAAAATTTTTGGAGTGACATATTTCGTGCCCCAATATTTTATGTTGATGGTGCCAAAATTGTATTTGAAATTTAAAAAAAAAAAAATTATTAGGTTGGAGTAAAAAAATTTTGGTTTTGAATGAAAAGATTCATCAAATTTTGAATTTTCGATGACATTTTCATTTTTGAATGTTCGATGGTATTTTCAATTTCCAACGGTCACAATTCATAATCTCAAACAACTAGTTTTTGGAATATCTAACGGTTAGTTTTGATCCTTCCAATGGATACATCACAACAACTAGTTTTTCAAAATCTCCAACAAATAGAATAGCGATCACAAGGAAGGTTATTGGAGTCGATGTTAAAAATTTGTTTAGTCACACAATCAACAGATGAATTACAACAATCAACAACATACTCAATGCAAGAGTCAACCTCAAAGATCATGCAACAATAACCACTGCTCCTAAGCGTGACCACGGGCCAAGATGAACACTATGAGGTGGTTACGCGACTTCGCATCTATTGACACTTTTAAACTTTTGTTTAGACATATAAGGATCAATATGGGATTTAACCTATCGTAAACATATTTTTTCCACCCAAAACTTATTGCTCGATGCAAGAATTATTGACAACTAAGGTCACCAAGAGGTTTAAATCCACACCCAAAAATTGAATTTCTAGAAAGCTATGAATTTCGATGGGAAATTAAAGTTAATAACCTGCACTTGATTTTTTTTATGTTGGATTATGATTTGATGCTGGGAATTCATCAAAAATTAGGAAAAATCATGGGATTTGTTATTGCTTACTAGTCGATGTCGAAGAATAATAATTATAGTTGCTTATAGTCAGATCATCAGTCATTAGTGAGGCCAATTATCCTTACAAGGCTTGAGACAATGTCAAAAATGTAGGATTTCGCTAGGAAAGTACTTACCGCAACAACCAATCAAGAAATCAAAACTTACCACAAATTTGAAAGGTGGTCAACTTCTCGTTGTTTTTTTTTATGGTTCACCACATAGCCTTGAGTCCTTGCTTAAACATGTCCCCTCACAAGAACTTGATTCACCATTTGATCACCAGTTGAATATAGACTTCAATATATTTTACACAACTTGATCCTTCATTTGGTCTAGAAACTGACTTGTCTCACCATATGTCTATCATTACTAGCTATATGTAGTTGGTTTGATGAAATACTTGGTCGAAAACCTTCACCTCCTACCAAAAAATATCATAAACCCTTCAAAAATTATGTTTGATCGGGTAACAAGAAACGTTAGATGCCATGTAGCTAGCTTCGATTGGAGGAAGCATTTTAGGGTTTCAAAAAAATTACATTTTTATTGGTTCTTTTAAACCTTTGAAAAAAAAATTATTTTTTTCCTCTTCTCTCTGCTTCTGTTTGCCACCTATGAACACTACGATCTATGTAATTCATGAAAATGTTTACGATCAGTGGTGACTTTGGTTTCACAAAACAACTAATGAAATATCATTACTCCTATCAACAATTATCGTAGGAGTATTCAAAATCTATTGGACTATTCTTGCATAGGTTTATCTGCTATCAACCAAGAGCTACAAATTTCTTCACTTTCGACGCGATGATATCCAATGGCATATGTTTTTTTTTTGCTTGTTGTGTTTGAATGGACTTGTGTCTAATATTGTAAGATATATATGGTAACTCTTGAATAATATACTACAATCCTCCTATTAATAGGCACTGCGATGACGTATATAATATGTGATCTGCCTATGATCTTGCTATGTTGGTGTGTTGAATATAAAAAAAATTTGCGAGATCGTTAGCTCTGATACCACTTGATACAAACCTCTTGTCTTGTACAACCCTTAAGGTAGGATAACATCTATAAACAATCCTCAATTAAGGAATAACTCTGCAATATCTCTCAGATGATAGTGTAAGCCACTTCGTGGGCATAGACGATAATAATATTTTATCTTCGATGATGATTATTGCAATGACCAATATCTTATTTCTAATTATATTTTGAGGAGCTGACTATTGATATAATTTTATATTATAAAATAATATAATATTATAATATAATAATCTTTGGTCTTAATACCATATAATGCTATATCCCCAAATATCTATTCATAGGTACCCTATCACTGATTTCATCAACGTCAAATTTGGCACTAGGAAGGGAAGGAAGGGAATATTGGTTTACTATTGCAATGTGGATGATATAACCATAAAAAAAGGGTCAACATGAAAAAATTGCTCAATATTTGGAGAGGCTTGGTCTTATGTATATTCCACAAAGGTGGAGGTATGATCCAGATAACAAGTTCATAGAGAGAAACATAGCCCTAAATGGAGAGAGGACTCTTAAATTTAAAATAACTTTGAGGTCTCACTTTGAGAAGGGTAGAAACAACAAGGAAAATGCTCCATTAGAATGGAATGTTAGCAAGATGGAACAAATTCCCCCTTGGAGATATTTTTACAAGAAAATAGTTGATTATGTTCTTGAAAACAACAAAGCCCACCAATTGAAAGAATTCAAAATTAAAATATTAGAAGAAAAACATAAATGGGATGAGGGTAAAATTGTGGAATCATGGTATATGAGAGTAGATACGGGTACTTCAAGGGCTAAATTTCACCATAAATAGGATACCAAGTTTTTTGAATGGTATGACAAACATATTAAGACATGGAAAGCCAAGAATGACAAGAGTTTGGTGTTGAGTTACAAGAAAATAGGAGTAAAAGGGTAAAATAAAGATCAAGTACCATCAGATTCCTCTTCTCCACCTTCATAGAAAGAGGTACAAGAAACTATTATGAATGCTCTATCAATAAATGAAGGAACTCAAACCACTTTTGAGCCTTCACAAGAGCAATTGCAATAATACTCGATGGCTACTAAAATGATGAAACAGATGCATTATTCTGGTGGTGGTTTGGATAAGGATGAAACAAGAAATGTAGAAAATATCCATGCAAGTAAAAGGTCAAAACTTATAGCCTTGGATGGAGAAAATTCTTTACAAGATCCAGTGGAAAAAGAAGTGGAGAATAGCTTCGTGTTTGCTTCTATGAAATTCACCATTGCAACCACAGTAAAGCCATCCCTAGTTTTAGAAGTTACACTGCAAGAAACACAACATGAAGGTGGCACTAAGAAAGATAAGCCTATAGTACCTATTGTGTTCAAGATAAATACAAAGGATTTAGTAGGGGAGGATAAAATTGAGGTAAGTAAGAAGTAGAAAATGGATCAAACAGAAGTAGTTAAACAAACTCCCATTCTAGTTACAAAATAGTTGGTTCAACAAACACAACACCAAGGTGTGGATAACATTTTCCAGCAAACTACTTTGGTAGGTGAAGGTATATTTTCTATCCCTTCTTCTTCTTCTCCTTATCCTTCCCCAAAAGAATCTCCCTCCCATTCTTAAGAACAAATGGAACAAAAGGCATCACCCCCACCTCATAGTTCACCACCTTCTTCACCAATCATTACAAAGTCCCAAATTAGTCTCCTCCACATTCACTAAAAATTCTAGTAACATCATCACCTACTCACCCACCTTCATCCCAAAAATCATCACCAATGGTAATCATAGAGGGGAAGCCACTTCCATATTCCCTACCTCATTACATGGTCATAACATTCATTACCATTTCAACACCAAATACAACCCCCGCATTAAGCATAGATTCCACCATCCTTACAACCACTCCCCTTCCATATGTGCCATGCCCATTTTTCCATTTAATAATAATGACCTCAACTCCTACAAATAATCCTACAAAAACCATTTTACAAAAAGTGAAGAATGTTTTATATAAGGTTCAAAAATTTTGGGCTAAGAATTTATCTCAACCTTCGAAACAAACTACTAGATGAAGAAAAACCATGATCGTTGATCCAGTGGCTAGATAAAGAACAAATATCTCCATCACTCCCCTCATCATCAAACCAGAGGAGGATATGACTATGGAATACTATCAACTAGAAGAGCATATTGAATATTTTAATCAATTGCCTTTGGAGGATGAATTAGTTATATCTAAGGTCCACCTTGAAACTATTTATGTCAAGACTGACATTCATAAGGAGAAATATGAAAAACTTGAGGAAAATGTTGAGAAGTTGGATAAAATAATCAACAACTAGAAGAAGGTGGAGAAGGCTATGAGAAACAAGGTTAAGAGCTAGAAAAAAAAATATCAATATGAAATCAAGTTCAAAGATCAAGTTGAAGAGCTGAAGAAGAAGAATGAGGTCCAAGCCAAGGAAATACAAGACTTGAAGTATCAACTTCAGATTGAAAAGGCTAGATTTGTAGGCTTTTCTAAAGATAAGGTTAAACAGGTTAGAAAGAAAATATGGTATGAGATCCTGGAGAAATGTTTGAAAATACATCTTGTAATTGATTACATGGATGAGGCTAGTCATTTTTTGCAAGCAACCAAGGAAGACTTGGACAAGTTCAATGAAGAGCTACAACCCATGGTGATACAAGTAGAGTAGATGTATAAGTTGTCTAAGAAAAAATTTAGTGATGCTGCCAAATACATCCCAAACAAAGCATATAATACTACCAAATTGGTGGCCAAGATTGTGATCGATAAAAACAAGTTACTCCAGAAAGGGTGGTTGCTATCTGATAGAATTGAAGGTAAGTTGTAGGATATTGTAGATGTCAATCAAGAAATGATGTAGTATGGTTTTGGAGGACTTTGGGGTGAAAATAAAATTCTTTTGATAGAAGACCTCCAAACCAACATAGCCTCAATCATACAAGATGAGTCTAAAATAGATGCTTGGGAGGAGCCGATCAATCAAGATCAGGTCTCTCAACTGATCAAAGACTTAACCAAGATTAAATACTTAATGGAAGACTTGATGAACAAGATTAATTCTGTCCTATTAAGATACTACCAAACTTGAATATGCTCATAAGAAGCTTTAGTAAATTACTAATCCCACTAAATCAACCTAGTGCCAAGCATTAGAGATATTGAATCAGATGATTCAACTATTTGGAGAAGAACTAGAAGCTAAAGAAGAAGAAGAGGGCAAAGAGGACAAGGAGTATGACAATGGATGTGAATAATAGGAAAGAAATGAAGAAGAATTGCACCAAGAATAAGGGGACCAAAATGAAAATAACATAGAAGATACTGAGAAGGTGTAGGGTGAAGAGCTTGAGAAGCAGAATTAGCAAGAGAAGGTGTAGGAATGAATAAGTTTTACCCCAAAATAGGCTAAAGTATTTTTGTATATATCATAAGCTGGTAGAAGGGCTATATGTGCATGTTTTGTAGGTTGTTTTGATCCTAATAATATCAGAAGGTAGGCTTAAAGTATGAACCTTGGAGAAAATATGAAGAAATCATGATGATAAGCCATAAGAAATAGTCATGATCATACTGAGTGTATAAAAGAGGTACATCTTATTGTAACTAGAGCAAGATTGAACTTATGGAAGGAGTTACAAAGTTATTTTCCTCTTGCATGATTTCCATGTGAACAATTATGACCAAAGTATTTTCATAAATGTTTGAGATTATGGCTACCATAAGGAGGTTATTCTATGAAGCATTATTTTTTTATTTATTTACTCATTGCTTCCTGAATAATTTCTAGATGAACTATTACTCTCGGAGTATCTTCAAAAATTCTTGAGAGAGTGATGGTTATTTAGAAGTTATTTTATGAATCATAGCTTTGCATATGGTTGGATTTTACCCTTTCCCTTCATCCCTTCACCCTTTTCACTGCATATATTTTTTCCCTTACATCCCTTTCATTCACATTTTATTTTAAAATCTACCTTCATCCATCAATATCACTCCACCATCATTTTCCCATATCATTTTGACTCCTGATGCCAAATGGATAAGGTTATGAGTTCTCAAAATTTGCAAGAAAATCCTCCTAGGAGGTGCTAGAATGTAGGCCCAAAATGGCCACATAATTAGAAATTTTTTGCAATTTTTCTAAGTCCTAAAGGAAGTGCTCTAAACTACGATAATGGTGCAACACATCATGTTCTACGCCATGGTCAACTCGGAAAAACTTGCACTTAGTATTTTCAAAATTATGGCTAAGAATACAAGGGAGATCCAACAACTTGCAACAAGTTTCTACCCTGCATGACCTAGAACAAGGTTCTACCCCACAGTCAGTGTAGTCAAATATTACAAGTTTGTCATCCAAATCGTGGCTCACAACACATGTTCTACACCACATAATTTTGAATATGGTTCTATGATGCGATCAACATGGTCAAACCTGATAAATAAATGTTCCAAGGTATGATGCATGACATGGTTCTATTCCACGTAGGCCAATGCATGTTTTATATCACACAACTCAGGACAATGTGTTCCACCTCGCGATCAGTGTTGGTCAAATTTATAAGTTGTAATTTCAAATTGTGAGCTACGAAATATTTTAAGGTATGGTTCCAAACTACGACTCAAAATAGTAAGGACAATATCTTAATGGTAAGAGGAGTGGGCCAAGACATCATTATACCTTGCACAACTCAAAACACTTTTTGCATAGAGTGCATCAAAACTTTCTTTGCTCCACCCACGATCAAAGGGGTCAACATTTTCAAGTGAAATCTTCAAAGAGCAAGCTAGAACATGGTTCTACACTATTGAGGAGTTGAAGAGAAAGAAATGATATCAGTTCTATATCATGGGTGTTGTAGATCATGGATGTGTGCGTCAAGCTTCTAATGCACTAATTTCAATTATTCGATAAGGTATTGATGGCTCATGTGTTTTGTGCTTTGAATCATGTATAAAGATACGAGTTGAAAAAATAGCTAATTGTTGTTTGAAGATCTCTGAGCTGAAATGAGCAGGAAGATGAAGAGGTGAAATCAAGAACCATGAGCGAGTTTAGTTGTAGATCCATGATGAGATACCATCAGCAAGAATGATGGATAGTTCTAATTCTAATTTGACTTAGTCTAGGGTGGAAGGCCATGAAAGCTGAGTGACTTGCAAAAGCTAATTTATATAGGAGTGAAAGATTGTGTGGTTTCTTCTTCCTCCAAAAAAAACAAGAGGCCACAACCTTGGCATCTTCTTGATCTGACACTCCAAATTCCTTGTAATGTTCTAACTCTTTCAAATATTTAACATGCAAAACTATAAATTGAGTTTGAACCCTCATTTTTAGGGTTTTCTCTAGAGTGTTGTCTTTCCCTATCATGTAATTAATTCTACAAATCAATATAAGGAACATTACTTGGATGTTTGCCTCAGGTTGGTGTCTTCCGTGTTTTATAGATATTTGATCTGTGAATGCATTTTTACTACTGCTACTATGGTTAGTCTATTCTACTGATATTGGATTGCTAACTTAGAGCACCTTGAAATATTTCATGTCTAAATATATGCTCAAAAGGGATTTATTTTTTTGTTAGTCTAGGTATTGATCTAATTTTTCTATTTGGATTATTAGTACTCTGGATGTTTGAAATAGTTTCTTGAAGCATATCTCTTGTTCTTTAATTGATGAAGATTACTCATTTTGAGTGCTATTAATATCAAGTGTGAATCACTAAAAATTGACTTGTGGAGGGTTTTCCTGTAGATTCCTATGCTATGAGCTTTAACCGACCACTGTTAAACCATTACTTTTCTTATCCTAAATCCATTTCTATTCCTACATTTAAATATTTAACTAAGCTTAAACGAGTCAACACCCAAATTCATTGACAAGGTATACCAGCCTACTCTCGAGGTTGGGTTAAAGCAATCTTTAACTCATCCAATATTGGTATTTGTATTATGATTAGTGGGTGCATGCCTTACCAAATCATTGTGGATAATTTTCATAGTTTCAATATTACCTTGATGTCAATTCAGATCCCAACACTAACCTATAGGTAATTCCACCTATAATATCTAAAAACCTATTAAAAAAATGAAAACAAAAAAGAGGAAAAAAAGAGAGTACTAAGCACCAGGGAAAATAAAAAAATAGTACCAAATATTTAGAAGAAAATTGTCATTTAAGGATGTCAAAAATGAGGGTTAGAGGCATGAAAAAAGAATAAAAATAAAAAAGTAAAATAAAATAAAAATTTCTACAGGATTATGATCACAATACAATTCTTTAGAAAAAGTGAATGGAAAGTTAAAAGAATTACAAGAATTCAAGGATCACTTTCATAGTTTTAACTAGGACTCCTTGATTAAGGGGATAAAAAAATGGACATGGTGGAAGAGACAATACAAAGTATCCAAAATTTCATCATCTATCTCTACAACATTATCCAAGAAGTATGAGACACATTACAACATAAAGAACAAAAATTCATAGTCACTAAATTCACAAACAATCCATAAAATATTGTGTGGAAAATATATCTTACCCACTATACCTCATACCACATAATTAAATTTTCCAAATTTTAATGGTGAAGATCCTACTAATTGGATATATTGTGTAAATCTATATGTTGATCTACATCAAACTTAGGACATTCTAAAAGTCCCTATAGCCTCTTTCAACTTAGATAAGGAGGCAATATAATAATATTATTGGTTACATAAATCTAAGGGAGCAACATCTTTGTGGGATGAATTTTGTGAAAACTTACTTGTCTAATTTGGCCCTAGTGCACATGAGGATTTTACAATAGCTTTGATGAAGCTAAAACAAACTCATACAACTTGATACTACAAGGAAGAATTTAAAAAATTGTCCAATAGGATAGAAGGGCTCATTTAGAAATATTTTATAAGTCGCTTTGTTAGTGGGTTGAAGGAAGGCATCCAAGCAAAGGTAAGAATGTTCAAACCCAAGAACATGATGGAAGCCATTGGGCTAGTGAGGTTGGCCAAAGATAAGTTGATAGCACAATGTTGCACAAATAAGCCATCCCATTTTTGAAAATTTATAAAACCATTAGTATCTCTAGGTGTAGGAAACACAATGATCCCTTTCAAATGGCTAAGTGAGGCAAATATGAAAGCTCATCGAGATAAGGGCCTATGATATAATTGTGATGAGAAATATAGTCTAGGTCATATGTGCATTCAAAAAAAGTTATACCTAATAGCTACTAAGCCAACCACCACCTTTATTGGACCTAAGGTAACCCATTGACAACTCAGACGGTGAAAACATGAGGAAATCAATACTTTAGAAGAGCCTAGACATGAGATATATTTGCAAACTTTGAAAAGTATGGCTACAACATATACTATGAGAGTGCACAAGTATTTCAAGAAATATACTCTAAGTATTATCATCAACATAGGTAGAAATCATAACTTCATGGATCCCAACATGGCAAAATAAGTAGACTACTACTTGTACCCATGCAACAACATTGAAGTCATGATTGAAAAAGGAGTCAATCTTCATGCAAAAATAATTGTTATAATATTGAGCTTACTATGGGAGACCCTAATTTAAAACCCAATATGTTTGTGCTTATATTAGGAGGGTGTGACATAGTTTTAGGTGCTCAATGGTTGCACATGTTGGGTCTTTCTTATGGGAATTTTCATAAATATGGATGTAATTTATAATAAATGATAAATAATACACTCTAAAGGGGCTAGCAACTAGACTAACAAGATCACTAGTTCCTACAGCGTGGAAAAATTACACAAAAAGAGCACTTAGGGAGTCATGACTCGACTATTCATAGTGCATTCTAAATAGGTTGATCAAATTTATCCATTCAAAACATTGCAAATATCTCTTAATAATTTTATCCAATTTCTTGAGGACTCTCAAAGAATTGATCATATCATAGTATTCATTCTTAGGAATCTCCCACTCAACATACATCCTTACCAATATATATCTACACAAACTAGAAATTACAAAATTGATCCAAGAACTATTAAAAGTATTAGTGATTAAATGGGTTGATAAACAATGTGATATTAATCAATGCCATAAATGAGATATAGTTTTAGCACCAGGTAGAATCCACCCATTATTGATTCCAAAAACAAAATGAACTAACATTTTCATGGATATTATTTAAGGATTACCTAAGTTAATAGGTAAGTTGATTATTTTCATTGTTGTGGATCATATCTCAAGGTATGGCCACTTTTTTTTGGTTATACATCCTTACCCATATTCCACCATTTTCCAAAAAATCATTGACCATATTTTCCAGCTCCTTCAAATGTTATCCTTTATAGTTTATGGCTACGACCCTATACTTACCAATAATTTTTGGAAGGAATTCTTCAAGCTGTAAGGAACCCAACTAGAGATATGTTCAATATATCATCCTCAAATGAATGGCCAAATTAAAATTGGCACTAAGTGCTTGGAGCCATACTTATGATGTTTTACTTTAGAGCATTAGACACAATGGACCAAATGGTAGACACCACCAATTATTACCTTGTATATTCCAAGCAATTCCAATAGATCAAATGGAAACAAGAGTCTTTTGAAGGCTCAATCATTCTCCAACCATAGTATTTTTTAGATAAAAAATCATGACAACTATGTAATTGAACCATTACAAACATTTTGATACAATAATGTAGATTATATCCTAAGGATACAACATGCAAACCAATACACCAACTCTTACAATAGTTTCATCATCTTCAAATTTGAGAAAAAATCTTATTTTGTAGAGGGAGGTAGTGTTAGAACCTCAAGTACTAATACTTTTATTTATTGTAATAATTTAGCTAGTAATGAGTGGGCATATCCTTTTGAATGTAAGGGTAACCCTCAATCATTAGGATTATATTTTTGTTGCATTGTAAGAAAGGTGAAGGTATCCTAAAGAATTATATTGTGAAGGATCATTGCTAATAAAGAAGGTTTTCCCTTTAAAGCCCATGTTAAAGGATTTTGCCAACTCAAAGTAGCCTACAATACTTATAACTCTTTAGTGCAATCAATTAAATAATTATCCTTTTATGTTCAGGTTGTAACATAGTGTTTCTATACAAATTTATTCCTAGTTCCAATGAATGTATCTAGGCAAAATAATTACTTAAAAACTTTTAATTTTTATTATGTTTATGCTTATTAGGTTTCCTATCTATAATATAATGCAATTTAACTTAAGTGTGTGATAGAGGGTATGTTTTCTTAGTTAATTTTATGTTGATAGTGGATGATTAGTTAAGAGTGTGCTGATAATGGATGGTTAAACAAAGTATATTAGGAGGTGAAAAAAGTCATGAAACCCCTAAGGCATAGTACCTATATGATTTTTGAAGATTCATTGTAATGATTTCAAACATGGGGTATTGTGATCTCACATTAGATATATTTTATTTTATCTCATTGTAAGAGGGTAAATTATGAACAATAGATGAAGGAATATATATCAAAGTCTTATGTTAAGAAATGATGGATTATATGATAAATTCATTGAATGTATTAAGCTAAATACATTTAGAGCTTAGCCCACATAGGTTGAATGCATTGGTTTAGGTTAAGATCTTACTAAATATAGTTCTCATGGTGTGCTTATGGTTCCAATAATATTAGAATGCATCTTTTGATGCCTCTTAACATATTTAGTCCTATATTCATATTACCCTTTATATTGGTTAACAATACATGTTTAACATAGAGAACTTAGAGACCAATAAAGGAACATTATATGGGGAAAATAACTATAGTTTTTTAATGCATGAGTATAAATTAGTGGTGAATATAAGTATTTATCCTTTTGTTGGCCTAACGAACCAAATTATTGTATGATTACAACTGGGTATTAAATGCTATTGTTGGCCCTCTTGATGATACATGTCGATGGTGTTAATATTATCATATGGGAGCATTAAGAAGTGAATGAATGTAATACTTGACAATGAAGTTCAATTTTTTTTACGACTTACTA
The DNA here is from genome assembly GCA_028583015.1 of Wollemia nobilis. Lineage (NCBI taxonomy): Eukaryota > Viridiplantae > Streptophyta > Pinopsida > Araucariales > Araucariaceae > Wollemia > Wollemia nobilis. The sequence continues at coordinate 1,014,413 of JAQPPZ010002883.1, forward strand.
AGATATATTTATTTCCTCTACTTGGATATTTTTTCCACATTTCAAAGATTCTACAATTTGCAAATATAACTTGTATGTAATGTTGTTTGCAAAAAAATAAATAAAACCTTATTCTTCATAAATTTGGTACAGAGCATGTATATTAATTCTATAGATATTCATTTTAGGTCATCGGGTTTAAATTCCATTATTATTTTACATTAAAGAGTGTTTTCAAATTAAAAGTGAATGAGAATATATACACATTTGATTGCTTTGTATTTTAATTGGCTTAATTGGCACTCAAATTGAGAGGAGGCTCAACCTATAGTTCAAATAAAGGAGAATCCTAAACCATAGATTCAATAAATCTGGCTAAAAAAAAGATCTTATTCCAAATGAACATGAATAAATGGAAATAAATGAAATAAATCCATAATGGTCCATCCTTGCACTAACTCTAAGGATATGACTTTAGCTTTAGGTGATCTAATATTGAATGAGGATAAAATAACTCTTCTTTTCTACATGATATTTGGAATGCCAAATTGTTGCCATATTCAAAATAAATAATGAAATTAAATCCAAGATCAAACAATTTACAAGAGAGTAGAAGTAGATAGAATGGATCAAGTTACTTATAGGAAAGAAAAATAAATACTTTTCAATTATCATAATGTATTTGTAGACACCCAAAAGTCGTACATGGTCACTTACTCATACTTCATGGTTAATTAAATTGAAAAATCTACAAAATTGCATTCATTAATATTAAAACACCTTACATTTATTAAAAGGGATTATGCATAATCTCCTTGGGCCATTCAAGCCCTTTATTATAATTAACCTTGGTTCCCATGTGACCACCATAAAAAGCCTAATAATGATAACCTTAACCTTGGTTTAAAGTCACTTTATCATTAAAGTGCACTTTAAGAGTTAAACACATGTTGCCTAATCAAGGTTAACACTAACCTTTTACTCACACATGTGTGCAACCATGATATTCATAGATATTTAAATATGCTTAATCTTTAAGACATGGGAAGGGGTGAGTCACCCTCCACCTCACCCCCTTAACCTTGGTTTAACCCAGTATCAACTTAATCAAGGTTAATCTCAACATTTTCTCACATATGTGTGCACATTGGATATTTTTAGATATTTAAAAATCCCCTTTTAGGGCATGTGAAAAGAGTGCATCACCTTCCACCTCCCCCTTAACCTCACCAAAGTTGGGATTTAACCAATGCTCCATTACATATCACAAGGGATACCTCCAAATTCTATAAATAGAGGGCCATTTATTCTATCTTAATAATCAACCATTTTTATACCCAAAATATACTAGAATTAGTCTAGAGGTCACTTAAGCCCTCACTTGCCATCAAACACCATAGAGGCATTATAAGCCCTCTCTTTGCACCCTTTTTTACTCTATTGTGATGGGTTTTACAGGTTCTGAAGGTGACTCAATGCCAACCAGGAAATTCAATAGTTGTAGGACATCATATACCTTCACCAGAACTAGATAAAAGTAGTTATAGGTAGAGTCGTAGGGCACCCTGTGACCCTAGCCAGTCACACCCTTCCTTGTGACCCAATCGGGGCTAGCCAAAGTCACCCTCACTATTTTACCCATAACTTTTGCATCTGAACTATGTTTGACTTGAAAATTTGAGGGTAGCTTCCTAAAAACCAGATGAAAGTCCCCACTAAATTTTATTCTATTTTTATCAACATAATTTGATTCACTAGGTACCTTGCAACCCAAACCAGTCGTATCCTACCCTAAAACCTAATAAGGACTAGCCAAAGTTACCCTCATTATGTTACCTATAACTTTTGCATCTAAAATCTGTTTGACCTCAAATTTTGATGGTAGATTCCTAACAACCACAAAAATATCTCCTAAAATTTCATCCCATTTTGAGGGAAAAAATATGATTCTCTAGGTACCCCATGACCGTCATTTAGAATCCAATTTCAGGCAACAACAGGCCATAAAATACTTCAAACATGTAATCTTTAATATTTTTATTTAATTATAGTTATTTATAAAAACTTTATTTATGCATTAGAATAGTTTATTTTGAGCCTTTTATCTTCATAAATATGGGGCTTGATCCATGACAGGCCCCCAAATACACTAACCCCATTTTGTTGGTCATCAGGTTTGGAGGACAGGTTTGATCATTGGTGGCTCCCTTGAATTAATCCCACCCAAATTTAAGGATCATTGGAAGATCGATTCAAGGCGTAGTAGACAAGTTCACTAAAAGAATAGGTACATTCACCACATTGAATCCTACTTTATAGTCTTCTAAGGTATATTTGTAAAAAGGAGGACCCCATGTAACCCCTTTTGAGAATAAATATATGTGATATACTTTATGACCATTTTCCATTGAGTTCATTCTAGCATGCTAGGTGGGACCCCCAATTTCTTTATTTCCTATTAGTTACCTTATTTCAATAGTTAGCTAATTATCACTATTTTTTGTATTACATGTGGTCCAAAAGCCAACCGAAATTCAATAAAAAATTTAAAAACACTTGTTCATATTTGAGACAACTATTTTTTTGGTCAAAAAGCTAGATTCATTAAGTAGGGTGTAACCCAAATCAGTCGCTAGGTACCTAGTGACCCAAACAAGTGCTCCAAGAAATGGTGCGGGAACCAGTTCTTATATAGTCCACAATAACCACTGAGTTGTAGGTAAGTCTAGGGGACTGATTTACCCCCATATGGTATTGTTATCCCCCTTTCCAAAAAGATAGCCTCCACAGGATACAAACTACCTAAAGAATCCTCAAAAGGTATAATCAACCCCTCTTTGTGAATATTGAACTCTTATAAAACTTGGCACTGTACCACCTTGTAAAATTGTTTTAGCAATACTTAGTACTGCACCACCTTGCTAACATCTTGTGTCTTTTGACCTCTTACAAAACTCGGCATCGCACTACCTTGCAAGAGTGATTGCAAAAATTGACACTACAACACCTTGCAATATTGATGTCCTTTTTGTGTTTATAAAAAATTGGTATCGCATTACCTTACTATCATTTTGTTGTTTCTAGACTTCTTAAAAAATTTGGTACCATGCCACCTTGTAAGTTTATTTGCAAAACTTGGTATCATGCCACCTTGCAAATTGGTTGTTATGCTTGTGTTTTCAAAATTTGGCACTGTGTTGCCTTGTAAAACTTATGTTTACTTCATATTTGACCTTCTTAGACACTTATCCTATCCATAAAAGATGATATTCTATTATTTGTGGTTGCATGTATTTGTATATAGCAAGATTTACTATCCCAAAGCTTAGATCTAGTCTAAAATCATATTTTTACTAGAGTTGTAGGGTGGGGTGCAACCCAACTCAGTCACAAGGTACCCTGCGACCGAGGTAGAAGCACTTTTGAACCTATGAAATCCATCCAAAAGGACTTAAAGGATTTTGAGAATGTAGGTGAAATCTATAAAACTTGCCTGTTTGGTTCAGAAATAGTAAAATTTGTAGCAATTGTAAATTATTTTGTTGTTATTTTGTGAATACATCTAGTTTTTTGAAACACCTTGTTCATAGTTCTTTGCATTTCCTCTTGATTTTCAAAAGATATTTCAATTTAAAAAAAAAAAAATTGAAGGAAAGGTTGCATCATTATTTTTCTTGCATTTATTTTCTTTCTCAAAATGCATTTTGCTTTTGAATTGGAATTTCTTGCTTTCCTAGCATAGACACACACACTTCATGTTCAACTTAAACTGTGGCAAGATTGGATTTCATCACCAATCCCCATTTGAGACTAGTGATATTGGATTTCATCGCCTTCCACCAGCTCACCCCTACACATCTTAGTATCCCCCACAAGCAGTTTTCTAGACTTCATCACCAAAAAATTCCCTACTCTTGAGAGACCCTCAAGGTAGGTTATGATTAGATGACCCTACTCATAGGGCTTCATTATAATTAGTGAGTGTGTAATTGTTATTCTTGACTAAGCCTGCTCAAGGATGAAGCAAAAGCATGGGTATGCCAGTAGCAGGTCTTAGAAAATACCACCTCTTTCTATAGATGATTTTGTATTTTGGTGCATCTTATTTCCCTTAGGATTTTCAAGCCATTACCTCCATTAGACATCATTCTCCCGTTCGTATATAGTTACCCCTTGCATGTCTTTGGGTATAATAGAAAATTATCTGCAAGCACACCTTGTTTTAGGATACACACATCACATCTTATTTTATTTTAGTTTTAGGGTCATTCCAACATCAAAACATATTTTAAAAAATTTTAGTTGTTCATACTTGTTTCTTACTGTATGATTTGATTTATTTCACAAAACACACAAAAACAAGTTTCAGAACCCACAAAAATATGCCCCTCACTTCTCTGGATATAGGTTCATAACTTTTATATTTTTGTCATCAATTTTAGACATAGTCATTGGGTACCCTATGATCCAAAATAGTTGTACCCTACCCTACAACCCAAACTTCTATTTTATAGAAAGGTCTGGTTACTTTTGAGCTCCATCCTAGTTACTCTCTCACCTCAGATTTTGTAGAAACAAAGGTTTTAAACCTATTTTATCCTTTATCAATGGTAGTGGTCACTTGTAGTCAAACTCGAGAGTAAGCTTACCTTTCTTTGGAGTCTTCTCGTATCAATCCTTCTTAATTTGAGACATCCACTCCAAAAATTGGTACCATCATTGTGCCAAATTCTAGACCTCATACTCGGGGACCATCTCATTTGACTCATACCCCATTTCTCACACGTAATTTCACTCTTGGCATGAGTTAGACCTTGCTTGATACTTTATATTCTTCATCCTCAATTGATTCTATGCACAAACTAGATACTTTTTTGGACATCATATATTTTGCACCTGGTAACTTTTAGCCTAAAGTCACCTTCTAGGAGGATTATTCTCCATCCTCCACTCATCCTCCTCATCCATTTCTCCAATAATAATCATAATATCTATTATATTGTAAATGAAATATCCTACCTATCTATCTAGATGCCCAATATCTCATGCAATCTGTAGCCATAGTATTTACTATTGCCACTCTGTTTGATGATCACGAAGCTTCCCCATTGATTGTATCTTTTCCACACTCTACAATCACCTCTTCAAGCCTCCATATCAATCCATTTTTACAACTACCTTCTAGCTCCATCTCATCAATGACACATACTTCACTATATTTCACCAACCCACCTCCTGAATCAGATTTTATTAACCTTGGCCAGTCATCCTCTCACATCCCACTTCAAGAATTGTCTTACACCCATACACTATTATTTTCTACTATGGATAATATCCTGATGCCCACATCTTTCCAAATTTCACAAGGTCCTCCACACCCACATACATATTCTTCCATGATGTAACCATCTACATAGATGTTTCAAAAATACCTCTCAATGTCTTCATAGGTAAATCCTTTTACAATTTCACATGTACCATTATTTTTTAATCCCATATCTATGTTGGGTGAGAAATTACCTACCTTTTTCACATCACCTCCTACATGGACCTCTTCTTTACCTACTATATTTCTTTCTCACCCCATGCTTACCTCTTAGTATGAGTGGTCATCCACTTATCAAAAAGCATCAATTCAAACACTTGGTTCACATGTTAATTAAGGCTATGCTCACCATCCATGCCATCCTCCCATCCAATATTTTGGTTGATAATACCAATAGGTGTCATTTAAATAACAATAATTCAATCTCCATGATTTTATTCTACCCCCTCTAACTTCATCATATCAATAACCACTTCATCATCTCAATAACCACTTCATAAACAATAGCCTCCACCACACCATTGACCCCATTTTAAAACCCCACTTGCACCACCTCTTATTCCCTCACCTTGATTTCCATTTCACATCACTCAACCAATTGGTATGCCATAATATTTGGGTCCTCCATTTCCACCTTCTACACCTCATCCATATATCAATCAACACCCATCACAAGTAGCATTTGTATCAATTCCACTCCCACACCATTAGGGCCTTCTTTTATTGACATGCAACATGTCTTAATGTGCCTCAACAATATTGAGTTGCAACTGAGAAACTATAGGTGTCGTACACCCACTCATGATACATCCATGAGAGGACCTACCATGCCTCCACTTCCATAAACCCCACACCCTCAACAATTTAAATCTCCACAACATGGGTCAAAAATCATCGCCTCACCACCTAGAAAACCACTTACTCACTCACAGTGTCTTTCAAATTCATCTCACAATTGGAATCCATTGTTTGAGCCCTTTTCCAAGCTATTTTAATAGTTGTATGATCCTGGATATATTGCCCTACCTGACATTAAAATAGATAATCCAAATTATCCAAAACCGAAGGGCTACACAAAACATACATTCTATGATTATCATAAGTAGCAAGGGCATAACATCAACTACTATCATACCCTTAAGTAGTAGGTTCAATATTTTATGGATCAAGGAGTCATCAAATTTGAGAATCTCCTCATCATCCCCTAATAAAAACCCTCCTTTATCTCTCTACTCCTTGACTCTACTCTACCTCTTCCTTCTTCCTCATTCCTCCCACTCGTTCTTCCATAAAGTTTCATGTCATTATTGTACAATCATGCTTTGAGTAGGTATGTATCTATGCCTAGTTCTTTTTCATCTCTCTTATTCCCTTATCCTCATTTATTTCCTTTCATAATTTTCTTCCCCTTCTTCTCTTCCTTCTTCTCTTACCATTCACCTACTTTTCCTCATCATTTTTACATCCTCAGACTAATCATATGATTGGGGGAGTTCCTCCTCTTCTAGAAATTTTTTCACAATTGGGGGAGTTCTTCCCCTTATCATAAATGTCTCATGACTATAAGTGTATTCCTCCTTTAAATTCTTCCATGACTAGGTGAATTCAAACTCTTTCAATCCACACTTCTATCTAGGGCATCTCACGTACCTTCTAATCAATTTTGTACCTAGTAAGGGGGGTTGGCATTTCCTTCATATCTTGTCATTTCTTATGTAATTATATTATTGCTACTGAAATGCATCACTAGGTTTAAAAGGTTGCACCCTTTGCCTCACCCTCACAATCAATCACTAAGTTAAAAATGTCGTGTCCTTTTGTCAAAGGTTGCACCCTTTGCCTTGCCCTCACAATCAATCACTAGGTTCAAAAGATTGCGTCCTTTTGTCAAAGGTTGCACCCTTTGCCTCACCTTCATCACAAATATTTCTCCAAAAACCTCAAGGTATATGGAATATTACCTTTAAAAGTCTCTTTGGAGCAAGGTTTCTCAAAAAACCTCAAGGCATTTAGAATAGTATCTTTAAAAGCCTCTCTAGAGCAAGGTTTATCCAAAAACCTCAAGGTATTTGGAATATTCTTTTTAAAAGTCTCTTCGAAGTAAGGTTTCTCCAAAAACCTCAAGGTATTTGGAATATTCTCTTTAAAAGTCTCTCAGGAGTAAGGTTTCTCCAAAAACCTCAAGGTATTTTTAATATTCTCTTTAAAAATATCTCCAGAGCAAGGTTTCTACAAAAATATCAAAACCTTTGAAATATTAATTTTAAAATTCTCTCAGGATCAAGGTTTATCCAAAAACTCAAGGTATTTGGAATATTTTTTTATTTTAAAAAGTCTCTCAAGAGCAAGGTTTCTCCAAAATCCTCAAGGTATTTGGAATATTATTTTTAAAAAATCTCTTAGGAACAAGGTTTCTCCAAAAAACTTAGCAAAAGTTTGGAAATATTTAAGTATTTTTCCATTATTTCCATTCCAAATACATTGAATCCCTTTGGCTTTACCTCACAATTATTTTTATTCCAAAGGCATCAAATCCCTTTGAATTCAGCCCAAAATCATTTCCATTCCAAAGCCATCGAATCCCTTTGGCTTCATCTCACACTTGCATCCATTCCAAAGGCATCGAATCCCTTTGGATTCATTTCAAAATCACATTCATTCCAAAGGCACCAAATCCCTTTGGCTTCATCTCAAAGTTTTACACATTCAAAATTGAGGAGCTTAATCCTCTCAACATCATCCACCTCCATGCATTTTACACTTAATGCACCCCTCCCTCTCTCTACATTTTACATGTCACTTCCATCATTTTCTTCCCATATTCTATCCCCATTTCCTCTATCTCTAGATTTTATTCTATGATCGTATCAATGTTGTATGGTCATGCTACAAGCAGATACATACCTTTGATTTGGTTTAAATTTCTTCTCTTTCCCTTCCTTTCTTCTTCTCCTCTCATCCGTTATTCTTCCTCTATTTCTTATATCTTATCTTCTTTTCCTTACTCTATCCTTCTCCATTTCCTATATTATTTACCTACCCCATCATCTGGTCCTATTCACACTTCCTTTTCATCCACTCATCATCACATCACTCTTTCACACACATTCACATGCATCACTCATGATTGCTACTGCCACACATTGACATTCCATTTACTTCATTTGTACATTCATCCATATCTACTTGCTTCGGTCCAATACATTGGACATCATATTGGGATACAATACCTTACATTTTCCTATATCACTTGCTTTTTTTCTCTCATAAACACATTGATCACATACCACCATGCATGTTTAGGTATTTTGTTGTGTCATGTCTCCTTGTACATATTATATCACTTGCGCTATTCATAGTTAGGTCCAAACCTTTATTGTACTTAGGCCATTCATCACCTATATATAGTATTACTTTGAGGTGATAAAACTACATTTGTTGGAATGACTACCATGGTGTTTGGTCCTGCTCTTAGTCGCACACCAATGAGAAGATTTTTTGTTGGTCAACCATTCATAGTCAATCTAATCAACCTATATCAAACATCATCAAATTCTATAGGACTTGAAGGCTGCCCCTAGTTGAATTGAGTTAATTCATGGACCACACACATTTCACATCTTACGCAAATTTTGATTCTAGGGAGGACAACACCTTGTGTAGGCCTTGCAATTTAGCGAACAGTTTCCATTGCTTATCCTATAATTTGTGTTATCAAAATAAACCTAGGTATAAACAAAGGGACAAGCAAAAGCAAACAAAGAAAGGGGTAGAAAATAAAAGTAAACACCCACAAAAAACAACACAAAAAAAAGAGCACTACGATAGAGAATAAAAAGGAAGTGGGGTAGAAAAAAAAGGAAAAGCCTCCAAGAATACTATCAAAAATATTGAATCTCGAAGGTCTTTACGTCCAAAATAACATCACAAGGTGATTTCCATCACCAGAAATAGGTTTCAAGAACCTACCTGGAAGTGGAGTAAGCCTTACAAGTGGTGACACATCTGTCACATTAATGACCTTCTCTTGTATAGATCATTGCATGCTTATGGATGAGATAGCTAATTTGGCTAAGTTTACAATGGGCTAGTCCAACCTCCCTTAAACTAGATAAATGAACATCATGTGCACACATAAGTCCATGATAGACTTAACCTTAGTTAGGATAGTCAAGATGTCTACAGGATATTGATTGTCTACTAGATAAGTTTGATTCTTTAAACTATGTTGTTTGAGTGTCTAGAAACTCTTTTAAACATCCACCATGCTTGAGAATTAGGGGTGAACAACATCACCACTAATTTTACCTATAACAAGTGTCTCTTCATCACATTTATACATTCTCATTTGCTACGTATTCTCACCATCAGTTGCATCTCCTTTATGCATATCTTATAAACTCGTGTCAATATTTACACTTCATGTTTGCTTACCATATGTTTTGGTCATTGGTTAGTATGGCTATTCATTTATTTTTTATTCATCATAACAAGTGAGGTAGTTTCGATGTAAGGTAGATTGTTATCCATCTTGCTACATTCATACATTCTACACGTACACACGATTCTATATCTTACATTTGTACATATCTATTTGTGCATATTCATAAATAGTTAGATTCATCCTACATACCATTCATCATGTGTTCAATCACATCATCGATACACAATCACATGTATTTAAATTTGTATGTACATACATCACATACATCATACACATCACATCATTGTAGGTAATCAAGGAAACTCATTGTGTATATATCATATCATAAAATGGGTTATACATAGTCACAACTGCCCATAGGCTACATTGCATATACATCATACTATACGCCATCTCATAGGAAACTATCATAATATGTAAAAATGGTGGTACACTTGCCACACCAAAAACAAAAAAGCAAGCTATATTAGCTCTACTGCTCATTGGGAGACTCTTCACTCCCCTCATGCCTACCAAGAGGCTCCTCAATCCTTATATGAGCCCCCTTTTTGCTCTACATCCTTAGGTAATCTAGCCATCTCAACCACCCCCACCTCACCCTGAGAACTCTACTACTATATCTCATCATACAATTTGGCCATCTTTACTGCCAATTCCTCCTCATACATTGGTCGTCTAACCAACCAAACATATTTTATCTTTCATGCCATCTTGGCGAAATCGAGTAATCTAGACAAGATCGTATCGTATTATCTTGGATCGTACGCTATGATATCGAATTGTACAATACGATCCCTAATCATATGTGTACGATATTGCTTAAAATAGAAAATATTAATCCAAGAAAAATGATAAAACCAGTTGAAACACCTTTTGTCCTTACCTGCACAACTGTGCGATAGTTACGAATCAGATTTGCCCGATTTGGTCCCAATTTTGGAAGAAGTTGCAACCAAATTTGTTGCAACCCATTTTAGCCAACTTACCTTACCTATTTAGTCAGGCACCCTTCCCCTCTGAATCCTCCTAGCACTCATAATTCCTTGACTTAATTTCTATGTTTAGATCATCATAAACTTTGCATTAGATCTATTAGTTTTGCAATTTGATGTAGGATCAAAGGATACAATCGATATCAGTTCAGTACGATCTTGTACCAGAGGTGTACGATCTTGATCAGATTGTATGATATTGCTTCAATATCACTTGGGGGTAATTCCAAATGTTGGTTTGTATTTCCTAAGTTCTATTTTGCATATCTAGCTTAATATTTATCATTTTTATTGCATAGGGTATCAAATTTAACTATTTGTATCCTTGGAGTTCACCAAATCTGCATATAATTGCATATTTTACATAGTTTGATGCATGCATATGTTAATTCCTTTTATTGTGATATTCAATAGCCAACATATAATTTAATTCATGCTTAGAAACATCATTAGCATCCTCTATTTTCTATTTTCTGCACTCTATCCATGAATTTGTAGGTTTCTATCAAGATCATATTGTTTGATCTCTGATCGGACGGTATGATTTTGAATCGTATTCATACGATCTTGCTTTGTGCATACAATTTTGCTCTACTATGTATGATATGGACTGTAATAAAAAATTAGAATCTCCATCAAAATTTTGGATATAGGTAAGAGCTTTAAATCACTTTTTAAGCACTGCATTATCCATTTGGATTCTATTTTCTGCTATTTGCTATCTACATATAAATCAAAATTACATATAGCTTAGTGTAGTTGCATATTGGCCAAAACTAGGTGATTGCAAGAATTTAAAAGGAACACATCAAAACAAACTCCCAAACCTAGGCGTGGAAACTACCATAAAATATTTCCTGGTGAACCCTAAACAATTCCTCAACAAATCACCATAAGAAGGTATGATCAAGTACCTCTCTTTTGAGGTGTAGACCTATCATTCCCACATTCCCCTTTGAGATGTGGATCCATTAGCTTGAAGGAAGGAATGTGAAAATTTTAGAACTACATTCTTTGGTGAACCTAATGTGAAAACATTAGACATCTTTTTTATTCATAAAACAAAATAAAAACAAAAAAATTAAGCAAAAATCATTAGTTATATTTGCACATTTTAGTGAATTTCATAGATGGTATATTACAACATAAGGAGAGCCATCCAAATTTATGTAAGTAAAGTATTATAAACCCAAGAATTTTATTCATTAGGTAGTGTGCTATACCGTGAGATTTGGAGAAGATTAGAGATTATAAGGATTAAAGAATCTGAACTTAAGAAAATCATAAGGTTTGACTTGTCTAGAATCTTGGATCCCGATAGTGCACCTTTTTACTTTGACCTTCAAAGAGTGTGTGATAGGTGGATAGCAGATAAGAGAGCTATCATTTCCCCAATTCTTTACTCCTTTGAATATTATCTTGAGAATGAAATAATGATACATAAGTTTTTATCACGTGTGGAAAATAAAGAAGTTATCTTAGATGATAAGAGAAGATTTAATAGATTCCCTAAGGTTGTGCTTTATCAATAATATTGCCATGAATTGTACTTTTTGCATGTCAAACTATGAAGTTGATTGCATCACTATAGCTCATTTCATAAAATTCTTAAAAGCCAAATTTCAGTTTGAAGAAGAACACTATATGACCCCTAAGGAATTGGAACCTATTAATGATATCTATAGGCTTTTCCAAGAAAATTAAAGTATAATATCTATAATATTATAAATTTTTGTTTTGTTTGTTGTATTTTTTTCAAGCCAAAAACTACAAAAACCCAAAAACATAATATAATATATTAGTTAGGTATATATATAACATATATACCCCAAGCATTAAGCACATATATATATATATATATATATATATATATATATATATATATATATATATATATATATATATATATATTTGCAATATAAAATATTTGAAGTAAAATGCCTAAATTAATAAGTGAAAAACAAGTAGAACATGAACATATAGGAGAACAAGATCAAGAAAATATTGAATATGAAGTTCAAATTGAAGATTATGTATCATCAGAATCAGATGAGGAAAACCATGATAAAGAAGAAGAGGTTTTCTATCATAAACCGCAAGTAGATGAAGAAGGTAATCTTATAATTACTTCCTAAAGAACACAAGCTTATACTGAGAGGGGGGGTGAACAGTATAAGACCGCTTTTTATTTTTTCCTTCAAATCAACTTTCAATTCAATATTATGTAGTGTATAGAAAGCAGTATTAATAGCAGAAATCAAAGCAATGCACAAAACACCATCCACAATAGAGACACAACAATTTACATGGTTCACCCAATGCGGGCTACTCCACGGATAAAATCTTTCACTAAATTTTATCAACAAATCTGGGAACATCTTTCTTGATTACAATGTTTATGGGCACCAACCCAAAGGAGACACCAATCCCCTAGCTCTGTTCTAGCTGGTGATCCTCTAGAAGACCTCTACCTCCTCTACCCTTAGCAAATGGAACTCTATCCATAGAAGACACCTGTCTTCCCTGCTCTGGCTAGAGACCTCTATCCTCAACTCTATCACCTCCAAAGCTGGTCCTCAAAATTGCACTAAACACAGTCCTTCGATTTAGCACAAATGTCCTCGATCTCTTTCTTTGATCTGCACCAAACATAGTCCTTCGATCTGGCACAAATGTCTTTGTCCTCTTTTTTTTGTCTGCACAAAAACATAGTCCTTCGCTCTTTTTGCGCAATCATAGCTGCACTTAGTCAAACATCGACCTTTGCATCACTGCGCAATTACAGCCGCATAGTCTTCGTGCACTCTGATTCCTTGCAATCTCTCTCACTTGGAAGAATCGATAGAATGCACTCTGCTCTCGACGATCAAACTTATTCTCTTCACACAGTCTGTGAATGCCGCTCTTCGAACGCACACTTTGATCTATCCTTTTTTTCTCTCCAAGCAGCCCTGCTTTTATACTAATACTTTCAAGATCAAAACCTTGATCTTAATTGGCTGCTACCCTTAACTTCGTCGGCTACAAAACCCTAAACTACGTCGGCTCAAATTCAACTCTATCGGATTCAATCGCCTCTGTGGTTTTGTAGCTTTTCTCATGAAACTACAACATGTCGCGATATCGTGACACCTTTGCAGCCATACACTTTCTTTTGGCTTTTGTCGCGATATCGCGACACTTTCTGCTTCTGCTGATGTCATCTTCTCTTCTGTCGTGAAATCGTGACCCTTCTATCTTCATGGCCTTCCTCTTTACTTTTGTCATGAAATCGTGACACTTTTACCTCTACTGATGTCATCTTCAATTCTGTCGTGAAATCGCAACCCTTCTGTCTTCATGGCCTTCCTCTCTGCTTTTGTCGTGAAATCGTGACACTTTCGCTGCCTTGAGCTTCTTTCTGCCTTACACCCGTGAAACTGGAACATGTCACGAAATTGTGATGCTTTTGTCTTCATAGCCTTCCTCTCTGCTTTTGTCGCGAAATCGTGACACTTCACCTATGGAAGACATGCTTTCAATTTCTATCATGAAATTGTGACACTTCTGCTGCCGTCTGCTATATTTTCTCCCTATCACGAAATCGTGACACTTTCTGCATCCATATGCTATATTTTTTTCCTGTCGTGAAATCGTGACGTTTTCAGCATTCGTACGCTATCTTTTCTGCCTGTCACAAAATCGTGACGCTTTCAGCTTTCGAAAGCTTTCTTTGCAACCTATCGCAAAATTGCGATGCTTCTCATTTTAGACTCTTCCCTTTGCTACATGTCGCGAAATCATGACAGTTCTCACTTCAAGATTTTCAGCATGTCACAAAATTGTGACAGTCCTCACTTCGTATTTTGTAGCATGTTGCAAAATTGTGACTGTTCTCACTTCGAACTCTGCAGCATGTTGCGAAATCGTGACACTTTTTGAGATACTTTATCTCTCTTCAAACTTGTCACGAAATCATGACAGTTCACACTGCGGACTCTCCCTTCTGCATCATGTCACGAAATTGTGACACTTTTTTGTCCATACAACCTTCCTTGCATTATGTCACGAAATCATGACACTTTCCCTTCTTTGCCTTCCTGCACTTTTCGAGTCGCGAAAATGCAACATGTCACGAAATCGTGACACTTTCCACCTTGCGATCTTTCTCTGCCAACATGTCACAAAATCACGATAGTTTTTCCTGCTTCTTCTCTCTCTTCCAACATGTGAAATCACAACAGTTTTGCCAGCATTTTCTCTCTCCTCTAAAATGTCATGAAATTGCGACAGTTTTTCTAGCCTGCTGCATACTTTTCTAACTTGTCTTTTTTTCTTTGATCTTTTTCAAATGGGCTACTATGATCTTCTTGGAAACCCACTGTCCATGCTCTGAATAATATGACATTAAATCAAATTCCTTCAAGAGCTTCTTGACATCAATGACAACTTCTATACTTGAGCAAAGGCAATGTACCCAAGGTACCCAAAATTGCCAACAATCTCCCCCTTTGTCATTGATGGCAAACCTTTACTGAAAACACATCTCAATAGCCAAAACTGAAACCAGCTGTGCTAACAACTGAGAATCTACCTTTGAAGTTTTGCTCCCCCTGACTTGAAGCTCTTCTCTTCACTTGATGCTCTCCCCCTTACTCATATCTCTCCCCATTTATCATCAATGGCAAAGGGTCACCTTTGGGGCTCGGGACTAAGAATGAGCCTCTTAGCTTAGTCCCTCCCCCACCTCCTGATGAGGTGATTAAAATAGGGGTGGGAGTAAAAATCCCATTAGGCACTGATCATCATCATCATCTACAATTTCCTTGTCGAGCCTTCTTTTGAATTATTTGTCAATATTCTTGTTCTTGTTCCTGTCACTGTTCTTATCCATGCCTTGATCCTTGGACCTGTTTATACCACTGTTCCTATTCCTGTACCTTGGAAGTTCAGCTCTACACTATCTAGCTATGTGGCCTGCATTGTTGCACTTATAACAAGTAACAACGTTATTTATTTTAGGCATACGTACTTTTTGAATCCACCAGTTCTGACCAAACCTGTTCCTATTATTTGCCTTGCAATAAACTTCCTTGTGCCCGAACTGTTGATAATAGTAGCAATACCCTCGAAAGAAACTAGCACTTCTGATTTTTTTTTTTACTTTCTTCACTTGAGCCATGCAATGTACAACCATGTGACCAAACCTGTGACACGCAAAACATCTACCATGAAATTTTCTTTTATTCGACCTCTTGGGTCCCGAAAACTTCTTCTTCTCAATTTGAATTTTGTTTTCTGTTTCTGCGCATCTATCACTCACGGACTCATGATCTAAAGTACTTTCTTCATCAGAACTCTCTTCCTTTTGAAATCTCTTGCTAGATTCCCCAACCTGTTCCTTGTGCGGCTTAACAAAATTGAGACCTATTTTATCTGTTGGTTTTCTTTGACATTTGATGAGAGACTTGACCCTTTTGGAGCTATCTTGAAACCTGTACAACTTATCCTTGTACTCTTTAGTTTCCACTTCCAAAGAAGCAATTTTTTGTTCCAACTCATTATACTGAAGAATCTTAGACTCTAACTCGTCCTTGAGTTCTTGTGTCTTAGCAATAGAGAAGTCAAGACTTTCTGTAAGATCATCTCTCTCCATACAACATTCATCTAACTTATCCTTGAGTCTGGCATTCTTATTTCTTTCCTTTTTCAAAACACTAAGAGCATTAGTAAGTTCACTTTCAAGATCCTTTATTTGTTTGCTTTCTGAATCATCAGAGTCTTTTACAGATTTCTTATCACTAGAGGTGCTACCCTTTTCAAAAACCATACATGCATCTTCCTTATAGTTTTTTGAAGCATCCTCATACATACTAGTAACCAATTCATTATTTGTGCAATCATCCTCAAGGTGACCAAAATTTCCACATCTAAAACATTTCATGATAATGAATCTATGTTTCGGTTCTTCCTCTTTTTCTGATATGAACATCTCATTTTCACTATCACTTGAATAACTTTCACTATCACTACTCGAACACTTACTTGTTTTTTCC
This sequence comes from Wollemia nobilis, assembly GCA_028583015.1. Lineage (NCBI taxonomy): Eukaryota > Viridiplantae > Streptophyta > Pinopsida > Araucariales > Araucariaceae > Wollemia > Wollemia nobilis. Next base: position 1,031,189 of record JAQPPZ010002883.1, read on the forward strand.
AGGTAGAAACTCTTCTTGTGCTTGTGAGAATACCTCTTTCCTTGATTGTTGTGCTCATATTTTTTCTTTCTATGATTTTTGAGCTTTTCAAAATCCTTGCTCTTAGAATCTTGTTTCTCTTCATCACTTTCATTCTTGGAAACAGTACATTCAGTAGCATAATGACCAAACTTTCCACAATTGAAACATCTTATATTTTTCATGCTTTTGTGCTTTCTAGAGAACTTGCCTTTCTTCCTGTAATATGCCTCTTCATCACTAGAAGACTCATCACTCTCTTGAAGCTGTTTACCTTTGGATTTCTTGGTAGCCTTGAAAGCTGCCTCTTTCTTGACATCAACCTTTACCTGAGTTCTCAACTCAAATGCTGCAAGAATGCTATGAAGCTCATCCTTTTTCACTTTATCCAAATATTTAGCTTCCTCAATAGCTGAAATATTTTCACTAAATCTATTAGGAAGAGATCTTAAAATCTTATCACAAACATCATTTTCAGCAAGCTCAAGTCCTAAGTCTTTCATGGAGTTAACAACCTCATCCATACGAAGCATGTAGTCACTAATATTTTCATCATCATTCATCTTGAGTTGTTCAAACATACCTTTGAAATGTCTCAACTTGGCCTTTTTGACATTTGCATCACCAGTATGAACCACCTGCAACTGTTTCCACATTTCACTAGTTGTCTTGCAGTGAATTACTTTGGTGAGATCTGCTTTCTATAAACCTTTTAGGATTGCATTCATTGCTTTTGAATTGTTGTGATGTAGGAGCCTATCTTCTTTAGTATATGGACCATTTACAAGAATAGTGTACCCATCTTCAATCACTTCCCAAACCTCATTCCCAAGTGCCATTAGATGAACCTTCATCCTTGCACTCCAAAGACCAAAATCTGATCCATCAAGAATAGGTGCTGCATTGCCACTTGAATAATCCATTGTGTTCTTTGCTAGCTTTTCCTTCAAGTTGTTAAACATTCCGAAGGCACCGGCTCTGATACCAATTGAAGAACACAAGCTTATACTAAGAGGGGGGGATGAACAGTATAAGACTACTTTTTATTTTTTCTTTCAAATCAACTTTCAATTCAATATTATGCAGTGTATAGAAAGCAGTATTAATAGCAAAAATCAAAGCAATGCACAAAACACCATCCACAATAGAGACACAACAATTTATGTGGTTCACCCAATGCGGGCTACTCCACGGATAAAATATTTCACTAAATTTTATCAACAAATCTGGGAACACCTTTCCCGATTATAATGTTTATGGGCACCAACCCAAAGGAGACACCAATCCCCTAGCTCTGTTCTGGCTGGTGATCCTCTAGAAGACCTTTGCCTCCTCTGCCCTTAGCAAATGGAACTCTATCCACAGAAGACACCTGTCTTCCCTACTATGGCTAGAGACCTCTGTCCTCAACTCTATCACCTCCAAAGCTGGTCCTCAAAATTGCACTAAACACAGTCCTTCGGTTTAGCACAAATGTCCTCGATCTCTTTCTATGATCTGCACCAAACATAGTCCTTCGGTCTGGCACAAATTTCTTTGTCCTCTTTTTTTGGTCTACACAAAAACATAGTCCTTCGCTCTTTTTGCGTAATCACAACTACACTTGATCAAACATCGACCTTTGCATCTCTACGCAATTATAGTCGCATAGTCTTCGTGCACTCTGCTTCCTTGCGATCTATCTCACTTGGAAGAATCGACAGAATGCACTCTGATCTCGACGATCGAACTTCTTCTCTTCGCACAGTCTGTGAATGTCGCTCTTCGAATGCACACTTTGATCGATCCTTTTTTTCTCTCCAAGCAGCCCTGCTTTTATACTAATACTTTCAAGATCAAAACCTTGATCTTAGTCGGCTGCTACCCTTAACTTCGTTGATTGCAAAACCCTAAACTGCGTTGGCTCAAATTCAACTCTGTCGACTTCAACCACCTCTGTGGTTCTATAGCTTTTCTCGTGAAACTACATGTCATGATATCACGACACCTTTACAGCCATACACTTTCTTTTGGATTTTGTCATGATATCATGACACTTTTTGCTTCTGCTGACGTCATCTTCTCTTCTATCATGAAATCATGACCCTTCTGTCTTCATGGCCTTCCTCTCTACTTTTGTCATGAAATCATGACACTTTTGCCTCTGCTGACATCATCTTCAATTCTGTCACAAAATCATGACCCTTCTGTCTTCATGGCCTTCCTCTCTGCTTTTGTCATGAAATCGTGACACTTTCGTTGCCTTGAGCTTCTTTCTGCCTTACACCCATGAAACTGGAACATGTCATGAAATCACGACGCTTTTGTCTTCATAGCCTTCCTCTCTGCTTTTGTCACAAAATCATGACACTTCACCTATGGAAGACATGCTTTCAGTTTCTGTCGTGAAATCGTGACACTTTTGCTGTCCTCTGCTATATTTTCTCCCTATCGTGAAATCGTGACACTTTCTACATCTATACGCTATCTTTTTTGCCTATCACAAAATCATAATGCTTTCAGCATCTGTACACTATCTTTTCTGCCTATCACGAAATCATGACGCTTTCAGCTTCCGAAAGCTTTCTTTGCAACTTGTCACGAAATCGCGACGCTTCTCATTTTAGACTCTTCCCTTTGCTACATGTCACAAAATCGTGATAGTTCTCACTTCGAGCTTTTCAGCATGTCATGAAATCATGACAGTCCTCACTTTGTCTTTTGTAGCATGTCACAAAATCGTGACTGTTCTCACTTTGAACTCTGTAGCATGTCATGAAATCGTGACACTTTTCAATATACTTTATCTCTCTTCGAACTTGTCATGAAATCACGATAGTTCACACTGCGGACTCTCCCTTTTGCATCATGTCATGAAATTGTGACACTTTTTCATCTATACAACCTTCCTTGCATTATGTCGCGAAATCGCGACACTTTCCCTTCTTTGCCTTCCTGCACTTTTCGAGTCACGAAAATGTTACATGTCGCGAAATCGTGACACTTTCCACCTTGCGATCTTTCTCTACAAACATGTATGAAATCATGATAGTTTTTCCTGCTTCTTCTCTCTCTTCCAACATGTCACGAAATCATGACAGTTTTTCCAACATTTTCTCTCTCCTCTAAAATGTCGTGAAATCACGACAGTTTTTCCAGCCTGTTGCATACTTTTTCTAACTTGTTTTTTTTTCTTTGATCTTTTGCAAATGGGCTACTATGATATTCTTGGAAACCCACTGTCCATGCTTTGAATAATATGACATTAAATCAAATTCCTTCAAGGTCTTCTTGACATCAATGACAACTTCTACACTTGAGCAAAGGCAATGTACCCAAGGTACCCAAAATTGCCAACATTTCCACACAATATTTCACTGATTTTCTAAAAGACAATATAGATGTCATTAACCATGTCATACAAACAGAAGCTCAAATCCCTATGGGAGATTATTCAATGGAGGCTTCCATAGATGCTGCTCTCCGATTGAATGGAAATCCATTAACGTACATGAACAAAAATAAAAATCAAGCTGGCACATCTCAAAATATAAACCAAAATTTGAATCAGAATATAGCACAACCACCACCCGTAATAGCTTCAAATTCCAAACAAAAACAACCAGATTCTTCCTCACAAAAGGTAGCATAAATAATTAATAAGATGCACAAAATTAGTCATAATCAACAAAAGGTTCAACAAAACAAAATTCCCTATCAAATTCATAATACTCCTAGTAACACTTTACATAATAGTGTTTTAGTTGGAAATCATTATACAACAACACCAACTTATTATCAAGGACATAACATTATGATGCAACAAAACCAATTTGGTGGAAAAAAACAAGGGCTTGAAGTCATGGTTAAATAGTTAGCTTCAAGAGTAGATCAAATGGATCACTACCATCCCTCTTACAGTTATAGATAGATGTGTAGCCAACCCTTGGATCCTATTGTGGTTGGTCAACCATATCCTAAGCATTTTCCTATGTCTTTCCTGTCAATATATAAGGGAACCAAAGATCCTATTGAGCATATTCTCATGTTGAGGATAACATGTCATGATATCTCTCATGATGACTTGTTGTTACTAAATATGTTCCATTACAGTATCGGAGGCATAACTTTAGAGTGGTATTATCAATTACCTATAAACTTTTTAAGGAATTTTGAGGAAACAACAGAGATGTTCGTCCACCAATTTAGTGATTATATAGAGAGACATGTGACTATTAAAGTTTTGTATAATATGAATCAAGGAAAAGATGAAATTTTTTCTGAATTCATGACTAAATGGAGAAAACTCTTAAGTCGATTACATTTTGCTCTACCTCACCATGAAATGTTGGATATATTTATTGGTAATCTACAAGAAAAAATATCTTATGAACTCTCTCCTGCTATAGTAACCACCTTTTATCAAGCCATTTATTTAGCAAGAAGGGTAGAAGAAGCCCTTATTAGAAAAGGTCAATTTAAGAAGAAAGATGAAGATAAAGCTTCTAAAAATCAATATAAAAATAAACTAGTAGGTGACGAAATTACTGATAGTAGGAATACTCCAATTGTTAATGCTGCAAAAAAATTTAAGAAATTTCTATTAAAATTTCCTTATAAGCCACCAAGAGAATTCACAAGATTAAATCAACCCTTAACAATGATTTTACCTCAATTATTGGAACAAGGTTTGATACGGTTGCCTAAAATAAGACAACCAGATACTATTGCAGTTGGATATAGGGCTGACTTACATTGTAATTTCCATAAAATAGATGGATATTCTACAAATTCTTGTAAAAGATTAAAGCATGTGATACAATATTTGATTGACAAAGGAAAATGGAAGTTCAACAATTTCTAGCAAACAATAATACTCAAAATAATACCCAAAAACCAAAAAATCAAAATGCAAATCAAAACCTATATATTTTTCAACATCGTTTACCCAACCATGGTAAATAAGCAATAAATAAAGTATATCATCACAATGTTACTCATCAAACTTGATATGTGGGAACCATTAGTAGCTTTTTACCACAACAAGATTTGCAAACATCTTTATCTGTGGTCACAACTAGACCAATACAATATTTTCAATCATCTTTGGAAGATACTAAAAGTGATATAAAAAGTGACATAGAAAGTGAAACTGGGAGTGAACTAGAGATTGATTCAAATAGTTTCGAGTATGAATTGGATCAAGTCACTCCTATTATAGATTTATCAGTTCCAGAAGAACCATTTCCAAGAAGAATAACTACTAGATCGTCATATCAACAATGGCTTTCAAATGAACAAGTAGAAAATGCTAGACCCCTTTTTGGTAATCCTCAACATAGCAACATTGTGGGTACCATTGGGGATGTCACAAGATAACAAGCATATGTTTAAAATTCTCAGCCACAAGGTCAAAATAAAAAATCAACTCCTTTTGTATTGAGAACTCCCACTAAGGGAAATAATGTACTAGGTCCACAACAAAGAGCTCCTTATGATATTAATGAACAATTAGCTACCATCACAGTGATAATTTTTATTTTGGATATTTTAAGAACTTCCTCCATATAGAGGGAAGAATTAATGAGAAATTTAAGTAAGATGATGGTACCTAAAGATATTTAACCTAATGTTGTGACTTTGGATGAAGAAAATTTTATAGATTTTTGTGACAAAGATATCCCTCCTCAAAGCATGTATAGAGATAATCCTCTATACATTACAATATTGACCGAAGATGTAGGAGTAAAAAGAGTTATAATTTATAATGGATCATCTTTAAATATTTGCACATATGATTTATTTCAAATATTTGAATTTCAAAAGAAGATATGAAAAGTACTGAAATGATTATTAAAGCATTTAATGATGAAACTCAAGAAACATGTGGAGTAATGATAGTTCCATTGCAAGTTGGCCCAAGAATTTTGGATACGACTGTGTTTTTTATACCTTATTTTGCATCGTACAACATTATTGTAGGTTGACCTTGGATTAATGTAATGAGAACAATACCTTCCACATTACATCAATGTGTTAAATTTAAATTTAAAAATCAATTAGTTACCATTCATGGTGATCCCAGACCATTTGATATGTGTGCTATGGCAGAGCCTATAGGGGTTCTGTTCTATATTGCTATGTATTTTGCTCATCCTAGTCCACCCCCATCATCAAGACCTAAATCTAAATCATCATCACCTTCTAAATCCATATCATTAAAAACATGACCTAAATCACCAACATCAACAAATTCTAAGTCATTATCATCATCATCTTCTGAACCTATGTCTAATCCATTTCCTAAATCCATATTCCACTTCCCGAGTCTATAGTGTTTAAATTCATAGCATCTAAAGAATCAGTTAAGGAGGATATTTCATCTACTTCATATGCTCTTTCAGATGAAGTATTACCGGACTTATCTTTAGTGCTTCCAAATATAGAAGTTAATTTTGCTACCCAAGATTCTTTTGTGTTATCTAAGTTACCTCCCTCTCCCCGAACCTTGGGCTTACCAAATAAGGGAAGCATTTGTCATATTTTGAGTTGTGCCTTTGTGTGCGGGGTATGATTGGGGTAAAATTTTAGTTATAAAAGTTACAATTGATCAAGATGGATTTGCTAAGTGTTATTTTTCTTATGGATATATAAAATCAAAACCAATGATGTGTAATATGGGTTATAGAGGTAAAGTTTTAGGACCTCATGAAACTAATATAAAATAACCTTTAGAAGTTGTAGATTGGCCTCCTCGATGTGGTCTTGGCTATATTTCCACAAAAATAGAACCATTTCCATATGAAGATGATGATCACCTTATAACATATCAAGAATATATGGAACAGAAAGAGCTTTTTAAAAAGGTTTATAATTCCAATATATTAACTGTAGTTTATCTATAAATGATTACCTCTTTGGATGAACATTTATAAGGTGATATATTTCATGATATATCTCTTGATGTAGTTTTGAGGAATAAATTCTTCTTTTATGGTTCTATGCCATGTACAACTCATGTTGAAGCAAGTACTCAAGAAGAACTAGCTAAATGCACATTAGAAGAGTTACAAGAAATGAGTGTCTCACCCGCACCACCCAAATTTGAAAGAGATTTAAATATTGTTGTTGGAGATGTTTTAAAAGTTAATATTGGAATAGAAGAGAACCCTCGCCTAGTCAAAATTGGATCAAAATTAAGCGAAGAAAAACAAAAGTTATACATTGAATTTATCATAGAATATACTGATTTTTTTGCTTGGACATACACAGATATGCCAGGCCTAGATTCTTCTATAGTTATGCACCATCTAGTAGTATGCCCTGATGCTAAACCCATAAAGCAAAAAATTAGAAAAATACATCCTAAAGTAGCACTACTAGTCAAAAGTGAATTGTAAAAGATTTTGAATGTAAATTTTATACATGTTATTGACTATGCCAAGTGGATATCAAACGTCATTCCAGTAACCAAGAAAGAAACTACTAAGATTAGGGTTTGCACTGATTTTAGAGACATAAATGTTGCATGCCCTAAAGATGATTTTACCCTCCTTAATATGGATCAGATCATAGATTTCATAGCTGGGAATGGGATGTTATCCCTCGTGGATGATTTTTTATGATATAACCAAATAAAAATAGCTCCTAAAGACCAATCTAAAATAGCCTTTATTACCCCTTGGGGAACATTTTTTTGGAAAGTAATGCCTTTTGGGCTAAAAATGCAGGAGCAACCTATCAACGAGCTATGATATACATCTTTCATGATATGATGTATGATATTCTACATGATTATGTAGATGATATTATAGCTCGTTCAGCAAAAGAGGATGATCACATTAGATATTTAAGAAAAGTGTTTGATAGACTAAGAGAATATCTAATACGATTAAATCCTGAAAAATGTGTGTTTGGAGTTAAATCAGGAAAATTATTTGGGGTTATTGTTTCTATGCGAGATATATAAGTAGATCCTCTCAATATTAAGGCTATCCTTGATATGCACCTCCTAAAAATATATAAGAGTTAAGAAGTTTACAAGGAAAACTTCAATCTATCCATCGCTTCATTGATAAATTGGCGGATAATTTTAGACATTTTCTTAAATTACTTAAGAAGAATACTCACTTCAATTGGGATAAATAATGGCAAGAATATTTTGATATTATTAAATAGTATATTATTACTCCTCTAGTGCTTGTTCCTCCTAGACCAGATAATCCATTTATTTTATATATTTTTGCTTCGAAACTTGCACTAGGAGCTATGTTGGCTCAAAATGATGATGAAAAGAAAGAACGAGCCACATACTATATAAGTAGAACTTTAATAAGTTATGAAATATGATATAATCCATTGGAAAAACTTGAAGAACATAAGTTTATACTGATACGGTGTGGGTTGAACAGTATAAGACCACTTTTTACTTTCTTTCCAAATCAATATCAATTAATGTCCTTAATTGCAATAACCAAATATAGCAATGTGCATTAATAACTCAGATAGCAGTAGTAAGCAAGAGCACAAGTCACCACACACAATTGAGACACAAGATTTAACGTGGTTCCCCCAATGTGGGGTACTCCACCAGATAATCTCCTTATAATATTTCACACAGAAATAAGGATCCTTATCCAATACAATGATTTATTTGATCTGCTCAAAGCTAGGCAATAACAAGTTCACACAAAACTTGTCCAAATATGAATAACAAGCTCACACAGAACTTGTCCAAAACTGAATAACAAGTTCACACAGAACTTGTCCAAATTTGAATAACAAGCTCACATAGAACTTGTCCAAATATGCTCTAGCAAGCTCACCAAGAACTTGCCCAAAATATGCTCCAACAAGCTCACCAAGAACTTGTTCAAATATGCTCTAGCAAGCTCACCAAGAACTTGCCCAAATATGCTCTAGCAAGCTCACCAAGAACTTGCTCAAATATGTCCACAAATCTGTCCCAAAACTATCCACAAAGTTGTCCACAAAGCTGTCCCAAAACTATCCACAAAGCTGTCCCAAAACTGTCCACAAAGGCCTTCTCAAAGGCTCAATCAATCATGCTCAAGTAGCACTCAAATCTCATCCACAAATCTATCAAGGCAAAGCTCAAATATGAACTCAACAATGAATGGCAATGTACTCTTCAATGGATGACAACAATGATCCACAATGATCTCAACTCAACTCAACTCAAATCAACTCATAGAAGCATAAAGAGAATTGTTAGAGACTCAATATGTTCTAAGCTCAATCTCAACTCAACTCAACTCAAATCAATATCAACTCAACTCAAATCAAATCAATCTCAACTCAACTCAAGTCAACTCATAGAAGCATAAAGAGAATTGTTAGAGACTCAATATGTTCTAATCTCAATCTCAACTCAAATCAGAATTATGGAATAGTTTGTTTCATGGAACTTGACCAATCACCTCACACAATCACTTGACTAGGCTCAATCAACTCAACTCAACCAATCACCACAAGGGACTACTATTTCTCACAAAAACCCTAGTCCAAGCATGTATCAACCAACTCAAATGTTTCCAACAATGCTCAACCACAAATCTCACATAACAATGATACTCATGTTCTTTTCAAGTTCTTTCACAACCAATGGGCTTCAACGACTATGCTTATAAAACAAGGTTTAAACACAACTCTCAAACTAGAAAACCTTGAAGCATTCAACCAACCACTTTCGAAAAGGAAACCACAATCAATCCTTTTCACTCCAATGATATTTCAGAAATCAACCACCATAAACAATCAATAGGAGAATGTGCCCATACCTTTTTGATGCCAAGAAGTTGTCCACAAAATCTGCCACACTAAACACAACTTTCCTTTCCAATCTCAATAAGGGTTAGTGGACTTCAAATAATAATCACAAGATAAGCATAACTCAATTTACACCTTTTTACTCCAACTTAATAAACACATCCACCAAAGTCCTTTTTAATAAAAACCCTTATCAAAAATAATAATCAATAAGGCTCTCAAAAATATTTTATAACAACTCCTTATTTCTCCTAAATCTTAATTTTCAATTTCATGAATATCAAAATAAATCAACAACTCATCCACCTCTGAAATAATAATCACAACCCTTATAAAAATAAAATTTAATTAAAAACTTTAATTATTCCTTAACCACCTTATAACTCCTATCCTAGGGCATCAACCAAATTGAATTAGAGCAAAATGTAATTACCTCCTCAAGGGGATTCAAACCCCCAACTTGCACACACCACGAGTGCCTTAGCCATGGCTAAGGTTGCCACACGAGCTAGCCGCTCATTCAAAAGGAAAAGGCACGACATGCCTTAAGTCCTTCCTCCCTTCCATGCAAACCAAAAGCGCTTCGAGCACTTTCCTTCCAATGCCTTCGAATGCAGTCAAGGAGATTCAAACCTTGACATAAAGCATTGCCACACACCTTAACAAAAAGCCAATTTCCAATGCGCCACTCTACCCACAATGTCTTGGGCTTTTGACCAACCTTGGATTTATTCGATGTCTCCCTTTTCAAAATGATTTTCGCACGAGCTCTCTTCGGATGCTAGCCAACGATTAACACGAGCAAGGATTAATTTCAAATGAACCTTAGGATCCCCCTTTATATAGTCTTCTCCTCATTTTCGATGACGTCGATGCATTATTGATTTTCCCTCTTTCTTTAGACGTCGGCGCTAACTTTAATTTTAATTTTAAAATTAAAATTAAAATTTTAAATAATTAAAATTTAAACTAAATATTTAAAATTAAATATCTCCATCATCGGGGCACATTTTTTGATGAAACAAAAGGCCAACCTGGGTTTTAAGAAAAACCCATTTCAAATATACCATCCATGGTTTTAAATAAAACCTTTTATTTTGCCTGCCTTGGTTTTCACAAAAACCCTGAATTTATCCATGCTTTCCAAAATATCATCTGCCCATCAAAACTCAATGTGATCCATATGACATCAATGATTCATGTGACATCAATGACAACATAAAATAACTCAAATTACCAACAATATCCCCCTTTGTCATTGATGGCAACACCTCTAAATAAAAAACCACAATCACTGCAAAAACCATCTCTGAGAATCAAAGTTGCTCCCCTGACTCAATAATCTCTATGGAGGCTACTCCCCCTAACTCAATACTCTCTTTGGAGGCTGCTCCCCCTAACTCAATGCTCTCCCCCTTACTCAAATCTCTCCCCTTTGACATCAATGGAAAAAGGGACACCTATGGGGCTAAAATATATGACTCTTAAGCTTAGCCCCCTCACCACCTTCTCTCTTGAGGTGATTAATTTTGGGGTGGGAGTACTTTTACTCCCATATCACATTGTTTCTTTCCTCTATCAACTTCCTTCCATGTTTTTTTGATATCCTTCTCTTGATGAATTACTTGATCTTCTTGTCTTGAACCTATTTGACCTTCTTGCCTTGAACCTGTTTGACCTTCTTGCCTTGAACCTGTTTGGAATTGAGTCCTACACCATTTTGCAATATGCCCAAAGTTATTGCAATTAAAACACTTGATATTGTAGCCTTTGGATGGTGCCCATGTCTTGAATTCATTCTTAAAATAATTTCCATATCCATTCCTTTCTTGAACCATGTATTGTGAAGCTCTATTTTCATGACCATTATGACCATGACTTCTGAATTGTGAAGCTCTAAAACCAAAACCATGTTGCTCATTTCCTTTGCACTGAAAATCTCTATGACCAATCCTGTTGCATGAGAAGCAATGCCCCTTAAAACCATACCTTCTTCCTTTGAGGTTTCTTCTAGCAAAATCAAACTTCTTTGATCCATGGATCCTGCAATGTATAGCCCTATGTCCAAATCCATTACAAGAAAAACAATGTCCTTGAAAAGCCCTTTGTTCATGCCTTGGTTCCTCATACCTTTCTTGACCATTATCCTTATGATCATTTTCAACTTGTGCATTGCATCCTTGAACCTTCTTTGTAGCATCTAAAACCTCTTCCTTAGTTTCTTCCTTGCTTTTCTCTTCAAGAATTTATTTTCCTTTTGAACTTGATTCACCTATCTCAAAACAAGATCCAAACTGAATATTTGGAGCCATATGAACTTTGGAACTTTCCTCACAAATCTTAGGTGCTTCCTTGCTTTCATATTTTAGAACTTCCTTTCCTTTTGAGTGTGATTTTTCTTGGAAGTAAGATACAACCTTAAAATAAGTTTCCACTCCTTTTTGAACCTTTTCATCTAATGTATCATGTCTTTCCGTGGTTACCCTTAGTTCTTCATTCATCCTTTCTTCTATCCTTTTTGCATTTTGAAGCTCTTCTCTGAGATTATTGATTGTTTGAAGTAGTTCTTCTCTAATTTTGACATCTGTTCGAATCTTGTTTTCAAGATTCCTGTATTCTTCTTTTAGCCTTTTGATTTTTGATTTTTGTTTACTTAGCTCATCCTCTTCCTTTTCTATAACCAAAAGTGAGACTTCTTTGTTTTCACTGTCATTGAGACCATTATAATCTTCTATAGCAAACAAACTCTCAAGATTTCTTTGACCATGCTTGTTTCCTTGATGTGTCATCTCATCTTCACTATCACTAAAACCATTGCAATATCCTGATCTGTGATCTCTTTGACCACACACAAAGCACTGCTCTCTTTCACCTTCTATTCCTAGGAATAGATGTTCTTCTTTTTCATCATCTGATTTGTCTTTATCACTATGATCTGAGCTATCACTTGCTTCTACAATGTAGTAAGATTTCTTTTCCTTACGAAAAATTTTCTTCTTCTCATACCTGTTTTGCTTGTATCTGTCATCTTTGTCATGCTTATGCTTTCCATATTCTTTTCTTCTTTGACCCTATTTTTCATCATCACCATTTTCTTCATGTGGACACCTGTATGCATAGTGACCAAGATCACCACACTTGTAGCATCTGACTTTCCTTATATCCCTAAAATTCTTTGAGTCCTTATTCCTTTTGATGAAGTTAGCTTCCTCATAATTATCTGAACCTCTACTTGTTTCTGAAACTTTCCCTTTCTATTTCTCTGAAGCCTTGAATGCAATATCTTTTATTGGAACCTGATGCTTACTTACCCTCATCTCATAAGTTGTGAGAGTACCTTGCAATTCTTCCATTGTTAGCTTGTTGATATCCATTATCTCTTCTATTGCTGAAACCTTAGAATCATATTTCATGGGAAGTGATCTCAAAACATTTTGAGTAACTTCTAATTCTTTCATCTCAAAACCTAGGCCTCTCATGGTGTTAGTAATCTCATCAACATGAAGTAAAAACTTTGCAATATCTTCAGAATCTTCCATTTTCAATTCCTCAAATATTTTTCTATGAGTTTGTAGTTTTTCCAACTTTACCTTGGAATATCCTTCATAAGTATTCCGCAACTTGGTCCACATTTCATTAGCTGAATTACATACCATGACCTTTGCAAAATTTATCTCATGAAGCCCACTCAAAATACAATTCATTGCTCTTGCATTGATCTCAACCAATTTCCTGATAGTCTTATCTACCTTGGGATCACCTTCAACCCTATACTCTTTTTCAACCATTTTCCATACCTCATATCCTTGTGATATCAAGTAGTTCTTCATCCTCATGCTCTAGAAAGCATAATTGTTACCATCAAACAATGGAGCCTTATTTGTAGATGATCCATTCTATGAAGCCATCTGTGTTCTTGTAGAATATGCCCTCAAGCTGTTAGCTTTTTCGAAGGAACCCGCTCTGATACCAATTGAAGAACACAAGCTTATACTGAGAGGGGGGTGAACAGTATAAGACCACTTTTTACTTTCTTTCCAAATCAATATCAATTAATGTCCTTAATTGCAATAACCAAATATAGCAGTGTGCATTAATAACTCGAGATAGCAGTAGTAAGCAAGAGCACAAGTCACCACACACAATTGAGACACAATATTTAACGTGGTTCCCCCAATGTGGGGTACTCCACCAGATAATATCCTTATAATATTTCACACAAAAATAAGGATCCTTATCCAATACAATGATTTCTTTGATCTACTCAAAGCTAGGCAATAACAAGTTCACACAGAACTTGTCCAAATATGAATAACAAGCTCACACATAACTTGTCCAAAATTGAATAACAAGTTCACACAGAACTTGTCCAAATCTGAATAACAAGCTCACACAGAACTTGTCCAAATTTGCTCTAGCAAGCTCACCAAGAACTTGCCCAAAATATGCTCCAACAAGCTCACCAAGAACTTGTTCAAATATGCTCTAGCAAGCTCACCAAGAACTTGCCCAAATCTACTCTAGCAAGCTCACCAAGAACTTGCTCAAATCTGTCCACAAATCTATCCCAAAACTTTCCACAAAGCTATCCACAAAGTTGTCCCAAAACTGTCCACAAAGTTGTCCCAAAACTGTCCACAAAGGTTGTCCCAAAACTATCCACAAAGGCCTTCTCAAAGGCTCAATCAATCATGTCAAGTAGCACTCAAATCTATAGCAATCATGCTCAAGTAGCACTCAAATATCATCCACAAATCTATCAAGGCAAAGCTCAAAGATGAACTCAACAATGAATGGCAATGTACTCTTCAATGGATGACAATAATGATCCACAATGATCTCAACTCAACTCAACTCAAATCAACTCATAGAAGCATAAAGAGAATTGTTAGAGACTCAATATGTTCTAAGCTCAATCTCAACTCAACTCAACTCAAATCAATCTCAACTCAACTCAACTCAAATCAATCTCAACTCAACTCAAGTCAACTCATAGAAGCATAAAGAGAATTGTTAGAGACTCAATATGTTCTAATCTCAATCTCAACTCAAATAAGAATTATGGAATAGTTTGTTTCATGGAACTTGACCAATCACCTCACACAATCACTTGACTAGGCTCAATCAACTCAACTCAACCAATCACCACAAGGGACTACTCTTTCTCACAAAAACCCTAGTCCAAGCATGTATCAACCAACTCAAATGTTTCCAACAATGCTCAACCACAAATCTCACATAAAAATTATACTCATGTTCTTTTCAAGTTCTTTCACAACCAATGGGCTTCAATGACTATGCTTATAAAACAAGGTTTAAACACAACTCTCAAACCAAAAAACCTTGAAGCATTCAACCAACCACTTTCAAAAAGGAAACCACAATCAATCCTTTTCACTCCAATGATATTTCAGAAATCAACCACCATAAACAATCAATAGGAGAATGTGCCCATACCTTTTTTATGCCAAGAAGTTGTCCACAAAATCTACCACACTAAACACAACTTTCCTTTCCAATCTCAATAAGGGTTAGTGGACTTCAAATAATAATCACAAGATAAGCATAACTCAATTTACACATTTTTACTCCAACTTAATAAACACATCCACCAAAGTCCTTTTTAATAAAAACCCTTATCAAAAATAATAATCAATAAGGCTCTCAAAAATATTTTATAACAACTCCTTATTTCTCCTAAATCTTAATTTTCAATTTCATGAATATCAAAATAAATCAACAACTCATCCACCTCTAAAATAATAATCACAACCCTTATAAAAATAAAGTTTAATTAAAAACTTTAATTATTCCTTAACCACCTTATAACTCCTATCCTAGGGCATCAACCAAATTGAATTAGAGCAAAACGTAATTACCTCCTCAAGGGGATTCGAACCCCCAACTTGCACACACCGTGAGTGCCTTAGCTGCGGCTAAGGTTACCACATGAGCTAGCCGCTCATTCAAAAGGAAAAGGCACGACGTGCCTTAAGTCCTTCCTCCCTTCCACACAAACCAAAAGCGCTTTGAGCACTTTCCTTCCAATGCCTTCGAATGCAGTCAAGGAGATTCGAACCTTGACGTAAAGTGCTGCCACACACCTTAACAAAAATCCAATTGCCAATGCACCACTCTACCCACAATGTCTTGGGCTTTCGACCAACCTTGGATTTATTCGTTGTCTCCATTTTCAAAATGATTTTCACATGAGCTCTCTTTGGATGCTAGCCAACGATTAACATGAGTAAGGATTAATTTCAAATGAACCTTAGGATCCCCCTTTATATAGTCTTCTCCTCATTTTTGATGACATCGGCACATTAATGATTTTCCCTCTTTCTTTAGACGTTGTCACTAACTTTAATTTTAATTTTCAAATTAAAATTTTAATTTTAAATAATTAAAATTTAAACTAAATATTTAAAATTAAATATATCCATCATCGGGGCACCTTTTTCTGTTAGAGTTAAAGTGCACTATGCCTTCACCTTGACACTTGTCAGTTTCTCTTGACAAGTGTCATGTGTTTCATATAGGCCTTCT
This sequence comes from Wollemia nobilis, assembly GCA_028583015.1. Lineage (NCBI taxonomy): Eukaryota > Viridiplantae > Streptophyta > Pinopsida > Araucariales > Araucariaceae > Wollemia > Wollemia nobilis. The sequence continues at coordinate 1,047,521 of JAQPPZ010002883.1, forward strand.
GCCTATATATGTAACTCATTTTTATCAATAATTAATCCCCTTTAGTTTCACTCCCGACATTTGGTATCAGAGCGGGCTTTCCCTGCCCTGTGAAACTTCTTGAGGGGGGATTTCCCTCATGGAAATCCTCCCTCCCCCATGATTTTTTTTTCTTCCCTATTTTTTTTTTAAGTTTTTTTATCGAGGGAGTATGCTCTCCATCATTTGATGGATCAAAAACCAGATGGTAAAAATGTTAAAAATTGGGAGGTCATTTTTAGTTTTTTTTAGGGTTTACAGAATGGCTACCATTTTTTTTGTTGTCAGATTTTTTTTCTCATGTGTAGATGGCTTGGATGTTTGTTTGGCAAAGCAAGCCATCTATGGCTATTGCAACGATGGAAACCGACGAGGGAGATGGAAAACTTGTGGCTCACAATGTCAAGTGCAACTGTTGCAGAGGCCAATTTTGCAATTGTTTTAGATCTGGAGAAACTGTTGTTGCTGTAACTGCTGCTGTGTTGAGTTCTGCTGCACTTGCTGTTGTAACTGTTGTATTGGCATGTTCTCTTGCAACTGTTGCAGCTGTGTGTTCTGCTACAGTAGCATTTTGTAGCACCCTAAAATTGGTGCAGTAAAACCTTAAATAATTACAATTACTCTAATAAATATTCAAATTCAAATTTCAACCCCCAAAACCGCTTCCAAACCACCGTTTAACCCGTTTCCTCTTTTCCCATGACATTTTTAGAGTTTTTTTTGATCGTTTGATGATATCGTCGCTGATCAGACGATATCGCCTCAGATCGGATGATTTCATCTAGACTAGGATGTCCAGACGATCTTGTCCCAAAACTAATTTTTCTCAATTAGCCTCTATTCCAACGGTGTCTCTAATCCGGGTAGAAGCATGTTTGTGCCATTAGAGACCCTCCCCGTTGGAGATCTCCCAAATTGGGATGATCTCCAACCTCCTAACCTCCATCCTAAGCCTATTTAAACTTAGGACTCCCCCTTGGCATCCCCCTGGCTGAAATTTCCTGTAACTTGACTTTACATGCACTAAAACATCCTGAATTACCATCTGCACTTGTCCTATCCAAATTTTGTTGCAAGAACCTTAGTATTTTTTAGTCGGAGCAAGCTCAGTTCATCATGGACGATCCTGTTCAATACGAGACAATTTCATACCAATCCGAGACAATTTTGACTGCAATCAACGTTGGGGGCAATCAGTGCCCAAAGTTTGCATTTTTCTCTTCTCATCTATTGTTTTATCCTACATCTAGTTAGTTTGTTTATTATTTTCTGCTATTCTGCATCTTGGAGTTCACCCATGTAGTTTAATTGCATAATGAAATCATGATTAACTATTAAAAAATCATAATTTGCTTGCATTCCTATTCAGGATTATCTTATTAATATTCTTATTATTATTTCACATCATTGCCCTCTGTTTGTATTGCTGTATTTTCTGTATTATGTGCCTATTTATCTGTTTGTAGGTCTCTGACGAATTCGTCTGACGAATTCGTCAGATCTCATTTGATCCTGCAGGTCGGAGACGATCCCATCAAATTCCATACGATCCTGTCTTCTTCAAAAATCAAAATCTCCATCAGACATCCGGATCAGGTATGGCTCTATAATTTAGATTTTTCTCTCTGTTTTCTGTTTAAAAATCTATTTTATGTATTTCATTTAGCTTTCATTTTCATAATAGAACAACCTAGATTCATTTGGCCAAACCTAGGACTCGAATGTTTAAAGATAAAACTAAACACATTCCCAACCTAGGCATGGAAACTGCCATTCAAATGTTTCCTGGTGAACCCACCATCCACCAAAAAATCACCATAATACACCTCCCTCGAGAGGCGGGACCTTCGCAAGGCCTCTCAGTTTGAGGTACCGCGCCATCCCTTTCCCATCCTCCTTCCGGGCACGGATCCTATAGCCTAAAGGTAAGGATGCAAAAAATTTGGAGCGATACATTTTGGTGAACCCGATGTGAATGCATTTAAAACCTTTTGAAAACAAAAAAAAAAAACAAAAAAAAAAAAAAAAACATAGATGCATTTCAAATAATTTAAAACTAATAAGTTGCATATCATGTCTAGATGGTAGCTCCTAAGAAAATATTAACAATTACTATAAATGTTGAAAACCAATTAGCAGCCATAGAAATCAATTTTGTGCGTAGTGTGCCTGAAATAGATAGAAACCAACTTTTGTGGGATGAACTTGATAGAAGACTAGGTGTCATTTCATCTAGATCAACCAAACTTAAACAAATCAAAAGGCTTGTCCTATATAGAATCCTGGATCCTCATCAAATCGTCTTTTATCATGAAATTCAGAGAGCCTGCCATAGATGGTTAGCTTATAGGAGAGCTCTTATGTCTTCAGAATTGTTCACCTTCAAGGAATACCTCAAGAACGCAGCCACTATACACCAGTTCCTAGGTCGTGTAGAAGACCAAGAGGTCATTCTTATAGATAGGGAAAGATGAAATAGAGTTCCTCAAGCTGTGTTATATCGAGAGTATTGCCACAAGCTTTACTTCTATCAACCAGAATCTGAGACAGATAATATCACTATAGCCCTTTTCATTAAATTCTTGAAAGAAAATTTTCAATTTGAATAAGAACACTTCATGACTCCTGAAGAACTTGAGCCCATTAATGACATTTATAAATTATTTATAGAAAACTAGATCATTGCTTTCATTATTATTTCTTGCATTTATTGTGTTGTTTGTTATCTTTACAATATTATTACAAAAACAAGAAAAACTAAAAACATAACAAAAACCAAACCATTTCATTTTAAATATTGTAGTAGGTATATAATTAATATATACCTCTTAAGCTTATTGCATATATATATATATATATATATATATATAAATATATATATATATATATATATATATAAATAAATATATATATATATATATATATATATATATATATATATATATATATATATATATATATATATATATATATATATATATATTTGCTGAAATCTAAGTTAAGCACAATGCCTAAACTTAGGAATGGTAAACAAACTGAAGGAGAAGAAGAAGATTGGTTAGGATACAAAACAAGAAACCCAAATGTCCTTCTTGAGGATCCAATCCCGAAAGAAGAAACTCTAGACCAAGAAGACGATGAGCTTGTTGTAGATGAACAAGAAGAAAATGTTAAAGAGGATGGATCCTCATCCCCTAGAATAACTCCAGATGGAATTATTGCGTTTGATAACTTAGATCATTTTTGGAAATTTTTCAATAATAACATTGGCGCTCTTAATATGGTAGTTCGTATTGATAAAGGACAAATTAGTGACACTCAAGCAGCCATGGAACATATGTTTGATGTGCACACTAATCCCTTGTCTTTTATTGATCAAGAAAGTGATAAGGCTGGACCATCCAATAGAGATATGGTCACTATGATTCAAAACATGCCAAAATAATAGGTTACCCAACCTCCTAAGGAACTTGTTATTGAGCCTAAAATCATTCCCACATAAAAGAAAACTTCCTTCACTGCTTTACTTCGCCAAACTATTGATCAATATGCTTCAAATCAACAAAAATCTAAAATGAAGCCAAACACCAATTTTCAACAATCATATAGCATAATACAACTTCAAAATTTCTTCATAACACCTTTCCTACCAACAATTTACACAATAGCAACATAGCATCTAATCTTCATGTCCCTCCATCATATGCTCACAAATCCCATATTAATGCCCTATCGAACCAATATGGTGGGAAAACTAGTAATCTAGAAGCCATGGTGAAACAGTTAGCTTCGCATATGGATCAGATAGATCCCTACCATCCCTCATACAATTATCGATAGATATGTAGTCAACCTTTGGATCCCATAGTTGTAGCACAACCGTACCCTAAGCATTTTCCCATGCCCATCCTGCCTATATATAAAGGAACCGAAGATCCCATAGAGCATCTTCACATGTTTAGGATAGCATGTCATGATATATCACATGATGACTTGCTATTACTAAAAATGTTCCCGAAAAGTTTAGGTGGAATGGCATTAGAGTGGTACTATCAACTACCCACTCATTCTTTGAGAAATTTTGAAGAAATAGCTGAATATTTTGTCCATCAATTTAGTGCCTACATCGAGAGGCATGTAACCATTAAAGATTTATACAACTTAAAACAAGACAAAGATGAATGTTTTGCTGATTTATTAGCTAGATAGAGGTAGTTGACAGGAACACTGCACTTTGTTCTACCTTATAGGGAAATGTTGGACATTTTTATCAATAATTTGCAAGAACAAATATCGTATGAGTTATCAACTGCTACTTTAACTACCTTCGATCAGGCTATAGATTTAGCTTGAAGAGTAGAAGATGTGTTGAGCAAGGTGCAGCAAACAGTATTGTCATTGTTGTCAACACAGTCAGACAGATTTATTGATGCAATGGACAAGAGTTTATTGAACAGAAAGGTGCAGCCAAAGTACAATGGATAGGAGTTCAGTGTTGAGCAAGGTGTTGCAGGAGGATTGTCATTGTTGTCAATACAGTCAGTTAGATCTAATGATGCAATGGACAGGCAATTCAAAAGTCACTCAGATGCAGAGGATAAAGTTCAAAAGTTAGTCAGATCATGAGTCCTTAAATGATAGATGCACAGAAACAGAAAACATAATTCAGAATGAGAAGAAGAAGTCTTTAGAACCTGAGATGTCAAGAAGCGGAAAGGTTTTTTGTGAAAACCAAGGCAGTCAAAATAAAAAGTTTTATTTAAAACCATTGATAACAAATTTGAAATGGGTTTTTCTTAAAACCCAAGTTGGCTCTTCGTTTCGTTGAAAAAGATGCCCCGGTGATGAAGATATTTAATTTTAAATATTTAGTTTAAATTTTAAAGGTTTTTTGTGAAAACCAAGGCAAGTCAAAATAAAAAGTTTTATTTAAAACCATGGATAACAGATTTGAAATGGGTTTTTCTTAAAACCCAAGTTGGCTCTTCGTTTTGTTGAAAAATATGCCCCAGTGATAAAGATATTTAATTTTAAATATTTAGTTTAAATTATATTTTATTTAAAATTTAAATTAAAATATTAAATTAAATTAAAAGGGCCGACGTGTTACTATTTCGTGGCAATAAGCTATAGGAAAGTGAAGAAGGTGGCAGAAGAGTTTGAGGCCGACAAAGTTAAATCTAGGTCGACAGATTTTAGGGTTTGGCAGCCGACAATTTCTAGGGTTTTGCAGCCAACATTCTTAGGGTTACAGCCGACGGATTTTAGGGTTTGGCAGCTGACAAATTCTAGGGTTTCTCAGCCGACGTTCTTCTAGGGTTTGTTTCTAAAAATTTCTTCTATAAAAGCAAGGGTACTTCGAGTTTAAAAATGGGGTGTTAAGATAAAGTGCAAATGCGAGCATAGTGTTTGTGAAAGTGAAGTTCGTGTTGAGCAGAGAGCAGAATGTGAAACGACACAGAGTGTGCAGAGAAGCAGAGTGTGCAGAGAAGCACGAAGGGCAAAGTTGATTACAAAGTCTGGCTGTAGCAGTGCAGCAGACTGTGTGAAGTGATTGCGCAAGAGAGAGCAGAGTGCGCAGAGATTGCAAAGGTGATGTAGACCAGTTAGAGTCTTGCAATAACAAAGGTATATGTCAAACATTTTTATTCAAAATTGAAGTCCAGTTGGTGCTGGCAAATTAGGGGTTGGTGCTCCTTTCTATTGATGTAGAAAAATAAGGGGTGGGTGCTCCTTCCAGTTGGTGCTGGTAAACAAATTGTAAAGTTGGTGCTTTGCAAGAGGCTGGATTTGGATGGGAGTCCAAGAAGCCATTCTTTTTTAGGAGTAGCCATTTTGGTTAACCTCGTTAAAAATATGTGTTGTGTGATGTTCTCTTGCGGTACTTATTATATCTGTTTATAAGTTTTATCTGTTGTAACTTTTTAGAGCTGTTTATTCATGTTTTGGAATGCTACACTGATTCACCCCCCCTCTTAGTGCCATACTAAGTACAACAAGATGCCCTCATTAGGAGAGGCCAACTTAGGAAGAAGGATGATGAGAAAACCTCCAAAAATCAATATAAAAACAAACAAGTCGTAGGTGACAGAGTCACTGACAGCAAAAATGTTGCTAATATCAATGCAACGAAGACAACAAAAAAATTTATATTGAAACCTCCTGATAAACCTCCTTGAGAATTTACTAGATTGAATCAACCATTATCAACTATTTTACCTCAATTACTCGAAAGAGGTTTGATTCAATTACCAGCTATCCGAGAACCTGATCCAACCATACCCGGATACAGAGCTGACTTACACTATGATTTCCATAGAGGACCTGGATACTCTACCAAAGCTTGTAAAATGTTAAAGCATAAAATACAAGATCTGATTGATAATAATGAAAAGGAGGTGCAAGCTTTCCAACCTAAACAAAATACTCCTAATAATCCTCAAAAGAACATTCCCCAAAATCAAAATCAAAATGCTAATCAATCATTAGACATATTTCAACATCCTTTACCAAGACATGGTAAAGAGGTGGCCAATAAAATTGAGCATCATAATGTTCCTCCTCCTACCAGATATGTAGGGACTATTAGCGGACAATTACCTATTCAGGATCCTCAAACATTTGACACAACTTTATCCCTGGTCATGACCAGGCCCCTACATAATTTTCAAACTCCCGATCCTAGTGATGTAGAATCAGATACTAAAAGTGAAATATACATCACCTCAAACCAATCGAATAGTTTTGAAAATGAATCAAATCCTATTCAACCCATCACAGATGCTATGGTTCCAGAAGAACCATTTCCTAGAAGAGTTACTACTCGACCCTCTTCTAATCAATTCCTCCCTAATGAACAAGCCATAAACGCTCAACCGAGACTAGTTTAGCGTCTTCAATATAACATTGTAGGTACCATTGGGGTCGTTACCCGACAACAGGCTCAAAATTCTCAACAAGAACCAACTCAAAATGATGGATCAGCTCCATTTGTTTTGAAAAATCCCAATAAAGAGAATCATGCTCCTAATGTTTAACCTAAACCCCCTTACAATATTAATGAGCAATTATCCAGTACTACAGCCATAATTTCCCTTTTGGATTTATTAAGATCTTCTCCTACCCATAGGGATGAATTAATGCTTACCTTAAGCCAAATGATGGTACCTCAAAATATTCAACCTGAAGCCATGGCCAATACTATCATCACTAGATAAGTCGATTGTATTGACTTCCGGGATAAAGATATCCCACAACACAGTTTACATAAGGATAATTCCTTATATATTACTGCTCTAATTGGAGATGTAGCTGTTAAAAGAGTCCTGATTGATAATGGTTCATCTCTAAACATTTGCACTTCTGACTTCTACCAATGATTTGGCTTTAGAAGTGATGAAATGAAGAAAACTGACATGATTATCAAAGCTTTCAATGACGAAACACAAGAAACATGTGGAGTTATCACCATCCCATTGCAAGTTGGTCCTAGAACTCTAGATACAACCGTGTTTATTGTACATTGCCCCGCATCATACAATATACTCTTGGGTCGTCCTTGGATCAATGCAATGCGGGCTGTCCCATCCACTTTACACCAATGTGTTAAATTCAAATTTAAAAATCAGTTGGTCACTATCCATGGTGATCCTAGACCCTTTGATATGTGTGCTTTGGCAGAACCTGTTGGAGTGCAATTTTGCCCTGCTCTGTCATCCACACATCCTAATTCTTATTTTTCATCTAAAACTGTGAAACGTACTCCCATAGCTTCACCTATTTCTCCTCCATTCATTTCACACTCATATATAGATCAACAATTTTCTAAACAAACCACTCTAGAACCTCAAAAAGATCTTCAATCCACAACCAATCCTTCATGTTCTATCCCTATAATTTCAAAACCTATAGACCCATTCATTAACACTTCCACATTATCAAAATCTATCATACCTTCCACATCTAAAGATATAGGGAATGATCCTTCTACATCTTATGCTCTTTCTGATGAAATTTTACCAGATTTATCCACAATCTTAATATAAAAAAAAATGAATGCTTTCATGCAAGATTCAATTTTTTTAAATAACTTGCCACCATATCCTCGTACTTTGGGCCTCCCACAACCCATGGGAAGTACTTACCAAGTCAGGAGTTGTGCCTTCATTTATAAAGGATATGACTGGGGAAGAATACCTCGGAATATCAAAACTCGTCATGATGGATATGCTCGATGTTATTTTACTAATGAGTATATTAAAGCTAAACCCATAATGCTTACAATGGGATATAAAGGGAAAGGCTTGGGACCTTTCCAAAATGGCATGAAAGAACCTATCGAGGTAGAACCATGGCCCGCCCGATGTGGTGTGGGCCTATTTCCTAGTAAGGGTCAACCCTTTCCTTTTGAAGATGATGATCAACTCATATGTTATCAAGATTATTTGGATAGGCGTGATGATTTGCCTCTAAAAAATCAGCCATTTACATGTAACATGCTATCCATAGCTTACCCTAAATTGATTGCTGACTTCGATGACGAGTTGGAAGGAGATATTTTCCATGATGTCTCCGTTGAAGAAATGTTACACAATGGATTTTATTTTGATGGTTCTATACCAACTATAGCCCAACTTGAGGCCACTAATCCTCAAGATGAATTATCCAACTTAACCTTAAAATAATTACAAGAATTGGGCGTCTCACCCGCCCCACTTAATTTTGAAAGAGATCTACACATGGAAGTAGAAAATGTCATTAAAGTTAACATTGGAACTGAGGATAATCCTCACATAATCAATATTGGATCAGAATTAAGTCAAGAAAAACAAGAGCAATACATTGCATTCCTTAAAGAATATGAAGATGTCTTCGCTTGGACATATGAAGATATGCCAGGTTTGGACCCTTCTATAGTCATGCATCATCTAGTAGTCCATCCGGATGCTAAACCTGTTAAACAGAAACTTAGAAAAATGCATCCCAAAGTGGCCCTGCTAGTCAAAGGGGAGTTAGAAAAACTCCTGAATGTTGTTTTCATACAAGCTATTGATTATGCTGAATGGATCTCAAATGTAGTTCCAGTCACCAAGAAAGAAGCTACCAAAGTTAGGTTTTGCATAGATTTTAGAGATATTAACGTTGCATGCCCTAAAGATGATTTTCCTCTTCCAAACATGGATCAAATCATTGACTTTATTGCTGGGAGTGGAATGATGTCCCTAATGGACGGATTCTTCGGCTATAATCAGATCAGGATAGCTCCTGAAGATCAGGCTAAAATAGCCTTTATTACCCCTTGGGGTACCTTTTGTTGGAAAGTGATGCCATTCGGCTTAAAGAATGCAGGCGCAACCTATCAACGAGCTATGACTTATATTTTTCATGATATGATGCATGATATCCTACATGATTATGTAGATGATATTATAGCTCGCTCTATTAATGAAGATAACCATTTAGATGATTTGAGAAAAGTTTTTAATCTAGTAAGAGAATATCTTATTTGATTAAATCCAGTCAAATGCATATTCGGAGTTAAGTTCGGTAAGCTATTAGGGGTTTTAGTTTCTTTACATGGTATCAAAATTGACCCTCTCAATATTGCGGCTATCACTGATATGCCCGCACCTACCAATATATCTAAGTTACGAAGTTTACAAGGTAAGCTTCAAGCTATCCGTCACTTCATCGATAAGTTGGCGGACAAAACCGATCCCTTTCTTAAGCTCCTTAAGAAGGATGTCCCTTTTAATTGGGACGAATAATGTAAAGAAGCTTTTGAACTTCTTAAACAATACCTCCTTAACCCACCTGTGCTTTCTCCACCTAGACCTGATCGCCCATTTCTCCTGTATATTTCAGCTTCAGATTATACCTTAGGAGCTATGTTAGCTCAGCTTGATGATGCGAAGAGAGAATGTGCTAATTATTATATTCGCCGAACCTTCATCAGTTATGAAACCTGCTACACAACATTAGAAAAACTATGTCTAGCAATCGTATTTTCTATGCAAAAATTATGCCATTATATGCTCAGTCAGAAAACCTATGTCATTGCTAAATATGATCCCTTGAGGTATCTCATGAGTCAACCTTATTTATCGGGTCGTACAGCCAAGTGGGTTCTTGCTCTAAGCGAGTTTGACCTCACATTCATAGGAAAAAAGTCTATTAAGGGTCAAATCATAGCAGATCAACTAGCTGCTACACCCTTAGAGTCTACCCATCCCCTCATCATTGAGTTTCCTGATGAATGCCTTCAATTAGAGGTAGACCATATTGAACAATGGTCCTTATACTTTGATGGAGCCCGATGCATGAGTGGGGCTGGTGCGGGTATTATTTTAATATCCTCATAAAAACATCTTATTCCTCTGTCCTTCAAATTAACATTTGCTTGCACCAATAATATTGTTGAATATGAAGCTCTAATCCTTGGATTACGAGCTGCCTTGGCGCTAAAAATTAAACATCTGTTAGTTTTTGGTGATTCTCAACTTGTCATAAACCAAATGAATGAAGTTTATCAGACCAGAGATGATAAACTACACCCATATAAAGCCTATTTTTTACAATTAATGTCTCTATTTGATCAAGTTACCTTGGAAGCTATTCCTCGAACTTGCAACCGTGCAGCTGATGCTATGGTCGCAGCTACATCTCTCTTGCCCTTGGAGTTAGATGATGAATATGCCACTATCATTATTCGTCGACTCCAGGAACCCGCTTCAAATAAGTCATGCTTAGAACCTTTGGATGTGTTTCTAATCAATGAAACTACTCCTGAACCTTGGTATACAGATATATTTAATTTTCTTCAAAATGGGACTTTCCCTGCTAATTCTAATAGAAACCAACATCGGTTATTACGTAGACGAGCAAGTCGATTTGTAATAATTGGCAATACTTTGTATAGGAGATCTTTTGAAGGTATCCTATTAAGATGTTTGAGTTTAGAAGAATCCAAATCAGCCTTGAGTGAAGCCCACGATGGATCTTGTGGAGGACACTTCAATGGTAGTGTCATTGCTAAAAATCTCCTTAGGATAGGATACTTTTGGCCTACCATGGAAAATGATGCACATGAGTATGTGCACCATTGCGACAAGTGCCAGAAACATGCTGACCTTGTCCATGTGCCTGCACAAGAGCTACAGGCTATTTCATCTCCTTGGCCATTTTCAAAATGGGGCTTAGACATTATTGGTAAAATTAATCCTATGTCATCTAATGGACACAAATTCATCATAACCGCCACCGAGTATTTCATGAAGTGGGTTGAAGCTATGCCTTTAGCTTCCTGCACTAGCACACAAGTCTCTAAATTTATTTTCAATCAAATCATTTGTAGGTTTGGAATTCCTGCAAATCTCATCTCTGATAATGGAACTTGTTTCAAAAATGAAGATGTCAAGAAATTATGCCAAAAATATAAGATTCAACATTGCTGGTCCACTCCCTATTATCCTCAGGGTAATGGTCAAGAAGAAGCATCTAACAAAACCTTAATCAGAATTTTCAAAAGATTGGTCAATAAATTTGGCCGCGACTGGCACATTCAATTATATCCAGCCTTGTGGGCCTATTGAACTAGTGTTCGAACCCCCACTGGAACTTCATCTTTTGTTTTGGTTTATGGTGTTGAAGCCGTTTTTCCCTTTGAATTAGAAGTTCCTTATTTGGATCTACTACTTCAAGATACCAAAGTAGGAGATGAATATCAAGCTGGCAGACTCAGTCAGCTAGAACTCCTAGATGAAAAGCGCATCAATGCTTTGGAGCATCTCTGTGCCTACCAGAACAAGCTTAAAAGATCATATGCTAAAAAAGTTCGTCATCGATCCTTTGAGATCGGTGACCTTGTTTTAAAAGAAAATCAAAAAAATACTAATGCAACTAAAGACCTTAAAGGTAAATTTGAGCCCAATTGGCTTGGACCATACATTATCACTGCTAAATTTGAATCGGGAGCATACAAATTAGCTACCTTAGATGGTAAAGATTTAAAAGAACCTATGAATATTATGCATCTTAGGCGATATTACGCATAAAGTTTAGTCATTTCATAATTTGTACATATTTTGCATGTTGTCTTATTTTAAAAATATATCAAACTGTTTACACAAAAACAAAAACAAACAAAAATAATAAAAATAAAAACAACAATATTCTTGATTCTTTCGAAACCAAAACAAAATAAAGAAGAAAGAGAGAGTCAACATTCTCAAACTTCCCAAAAAATTATTTGTATATATTTCTTCTTACAAATGTTGCAGTTATATATTTCAAATTATTTTGGATAAATTAGCATTTATTTGGAATCCCTCACTTTCACAAACACAAAATAAATATCTTGATTTTTATCTGGCATGATTACTAATCTCTCTTATATCAAAGTCCACAAAATTCAATTAAATAAAGTTTGAGCACAGAGAATTGATCTTGTTATTTACTTAAACCAAGCACATCCTTTCACAATAAAATGATTATATTTGTAATATCCTTGCTATGCTACATAGTAGAAGTGGTTTCTTGAGCGAAAAGTTTCCCCTGCTATCCTATCATGCACATGGTCTAGAATTTTTGAGAATTGGCAAAAGGACAAGCTCACCCCTACCCAGAATAAAAATCCCTTGCTCTACAACTAATCCGAGCAAGTATCCCTAGCATAGGAAGAAAAGCAAAGTTCAATAAAAAGAGAAAAAAAAAGAAATATGTTATTTTATATCATTACAACAATGTTTCAAGCATTATCTCAAAAATCAAGAAAAAATACAAAAGAAAAGCAAAAGAAAAGCAAAAAAAAAGCAAAAGAAAGCAAAAGCAAAAGCAATAAAATCCCTCTCCCTACCCTTTAAAAATAAAAGAAGGGTTGATGAGCTTGAATTCCTGGAATTCTCAATTATTCGAAAACTGTGAGGTAAGCCTCATAACAGGTGGTTTGTGCCCAACCTGCTTGGCCTTGGGTAACTCCTAGCGTGGCGATATTTTTGTCACATTAGCGACCTTCTTTTGTATAGACCTATGTCTGCTTATGGATTAGCTAGATCTTGATAATATGACTTACATAGTAGTCTGGTATGGTTATATGCATCTAAATCATGGTTAATGAACACTTATTTGGTTCATTCAAATCACTTGTATCAAATTATCTTGCTCAAAACTGGTAAACGAACATAGCAATTGCACACACATTTGTATTTGAGAGATTTTGTGTATCATTATGATAAATCAAGATTGGAAATGAACTCACATACGCACATGGGATTCCTTATAAATCTAACTTTTGTCTTTAAGATACTTTGAAATATTTTTTGCAAATCGTTTGGAATAAATTCATTTTTTTCTTTGAAGAACAGTTGTTTAGTATAAAGACAACTATATGCATTATCAAAAATCAAAATCATCTTCACAAAATACAATCAAGTTACATCTATATATAACTTTTGACTTTGGCGATGATGGTATAGTTCCAAAACTAAAATTGGAATTTTATGACTAGCGCAAGTCCTCATCTTCATATTTTTTGACTATTTTCAAAAATTAAAAATCAACCATGCAATAAAACAATCTATTTTCTTCTTTGATTTTCGTGATGATGGTATAAGTCTATACCTAAATATTCTATGCCTAGCGCAAACCATTATACCAATTTTATTCCCCATTCATTTAAAAATCATAAAAACCATATGACTTAAATCATTATGTTATACAATTATGCTTTAAAACAAACAAACACCTATCACTATTTCATGTCATTATGTCAATATGCAAATTTGCAATGATGGTATAATTCCTAAGGAATTATCCAAAAAATTTATCACACTTAGGAATTTATGCCTAGCAAAAATCATTTTAAAATATTTCATGCATAATATTTTCATGAAAAGTCTGAAAACAAAATCATCATCATCATCATTTGCATCATCACACCAAAGTCTTAAGACAGTCTCTTAAGCACCCTTTTACTTTTAGCAATATTTCTATACTAGGATTAGCTTGACGACCGAGTGAGCGGCGACTCCATGAAATGGTCTATAACAACGAAAATGTCCTTTGAAATTATTGTTAAAAGTCCCTTTTATTTTTTATCAAATTATCATCACAACAACCAATTTGTTACATCAGATTATTTCATTTAAATTTTTAAAGCATGACATTTAAACCATAATATTTTCCAACGACATAATTACATGAATCATCAAAACAATCACACCACAACAATAAAGCATCATACAAACACATAAGACAATTCATATGATCAAAAATATCATATATATATATATATATATCTCAACAATATATGTACATCATATCAAAACTAGATTGGTATGCCACAATCTACATCTTGGCATACTTAATCCTCTCAATCATATAATCAGTCTGTATAGTGCAGTAGCCTCGCCTCGAGAACCCCTCGAGCTCTCAGCCTCATCTCCTCCCCCGCCCTAAGGTGGAGGAGGTGGCCCCATCGCAGTCCATGTGGTGCCATGAGTCTTGGATGTCGATCGTGATGATGTCCTAGATGACCCCATCATGACAGGCTTTGCAATATGAGCTGGTAATGGCACCCTCTACTCTACTGGCATCGCTTGGTAATATAGAGCCTGATAGAATGTAACCTGGGCAATAGCGCATGCTAAATCCTGAGTGCTCACTCCTCCGCCCCGAGCTCTAAGCTATGTAGCCTCATCCTACAATGTCTGCACCTAAGCCCGCAGGCGGGAAACCTCAGCTCGGAGAGTCGTTGTCTCGTTGCTCTCCCCAGTGTCAACACCCTTGCCCTTATCGGGTGATGGTGGCCTCTCTCTCTGTGGAGAAGGGGGTCTTTCCTCCCTCCTCTCCCGTTGTCGTGGCCTCTACTAAGCCTATGGCCTCCTTTGCTCTCTCTCATCGTGACCCTGTGCTGCCTTAATGGTTGCCTGGCACCACCTCCCCATTCGATGCACAACTACGTGAATCGAACCCTGAGCCCTCGTCATTCGAGGAGGGCGGATGCATGTGTACCAGGCATCATAGCCATCAGCTACCCCAGCGTCGTCCCCATCCATTGGCTGAATGGGGGCATCATCTACATCTTGACTCCAAAATCACTTCATATCTGGAGCCTCGCTAACTGTAGTGTTATCCCAGATAGTCCAAGAAAACTCGTAGTCTCTCAGAGATGGGATCCCCTGCTGTAGACCGAACTGCCTCAAAACTCAGTCATACTGGTGGAGCTCCACCTCTCCCCTCTCCATCCTTAGCCAGTATACTCACCTGATGCAAGCTAGCTCTTGTCCATCCTCGGCCCACCCTGGATGATCTCTCCAATGCCTCCAGGTAATCTGGTCGGAGACAAGGTTGTCTAGTAGTCTCCGAGACACTGGCAGATCTATCTGTCGCTATGCCCCTCTTTGGAGCCACCAGTAGAAAACTTGGGGCCTCTCCCCATAAATCCCTATTAGTAGGAGCCCTACCGGCCTCTGCATCGCAATGTGCTCCTAGCACCAAACCTGCAATAGTGATGTCATAACCAGACATCGACCGCCCTTGTATACGACCCCATGAAGGATCCTATACAATCGACAGAGTACAAAGCTCCCCCAAACAAACCTATATTCATGGTCTCTCATGTCATAGACCACATATTTCAGTACCCATGGTACCCTGCATCTGCTCTGGTGGCATAGCAGCAGACCACCTACCACCCTAGCCAAAAACCATGTGAGTCTAGATTCCCCAAGCATCTGGTGCAGCGACTCGATATTCACTCCGCCCTTCTCTAGGGAAAAGCTCGAATCGCCACACAGTCGCATCATCACATGGCCCTAATTGGCCGTGGGAGTGATCAGCTATCCTTGTATGGGGATCCTCAAAATCCTCCATACATCCTCCAGTGTGGGAGTCATCTCCCCTATCGATAACCGAAAATAGGAAGAACTCGGATACCACCTCTCTGCTAGGGCTGTCAATAGCCCCATATCTGTAGAAACCTGTGGCATCTATGCCACATGCTACAAGCCGACCTGAGCTAGCTGATCTCACTCTGCCTGAGACAGGGTGGCCAAGTCATCCCTTAGTCCGTCGTATTTCCATTCTCTGCTCTTTAGTAATCCTCTCTGCAACATAAACAAAATCAACAATAAAAATCATTAATTAAAAATGCAAGTTAAAATAAGTTCAATTTCATAAATGATGATATCGTCCACTATTGGACGATATCGTCCCAAATTTGAGAAAATTCATCTCCGATTTTGCCAACCGAAATTTTCCCTTTTTGGACGAAATCGTCCCCATTTCGTCGATTTCACCTTTGGACGAAATCGGCGATATCGAGACGATTTCGACGAAATCGAGACAATTTCGTCTCGATGACGTTGACGACCCAAAAATGGTCGCGATGCTCAAAAATCAATAAAATTTAATCTAAAAAGCATGAAATTCTAAATTAAAGCATTCTAAATTCAGTTTAGACCCTTACTCGTAGCCCGCGTCGGACCTCTGTTGATCTGTGTGCTGTCTCGACCATCTTGTCTCCAGAGCTCTAAAAACTAGGAAAATGAACAATAACAATGAATTAGGGTTTTACCCTATTTTTCTTAATTTTATTCAAAAACACTTAAATTTTTTTTTTAAATTTTGCTTTTTTGCATTTTTACCTCAAACGTTTGATTTGGGTAAAAACACGGAGGGGGCACCATAGTAAGCTGTCGTACGATTCGACCTAGAATCATCGCCTAAAAATGGGAATACTTTTTGCTTTCTCATAGATAGAGAAGAACTCATCTTTAACGCATTTTCTTTGGAAAATTTTCTAAAGAGGGGGCAAAATGTAGCACCCTAAAATTGGCGCAGTAAAACCTTAAATAATTACAATTACTCTAGTAAATATTCAAATTCAAATTTCAACCCCCAAAACCTCTTCCAAACCGCCATTTAACCCGTTTCCTCCTTTCCCGCGCCATTTTTAGAGTTTTTTTTGACCGTTTGATGATATCGTCGCCGATCAGACGATATCACCTCAGATCGGATGATTTCGTCTAGAAGAGGACGTCCAGACGATCTTGTCCCATAATTGATTTTTCTCAATTAGCCTCTATTCCAACGGCATCTCTAATCTGGGCAGAAGCGTGTCTGTGCCGTTAGAGACCCTCCCTGTTGGAGATCTCCCAAATTGGGGTGATCTCCAACCTCCTAACCTCCCTCCTAATCCTATTTAAACTCAGGACTCCCCCTTGGCATCCCCTTGGCTAAAATTTCCTGTAATTTGACTTTACATGCACTAAAACATCCTGAATTACCATCTGCACTTGTCCTATCCAAATTTTGTTGTAGGAACCTTAGTATTTTTTAGTCGAAGCAAGCTCAATTTGTTGTGGATGATCTTGTTCAATACGAGATGATTTCGTACCAATCCGAGATGATTTTGACTGCAATCAATGTTGGGGGCAATTAGTGCCCAGAGTTTGCATTTTTCTCTTCTCATCTGCTGTTTTATTCTGCATCTAGTCAGTTTGTTTATTATTTTTTGCTATTCTGCATCTTGGAGTTCACCCATGTAGTTTAATTGCATAATGAAATCATGATTAACTATTAAAACATCATAATTTGCTTGCATTCCTATTCAGGATTATCTTATTAACATTATTATTATTATTTCACATCATTGCCCTCTGTTTGTATTGCTATATTTTCTGTATTCTATGCCTATTTATCTATTTGTAGGTCTATGACGAATTTGTCTGATGAATTCATCAGATCTTAGATGATCCTGCAGGTCAGAGACGATCCCGTAAAATTCCAGATGATCCTGTCTGCTTCAAAAATCAAAATCTCCATCAGACATCCGGATCAGGTATGGCTATGTAATTTAGCTTTTTCTCTCTGTTTTCTGTTTAAAAATCTGTTTTCTATATTTCATTTAGCCTGCATTTTCATAATAGAACAACTTAGATTCATTTAGCCAAACCTAGGACTCAAATGTTTAAAGATAAAACTGAACACATTAAACACATTCCCAACCTAGGCGTGGAAACTGCCATTCAAACGTTTCCTGGTGAACCCACCATCCATAAAAAAATCACCATAATACACCTCCCCTGAGAGGTGAGACCTTTGCAAGGCCTCTCAGTCTGAGGTACCGTGCCATCCTTTTCCCATCCTCCTTCTGGGCATGGATCCTATAGCCTGAAGGTAAGTATGCGAAAAATTTGGAGTGATACACATTTGTTGTGATGTTAGTTGTTGTTGCTGGTGCTGGATTTGTTTTTGCAGCTGCTGCCATTGGATTTGAGGTTGGCACAGTTGTTCTTGCTGCTATGGCTATTGTTGTGGAATGCTAAGTGGCATATGACAAGATTGTAAGGTCTGTTGAGGTGCACAAAGTTCTTTAGATGCACCACTGCTCCTGAATTCTTGTAAAGCTGCAGCAGCCATAGAACAATAGTACTGTAATTGAACAGATGGATTCACAATTTCATGTCTCTACGGCAACCCCATCCATTGTTCTAAACCAACACCTGACATAGGATTTTGAAAATCTAGCACATTATGTATGACTCGATTCATTTGGCGGTTAGGTATTTACCAGCTGCACATTGGGGTCTGTTGGCGAAGAGGAGATCGTGAGTTTTAAGAAAAGCTTTGGCCATGGAAGAGGCGGCGTGAATGTGGTGCTGCTGCTTCGACTATTGTTGAGGCTCATGGATAAATCTATTGTCCGGGCCCGTGGAGATCATTTTAGCGATTTAGTTCTGGAAAGCATCGACTTTCAAGATGGGTCTCACCTTCACCAAGTTTTTCCAATGGCTATTTGCCAAGAAGGAGATGCGTATATTGATGGTAGGTCTCGATGCGGCTGGAAAGACTACCATTTTGTACAAGCTTAAGCTGGGAGAGATCGTTACGACGATCCCGACTATTGGTTTCAATGTAGAGATAGTGGAGTACAAAAATATTAGCTTCACTATTTGGGATGTTGGTGGCCAAGACAAGATTCAACCACTTTGGAGACACTATTTCCAGAATACTCAGGGTCTTATCTTTGTGGTAGATAGCAATGATAGATATCGTATAGTGGAGGCAAGATATGAGCTTCACAGAATGTTGAATGAGGATGAGTTACGAGATGTTGTGCTTCTTGTGTTCACAAACAAATAGGATCTTCCAAATGCAATGAATGCTGCAGAAATTACAGATAAACTTGGTTTGCATTCTTTACGTCAGCGCCATTGGTATATCCAGAGTACCTATGCTACATCTGGGGAAGGTTTATATGAAGGCCTGGACTGGCTTTCAAACAATATTGCAAACAAGGCTTGAGAATGAAGCATATAGAATGTACATCGGTACAATTTTACACTTTCGTGTTGAATATATTTTATGATCTTTGCTGATATTCATGTTGTAATACACATTTCATAGTGGATCAAGTCCCGATTTATCCACAAATTCTTTTCTATGCTAATTCTTGCATTTTTTTCTCGAGACAAAAAATATTGATCAGGCGTAGGATATTATTCTGAGTTGATGCAATTGCAAGTGCTTAAATAGTCTTGGAGAACAGTATATGTTGGCAGCCAAATCAGCGCAAGTAGGAAGGACATTGCAGAAGGTCTTTGCATCTGGTCTCACACCAGAAGCCACCTGCATTTCTCTAAAGAGGTCCACTGCCTCCACGCTTCGCCCACTCTACACAAATCCTAAAATCATCACTGTCAAAGAGGCTACATCTCATTTCGACATTTTATTAAAAATCTCCAGAGCCTCTTCGATCCGCTCATTCTGCACAAGAACTGAAACCATGGCTCCCTAGGATGTTGTATCTCACTGTGACATAACCGTTATCCATAATGAAACCCCAGACCTCAAGTTTCAACACAGGGACCTTGGCTCGTGGATGTCGTCCATGTTGGCACTGCTGTATTGGCAGGATGTAGGGCGGAGAAGGTGTTGTGCATGTCAGCTGATGGGAAACGAAAGAAAGGTCGCTGGGGTCGTGGCATCGCTCTGTGGCAGCAACGGGTGGATCGTCGTGGCTCCTTTCATTTCTTCTTTTGCTGCCATGTGGTGTCGACTGGAGGATGTCTACGTCCATCTGGTGCATCGATGTTATTCGAATCATGGAGATCGGCAAAACCAACTCCGGCATGGTGCCACCTAGAGATGTGCATTTCTACCTACTTACTAGAAGTTTACACACCTAGAACTTGAACTTATGATAAATTGTGTGATACAATGTTATTCGAATCATGGAGATCGGCAAAACCAACTCCAATGCGGGAATGATTTTAAATGGGAGGATTTGGAGCACCATTAGTGGTGTGTTCATCATTCGTGTAGCAGCGAACATTGGTGGAAAGTTTTATAAAAACTCTCAAGTTAAGCATCAAAATTCAGAGCACAACTCGGAGGGGTGACCACTTTGGGATGTTCCGGAGCTACACTATCTTTGAACTAGTATTGTTATTTTGCCTCTTTAAAGCATCAAATTGTATCCGACTATAGGCTTATTTATAGTCGTTGGAAACGTCTTTTCGCAACGGACACAATTATGGTGTCATATTGTAATTTTGAGGCTGTTTCAGTTGAGTTTTTTAGCCTCAAATTTCTTATACCTTGGAGTGCACTCTCGGTTGTACCGACACTCCCGAGGTAATTTTATATGTGATCCTTGTACCTAGTGATCTTTTCTATACACTTTGCGAATGCAATGGCTGGTTACCCATGCATTTCGGTGGGATGACATGGTCACCATAAGGACACTTAATCTAGGGACTACAGACATAGAAACCATAGACTCTATCCAAGGTTTTTTACGGATCTACTTCTGAAGACTACAGACGAAGACACTTCAGAAGATTCTCTTCTTCTCTTCTTCTCCTCCATATTTGGCATTTATGGCTCATTTTATTGTATTAAGTGCATTTTCGATAGAGACCGACACTCTTATATGGCTCATTTTTTCTTTGTATTAGGTGCATTTTCGGCAGAGACCGACACCTTCTAGATTGAGTTCACCATAAGGAAGGATTTGATATTTATGGTGGGATTAGTTAGTGACCTACGAGAGGCAACATCCTCTGAGGATGACCTGCAGAGGCAACAGACCCAGAAGTGGCTGACCCTAAGGCACCCATGATGACCCTGAGGCACTTAGACGGCTGACCCAGTGGCAACAGACCCATGGAAGTGGCTGACCCTAAGGCAACAGACCGAGATGTATACATAGTGAATCTAGCATTATTCATAGTTGGAGAGCCAAGCGCAAAGAGCACGAGCCTAGACCAAAAAGAGGATGATAGGTTACTTTTAGAGAAGTCAACATTAAGGGGGAATGTTACCTAATGTTGACTTGTTTTGTTTCTTCTTTAGTTAGGATAGTGCACTTTAAGGGGGAATGTTAGAGTTAAAGTGCACTATGCCTTCACCTTGACACTTGTTAGTTTCTCTTGACAAGTGTCATGTGTTTCATATAGGCCTTCTGCCTATATATGTAACTCATTTTTATCAATAATTAATCCCCTTTAGTTTCACTTCCGACATTTTCGATGAAACAAAAGGCCAACCTGGGTTTTAAGAAAAACCCATTTCAAATCTGCCATCCATAGTTTTAAATAAAACCTTTTATTTTGCTTGTCTTGGTTTTCACAAAATCCCTAAATTTATCCATGTTTTCCAAAATATCATTTGCCCATCAAAACTCAATGTGATCCATATGACATCAATGATTCATGTGACATCAATGACAACATAAAATAATTCAAATTTCCAACAAAACTTTTTTTAGCATTTGTGTTTTCTACGCAAAAGTTATGTCATTACATGCTTAGTCAAAAAACATATGCTATTGCTAAGTCAGATCCATTAAGGTACTTGAAGAGTAGACCTTAATTATTAGGATGCACAACTAAGTGGGTTCGTGCTCTTAGTGATTTTTAACTCACATTTATTGGCCAAAAATATATTAAAGGCCAAGTCATAGCTAATCAGTTACCTACTGCACCTTTAGAATATACTCATCCTATGAATATTGAATTTCCTGATGAGTGCCTTAATCTAGAAGATCATTCATAGACATGGTATTTGTATTTTTATGGAGCTAGATGTATGAGTGGTGTAGGTTCCGGTATCATATTGAAATCTCCCCAAAATCACCTTATCCCTTTATCTTTTAAATTTCAATTTGCTTGTACTAATAATACTGCAAAGTATGAGGCTCTAATCCTTGTGTTACGAGCTGCTTTAGCATTAAAAATTAAAATTTTATTAGTTTTTGGATATTCTCAGCTTGTGATAAATCAAATCAATAAATTTTATCAAACACGAGATAAGAAACTTCATCCTTATAAAGAATATTTCCTTAACCTTATATCATTGTTTGAAAAAGTAACTTTAGAAGCTATTCCTAGAACTAGCAACCGTGTTGATGATGCTATGGTTGCGGTTGTTTCTTTGTTGCCTTTGGAGTTGGATTATGAGTATGCTACCATAATTATTCACCAAATACAAGAACCTAATTCTTATAAGTCATGTTTAGAACCATTAGATGTGTTTTTGATTGATGAAATTACCCCAAAACCTTGGTATATTTATGTCTTTAATTTCCTCTAAAATGGAACCTTCCCAGAGGGATTAGATAGAAATCAGCATAGGTTACTACGTAAGTGCATTGTTCACTTCGTAATTATTGGTAATACCTTATATAGAAGATCTTTTGAAGATATTCTATTAATATGTCTCAACCTAGAAGAGTCTAAGAAACCCTTAAGTGAAGCCCATGATGGATCCTATGGAGGACACTTTAGTGGAAGTGCCATTGCCAAAAATCTCCTTAGAATGGGATATTTTTGGCTTTCGATGGAAAAATATGCCAATGATTATGTTCATCATTGTGATAAGTGTTAAAAATATGTTGACCTTATACATGCTGACCTTATCCACGCTCCTGCTCAAGAAATTCAAGCCATATCCTCTCCTTGGCCCTTCTCTAAATGGGGTTTAGACATTATTTGTAAAATCAATCTTGTTTCATTTGATGGTCACAAATTTATAATAACAGCAATAGAATATTTTATAAAGTGGGTTGAAGCTATGCCCTTTAGCTTCTTGCACAGGAATCCAAGTTTCTAAATTCATTTTAAATCCAATCATCTATAGATTTGGAATTCCATCTAATCTCATCTTTGATAATGGAACATATTTCAAGAACAAATATGTTAATAAGTTATGTCAAAAACATAAAATCCAACATAGATGGTCCACTCCTTATTATCCACAAGGTAATTGTGAAGCTGAAGCATCCAATAAAACTTTAATCAAAATCCTAAAAGGATTAGTAAATAAATCTGGCCATGACTGGCATATACAATTATATCCTACCTTGTTGGCTTATTGAACTAGTGTTCGTACTCCTACAGGTGCTTCACCTTTTATCTTGGTTTATGATGTCGAAGAAATTTTTCCATTTGAATTAGAAGTTCCTTCTTTAGCTCTTCTACTTCAAGATGTTGAAGTAGGAGATGAATATCGCACTGGCAGATTTAGTCAGCTGGAACTTCTAGATAAAAAGCACATCCATGCTTTAGAGCATCTTCATGCCTACCAAGACAAACTTAAAAGGGCATATGCAAAGAAAGTTCATAGTCAATCCTTTGAAGTTGGAGATTTAGTCTTAAAATAAAATTAAAAAAATACTAATGCAAGAAAATATCTAAAAGGAAAATTTCAACCTAATTGGCTTGGACCATATGTTATCACTGCTAAATTTGGATCAGGTGCATATAGATTGACTTCCTTGGACGAGAAATATCTCAAGGAACCCATGAATATCATGCATTTGAAGAGATATTATGCATACAATCAAAAAATTACATATCTGTACATAATTGTAAATAAATTTCTTCATCATCTGCGACCATCATATTATCAAAAGAAAATTGAAAAACATGAAAATTTCCAAAAATATTTTAAAATTGTTAAGTTATTCATTTTTTGCATTAGTGTGTGTTATCTTCCAAAAATCCAAGTTATATTTTATTGTATTTCAGATAAATTCAAAATTTATCTTGAACCATGCACTTAATTTACATCTTTAATAATTTTGATTTCATCACTTTGATTATAAATGTCTCTTGTATTGAAAAATACTATTACTTCATTAAATAAATTTTGAGTTTTGGGAAATGATCTTGCTACTTCTTGAACCAAGAACACATTCTCACATCTTAAAAATGATTTGTTGTAAATTAGAAAAGGATACTACATAGTAGCTCTGGTTCCTTAAGCGAAATGTTTCCCCTGCTATCTTATTATGTGTATGGTCTAGAATACTAAGAATTGGTAAAAGGACAAGCTTTCTTCCCCTACCTAAATAAAATCCCTTGTCCCACGTCTAATTTGGGTAAGTATCCCTAAAAATAAATAAAAAGAAAGAGAAAAATAAAGAAAAAGAAAGAGAAAAAGAAAGAAAGAGAAAAAGAAAGAAAAAGAAAATAAAATAAAATAAAGAAAAATAAAAAGTAATAAAATCCCCTTGTTCAGAAATGAGCAAGAAATCCCTATTCCAAAATTTGAAGAAAAGAAGGGGGTAGTGAGCTTGAATCCCTGGAATTCCTTAGTTATTTGAAAGCCATGAGGTAAGCCCCATAACAGGTGATTTGTGCCCAACCCGCTTGACCTTGGGTAATCCCTTTCATGTGGTGACATGTATGTCACATTAGTGACCTTCTTTTTTATAGACCAATGTCCTCTTGTGGATTAGCTAGCTTTTAGTAACTTGACTTACATAGTAGTTCAGTACATTGGCATGCACAAAATCATGGTTAATGAACCTTTCACTCACACACACATTGGTTCATTCAAGTTTGCTTGTATCACTACCTTACTCAAAATCGGTAAATTAATTTCACAAGCACACACATTTGATCCTTGAGATATTTTGTATCATTGTGTCAAATCAAGATGGATAATGAATTCACTTATCACACACTGGTTATTGATACATTTGAATTTGTTTATGGAATAAGTTAAAACATTTCTTTGAAATTTTTTAGACAACATTTTATCATCCATTTCTTCATAGATTATTCCAAAAGAACTTATAAAACAAAATCATTTATCATACATTGCATTTTTACTTCACGATGATGGTATAATTCCTAGTAACTATTTTCTCAAATTTCACACTAGGAATTCTATGCCTAGCGCATGTTTTCTTTCTCAATTTTAAGTATTTATCATTTTATAATAGCACAAATAATTTTTCATACACCATACATTTCACTTTGACTTCGCGATGATGTGATGCAGGAGCATCCAGTAGCAACAGGGCAATCTGGCATCAACCAGAATTTTTATGAGTGTTTTGTTTTTACCAAGGCAGAAGTTGGCAGTGGTAGCGAAATCGTGACGTCGTGAAATCGTGACGTCGAAGTGAGGCCAGGGTGGAAGGCAGAATGGTCGCGATATCGCGACATCGCGAAATCATGACACAACAAGAAAACAAAGGGCGAAAGGCAAAATAGTCGTGAAATCATGATGCAAAAAGAAAAGCAAGGCACGGCGAGAGTTTTGTCGCGATATCGCAACGTTGCAATGTCGCGACATCGAAGGAAAAGCAAGGCACGGTGGGAGTTTTGTCATGATATCACGATGTCGCGATATCACGACGTCACGATGTCGCGACATCGAAGGAAAAGCAAGGCACGGTGGGAGTTATGTCACGATATCTCAACGTCGCGATGTCGCGATGTTGTGACATCGAAAGAAAAGCAAGGCACGGTGGGAGTTATGTCACGATATCGCAACGTCTTAATGTCGCGACACCAAAGGGAGACAAATGCAAGGCAGAGGTTGTGTCGCGATATCGCGACATGTCACGATATACATGTCGCGACCAAGAAGAAAGCAAATAAGAAATTAAACATGCGAACGGCCATGCATGCACAGAAAAAGAGGCAACAGTCCCCGATGAACATTCTAACAAGGCGGCGGTTGCAGAGAAGGGACAACACGTGGAACCCAGGGTGTAGTTAAAGCGGGTGATTACCCAGAAGCATGGGAAACGAAGAGGATGGGTCGTGCAGGGTATTCTGACGAAAGCAGTGGTGACAGGGGCCGTGCGGAGTGGAGTATTAAATCGGGTTGGTGTCCCAGTTTTTCACGTAAGGCATTTCAAAGGGTTGAAGCCTCTATAAAAATCCAATTTAATGTAATAGATCATGGTGGTGGATTTAGGAAGATCGCACGCAGAGTGTGAGTGGGAGAAAGCTAAGCCGAGCGCTAGCTATTGTAAGCCTGCGGGCTGTTTATGTATGCATTTTCTAGATTAATGAATGTGGATTCGTAGTCTGTGAGCGTGTGATTTTCCTATCCACCATAAAATGGTATCAGAGCTAGTGTTCCTAAGTGCGTAAACCGATCGTCGGCTGTGAGGCAGTTTGCACCAGGATCTGTGGGAGGGTTCTGAGAGAGGAGAGAGAGTTTAGGATCCTTGAGTGTGTAACAGATCATCGAACATGAGGCAGTTACACTAAGGTCAGTGGGAGATATGATGACAATGAGAGAGTTCAAGGCATTGCAGAGGCAAGTGCAAGCCCTGCAGGAGGAACTACTCAAGAGAGATTTGCAGAGGCAAGTGAAAGCCCTGCAAAGGGAGCTACACAGACAGCGTGAGGAGAAATAGAGAAAGAGAGAAGATGGAGTGCTTCAGAAGTTGAAGTCGTTAAAGGCTGCATGCAAAGAAGAGTGCAGTAGTGCCAGGATCTACCTAGAAGAAGGCAAAAATTTAACTGGCCAAGAAGAGGAGTGCAAGCAGGCTATAGAGGTGTGCAGCAGTGCCGGGACCTACCTGGAAGAAGATAGAGATTTTTTTGGGCAAGAGAAGGAGTGTAAGCAGGCTACAGATGAAGAAGCATGCAGTAGTGGGAGAATCTATCTGGAAGAAGACAAAATTTATGTGGACCAGAAGAAGGGGTTGAAGCAGGCTACAGAGGCAGATGAATGTTTAGAGGTGTTGTAGGAGGCAGCAACCAGATAGCCCAGAAGTGAAGATCACTTCTCCACCAACCCCGAGTATCTGATGCAGGAGCATCCAGCAGCAACAGGGCAATCTGGCATCAACTAGAATTTTTTTGAGTGTTTTGTTTTTACCAAGGCAGAAGTTGGCAACGATATCGAAATTGCGACGTCACGATTTTGCGACGTCACGAAATCGTGACGTCGAAGTGAGGCCAGGGCGAAAGGCAGAATGGTCGCGATATCACGACGTCACGATATTGTGACATCGTGAAATCATGACGTAGGAAGAAAGCAAAGGGCAAAAGGCATAATAGTCATGAAATCACGACGCAAAAAGAAAAGCAAGGCACAATAGGAGTTTTGTCACGATATCACAACGTCACGATGTCGTGACATCGAAGGAAAAGCAAGGCATGGTGGGAGTTTTGTCATGATATCGCGACGTCATGATATTGTGATGTCACGATGTCATGACATCGAAGGAAAAGCAAGGCACAGCGAGAGTTATGTCACAATATCGCGACGTCACGATGTCGCGACATCGAAAGAAAAGCAAGGCACGGTGGGAGTTATGTCGTGATATCGTGATATCGCGACGTCACGATGTCGTGACACCAAAGGGAGATGAAGGCAAGGTGGAGGTTGTGTCGCGATATCACGACATGTCATGATATACATGTCATGACCAAGAAGAAAGCAAATAAGAAATTAAACACGCGAATGGCCATGCACGCACGAAAAAAGAGGCAACAGTCCCCGATGAACATTCTGACAACG
The DNA here is from genome assembly GCA_028583015.1 of Wollemia nobilis. Taxonomy (NCBI): domain Eukaryota; kingdom Viridiplantae; phylum Streptophyta; class Pinopsida; order Araucariales; family Araucariaceae; genus Wollemia; species Wollemia nobilis. The sequence continues at coordinate 1,075,319 of JAQPPZ010002883.1, forward strand.
TGACGGTTGCAGAGAGGGACGACACGTGGCACCCAGGGTGTAGTTAAAGTGGGTGATTACCTAGAAGCACGGGAAATGAAGAGGATGGGTCATGTAGGGTATTCTAACAGAAGCAACAGTGATAGGGGCCGTGCAGAGTGGAGTATTAAATCGGGTTGGTGTCCCGGTTTTTCGTGTAAGGTGTTTCAGAGGGTCGGGGCCTCTATAAAAACCCAGTTTAATGTAATAGATCATGGTGGTGGATTTAGGAAGATCGCACATAGAGTGTGAGCGGGAGAAAGCTAAGCCGAGTGCTAGCTATTGTAAGCCTGCGGGCTATTTATGTATGCATTTTCCAGATTAATGAATGTGGATTCATAGTCTGTGAGCGTGTGATTTTCCCGTGTGCCATCATGATGGTATAATTCCTAGAAATTATTCTTCTCAAAATTCACACTAGGAATTCTATTCCTAGTGCAAGTCATTTTTTCTTAATTTTAAAGTCTAAACTATCCCATATTTATTAATATTATTCAATATGTGATACAAATTATTTGTTTTATATCAACTTATGTCTTCAAAATAAATAGTTTCACATTATCAGACATTGCATTTTGACTTCGTGATGATGGTATAATTCCTAGAAATTATTCTTCTCAAAATTCACACTAGGAAGTTCATGCCTAGCACAAGTCATCCTCCCCAAATTTTTATGCTTAAATCGCAACCAATAAACTTATCAAAATATTCAAATTGTCTCAAAATCAAGAAATCAAACATCTTCTTTTCTTTTCATCATAAGCCTCAAGATTATACTTGAGCACCACAAAAACTTTTCTCTTATTAGCAATACAAAATTTCCTCACAATAGGATTCACTTCATGACCTAGCGAGCACTGATCTCCACCAACGATCATATAAAAACACAACATCCATAGAGGAACATTTCTAATCTATTTATTTCACTATCTTACAAAACATATGTTCACAACATCTTTTCAAAAACACATTTACCAAAATTCAAGTCAATTTTCATTTTAAGCATGATTAAAACACTTAAATTAAAAGCATGATTTTGAGAAGTTTAAACATCATAACAATTTCAATCACATATCAAATCATAAAAAATCACATAAGACAAAAGGGTCAATATATATGTATATATATCTCAAAAGTCCATGTACAAAATTAGATTGGTATACCACAATCCTCAAAAATTGACATACTCAGTCAATAAAGATATAAAACAAAAATGTGTCTACATGAGTCCACCCTAGAATCCTCTCAAGCCTCTAGAGCTCGTCACATCATCCTCTCTACCAGGGGGTGGTGGTGGTGGTCAAAAATGTCCTCCTACTATCTCTGTACTAGAATAAGTCACCCTAGTAGTAGAGCAAGATGGAGATCCTATGTGAATAGGACCTACAATCTGAGGAGGCATAGCCTATCTCTTCTCTAGAGGAACCGCTAGGAAGTATAAAGTCTGATAAAATGTGGTCTATTGTATAGACCTCACCAAATTCTCCCCCATGCTGCTCCTCCTAGACTGCGTAGTCTGAGAAGACATAGGTGTTGGAGTTGTATATCTCTATCTTGCCTGAGTCCTATCCTCTACCAACTCTACCTCTAGAGCCCAAATCCTAGATCTTAAGCTTGCATCATGTGCCTCTAGGGTCTCAATCCTAGTCTTCTGGGTGGTAGTATATGTCCTCAACATAGTGACCTCTACCTCGAGGTCTCCTACCTTGTTTCTCTCCCTTACCTCTTGAATCCTCTTGCCCTTCCTGGGTGAGTCAGGTCTATCCTCCTGATGAGGATATGATCCCCCCTCCCACTGGGGTGACTCTCTCCTCTCCTCCCTATGTATCCTCCCTTATCAGTCTTGTCTCCTCTAAGGCATATGGCCACCCCTAGTGCAAGGCCCCTCTTTCCTAGGGGGTATCTGTATCCTCTGCTACCACTGAATAACTAGATGGACTACCTGCTCTATAACACTCCATGGCCGACTTAGTCTAGATGGGTAGATCCCAGCATACCATTGTTGGTACATGTCTATCATACCAACATCATCCCTATCTACTGCCTACATCAATGCATCATCTGGTATTGGATCCAAAAATATAGTCATACTCAATTCACCATTGATGGTAATGTGGTCTTGAGTCACCCGAGGGTAGGTAATATCTCCCCACTCATGGAGGTCCTACTCTAACCCTAACTATTGTTACACCCAATATAAGTAGTGTAACTCCACATCCCATTGGTCCATCCATACCCAGATGGTCTGCATAATGTGGTACAAATCAAAAGCATCCTCATCCCACCCTAGCAGACCCCTCTAGGGTCTCCATGTGATGTCCTATGGTCGTAGCTCATCTACGAGTCACCTTGCCATATCGAGGCCAAATCGTCCCCTACGCCCTATTAGTAGTGGCCAATAGAAGATCCTAGGCCTATCATCCTCTACCCCAACCTAAACTTCTATAGCTCAAATCAGAGGAATTCCTATAGGTCATTGGATAGCAATGTGCTCCCAACACCACACCTATAGGAAAGAAGCCAAAATCAATCTCTTTTTGCCATTGTAGATTATCCTCTACAAGAATCAGTATATTCTACAAAGAAAGAAAGGCCCCCAAGCAAAGCATACCTCCTGGTTGTGCATATCACACACCACATTTACCAAATTCTAGGGCAGATGCTATCCATTGAGATGACTCACTAGTAGACCATCCACAATGCCACTTAGTAGAACTTTCAATCGGGAGATACCCTCTACCTCCCCCAGTATATCAATAACGACCCCACCCTTCTTCAATAAGAAGTTAGGGTCTCTTGTTAGTCTCCATAGTACCTAGCATTTATTTCTAGATGCAGTAATGTGGGCACCCCTCAGTGGTATCCGTAGGATCCTCCAAACATCCTCTAAAGTGGGAGCCATCTCCCCTGTGGGTAGTCTGAATTAGGACAATTCTGGATACCATCTCACCACTAGAGCCATCAATACCCTCATATCTACTAGAATATGTGGCATCTCCGCCACATGTCTCAATCCCACAAATTCTAAGTGAGTTCTCTCAATCTCCATGAGAGCACCTAAATTTGCCTCAAGTGTAAAATATCTCTAGTCTAGGTTCTTTAATTCTACCATCTGTCAATAAAAACAAAGCAATAATTTTTTGATCAGAAAATTGTATCAAAACATTCAAAATCGTAACATTTTGTGCAAAATTATCACAAATTATCAAAATCATTATAAAATTCCATAATTTGTCAAAATAATTCTAAAAATGTTAAAATTGTAGCAATTTTTGCGATATCATATCGATACGATATCGACCGATCGCATAGATTTTGGTCAATATTGTATCGTACAATATCGTAAAAAAATACGATTTTGTGAAATAATTACGATTTCGCATTTAGGGCTGTGCACGGAAGTCATGCCCAAAAAATATTAATTTAAATTGAAATTCAATGAAAACAAGAAAAATTTAAGCTAAGTAAGAAATTCATACTCGGAGTGATCCGTCACTAGCTCAGACCAAATCAACGTGATGTGGAACGTCCGCCATGCTTTCTCCAAAGCTTTGAACAGGTAAATAGTAACAATGCAAATGAATTAGTTTTGTATTTTTCTTTTTACTATTTATTCATTTACCCATAATTTTTGAGTTTTTACCCAGATGTCAAAACTGGCATAAAAACTCAAAGGGGGTATCATTAGTAGCATATCTTAAAACAACTTACATAAAAACTTGAAATCATCAACAAAATTTGCAATAAATTTTATTTCTCATAAAGCATGTCATACTTTTCTTTAACGTATTTTCCTTTGAAATTATGCTAAAGAGGGGGCCAAATGTAACAACCTAAAAATGACTCATTATAATTTTAACTAAAGATAAACAATTTGTAAAAATGAGCCTCTAGCTGGTTACCTTGATTTTTGTGCCCTCCTAGAAAAATCGAGTAATCTGGACAAGATCGTATCGTACGATCTTGGATCGAATGATATGATCTCATATCATATGATACGATTCTTGATCGTATGCGTACGATCTTGGTCAAAACAAAAAATCTTAATCCAAGAAAAATGACAAAACCAGTTGAAACACTTTTCGTCCTTACCTGCGCAACCATGCGATAGTTATGGATTGGATTCACCCGATTTGGTCCCAATTTTGGAAGAAGTTGCAACCAAATTTGTTGCAGCCCATTTTAGCCAACTTACCTTACCTATTTAGTCAAGCACCCTTCCCCTCTGAATCCTCCTGGTGCTCATAATTCCTTGACTTAATTTCTATGTTTAGATCACTATAAACTTTGCATTAGATCTATTAGTTTTACAATTTGTTGCAGGATCGGAGGATATAGTCGATATCGGATCGGTACGATCTTGCATCGGAGGTGTACGATCTTTCTCAAACTATATGATATTGCTTTGAGATCACTTGGGGGCAATTCCAAATGCTGGTTTGCATTTTCTAAGTTCTATTTTGCATATCTAGCTTAATATTTATCATTTCCATTGCATAGGGTATCAAATTTAACTATTTGTATCCTTGGAGTTCACCAAATATGCATATAATTGCATATTTTACATAGTTTGATGCATGCATATGTTAATTCTTTTTATTGTGATATTCAATAGCCAACATATAATTTAATTCATTCTTAGAAACATCATTAGCATCCTCTATTTTCTATTTTCTACACTCTATCCATGAATTTATAGGTTTTTGTCAAGATCGTATTGTTCGATCTCTGATCGAATGGTATGATTTTGAATCGTATTCGTATGATATTGCATTGTGCATATGATTTTTCTCTATTGCATACGATCTGGATTGCAATAAAAATTAGAATCTCTATCGAACTTCCAGATACAGGTAAGAGCTTTAAATCACTTTTTAAGAACTGCATTATTCATTCGAATTCTATTTTTTGCTATTTGCTATCTACATATAAATCACAATTACATATAGCTTAGTGTAGTTGCATATTGGCCAAAACTAGGTGATTGCAAGAATTTAAAAGGAACACATCAAAACAAACTCCAAAACCTAGGTGTGGAAACTGCCATAAAATGTTTCCTGGTGAACCCTAAACAATTCGTCAAAAAATCACCATAAGAAGGTATGATCAAGTACCTCTCTTTTGAGGTGTAGACCTATCATTCCCAAATTCCCCTTTGAGATGTAGATCCATTAGCCTTAATAAAATGAGTGTGTGAATTTTAGACCTACATTCTTTGGTGAACCCGACGTGAAAACATTAGACATCTTTCTGATTCTTAAAACAAAATAAAAACAAAAAAAATAAGCAAAATTATTAGTTATATTTGCACATTTTAGTGAATTTCATAGATGGTAGATTACAACATAAGGAGAGCCATCCGAATTGATGTAAGTAAATTATTATCAACCCAAGAATTTTCTTCATTAGGTAGTGTGCCATACCCTGATATTTGGAGAAGATTAGAGATTATAAGGATTAAAGAACTTGAACTTAAAAAATTCATAAGGTTTGACTTTTCTAGAATCCTGGATCTCGATAGTGCACCCTTTTACTTTGACCTTAAAATAGCGTGTGATAGGTGGATAGCGGATAAGAGAGATGTCATTTCCCCAAGTCTTTACTCCTTTGAAGATTATCTTGAGAATGCAATAACGGTACATAAGTTTTTATCACGTGTGGAAAATCAAGAAGTTGTCTTAGATGATAAGAGAAGATTTAATAGAGTCCCTAGGGTTGTGTTTTATCAAGAATATTACCATGAATTGTACTTTTGCATGTCAAACTGTGAAGTTGATTGCATCACTATAGGTCATTTCATAAAATTCTTAAAAGCCAAATTTTAGTTTGAAGAAGAACACTATATGATCCCTGAGGAATTAGAACCTGTTAATGATATCTATAGGCTTTTTCAAGAAAATTAAAGTATAATATCTCTAATATTATAAATTTTTGTTTTGATTGTTGTATTGTTTGCAAGCTAAAAACTACAAAAACCCAAAAATATAATATAATATATTATTTAGGTATATATATAACATATATAACCCAAGCATTAAGCGCACATATATATAATTATATATATTTGCAAGATAAAATATTTTAATTAAAATGCATAAATTAAGAAGTGGAAAACAAGTAGAACATAACAAGATGAATAAAATCCTGAATATTAAGTTCAAATTGAAGATTATGTATCATCAGAATCAGATGAGGAAAACCATGATAAGGAAGAAGAGGTTTTCTATCATAAGCAACAAGTAAATGAATAAGGCAATCTTACATTTACTTACACATAATATTTTACTGAGTTTCTAAAAGACAATATAGATGTCATTAACCATGTCATACAAATAGAAGCTCAAATCCCTATGGGATATTATTCAATGGAGGCTTCCAAATATGCTACTCTTCGATTGAAAGGAAATCCATTCATGTACATGAAAAAAAATAAAAATCAAGATGGCACATCTCAAAATATAAAGTAGAGTTTGAATAAGAATATAGCAAAACCACCACTCGTAATAGCTTCAAATTTCAAATAAAAAAACCAGCTTCTACCTCACAAAAGGTAGCACAAATAATTAAGAAGATGCACAAAATTAGTCAGAATCAACAAAAGGTTCAACAAAACAAAAATTATAATACTCCTCCTAGTAACACTTTATATAATAGTGTTTCAGTTGGAAATAATTATACAACAACACCAACTTATTATCAAGGACATAACACTATGTTGAGCAAGATGTTGCAAGAAGTTTGTCATTGTTGTCAACACAGGCAGTTAGATCCAATGATGCAGTGGATAGACAGTTTAGAAGCCATTCAGATGTAGAGAACATAAATTCAAAGGATAGTCAGATTATGGAAAGTGCAATTCCAAGAAAACAAGAGTGACCCAGTCTCAAAAATTCGAAGAAAAAGACAAGTTAGAAAACTGTCGCGATATCGCGACAGGTCGAAGGAGAGAGAAAGCGCAGCCGAAAATGTCACGATTTCGCGACGAAAGTGAGGAGAGAGAAAACATAGCTGGAAATGTCATGATTTCGCGATGAAAGTGAGGAGAGAGAAAGCGCAGCCGAAAATGTCACGATTTCGCGACGAAAGTGAGGAGAGAGAAAACGTAGCTGGAAATGTCATGATTTCACGACGAAAGTAAGGAGAGAGAAGGCGCAAGGCAAACTGTCATGATTTCGTGACATGCTGGAGGCCAAGAAGCTAAGTCGAGAAACTGTAGCGATTTCGCTACATGTTGGATTTTTGCTGGTTGAAGCAAGGAAAAAGCATTAAGTGGAAAAGTTGTAGCGATTTCGCTACATGTTGAATTTTCGCTGGCCGAAGCAGGGAGAAAGTGTTAAGTGAAAAAGTTGTAGCGATTCCGCTACAAGTCGAAAGTGCACAAAGCAAAGGTGTAGCGATTTTGCTACGTGTCAAATTGCACAAAACAAAGGTGTAGCGATTTCGCTACAAGTTGAAAAAGCACAACACGAAGGTGTAGCGATTTCGCTACAAGTCCAAAAGTGCACAACGCGAAGGTGTAGCGATTTCGCTACCAGTCAAAAGCGTAGAACTCAAAGATGAAGCAAGTCGAAAGCACAAGGCACAAAGTTGTAGCGATTTCGCTACCGCATGAAGCAAGAAATGTATGGATGCCGAAAGTGTCACGATTTCACGACAAAGATGAGGATGACGTCAGCGAAAGCTGAAAGTGTCGCGATTTCACGACAGGGTGCAAGAAAGGCCGCTGGAAGCCGAAAGCATCGTGATTTCGCGACAAGGATGAGGATGACGTCAGCAAAAGTTTGAAGTGTCACGATTTCATGACAAGAACGGTGGCAAAGCTTTCAAAGGCCAAAATGGTCATGATTTCGTGACAGCAAGGACATGAAGGCGTACGGCTACAAAAGGCGTCGCGATATCACGACATGTTTTTGTTTCGCGGTAACAGTTACAGAAAGGTGATAGAGGTGGCAGTAGCGGTTGAGGCCGACAAAGTTGAATCGAGGTCGACGATTTTTAGGGTTTTGAAGCCGACATTTTCTAGGGTTTTACAGTGGACATTTTTAGGGTTTGCAACCGACAATCTCTAGGTTTTAGCAGTCAAAAAATTCTAGGGTTTTGTAGCCGACAATCTTAGGGTTTGCAGCCGACGTCCTAGGGTTACAGCCGACTATGATTTAAGAATTGTTCTTGAATTTTCTTCTATAAAAGGAGGGTTGTTTCAAAGTTGAAATTGAGTTGAGAAGAGCGAAAGAAGTTCGTGTCGGGCAGAGAGCGAGTCATTTCGATTCAAAGTGTGTGCGAAGTGATAGTTCTTTGGAGTCGAAGTAAAGAGGGCGTATCGAATCCTTGCGAAGTGTTAGCGCACAGAGAGCTATAGAAGGTGTGATTTTCGATGGCTGTGCGTAGAAAGCGAATCATGTAGCAGACTGGTTGTGCGAAGCTTTGGCACAGCAGAAGCAGAGTGCTTGTAAACTGCACACTGGGTAATGAGGTGAAAGTATTGTTGCTGTAAGTTTTTATTATTTCATGTAATGTCCAAGTTGCAGCTTGGCATAAGAAGTTGGTGCTTCTTCCAGTAGTAGCTGGTGTCTTGGGGGTTGGTGCTCCCTTCCGTTGGTGCAAAAAAATTGAAGGGTTGATGCTCTTTCCAGTTGGTGCTGGTAAAAAGTTGTAAAGTTGTTGCTTTGCATAGGCTGGATTTGGATGGTAGTCCAAGCAGCCATTTTTGAGGAGTAGCCACTTTGGTGAACCTCGTTAAAATTGTTGTGTTATGTGTGATGCTTTCTTGATGCATTTAATATTTCTTTTATCTGTTTTAAACTGCTATTGGATTTAAAACCATATGTTTTAGAAATTTTAAAGATCACACTGATTCACCCCCCTCTCAGTGTCATTGTGATTACAACAATTGGTATCATAGCTAGGTACCTTAACAGGCTCAATCAGCTAGGGTGATCCCAGTAAGTGACATTATGGCAGGTGGTGAAGGTTTCTCCTCAAACAAGGCACCACTGTTTGATGAAACAAATTATGCTTTCTGGAAGATCAGAATGCAAACATATCTCCAAGCTTTGGGATTTGACATCTGGAATGTAGTAGTCAATGGTTACACAGCTCCTGCTACTGCTCCAACCGACAACACCGATAAAAAGGAGTTTGAAAATGATTCTAAAGCTAAAAATGCCATCATGTGTGGATTAGTGGACAGTGAGTTGGTCAAAATCATAAACTATGTTTCAACAAAAGATGTGTGGGACAAACTGGAGAATATTCATGAGGGAGATGACAATATCAAGGAAGCTAAGTAGCAAACTCATCGAGCTCAATTCGAATCACTAAAAATGACCAACGATGAGAACATAGAAGCCTTCTTGCAAAGGGTAAATGGAATCACTAATTCAATGAGAGGTCTCAGCAAAAAGTTGGATGATGCTACTATTGTGAAAAAGGTTTTGAGGTCGCTTCCTCACAGGTTTGATTCTAAAGTCTCTGCCATAGAAGAGGCTAAAGACTTAAATCATTTCAGCATGGATGAGATGCATGGTTCCTTGATGGCCTACGAAATGAGAATAGGAAAGTCTAATCCTACAGACAGAGAAGCAGCATTTAAAGCCCAAAAGGGTAAAGACTCAAAGCAAGAATCTGAAGAAGAAGAAATTTTAGACGAAATGGAAGCAAATTTTGTCAGAAAGTTGAGAAAGGGCAAAGGAAAGTACAAAGGAAAACTACCTTTTAAATGTTTCAACTGTGGGGGGATTGGACACTTTGCAACCAAATGTCCTCTCAATGAGAAGGACAAAGGTGAGGAAACTTCACATCAAGAAAAATGTGAATGGAGAAAGAAATCTAACTTTAGAAAAGGCAATTTCAAAAAGAAAAGCTTTATATCCAGGAATGCATATTCCTCAGAAGACAGCTCTAGTGAGGATTCTGATGAAGGAACAGGCGAAGCTCTATTCATGGCATTTGAAGTCAAAAATTTTGAAAATGCAGAAATCTCAGAGAAGGAAGAAGGTATGAACTCTATACTGACTGTTGAAAAAACTGAGGCTGAAGTAGATTTAGAAGGTGAACTAGTTTCTGCTCTTATAGAATGGAAATCTGAGAAGAGAAAAAATAAAAAACTATCAAGGAAACTTGAGGATGCAAACGACATTATAACAAGTTTGAAATTACAGTCAGAAGAGTACAAGAAAATGTCCGAAGATCTTGAAGTGCAGGTGACCATGAAGATAGATTGTTGTTGTAAACTGGAAGAAGAAAATGTTGGTCTTCGAATACAAATACAAGAGCTGGATCAAAAAATTAGCCGCTATTACAAACGTGAAGAAAGTTCGATGAAGTTGGACAAAATTTTAAGCGATCAAAGACCCGCAGGTGTCAAATTTGGTCTGGGCTTTGTTGAAGGAGAATCATCAGCCAGAAATGTTGAAAGAAGTGAAGACAAGAAACAGGCTATGGAAAGAACAACCAATCAGGCAAAAGAAAGAAATGATGCCAGGCCTGAAAAGAGGACTGACAATGATGATTTTACCAAGGTCACACATCAAAAGAAAAGAAAATCTATGACTCCTGCAACAAACTGGCAAAGACCATCTTTCAGGTTCAATCATTACTTTTATGGTTTCTATTTTAAGTGTAATGCTTATGGACATAAAATTGCTGACTGCAAGTATAATGTAGGACCAAGAAGTTTCACTAGTAGAAATGCTTTTGCTCCTTTAATAAGTTATGCAGTAGAATGCTTCAATTGTCACAACTTTGGGCATATTGCTAGAAACTGTCATAGTACCTCTCGTTTCAAATCAAATTCGAAAAGAAGAGTTCAACCATATAGGGCAAAACAAAGTAGAAATCATTCTGAAAGATATGTGCAAGAGTCTGAAAAGGGGAAATCCAAGCTGGAATCCAATACCACGATCAAAATAGAATGGAAACAGAAAGAACAACTCAGAGAAGAAAAATAATCTCTAATAGTACAGACAGCTTTCAAGGCTCAAAATAAATGTGTTCCATGGATTCTTGACAGTGGTTGCTCAAGTCATATGACAGATGATAAACAGAAGTTTGAAAAACTACAAAAATATGAGGGTGGCTCTGTAAAGTTCGGAAACAATGATGGAGCCAAGATAATCGGAAAGGGGTCTGTCAAAATTAGTGATGGGAAAATTAAGTCAGAAGAAGTTCTATTTGTGGATGGTCTGAAACACAATCTGTTAAGTGTGAGTCAAATCTGTGATAAAGGACATGAAGTAGTTTTCAAAAAGCAGGGTTGTGAAGTCAAAAAAATAAACAACGGGAAATTAATAGCAACCGGCTCAAGGACGTCTAGCAACCTGTACACACTCTTAGAATCTTCAGAAGGTATGTGCTTCATTGGACAAGAAGAAGAGAGCTGTGGCACAAGAGGCTTGGACACATAAGTTTCGACAACTTAGTGAAAATCAGCTCAAAACAAGAAGTGAGAGATATTCCAACCATTAGAAAACCTTCAAATATTGTCCAGTGCCTCATGTCAGAAGGGAAAGCAAACCAGAGTTTCATTCAAAACAAAAGAGTACCACACTAGCAAGCCTCTGGAACTTATACATACAGACTTATGTGGACCCATGAGAACACAAAGCATAAATGGAGACAAATATTTTATGTTATGTATTGATGATTATTCTAGAATGACCTGGATATTTTTCTTAAAAGACAAAACAGAAGCTTTTCAAATGTTCAAATCCTTCAAACATCTAGTTGAGAATGAAACAGGAAAAAGGATTAAATGTTTACGATCAGATAGAGGAGGAGAATTCATTTCAAATGAATTTTTAGAATACTATGAAAATCATGGCATCAGGAGACAATATTCAGCAGCTAGAACTCCCCAGTAGAATGGTGTAGTAGAAAGAAAGAACAGAACTGTTCAGGAAATGGCACGCACTATGCTGGCAAAAAATAAAATAGTAGACAGATTCTGGAAAGAAGCAGTTCACACAGCAATATACCTCCAAAACAGATATATGTTAAGGACTCATGAAAGCAAAACTCCTTATGAGTTGTGGTTTGGTAGAAAAGCAATAGCAAAACATCTCAAAGTATTTGGCTGTAAGTGTTATATCAGAAATACTGATGACAATCTCGAGAAATTTGAAGATAGAGCAGATGAAGGTGTCTTTGTTGGATATTCTCCAAAAAGTAAAGCTTACAAATGCTACAACAAGAGACTCAAGAAAATTGTGGATAGTGCAGATGTTAAATTTGATGAAGGGAGAACACGGTTAACTGACTTTGAGGAAAACTACCCAATCTATGAAGATGTTTTTGAAGGAGATGAGGTAAATGAAGAAGGAAACAAACCTACAATTGATTCAGTTGACTTATTCGATGATTCGAAGCATAAGAAAACAAGAAATTTAAAACTGGCAGCTGGCAATGTGAGAAAAATCATCCAACAGATCAAATAATTGGAGATCCCACAACCGGTGTTCAAACAAGAAGGAAAGTAATAAGTAATTACTCTCTTTTATCAAGCATTGAGCCCAAAAACATAGATGAATCCAACAAAGATGATAGCTGGATGAAAGCAATAAATGAAGAGTTAGATCAGATTGAAAAGAACAGAACTTGGGAACTGGTACCTAGACCCGCAAATAAGAATGTAATCGACACCAAATGGATATTTTGAAACAAATTAAATGAAGACGGTCAAGTCATTAGAAACAAAGCAAGACTGGTCTGCAAAGGCTATGCACGAGTCGAAGGCATTGATTTTGAAGAGACTTTCGCACCAGTGGCCAGACTAGAAGCTATTAGAATGTTTTTGGCACTAGCAGTTCACAAGAACTTCAGAGTTTATCAGATGGATGTAAAATCTGCCTTCCTAAATGGGAAACTTGAAGAAGAGGTCTATATTGAACAACCAGATGGCTTTCAAATCAGTGAAGATCCAAACCTTGTCTACAAATTAAAGAAAGCACTGTATGGATTAAAACAAGCACCACGGGCATGGTATGCAAGGCTAGATAATTATCTCTCTCAACAAGGATTCAAGAAAGGTTTAGTGGACAGTAATCTGTATGTAAAAACAGAAGGTGGGCATCTCATTGTTCTAGTTGTCTATGTAGATGATATCATATTTGGCAGCAACAAAGATGAATCTTGTAAAGACTTAGCAAATAAGATGCGGAATGAATTTGAAATGTCTATGATTGGTGAACTGTCTTACTTTCTTGGGCTGCAAGTTAATCAAAATGAGAAAGGCATATTCATTTCCCAAATCAAATATGTGAAAGAAATGCTCAAAAGGTTCACTATGGAGGACTGCAAGCCAGTCAACACTCCCATGACAACAGGCTGCAAATTGAGCAAAGAAGACAAATCTCCACCTGTAGACCAAACCATGTACAGATCTATGATTGGAAGTCTACTATATTTAACAGCCACTAGACCTGATATTCTGCAGGCAGTTTGCATGGTAGCTAGATTTCAGGCCAGCCCCAAAGAGACTCATGTGACAACAGTTAAAAGGATTTTTCGGTATCTCAAGGGCACCATGGAGTATGGGTTGTGGTACCCAAAAGGCAAAGACTTCACTCTTATATCATATTCAGATGCAGATTGGGCTGGATGTGTTGATGACAGAAAGAGTACTAGTGGAGGAGCATTCTATTTGGGGGACAGATTGGTTGCATGGCACAGTAAGAAGCAAGAGTTAGTTTCTTTATCTACAACTGAGGCAAAATATATTGCAGCAGCAACATGTTGCACACAAGTCTTGTGGATGAAACAAACTTTGAAAGATCTAGGTATCAATTTCAGTGAACCAATATCAGTAAAGTGTGATAACACCAATGCAATTAACATCTCTAAGAATCCAGTAATGCACTCACGGACAAAGCACATTGCTATAAGGTATCATTTCCTGAAGGAGAAAGTTGCGGAAGGAGAAGTTAAATTGGACTATGTCCCAACTACAAAACAAGTAGCAGATATTTTTACAAAACCTTTGCCAAAGGAAGTATTTGAGTACCTCCGAAGCAAATTAGGAGTAGTCACACTTCCTAAGAAGTGACTAGCTACAGGGATCACTTTCTCAGGGGGGAGCACTTGAGTATTTGACTATTCTTTTGCTCATGATCATAATTTGTGCCAGATGCAACAAATTGTGCCTGAGAAGTGTGAGGATGGACTCAGGGGGAGTCTACAACAGCCCTTTGGTATTATTGACAAAGGGGGAGAAGAGTTACAAGAATGTATACAGGTGTTGCCAACAATTCCAAAGGGGGAGATTGTTGAGCAAGATGTTGCAAGAAGTTTGTCATTGTTGTCAACACAGGCGGTTAGATCCAATGATGCAGTGGATAGACAGTTCAGAAGCCATTCAGATGCAGAGAACAAAAATTCAAAGGATAGTCAGATTATGGAAAGTGCAATTCCAAGAAAACAAGAGTGACCCAGTCTCAAAAATTCGAAGAAAAAGACAAGTTAGAAAACTGTCGCGATATCGCGACATGTTTTTTGTCACGATTTTGTGACAGGTCGGAGGAGAGAGAAAGCACAGCCGAAAATGTCGTGATTTCATGACGAAAGTGAGGAGAGAGAAAACATAGCTAGAAATGTCACGATTTCACGACGAAAGTGAGGAGAGAGAAAGCACAGCCAAAAATGTCACGATTTCGCGACGAAAGTGAGGAGAGAGAAAACACAGCTGGAAATGTCACGATTTCATGATGAAAGTAAGGAGAGAGAAGGCGCAAGGCAAACTGTCATGATTTCGTGACATGCTGGAGGCCAAGCAGCTAAGTCAAGAAACTGTAGCGATTTCGCTACATGTTGGATTTTTGCTGGTTGAAGCAAGGAAAAAGCATTAAGTGGAAAAGTTGTAGCGATTTCGCTACATGTTGAAATTTCGCTGGCCGAAGCAGGGAGAAAGTGTTAAGTGAAAAAGTTGTAGTGATTTCGCTACAAGTCGAAAGTGCACAAAGCAAAGGTGTAGCGATTTCGCTACGTGTCAAATTGCACAAAACAAAGGTGTAGCGATTTCGCTACAAGTTGAAAAAGCACAACACGAAGGTGTAGCGATTTTGCTACAAGTCCAAAAGTGCACAACGCGAAGGTGTAGCGATTTCGCTACCAGTCAAAAGCGCAGAACTCAAAGATGAAGCAAGTCAAAAGCACAAGGCACAAAGTTGTAGCGATTTCGCTACCGCATGAAGCAAGAAATGTATGGATGCCGAAAGTGTCACGATTTCATGACAAAGATGAGGATGACATCAGCGAAAGCTGAAAGTGTCACGATTTCGTGACAGGGTGCAAGAAAGGCCGCTGGAAGCCGAAAGCGTCACGATTTCGCGACAAGGATGAGGATGACGTCAGCAAAAGTTTGAAGTGTCACGATTTTGCGACAAGAACGGTGGCAAAGCTTTCAAAGGCCAAAATGGTCACGATTTCACGACAACAAGGACATGAAGGCGTACGGCTACAAAAGGCATCATGATATCGCGACATGTTTTTGTTTCATGGTAACAGTTTCAGAAAGGTGACAGAGGTGGCAGTAGCGGTTGAGGCCGACAAAGTTGAATCGAGGCCGACGATTTTTAGGGTTTTGAAGCCGACATTTTCTAGGGTTTTACAGCGGACGTTTTTAGGGTTTGCAGTCGACAATCTCCAGGTTTTAGCAGCCAAAAAATTCTAGGGTTTTATAGCCGACAATCGTAGGGTTTGCAGCCGACGTCCTAGGGTTATAGCCGACTATGATTTAAGAATTGTTCTTGAATTTTCTTCTATAAAAGGAGGGTTGTTTCGAAGTTGAAATTGAGTTGAGAAGAGCGAAAGAAGTTCGTGTCGGGCAGAGAGCGAGTCATTTCGATTCAAAGTGTGTGCGAAGTGATAGTTCTTTGGAGTCGAAGTAAAGAGGGCGTATCGAATCCTTGCGAAGTGTTAGCACACAGAGAGCTGTAGAAGGTGTGATTTACGACTGCTGTGCATAGAAAGCGAATCGTGTAGCAGACTGGTTGTGCGAAGCTTTGGCGCAGCAGAAGCAAAGTGCTTGTAAACTGCACACTGGGTAATGAGGTGAAAGTATTATTGTTGTAAGTTTTTATTATTTCATGTAATGTCCAAGTTGCAGCTTGGCATAAGAAGTTGGTGCTTCTTCCAGTAGTAGCTGGTGTCTTGGGGGTTGGTGCTCCCTTCTCGTTGGTGCAAAAAAATTGAAGGGTTGATGCTCTTTCCAATTTGTGCTGGTAAAAAGTTGTAAAGTTGTTGCTTTGCATAGGTTGGATTTGGATGGTAGTCCAAGCAGCCATTTTTGAGGAGTAGCCACTTTGGTGAACCTCGTTAAAATTGTTGTGTTATGTGTGATGCTTTCTTGATGCATTTAATATTTCTTTTATCCTGTTTTAAACTACTGCTGGATTTAAAACCATATGCTTTAGAAATTTTAAAGATCACACTGATTCACCCCCCTCTCAGTGTCATTGTGATTACAACACACTATGATGCAAAAAAACCAATTTTGTGGACAACAACAAGGGCTTGAAGCCATGGTTAAACAGTTAGCTTCAAGACTAGATCAAATGGATCTCTACCATCCCTCTTATAGTTATAGAGTGATGTGTAGCCAACCCTTGGATCCTATTGTGGTTTCTCAACCATATCCTAAGAATTTTTCTATGCCTGTCCTACCGATATATAAGGGAATTGAAGATCCTATTGATAATATTCGCATGTTTAGGACATGTCATGATATCTCCCATGATGACTTGTTATTACTAAAGATGTTCCCTAAAAGTCTCAGAGGTATGGCTTTAGAGTGGTATTATCAATTACCTATAAAATATTTAAGGAATTTTTAAGAAACAACATAGATGTTCGTCCATCAATTCATTGCTTATATAGAGAGACATGTGACTATTAAAGATTTTTATAATTTGAAGCAAGGAAAAGATGAAAGTTTTGCTGAATTCTTGACTAAGTGGAGACAACTCTTAGGTAGATTACATTTTGCTTTACCTCACCATGAAATGTTGGATATATTTATTGGTAATCTGCAAGAACAACTATCTTATGAACTCTCTACTGCTACAGTAACCACCTTTGATCAAGCCATTGATTTAGCAATAAGGGTAGAAGAAGCCCTTATTAGAAGAGGTCAATTTAAGAAGAAATATGAAGATAAAGCTTCTAAAAATCAATAAAAAAATAAAAAAGTAGTAGGTGACGGAGTTACTGATAGCAGGAATACTCCAATTGTTAATGCTGTAGAAACATTTAAGAAATTTCTATTGAAATTTCTTGATAATCCACCAAGAGAATTCACAAGATTAAATCAACCCTTAACAATGATTTTACCTCAATTATTGGAACAAGGTTTGGTACGGTTGCCTAAAATAAGACAACCAGATACTACTGAAGATGGATATAGGGCTAACTTACATTGTAATTTCCATCAAGTAGATGGAAATTCTACAAATTCTTGTAAAATGTTAAAGCATGTGATACAAGATTTTATTGACAAAGGAAAAATAGAAGTTCAACAATTTTTTGCAAACAATAATACTCAAAATAATACCCAAAAACCAACAAATCAAAATGAAAATCAAAACCTAGATATTTTTCAACATCATTTACCCAACCATGCTAAAGAAGCAGTAAAGCAAGTAGATCATCACAATGTTCCTCATCCAACTTGATATGTGGGAACCATTAGTAGCTTTTTACCACAACAAAATTTGCAAACATCTTTATATGTGGTCACAACTAGACCAATACAATATTTTCAATAATCTTTGGAAGATACTAAAAGTGATACAAAAAGTGACAGAAAGTGAAACTGGGAGTGAACTAGAGATTGCTTCAAATAGTTTCGAGTATGAATTAGATCAAGTCACTCCTATTACATATTTTTTAGTTCCAGAAGAAACATTTCCAAGAAGAATAACTACTAGACCATCATCTCAACAATGACTTTCAAATGAACAAGAAAAAAATGCTAGACCCATATTTGGAAATCCTCGACATAGCAACATTGTAGGTACCATAGGGGTTGTCACAAGATAAAAAGCACAAGTTAAAAATTCTCAACCACAAGGTAAAAATGAAAAATCAACTCCTTTTGTATTGAGAACTCCCACTAAGGG
Organism: Wollemia nobilis; assembly: GCA_028583015.1. NCBI lineage: Eukaryota > Viridiplantae > Streptophyta > Pinopsida > Araucariales > Araucariaceae > Wollemia > Wollemia nobilis. The sequence goes on from JAQPPZ010002883.1 coordinate 1,093,447, forward strand.
AAATAATGTACTAGGTCTACAACAGAGAGCTCCATATGATATTAATGAAAATTAGCTACCATCACAGTGATAATTTCTCTTTTGGATATTTTAAGAACTTCATACATAGGGAAGAATTAATGAGAACTTTAAGTAAGATGATGTTACCTAAAGATATTGAACCTAATGTTGTGGTGAATGTTGTGACTTTAGATGAAGCAAATTTCATAGATTTTTGTGACAAAGATATCCCTCCTCAAAGCATGTATAGAGATAATCCTCTATACATTACAAAACTGATTGGAGATGTAGGAGTCAAAAACATTCTAATTGATAATGGATCATCTTTAAATATTTATACATAAGATTTCTTTCAAATATTTGGATTTAAAAAATAAGATATGAAAAGTACTAAAATGATTATTAAAGCATTTAATGATGAAACTCAAGAAACATGTGGAGTAATGACAGTTCCATTGCAAGTTGGCCCAAGAATTTTGGATACGACTGTATTTTTTGTACCTTATTTTGCATCGTACAACATTCTTCTAGGTCGACCTTGGATCAATGTAATGAGAGCAGTACCTTCCACATTACATCAATGTTTCAAATTTAAATTCAAAAATAAATTAGTCACCATCCATGGTGATCCCAGACCATTTGATATATGTGTTGTGGTGGGCCTATAGGGGTTCCATTATATCCTTCTATGTCTTCTGCTCATCCTAGTCCACCCCCATCATAAAGACCTTCTAAATCTAAATCATCATCACCTTCTAAATCCATATCATTAAAAACATGACCTAAATCACCAACATCAACAAATTCTAAGTCATTATCATCATCATCTTATGAAACTATGTCTAATCCATTTCCTAAATCCACATTCCACTTCTTGAGTCTACAGTGTTTAAATTCATAGAACCTAAAGAACTAGTTAAGGAGGATATTCTGTCTACTTCATATGCTATTTTAGATTAAGTATTACCAAACTTATCTTCAGTGCTTGCAAATATAGAAGAAGTTAATTTTGCTACCCAAGATTCTTTGGTGTTATCTAAGTTACCTCCCTCTCCCCGAACCTTGGGCTTACCAAATAAGGGAAGCATTTGTCATATTGGGAGTTGTGCCTTTGTATATGCGGGGTATGATTGGGGTAAAATTTTAGTTGTAAAAGTTATAATTTATCAAGATGGGTTTACTAAGTGTTATTTTTCTTATGGATATATAAAATCAAAACCAATGATGTGTAATATGGGTTATAGAGGTAAAGGTTTAGGACCTCATGAAACTAGTAGAAAAGAACCTTTAGAAGTTGTATATTGGCCTACCCGATGTGGTCTTGGCTATATTTCCACAAAAATAGAACCATTCCCATATGAAGATGATGATCACCTTATAACATATCAAGAATATATGGAATAGAAAGAGCTTTTTAAAAATGGTTTATACTTACAATATGTTAACTGTAGTTTATCTAGAAATGATTACCTCTTCGAATGAATGTTTAGAAGGCAATATATTTCATGATATATCTCTTGATGAAGTTTTGAGGAATAAATTCTTCTTTGATGGATCTATGCCATGTATAGCTCATGTTGAAGCAACTACTCCTCAAGAAGAACTAGCTAAATGCACATTAGAAGAGTTACAATAAATGGGTGTATCACCCACACCACCCAACTTTGAAAGAGACTTAAATATTGTTGTTGGAGATGTTTTAAAAGTTAATATTGGAACAGAAGAGAACCCTCACCTAGTCAAAATTGGATCAGAATTAAGTGAAGAAAAACAAAAGTTATATATTGAATTTCTCACAAAATATGTTGATGCTTTCACTTGGACATACGCAGATATGCCAGGCCTAGATTCTTCTATAGTTATGCACCATCTAGTAGTACACCCTGATGCTAAAATCGTAAAGAAAAAACTTAGAAAAATGCATCCTAAAGTAGAACTACTAGTAAAAAGTGAATTGGAAAATATTTTGAATGTAAATTTTATACAAGCTATTGACTATGCTGAGTGGATATCAAACATCATTCTAGTAACCAAGAAATAATATACTAAGATTAGTTTGTGCACTTATTTTAGAGACATAAATGTTGCATGCCCTAAAGATGATTTTCCCCTCCCTAATATGGATCAGATCATAGATTTCACAGCTGGGAGCGGGATGTTATCCCTCATGGATAGTTTTTAGGATATAACCAAATAAAAATAGCTCCTGAAGATCAATCTAAAACATTTATTACCCCTTGGGGAATATTTTGTTGGAAAGTAATGCCTTTTGGGCTAAAAAAGTGCAAGAGCAATATATGAACGAGCTATGACATACATATTTCATGATATGATGTATGATGTTCTACATGATTATGTAGATGATATTATAGCTCATTCAACAAAAGAATATGATCACATTAAATTTTTAAGAAAAGTCTTTGATAGACTAAGAGAATATCTAATATGATTAAATCCTGATAAATTTGTGTTTGGAGTTAAATCAGGAAAATTGTTGGGGTTTACTGTTTCTATGCGAGGTATAGAAGTAGATGCTCTCAATATTAAGGATATCCTTGATATGCCACCTCCTAAAAGCATATAAGATTTAAGAAGTTTACAAGGAAAACTTCAATCTATCCATCGCTTCATTGATAAATTGGTAGATAAAACAGGACATTTTATTAAATTACTTAAGAAGAATATTCCCTTCAATTGGGATAAATAATGTCAAGAAGCTTTTGAGATTATTAAACGGTATCTTCTTACTCCTCCAGTGCTTGTTCCTCATATACCAAATCATCCATTTATTTTATATATTTCTGCTTTAGAACTTGCACTAGAAGCTATGTTGGCTCAAAATGATGATGAAAAGAAAGAAAGAGCCACATACTATATAAGCAGAACTTTAATAAGTTATGAAACCCAATATACTCCATTGGAAAAAAATTGTTTAGCAGTTTTATTTTCTATGTAAAAATTGTGTCATTACATGCTTAGTCAGAAAATATATATTATTGCTAAGTTAGATCCATTAAGGTACTTGACGAGTAGACCTTACTTATTAGGACGCACATCTAAGTGGGTTCTTGCTCTTAGTTATTTTGAACTCACATTTATCGGCCAAAAATATATTAGAGGCCAAGTTATATCTGATCAGTTAACATGCTCATCTTATCCATGCTCTTGCTCAGGAACTTCAAGCCATATCCTCTCCTTGGCCCTTCTCTAAATGGGGTTTAGACATTATTGGTAAAATCAATCCTATTTCATCTAATGGTCATAAATTCATAATAACAACAAATTTTTTTATAAATTGGGTTGAAGCTATGCCTTTAGTTTCTTGCACAGGAATCCAAGTTTCTAAATTCATTTTCAATCAAATAATCTGTAGATTTTGGAATTCCATCTAATCTCATCTTTGATAATGGAACATGTTTCAAGAACAAAGATGTTAATAAATTATGTCAAAAATATAAAATTCAACATAGATGATCCACTTCTTATTATCCACAAGGTAATGGCCAAGTTGAAGCATCCAATAAAACCTTAATCAAAATCCTAAAATATTAGTTAATAAATCTGGTCATGACTGGCATATATAATTATATCGTGCCTTGTGGGCTTATCGAACTAGTGTTCGTACTCCTACAGGTGCTTCACCTTTTGTCTTGGTTTATGGTGCCAAAGCAGTTTTTCCATTTGAATTAGAATTTCCTTCTTTAGCTCTTCTGCTTCAAGATACCAAAGTAGGAGATGAATATCGCGCTGGAAAATTTAGTTAGCTGGAACTTCTAGATAAAAAGTGCATCCATGCTTATAAGAATCTTCATGTCTACCAAGACAAACTTAAAAGAGCATATACAAAGAAATTTCATAGTCGATCCTTTGAAGTTGGAGATTTAGTCTTAAAATAAAATCAAAAAATACTAATGCAAGAAAATATCTAAAAGGAAATTTTCAACCTAATTGGCTTGGGCCATATGTCATCACTGCTAAATTTGGATTAGGTGCATATATATTGGCTTCCTTGGATGGGAAAGATCTCAAGGAACCCATGAATATCATACATTTGAAGATATATTATGCATAAAATAAAAAAATTACATATCTGTACATAATTGTAAATAAATTTCTTCATCATCTACAGCCCTCATTTTATCAAAAAAAAAATTGAAAAACATGAAAATTTCCAAAAATATTTTAAAATTGTTAAGTTATTCATTTTTGCATCAATGTGTGTTATCCTCCAAAAATCTAAGTTATATTTTATTGTATTTTAGATAAATTCAAAAGTTATCTTGAACCATGCACTTAATTGATCGGGACTGAAAATTGCACACTCAGATCTAAAAATTTCATTCATTAATTTTCATAATATTTTTACAATGAACTAGCCCGTAGGCATGGTTTTTCTATACTCTATTGCAATCTCCAACTCACCATGCTCTCCTATTACAACACTTGGGTTTTTATAGAGGCCCCGAACCTCTGTAGTCTGCAATCAAATCACAGAACAATGGCCGTAGCCATTAACATCCCATCTGAAAGTAGATTCACACACAACTTTCACTGTCATCCTTTGACATGCATGATCTTGGTGTAGACTGCCTCACGCTCGGTGCATCTGCCTACACTACCCAAGAACTGGAAGGAAACATAGTATGAGACTGCCTCACGCTCAGTGCATCTGTCTCATGGTCTTCCATCTCCACAGCTCTTCTAGAAGAAAAACAGTGCAAGTAGGGCCAGGATGGTCCTCTAGCCTCACAACTGCAACCTCTACCTACAACTATTTTCCAACCCCTTGTGCATGGATTGGCTTGCCCTTTTATAACTTCTGGTGTGCCTCTTCATATTCCATTTGATGGCCCTTCGATTCCTTTCTGCCATGACTATTAATTTTTGTCTGGACCTTGTGCCACAACTGTTCAGCTCCATAACTGCAATCCGTAACATCCTCTGTAACTGGCGTCCAAATCCTGTTCACTATCACATTTCTCTGCACGACTCTATAACTATTGTTACAAATTTTGTGCTACCATGTGTCACTCACTAACCTCGTTCTGTAATGGCCTCCTAAAAATGTAGCATGTCATGATATCGTGACAGCACCTCTCTCTTCCTCATCCTCTTCTCTTCTTATCGTGATATCGTGACATTTTGGCTTTCTTGTGCTCCTTCTCCCTTTTGGTTGTGATATCGCGACATGTCACGATATCATGACATATTTCCTTTCTGCCTCCTTCCTCGCCTTTGGGTCGCGATATCGTGACATGTCATGATATCGCGATATCTTCCTTCGGACGCCTCCGCTTCTCTGCTCCGGTTGTGATATCGCAACATGTCGCGATATCACAGCCAAAAGCAAAACATGCACTCCAAGCTTTCATAAATGCATTCCTTCATACATGGTGAGCTAGCAGTAGTGAAGCAACAGTCTCAGAGGAATAATCCAGCAATTATGTCAGCCACTCACGCACTATATCTAAAGACGCATTTATGGCAACTAGCAACGAAGCAGCAGTTCTAGAAGAAGATTTTGATGGTTATGGCAGCCAGTCATGCACTCCACCCAGAGTCTCATCAATGCAAATTTCTAGTATTGATCCAGGTGGTAGTTGCAGATCGTGGGAACTTTGAAAACGCAGAGGATCGAGACCTCGATAAAAACCCAGGAATTGTAATGGAAAAGGGGTTGGCAAAACGACAGATTGTTGTATATTCTCTGTAAATTCTTCTGAAACTATTGAATGAGAAATTTTGACTCTTGTTTTCCTTGTCTCCTTTACTGTGTTAGTTTAGTTCTCCACCAAGTGGTATCAGATCCAAAATATTCTGAGCGTGTAAGCAGAGCGTCGAACGTGAGACAGCTTACACCAAGATCTGTGGAATGGGTGGAATTTGGCACTCTATGCAGTGCTTGTAGGAAGTTTTTGAGTGAAGCTTCAGAGGTAGAAGATTGACACTCTGTGCAGTGTTTGTGGAAGAATGGTGAGAAGACAGAGAGAGTGGGTTGATCAGAAAGAGTTGAGTCCTTATGCGACAGAATAGTGCAGAAGTGAAGGTCACTTCTCCATCTACCCCGGGTGTCTGATGTAGGAGCATCCGATGGCAGCAGCGTAATCTTGCATCAACAAAAAATTTTCTAAGTTTTTGCCACTCAGGAAAGAGAGAGAGAAGGTGCAGGGCAAAAATTGTCACGATTTCATGACATGTCACAAAATCGCGACCAGCAGCAAGAGAGAGGAGATGCCGGAGAAAATTTCATGATTTCGTGACATGTCATGAAATCACGACCGACAGTAGGAGAGAGAAACTACCGTTGAGAATGTTGCGATTTCATGACATGTCATGAAATCACGATCGTCACAAAATCACGACCGTCGCAAAATCGTGACCAAAATAGGGAAAGAAGCTACGGTGGATGGAGGGTCATGAAATCGTGACATGTCATGATTTCACATGTCGTGAAATCATGAAAAAAATAGGAAAAAAAGCTATGACGGATGGAGGGTCACGAAATCGTGACATGTCATGATTTCACATGTCACGAAATCATGACCAAAATAGGGAAAGAAGCTACGACGGATGGAGGGTCACAAAATCATGACCAAAACAAAAGCAGAGGCTACGACGGATGGAGGGTCACGAAATCATGACAAAAACAAAGAGCAGAGGCTACGACGTACGAAGGGTCATGAAATTGTGACATGTCATAATTTCATGACATGTCATGAAATCGTGATCATAACAGAAAAGCAAAATGGCGATGGAGGAACGTTGCAATTTCACAACGTGTCACAAAATCACGATCGAAGCTGAAGATGGAGGACGCGATGGAAATACGTCACGATATCGTGACATGTCGCGATATCATGGACAAAGCAGAAGCAAGAAGGCATGAAGGAAAGATACAAGGAAAAAAAGAGCAAAATTTCTCATTCAATAGTTTCAAAAATTTTTACAGAGAATATACAACAATCTACCGTTTTGCCAGCCCCTTTTCCATTACAATTCCTGGGTTTTTATCGAGGTCCCGATCCTCTATGTTTTCAAAGTTCCCACGATCTACAACTGCCACCTAGATAAATACTGGAAAGTTGCATTGATGAGACTCTGGGTGGAGTGCACGACTGGCTGCCATAACCACCGAGATCTTCTTCTGGAACTGCTGCTTCGTTGCTAGTTGCCATAAATGCATCTCTAGATATAGTGCGCGAGTGGCCGACATGCTTGCTGGAATCTTCCTCTAAGACTGCTGCTTCACTATCGCTAGCTCACCGTGCACGAAGGAATGCATTTATGAAAGCTTGGAGTGTGATGTCGTGATAATTTTTTCCCTGCACCTTCTCTCTCTCTCCTTCTTGAGTGGCAAAAACTTAGAAAAAAATTTGTTGATGCAAGATTGCGCTGCTGCCACCGGATGCTCCTACATCAGACACCTGGGTAGATGGAGAAGTGACCTTCACTTCTGCACTATTCTGTCGCACAGGGACTCAACTCTTTCTGATCAACCCACTCTCTCTGTCTTCTCACCATTCTTCCACAAACACTGCACAGAGTGTCAATCTTCTACCTCTAAAGCTTCACTCAGAAACTTCCTGCAAGCACTGCACAGAGTGCCAAATTCCACCCATTCCACAGATCCTAGTGTAAGTTGCCTCATGTTTGGTGCTCTACTTACACGCTTAGAATATTTTGGCTCTGATACCACTTGATGGGGACTAAAAATTGCACACTCAGATCTAAAAATTTCATTCATTAATTTTCATAATATTTTTACAATGAACTAACTCGTAGGCATAGTTTTACAATACTCTATTGCAATCTCCAGCTCACCATGCTCTCCTATTACAACACTTGGGTTTTTATAGAGGCCCCAACCCTCTACAGTCTGCAATCAAATTATAGAACAATGGCCGTAGCCATTAACCTCCCATCTAGAAGTAAATTCATGCATCGCTTTCTCTGTCGTCCTCCGACATGCATGATCCTAGTGTAGACTACCTCACGCTCGATGCATCTACCTACACTACCCAGGAACTAGAAGGAAATACAGTCCGAAACTACCTCACACTCGACACATCTGTCTCACGGTCTTCCATCTCCATAGCTCTTCTAGAAGAAAAACAGCGCAAGCAGGGCCAGGATGGCCCTCTGGCCTCGCAACTGCAACCTCTGCCTGCAACTATTTTCCAACCCCTTGTGCATGGCTTGGCTTGCCCTTTTATAACTTCTGGCGTGCCTCTTCATCTTCCATTCGGTGGCCCTTCGATTCCTTTCTACCATGACTATTCATTTTCATCTACACCTTGCACCACGACTGTTTAGCTCCATAACTACAATCCATAACATCCTCTGTAACTGGCGTCCAACTCCCATTCACTGTCTCATTTCTCTGCATGACTCTATAACTACCGTTACGACTTCTATGCTACCATGTGTCACTCATTGACCTCATTCTGTAACGGCCTCACGAAAATGTAGCATGTCACGATATCGTGATAGCTCCTCTCTCTTCCTCAAGCAAAACACACACTCCAAGCTTTCATAAATGCATTCCTTCATGCATGGTGAGCTAGCGGTAGTGAAGCAGCAGTCTCAGAGGAAGATTCCAACAAGCATGTCAGCCACTCATGCACTATATCTAGAGACGCATTTATGGCAACTAGCAACAAAGCAACAGTTCCAGAAGAAGATCCCGGTGGTTATGGCAACCAGTCGCACACTCCACCCAGAGTCTCATCAATGCAACTTTCCAGTATTGATCCAGGTGGCAGTTGCGGATCGTGGGAACTTTGAAAATGTAGAGGATCGGGACCTCGATAAAAACCTAGGAATTGTAATGGAAAAGGGGCTGGAAAAACGATAGATTACTGTATATTCTTTGTAAATTCTTCTAAAACTATTGAATAAAAAATTTTGGCTCTTATTTTCCTTGTCTCCTTTACTGTGTTAGTTTAGTTCTCCATCAAGTGGTATCAGATCCGAAAGTTCCTGAGTGTGTAATAGATCACCGAACGTGAGGCAGTTACACTAGGATCTATGGAAGGGCTTGTGAGAGAGTGAGTAGAATGCCTCCAAGAAGAAACCCTGTTGGTGGGAGAGGCATGGCGACAACGAAAGCTGTCTAAGTTTTGTAGAGGCAAATGCAAGCCCTACAAGAAGAGATGCGTAGAGGATTTGAACTAAGAAGAGATGAAGGTAGTGAAGAGGAAGATGACGAAGAAGAGGGCCAGCCTAAGGAAGAAGAAGAAGTAGTAGATCCTGCTCAAGCCAGACTATACAAAGCCATATCCCAGATTGGGAAGAGGTCGAAGATGGAGGTTTCCACGTATTTTGGGAACCTTGATCCAGAGGAATTGATCGACAGGATCAACGATCTGGAAGATTACTTTGAGTACGAGGAGGTTGAGGATCCTGATAGGGTTAGATTTGCTAAGACCAAACTGAAAGGTCATGCTAACATATGGTGGAAGGGAGTGCAGCTGGAGTAGAATAGAATAGGAAAAGAGAGAATAACAAAATAGGAACAGATGGCAGAAAATCTGAAGAGGTAGTTCATCCTGGGTGATTATGAGTTAGACCTGCTAAAGAAAATGCAAGGTTTGAGGCAATCAAGTAAGTCTATAAAAGAATACACAGAAGAGTTTCATAATATTATGATCAGAATAGGCCACTCAGAGGCTAACAAGGAGAAGGTAGCCCGTTATATTAATGGGCTATGAGCAAGTATTCAAGAAGAATTAAGTCTGGTCCGGATGACCACCATAGAGGACGCTTACCAATTTGCCCTAAAGGTTGAAGAAAAGCTCAATAGGAGGTTTGAGAACAAGCAAAGAGGAAGAGGTAGTGGCGGAAGAATCGATGGAAGAAGAAATAAAGATTCTCAGAAGAATGGGGAAGGTAGCAGTAATTAGGAATAAAGGGGAGAAAATGCCTACCGCCCCCATAATCAGAATAATGATTACCAAGGGGGAAGGGGCAGAGCTGGATGTGGCCAGGGAAGAGAAATATTTTGTGGAACTTGTTTCCAATGTGGAGAAGAGGGACATCACCAATATAAGTGTCCATAGCAACGAGAAAGGAATAATAGGAGGCCGAAAGGAAATTCCAGAGCCACGGTCGCTGATGAAGATGCTGGATCTAAGAATTTTGAAGAAGCAGAGAGAGGAGAAGTTCTACTCACAAGGAGAGCCTTGTTGAATGAAGAAGAGAAACCAGGACAGAGGAAGAGCCTGTTTCGCACGAGGTGCAAATGTGCAGGCAAGATCGGTAATGTTATTATCGATAATGGAAGTACTGATAACTTAGTCTCTGAAGAGATGGTTACTAAGTTGCAGCTGGAGAGGAGGAGACACCCGCATCCATACTGGATTGCATGGTTGCGGAAGGACCATAGAGCATGGGTCCATGAACAGTGCTTAGTCACGTTCAAAATTGGGAGATACCAGGATGAAGTCCTATGTGATGTTTTTCCTATGGATGCTTGCCATTTGCTATTAGGAAGGCCATGGCAATTTGATCGGAGTGCAGTGCATGATGGTCATGCAAATACATACTCCTTGACGAAAGATGGAGTGTGCCACAAGTTAAAGCCATTACAGACATTGGACGAGAAGATGTGCAGCAGTGCCAGAATTTGTCTGGTAGAAGGCAAAAAATGTTTTTTCCAGGAGACGGGGTTTAAGCGGGCTGCAGAGGCAGGTGCACGTTTGGAGATGTTGCAGAAAATGGTGACCAAACAACATAGAAGTGAAGGTCACTTCTCCATCAACCCCGGGTGTCTAATGCAGGAGCATCCAAGGGCAACAGAGCAATCTTGCATCAACCAAATTTTTCTAAGTGTTTTGCAAAGAAAAATATGTGTCGCGATATCGCGACAGAAAAAGTGTTGCGATATCGTGACCAAAACAGGAGATAGGAGAAGCGGCGGATAGAATGTTGCAAAATCGTGGCATGTCACGATTTTGATAGCAAGCATATCAAACTAACACAGTAAAGGAGACAAGGAAAATAAGAGCCAAAATTTCTCATTCAATAGTTTCAGAAGAATTTACAGAGAATATACAACAATATGCCATTTTGCCAACCCCTTTTCCATTACAATTCTTGGGTTTTTATCAAGGTCCCGACCCTCTGCATTTTCAAAGTTCCCACGATCCACAACTGCCACCCGGATCAATACTAAAAATTGGACACTCAGATCTAAAAATTTCATTCATTAATTTTCATAATATTTTTACAATGAACTAACCTGCAGGCATAGTTTTACAATACTCTATTGCAATATCCAGATCACCATGCTCTCCTATTACAACACTTGGGTTTTTATAGAGGCCTCGACCCTCTGCAGTCTACAATCAAATCATAGAACAATGGTCACAACCATTAACCTCCCATCTGGAAGTAGATTCACGCACAACTTTCACTGTCGTCCTCCAGCAGGCGACTGGCAAGGGGTATTTGTCGGCCAGGTGAGTGGAAGCAAAACATGCACTCCAAGCTTTCATAAATGCATTCCTTCATGCACGGTGAGCTAGCGGTAGTGAAGCAGCAGTCTCAGAGGAAGATTCCAGCAAGCATGTCGACCACTCGCACACTATATCTAGAGATGCATTTATGGCAACTAGCAATGAAGCAGCAGTTCCAGAAGAAGATCCCGGTGGTTATGGCAGCCAGTCGTGCACTCCACCCAGAGTCTCATCAATGCAACTTTTTAGGTTATTTTCATAAGGTCGTAGCCATTCATTCAATCTTCGAACAAGCAATCATGAAATCTTCTCAAAGACAAGGTTGGCTCACGGTTCGCTCCATTCTAGAAAATAGTAAAGAAGACAAGGAAAACAAGAGCCAAAATTTCTCATTCAATAGTTTCAGAAGAATTTACAGAGAATATACAACAATCTACCATTTTTCCAGCCCCTTTTCCATTACAATTCTTGGGTTTTTATCGAGGTCCCGATCCTCTGCGTTTTCAAAGTTCCCACGATCCGCAATCGTGATTTCACGACATTCTGTCTGCTGCTTCTCCTATCTCCTGTTTTGGTCGCGATATCGTGACACTTTTTTTGTCACGATATCGCGACACATTTTTCTTTGCAAAACACTTAGAAAAATTTGGTTGATGCAAGATTGCTCTGCTGCCCTCGGATGCTCCTGCATCATTAATTTACATATTTAATAATTTTGATTTCATCACTTTGATTATAAATCTCTCTTGTATTGAAAAACACTATTACTTCATTAAATATATTTTTATTTTTGGGAAATTATCTTGCTACTTCTTGAACCAAGAACACATTCTCACATCTTAAAAATGATTTATTGCAAATTTGAAAAGGATACTACATAGTAGTCTTGTTTCCTTAAGCAAAAAGTTTCCCTTGCTATCCTATTATGTGCATGGTCTAGAATACTAAGAATTGGCAAAAGGACAAGCTTTCTCCCCCTACCCAAATAAAATCCCTTGCCCCACGTCTAATATGGGCAAGTATCTCAAAAAAAGAAAGAAAAATAAAAAGAAAGAGAAAAATAAAGAAAAAGAAAAAGTAATAAAATCCCCTTTTTCAGAAATGAGCAAGAAATACCTATTCCAAAATTTGAAGAAAAGAAGGGGGTAGTGAGCCTAAATCCCTAGAATTCCTCAGTTATTTGAAATCCATGAGGTAAGCCCCATAACAAGTGGTTTGTGCCCAACCCACTTAACCTTGGATAAACCCTTTCGTGTGGTGACATATTTGTCACATTAGCAACCTTATTTTGCACAGACCAATGTCCGCTTGTGGATTAGCTAGCTTTTGGTAACTTGACTTACATAGTAGTTCAGTACACTAGCATGCACAAAATCATGGTTAATGAACCTTTCACTCACACACACATTGGTTCATTCAAGTTTTCTTGTATCACTACCTTACTCAAAATTGGTAAATTAATTTCACAAGCACACACATTTGATCCTTGAGATATTTTGTATCATTGTGTCAAATCAAGACAGATAACGAATTCACTTATCACACACTGGTTCTTGATACACTTGAATTTGTTTTTGAAATAATTTAAAATATTTCTTTGAAATTTTTTGACAACATTTTATCATCCATTTCTTCATATATTATTCCAAAAGAACTTATAAAACAAAATCATTTATCATACATTGCATTTTGACTTCGCAATGATGGTATAATTCCTAGTAACTGTTTTCTCAAATTTCACACTAGGAATTCTATGCCTAGCGCAAGTCATCTTTCTCAATTTTAAGTTTTTATCATTTTATTAATAGCACAAATAATTTTTCATACACCATATTTGCACTTTGACTTTGTGATGATGGTATAATTTCTAGAAATTATTCTTCTCAAAATTCACACTAGGAATTTTATGCCTAGCGCAAGTCATTTTTTCTTAATTTTAAAGTCTAAACTATCCCATATTTATTAATCTTATTCAATATATGATACAAATAATTTATTTTATATCAACTTGTCTTCAAAATAAATAGTTTCACATTATCATGCATTGCATTTTGACTTCGTGATGATGGTATAATTCCTAGAAATTATTCTTCTCAAAATTTACACTAGGAAGTTCATGCCTAGCGCAAGTCATCCTCCCAAATTTTTTATGCTTAAATTGCAACCAATAAACTTATCAAAATAATCAAATTGTCTCAAAATCAAGAAATCAAACATCTTCTTTTTTCACCATAAGCCTCAAGATTATACTTGAGCACCACAAAAACTTTTCTCTTATTAGCAATACAAAATTTCCTCACAACAGGATTCACTTCATGACCTAGCGAGCATTGATATCCACCAACGGTCATATAACAACACAACATCCTCCGAGAAACATTGCTAATCTATTCATTTCACTATCTTACAAAATATATGTTCAGAACATATTTTTCAAAAACACATTTACCAAAATTCAAGTCAATTTTCATTTTAAGCATGATTAAAACACTTAAATTAAAAGCATGATTATGAGAAATTTAAACATCATAACAATTTCAATCACATATCAAATCATACAAAATCACATAAGACAAGAGGATCAATATATATGTTTATATATCTCAAAATTCCATGTACAAAATTAGACCGGTATGCCACAATCCTCAAAAATTGACATACTCAGTCAAGAAAGATATAATACAAAAATATGTCTACATGAGTCCACCCTAGATGCCTCTTGAGCCTCTAGAGCTCACTGCATCATCCTCTCTACTGGGGATTGGCAGTGGTGGTCATAACTATCCTCCTATTGTCATTGTCCTAGAAGAAGTCACCCTAGTAGTAGAGCGAGATGGAGATCCTATACAAATAGGACCCGTAATCTTAGGAGGTATAGCCTATCTCTACTTTGGAGGAACCGCTAGGAAGTATAGAGTCTAATAAAATGTGGTCTACTGTCTAGACCTCACCAAATCCTCCCCCATGTAGCTCCTCCTATACTATGTAGTCTAAGAAGATGTAGGTTATAGAGTCGCATATCTCTATCCTACTTAAGTCCTAGCCTCTGCCAATTCTACCTTTAGAGCTCAAATCCTAGATCTCAAGATCACATCCTGTGCCTCTAGGGTCTCAATCCTAGTCTTCTGGGTGATAGTATCCACCCTCAACATAGTGACCTCTACCTCGAGTTATCCTACCCCACTACTCTTCCCTACCTCTAGAATCCTCTTACCCTTCCTGGGTGAGTTAGGTCTCTCCTACTAATGAGGAGATGCTCCCCCCTCCCGTTGGAGTAACTCTATCCTCTCCTCTCTATGTCTCCTCCCTGGCCATTATTGTCTCTTTTGAGGCATGTGGTCACCCCTAGTGCAAGGCCCCTCTTGCCTAGGGGGAACCTTTGTCCTCTAAAACTATTAAATAACCAAATGGGCCGCCTGCTCTATAGCACTCCATGATCGAGTCAGTCTAGATGGGCAGATCCCAACATACCACTGTTGGTACCTGTCTATCATACCAACATCATCCCCATATACTACCTCTATTAATATATCATCTGGTGTTGGATCCAAAAATGTAGTCATACTTAGTGCACCATTTATGGTAATATGATCCTGAGTCAACCGAGGGTAGGTAATATCTCCCTACTCAGGGAGGTTCTGTTGTAACCTAAACTGTCGTTGCACCTGATCAAATTAGTGCAACTCCACCTCCCCCTGGTCCATATGTACCCAGATGGTCCGCTTGATGTGGTCCAACTTGAAAGCATCCTCACCCCATCCTGGTAGACCCCTCCAGGGTCTTCATGTGATGTCTTGTTGCCGTAGCTCATCTACAAGTTGCCTTGCCACATTGAGGCCAACTCGTCCCTTATGCCCTCTTAGTAGTGGTCAATAGAAGATCCTAGGTCTATCATCCTCTACCTTGGGCTGATTATCTATAGCTAAAATTAGATGAAATCCTACAGGTCATCGTATAGTAATGTGCTCCCAACACCACACCTGTATGAAGGAAGTCAAAGTCAGTCCCTTTCCACCCTTATAGACTACCTGTTACAAGAATCAGTATAGTCTACAAAGAAAGAAAGGACCCCATGCAAAGTGCACCTCCTGGTTGAACATATCACACACCACCTTTACCAAATTCTAGTGCATATGCTATCCATTGAGATGACTCACTAGTAGACCACCCACAATGCCACTCAGTAGAACTTTCAACTGGGAGATACCCTCTACCTCCCCCAGTCTATAAATAACAACCCCACCCTTCTTCAATAAGAAGCTAGGGTATCCTGTCAGTATCCACAGAACCTAGCCCTAATTTCTAGATGTAGTTATGTGGGCACCCCTCAGTGGTATCCATAGGATCCTCTAGACATCCTCTAAAGTGGGAGTCATCTCCCTTGTGGGCAGTATGAAGTAGGATTATTCTGGATACTCTCTCACAACTAGAGCCATCAATACCCTCATATCTACTAGAATATGTGGCATCTCCACCACATGACTCAATCCCACAGCTTCTAAGTGAGTTCTATAAATCTCCATGAGTTCACCCAAATCTATCCCAAGTGTAGAATGTCTCCACTCCCAGTTATTTAATTCTACCATCTGTCAATAAAAATAAAGCAATAAATTTTTTGTCAGAAAATCGTATCAAAACATTCAAAATCGTAAAATTTTGTGCAAAATCATAACAATTTGTGCAAAATTATCACAAATTGTTAAAATCATAATAAAATTCCATAATTTTTCAAAATCATTCTAAAAATATCAAAATCATAGCAATTTTCGTGATATTGTATCGATATGATATCAGCTGATCATATCAATTTCGATCGATATCGTACCATATGATATCACAAAATTGATACGATTTTGTGAAATCATTACGATTTCACATTTAGGGCTGCGCACGACAGCCGTGCCCTAAAAATCTTAATTTAAAATGAAATTCAACAAAAAACAAGAAAATTTTAAGCTAAGTAAGAAATTCATACCCAGAGTGATCCATCGCCAGCTCAGACCAAATCAACGCGATGTGGAATATCCATCATGCTCTCTGAAAAGGTAAATGATAACAATGCAAATGAATTATTTTTGTATTTTTCTTTTTACTATTTATTAATTTACCTATAATTTTTGATTTTTTACCTTGATGTCAAAACTGGCATAAAAACTCAAAGGGGGTATCATTAGTAGCATATTTTAAAACAACTTACGTAAAAACTTGAAACCATCAACAAATTTTGCAATAAATTTTTGCTTTCTCCTTTAACACATTTTCCTTTGAAATTGCGCTAAAGAGGGGGCAAAATGTAACACCCTAAAAATGACTCCTTATAATTTGCACTAAGGACAAACAATTTGTAAAAATGAGCCTCTAACCGATTACCCCTATTTTTGTGCCCTCTTGGAAAAATCGAGTAATCTAGATAAGATCGTATCATTTGATCTTGGATCGTACGATACGATATCGGATCATATGATACGATCCTCGATCATATGTGTACGATCTTGCTCAAAATAGAAAATCTTAATCCAAGCAAAATGACAAAACCAGTTGAAACACCTTTTGTCCTTACCTGCACAACCGTGTGACATTTACGTATCAAATTCGCTCGATTTGATCCCAATTTTGGAAGAAGTTGCAACCAAATTTGCTATAGCCCATTATAGCCAACTTACCTTGCCTATTTAGTCAGGAACCCTTCCCCTCTGAATCCTCCTAGTGCTCATAATTCCCTGACTTAATTTCTACATTTAGATCACCGTAAACTTTGCATTAGATCTATTAGTTTTGCAATTTGTTGTAGGATCGGAGGATATAGTTGATATCGGATTGATACGATCTTGCATCGAAGGTGTATGATCTTGCTTAGACTGTACGATCTTGCTTAGAGATCACTTGGGGGCAATTCCAAATGCTGGTTTGCATTTCCTAAGTTCTATTTTGCATATCTAGCTTAATATTTATCATTTTCATTGCATAGGGTATCAAATTTAACTATTTGTATCCTTGGAGTTCACCAAATATGCATATAGTTGTATATTTTACATATTTTGATGCATACATATGTTAATTCTTGTTATTGTGATATTCAATAGCCAACATATAATTTAATTCATGCTTAGAAACATCAATAGCATCCTTTGTTTTCCATTTTCTACACTCTATCCATGAATTTACAGGTTTCTATCAAGATCATATTGTTCGATCTCTAATCAGAAGGTATGATTTTGGATCGTATTCGTACGATCTTGCTTTGTGCATAAAATTTTGGTCTGCTACATACGATCAAAACTGCAATAAAAAATAAGAATCTCCGTCGAACTTCTAGATACAGGTAAGAGCTTTAAATCACTTTTTAAGCACTGCATTATTCATTCGGATTCTGTTTTCTATTGTTTTCTATCTACATATACATAAAAATTATGTTTAGCTTAGTGTAGTTGCATATTGGCCAAAAATAGGTGATTGTGAGAATTTAAAAGGAACATCAAAACAAACTCCCAAACCTAGGCATGGAAACTGCCATAAAATATTTCTTGGTGAACCCTAAATAATTCATCAAAAAATCACCATAATAAGGTATGGTCAAGTACCTCTCTTTCAAGGTGTAGACCTATCATTCCCACATTCCATTTCGAGGCACTGATCCATTAGCTTAAAGGAAAGGAGTGCACTTAAACCTACACCTTCTATCATCAAATTTTCTTTCTCAAAACCAAAATTGTTTTTGGTGTCACTAAATTTTTGCACTGCCTCATATCCTCACACACTACATTACAAAAAGAGGCAAATGTAGACACCTAAAAATCGCACATGGTCGCTTACTCATCCTTCATGGTTAATTAAATTGCAAAAGCTAAAAAATTGCATTAATTAATCTCAAAACACCTTACATTTATTAAAAGGGGTTATGCATAAGCTCCTTGGGCCATTCAAGCCCTTTCCTATGCTTAACCTTGGTCCCCATGTGACCACCATCAAAATCCTAATCATGGTAACCCTAACCTTGGTTTAAAGTCACTTTATCATTAAAGTGCACTTTAAGAGTTAAACACATGTTTAATTAAGCTTAATCAAGGTTAACACTAACCTTTTACTCACACATGTGTGCACCCATGACATTCATAGATATTTAAATATGCTTAATATTTAAGACATGGGAAGGGGTGAGTCACCCTCCACCTCACCCCCTTAACCTTGGTTTAACCTAGGATCAACTTAATCAAGGTTAACCTCAACCTTTGCTCACACATGTGTGCACCTATGATATTTTTATATTTTTAAAAGATCCCTTTTCAGGGCATGTGAAAAGAGAGTCACATGTGAAAAGAGAGTCACCTTCCACCTCACCCTTAATATCACTACAATTGGGATTTAACCCATGCTCCATTACACCTCACAAGGGACACCTCATAGTGGATATATCACTCCCCTAGCCTCTATAAATTCTATATATAGAGGGTTATTTATTCTATCTTCATAATAAACCATTTTGCATACCGATAATCAACTGGAATTATTCTAGAGGTCACTTAAGCCCTCAATTTCCATTAACCACCATAGAGGTATCATAAGCCCTCTCTTTGCATCCTTTTTGTTCTCTATTATGATAGGTTTTTGTAGAGTTTGAAGGTGACTCGACACCACAAAAGATCTTTAATAGTTGTATGACACCATATACCTTCACAAGAACCAAATAAAAGTAGTTACAAATAGAGTCTTAGGGTACCCTATGACCCTAGCTAGTCGCACCCTACCCTGTGATCCAATCATGGCCATCCAAAGTCAGCCTAACTATTTTACCCATAACATTTGCATTAAAAATTTTGTTTGATCTAAAATTTTTATGGTAGCTTTCTAAAAACTAGAGGAATGTCCCCAAAAAAATTTATTCCATTTTTATGAACAAAATGTGATTCAATAGGTGCTCTGTGACCCAATCTAGATGCACCCCACCCTACAATCCAATCAGGGCTAACCAATGTCACCCTCACTGTTTTGCCCATAACTTTTGCATCCAAACTACATTTGACCTAAAATTTTGAGGGTATCTTCCTAACAACCAAAAGAAGAACCCCACTAAATTTAATCTTATTTTGATGAAAATAATTTGAGTCTCTAGGTACCCAATGACCATAATTTAGAAGCCAATTTTGGGCAACATCAAGCCATAAAACCCTTCAAATAGGTAAGCTTTACTATTTTTTAGCACTTAAAATCATTTACAAAAACTTTTATTATACATTTTACTACTTTATTTAGTGTATTTTATCTTCATAACTATGGGGCTTGATCATGATAGACCCTCAAATACACTAACCCCATTTTGCAGGTCATACAGATCTGGAGGATAGGTTTGATCATTGGTGACTCCCTTGTATTAAGCCCACCCAAATTTGACGATCCAGGGTGTAGTTGACTAGTTCATTGAAAGAAGAGGGACATTCATCATGTTGAACCCTGCTTTGTAGCCTTCTAAGGCAAATTTGTAAAAATGAAGATCCCTTATAATCCCCTATGAGAATAAATACATTTGAAATACTTTACACTCATTTTACATTGAGTTTGGTATTACAAAAGGGAGAGTCATATTGGGCCCAAAAATATTGGGACATATGGTTGAAAGAAGGTGTATACAAAAATAAAAAATTTCATGCTACATGCTAAAATATATGTGCCTTTTGTAAAGTAAAAGCTATTTTAACTCTAGATAGAAGAAGTGTTAAGGAGTAATAAAATATTAGGAAGGAACCAGTTAATTATTTTAAATATATAATTCCATGCATATGAAATGGATAAAATTGAATGGACTATACTATTTGAAAAATAACATGCACTATGTGTTTAGGATTATAGAATGTGGCATGCATTGACAACAATAAAGGTCATTTGGACACTCAACCTCCTTAAACTAAAAATTATTATTCAAAATCAATTTATGTTGCATAATTTTGTGTAAGGGATGGTTGAGTGATTGACCCATGTAAAAATGGCACAAGAATAAACTGAGTTCTCAATATAATAGTATACTTATTAATTACTTTTAAGAAAAATATAATTTGATTGAGACTTCTAAAAATAGTAGACATTCATATTTCTTATGGTTTATCAATTCTTCATGATTGTGAAAAGATGGATCCACACCTCATAAGGTTAAATAATCACATACTTTTTAAAAAAGTAAAACCCTAAAATAGAATGTAGGAGACTTCCCACTCTATATGGGATGTCTCGTTCTACTTCCTTACTTCCCCCTCCCCTAGCCTTGCCTCGGTTCCATGGTACTTCCCAGACCCTTCTATCTAAGCTTTCTATTGATACAGATGATCTTCTTGGGGTGGGAGGTCCTTGATCCATTTGTCTGCTCCTATATCTATCTAGTTGAGGGTTTCCTGAATGTGCCTTTGATCTAGTGCATCCTTAGGTTCTCCCCTGGGTTTCCTACTAAGTTTTTGGGATCCTTTCCTGGTTGTTTTTTCCAAGTTTTTTGTAGGTTCTCTACTTGGTGCAAAATTCCTATTTTCCTTGGTTGTGAAGTATTTTGGCTTTGGGTTGGGGGTTAAAATTTGCCCTTGTGCTTCTCGATAGGTTTCATTACATCCTTCTGCTTTTGGGGGGACCGCGTGCTTCATATCCAGTGAAATGTTTCCCTGGGTTCTTATATCAGTTCTACTTGGTGGATCCTCAATGCATATTTCTCAGAATTGATGGAGGGCCCTGTGCTTTTTTCTTGCTATTGAGATGATCTTGTTCATTATATTTATTTGGTTCCCTAAAACCATTCGTGTGTATTGTTGGAGGTTTTTTATAGTCCTCATTTATTTGGTTCTTGGGGTCATCTGCTACATCTTTCGATCTTGTAGGAGGACCTTCACTTTCTATATACAACATTGATCAACCCATGTTTCCTTCAAATCATGTCCTTGGGAACTTCCCACCCCTTTTACCATGGTTTTTGAATCCATTTCCATTGCATCCTTTTGTTTCTTCTGGCTTCCTTGTAGTTCAACCTCACGTGCAATAGTATCTTATGGCCTGTGGATATCCTCATATTTTTTGATCCATTTTCCAAGCTCTATGTGGGATGTTGCTTTTTGGACTTCCTTCTCAGGTTGTCCCTAGGCATGATCTTGGCTTCGTTCTTAAACTTTTAGCTGTTTCCACTCTCCTGTAGTGGTTCTTGGTTTTCCTAGGCAAGATTCTAGTTTTACTGTGTGCTCATGTTTGTCTCGACCCTACTTGGGTGGGATGGCCCATCCTAGTTTGACTAGTGTGTTTCTCTGGTCCATATGCCTTCTCAGGATGGATTTTCTTTCCAGGCAAATTTATCTTCTGGTTTCTCCTTGGAGGGATTCTAATTTTTGATTTTCTCCTTGGGCAAGATTTTCAACTTGTATTTTTCCTACCTGGGTAGGATTTTTCAAATTTCTTGCTTTGGACGGGATTTTTAAATTTCCTGGTTTAAATTTCTTGCTTGGGTAGGATTTTTTAAAGTTCCTACTTTGGGCGAGATTTTTAATGTGTTTTTCAATTGGCCTATCCTTTGGCCTTATGTGTGGTCTGTTGACCTGATGTAAAAAGGTTTTGGGGCCCCTTTCAAAACCCACTTTTAATGAAATTTTTTACCAATAAAAAAACCCTAAAATAAAATCTACTCACATAAGAGGAGATATGGAAATCTTGATCAAGGGTTCTCTTTATTGATAAAAAATTAGGAGCTTATCCTTATAATAACTTTAAAATAATAAGGAAATACATTTATAAAATCAAAAAATTCTAAAGGGTGATATTCAAATAAAAGTGCTAGATTATTGATCTCAACCTTAGACTTTTAAAAAGGGAACACTAAATTTTTTTAAATCGAATTCTATGTCATTTAGGTTTTAAAAATTGGATACTCAATCTTAGTCAAAGAGATTGAGGGAGAGAACTTGATATATTATAATATTATCTTAGGTGCCATACAAAAGGAAATATAGGCTTAATGTGGGAAAAATTTCATAGTTTTAAAGGTTTTTTATGTAAGAGGATCTGTGTAGAAAATGATTTATTGGCATAATGTGTGGTGGAATGTCCAAGGGTATGTTTCAATTATGAAAATTTATGGAATTAGAATAATTTATTCATGAATGTGCACCAGTTTAATTATGAAATGTACAAATTCAAAAGAATATATTCATTAGGAGGTATACAATATGTCCATGTTTGGAATGTAGCTAGTTTTCTTTAGTGTAATTGGAATATGTTTCCATGGTCCATATACCATTTAAGGTAGGTTGTTCTCTCTTTGTAACTTAGGGTAGATTCTCACCATGCATATCTTTTTTCTTCTAAGGATACAACGAAGAGTAATGAATGCTAACCAAGAAGATAATTCAAATTGCTACCACATGATTTCACTTAATTTAGTTTTTTATGAGTAAATGAGAATAGTAGAAACCTATTTGCTCATAATTATGGTAAGGGATTGTGATTGTGGATATTTACTATATTTAGAGTGGTGATGATGGAAGAAAAAAATGTATAAAATTTCATCTAAAACAAGGTATGTCATAGTCATGTAAGTAGAAGAGACATGGGGTTTAGTAGTCTGAAAAGTAGTTGCAATGAGAATGAAACCATGGAGAAACTGATTTATGTATAGTCTATATATGTCTCTTACAATTAAAAATTTTGATTAGAGGTGGGTAATAATAGGGTAATGCTTATTAGATTATATATCTTACTTATATTTGCTTAAGCAAGCTTATTTATCATTTTTATATTCTTCTCCTTTAGATGACCTAGGTCCATAATTGATAGCTAATCATACCAGCTACTCATATATTCTTAGTATTTAAATAAAAACGTGGATTAATTCACTTGAAATCTTATCCAAGAAATAAATACTCATGGTATAATAAACATGGAAGATCATTAGAACCAACTCTTCCAATATGTATGCACCAAGGTTAATAATACACTATACCAACATGGGTATACACAATAAATTGGAGAGGGATGTCCTTCTTATCCTTGGATTACAAGGAGAAAACATATTATAAAGGAATAACATAAAATTTTGCATTTACATAGATGTAATAATAATAGACATGTAATTTTATAAACCTTAAGATATCATACTTACTAGGTGCTTGTGTCTTTCCCATCACTCTAAAAATATCACACATTAACTTGCATTCTATATAATATGACTCGTCATTGATATGGGTAAATTGAGTATTTTATCTTCAATGAAAAAAAATCAATATAATAATGTAGTTTGTTCTCTTCTTGAAATTACCTATTTATTAACAAATATAACTTTGAGAATCATGGGAATGACTTACAAGGTCAATGTTAAATTGATAGCATTCTTGCCGATAGGTCCCTTAGATAAGCACTATACGTATTAAAATAAAATAAAATACTTTGAAATTTAAGGATGGATATGGATAAGAGAGCACTCAACCCTTTCAAGGCCTCTATTTATAATCTCAACACGGATTAAAGTACTAAATATTGACTTGTTAAAATAAATAATTTAAATATTGAGGGGGTCATTTATCTACTTGTTCATAGGTAAAGTAAAATATAATCAAAAGCTTTCAATTTTGAAGTTATTTATGTAATTGAATTTAAAATATAGGTCATACATGTATCAGGCCTACTGATTTACTTTTTATTTTGAGAAGTCTCTCTATTGATATAATGAGGAAGAGACGGATTAAATTTTGATAGGTAAACAAGGGATATTAAATAAGGGAAGGTTAAGAAAAATGAAAAAATCTTCCATATTGATATGTGTGATAGGGAGAAAGATATTGTATAGTACTCTTATTATTATTAAGATATAAATTGTCTATAAAGGAGTGCTTATTTAAAAACTATATCCCTCAATTCAAGGTCAATCCCCTTTAGATAATTTTGAATTAATAATTTTTTGTATGAATCTATCTCCTTAATGGAATGTTAATACATATGTAATATGAAATCATTGATCTTTCTCCATCCCTATTAAAGTTTGAGTGCTTGAAATTCAAAGTAGGCCTTAACAATGTCAACTAGGTAATCAATTGTATATACAAAGCTAGATCAAGTCTTTATTTATTAGAGAGGTTTGTCTCCAAAGTGATTATATTATAGGTTGAGTGCATAACCTTAATCATATCATTATTATTCTCAAATGAGTATAGTCAATATGAAATTTGATAGGATGAAGTGCAATCATTTAAAAAATGCAAAAGTTTTAGAAGGTTTTAATGATAATTGGATCATAAGTTTTGTATCCATATTTAAGGCTTGGATCACTCTAACATGAAGACTAAGAATAATGAGATTTATTTTGGAAAAATTATTAATAATTCCCCCTCCCTATAACATTATGCCATAATAGTAGTGTTTGGGGTCTAAAAATAAAAATAAAAAAACATAAAAAATAATATTATTTAAACCAATTGATAGCTTAAGTATCTAAAATTAACCCCTATATTTACTTCTTGGAAAGATCACAACTATAGAGATATAAATTTACCTAAATATTCTTATACACTTATTAGGTATAAGAAAAGGAGTTTATTATTGTATAATGGGAATTCACCCATCAATTCCTATATTTTGTGATTAAGGGAGAAGAGAATGAAATATGGCTAGTATCTTGTTCAAAATTTTCTTGATTCATTTTCTAAATAAAAATATGTGCATTTGCATTTAATCTAGTTATATTAATTTTTATTATTTATGTTAATAGTGATCTTTTCCTTCCAACTTATATTGGAATCTCCCAAAACTAGGTTGTGTTATTGTTTAAAAAGGCTAACTTGACATTTTAAAGTGCATATTCAAGTATAAAATTGATATAGGGATATTAAAGAAAGATGCATATTTTATTGTTTCTATATGATGTGTGTGCAATGGTACAAGACATAGGATTTAATAGCTTGAGATAATGAAAATATATACTACAAAGAAAGAAAGTAATTTTTTTTATATTTGTATTTCATTTTGGTCTATTCTATAATCTCTATCACATACCATAAAGTAGACAAGTTGTTATCGAATATTCCTAACATGAGATATTCCATTCCCTATTTGATTTATCCAATTAGGTGCAAATGACATCTAGTCTAGGGTAAAGAGGCTACTTCTTTTTGAAACTCTCTTACCTTTTTGAGAAACTAGAGAGGGGAATTGACCAATCTTTTTAATAAGAAATAATTCAAAAGAGATGTATATTACTCCTAATTTCCCATTTGTTTTGATCAACGACCCATATTTATTGTTAATAATTATGAGAAATCAATCAATAAAAATCTTAAAATATTGTAAATATTAGCCTTAGAAATTATATGATAGATATACAATACAAATCACCATGATGCAATATAAAATATCCCTTCAATTAATTACTAGGAAGTCCAAGTTAGCAAAACGTGGGCAATTACAAATGCGTTCAAAAACCTTGGTTTAGTTGTGAAATCATGAGGTAATTCCTACTTGGATGTTAGATGAGCAAAAGTGGTAACTTGGAGGAGTATATAATAGGGTATCTTTTATTGGTTATTTTTTCATAATTGTCTAATTTTTTTGAAACTTTGAAATTTTTGATTTGTCAATGATCAAAATATTTTTATAAATTTTTATATAAACTACAGATAGAAAATAGTTTCACCCAATTTTATCTATAATACTATTACCATTTATAATTTTCCTTATATATTAGCATATAATACATATACATTATATTATTCAAAATTAAAATTTCCTCCCATTCTATACTAGTAAAAAAAATCCATCCACCAAAACCTTTAATAGTTTATCAAACATTTTTAGCCACCTAGGTAAATTTTATTATGATGCATGACAACCATCGATCTATTATTCCAAAAAAACTTAAAAGCTTATGATATGATAATGATTTGGAAGCTCCCTATTGTTAAATTTATTCATTAATGACTAATAAATAATTCCATAGATTTTAAAGGTGATTCACGGAAGCCTCCTCGATTGGATCACTCACACAAATATATCTTCATTTTAAACTAGACAACACAAGAAAATTTGATCAATGCATTAAAACAAGGGTAAACATGGCTAGAATTTCTAAAGATAAATATCAATGAATTAAAATAACCATTAGCAAGTAAATAAAACCTACTAAAGCAATAAGTACCCCATGATTTATATGGGGAAGACCCTCTAGGGGAAGAAAATAATTAATAGTATGCTACTGCAACTTATATAATTGAAATGCAATTGAGAGTACAATATGAACAAGTTTAACAAAGTCTCTCCTAGATAAAAAGATAAGAGTGCACAAAAGATCATACAACTCTAAGTTACTCCAAATTGTTCCTACCTTGCTAATGGATAAAAACTATAGCAACATCCCTAAATGATGACTAGAGGGCATGCTAAGTCATAAGTCATACCCTATTATCTTAAACTCCTCTTGTGACCTTTCATATTTGAATCTCTAAATTAAAATATATTTTTTTCTATTTAATTAGATTTCAATATTTATCATAGCATCCTAGTGAGGGGTTTATGGCCCCTAAAACCTCATTGAAAAAAATAAATATTTACTCAACAACTTGGATAGATAGAGTTTAATCTAAATTTAAGCTAAATAAGTAAACTTGATATAAAAAAAATAGTGAATACCTCTATTTAAATGACCAAGCTAGTAATCATTGATAACATTATATGACATCATATTGACCTTCAAACTTGATTGTGTTACATATACCTATAGTGAAATTTTACTACATTGGGAAAATCCTATTGAAGGAAGGAATTTCAAGCTAAATTGCCATCTAGAGTTAAAATAAGATGAGAGGACATAGCTCTCCATCAATCTATCAAGTAGTTGATGTTTTTAAAATATCAAATATGTTTACAAGGGAATATTTTCATTGAAAGTTGCTAGAAAATTCAAAACTCCCTACACCATGAGGCTATGCTAACCCATTGGACTAGAAAGATAATGACTTACAATATTTTTGATGGTAGTTGATCCAAATATTTCAATAGGTAGGAACCATAGATCCTCTTTGGTGGTAGCTAAAAGGGTTTCACCATTGGCAAGATTTGTAAATAAAAGGGATAGATGAGTCAAGGAAGGATTCAGTAAGATGACTTCAGCCTATTGGTACATCTAAGTGACATCCCAAAAATTTATGGCAACTTCAAAAGTATCACAAAAACAAACATAGAGCAACTCATCAACAAAGGGTGAAGAATGAAGAGATTGTTCGAAGGTATAATTCTTTTAAATATTTTAATCTATAAAGGAGTGGTAGAGTATTTTAGGTATTAAATGATTTAAAGGGTAACTATCTTCAAGCTAGGAAATTGTGGCTATATTAGCTTGGTGTTGAACCTACAAAGGAGACGAGACAAAAAAAATTATATGTTGATGTAAGTATAAAATGAAAAATCTCTAAAAAAGTAAGGGGATCATAAGGTAAAATAATATAAGGTTAGGTTCTCTAAAAATAACAAGACAAAACATCTTGGAAATGATATTAGTATCACTTTCAAAAAATTCTAGACAAGTATAAAATAAAAAATATGGAAAGTAGTCAATAGGTTTCTACCTTTTGAGTCTAGAAACCAAGCTAATAAAAAGGAGTGTGCTAAAACATTTTCATTGCTGATGTCAACAAAGGAATTCCAAATATCTGGTACAATCAAACAATCATAAAAGGAAGTTTAAAAAGGTAAGAAATAGAAGCAACAACAACACTTCATATTTGGAGAGATCAACATGTACAACACCTGACATCCCAGTCATAAGTGGTTAGACCATGTGGCTTGTATTAGAGCTATAAAGTGATAATCACTTCAACTAAACATAATGGATTATACTATAATTATAGGTCATATGCAAAGTAAGATGAATAGGTTGAGTGATGCCAACTCAACCTAGGATCATGTCTGATCAATTTTGACCAATGATTGTATATAGTAATTAGCTTTATTTTAACCTAGTGAAAGATATAAAAGGAGAAGCTCTCCTCTAAGGGTTGAATATTTTAGTTTTTTTATTTTTTTAAGCTAGGTTTTCTAAGCTATTCTAAATCAATCAAAGGGCTATTTGAATTTTTTCTATAAAAGTGTATGGAATATTTATAGTGATACATTGCACTTTCAACATTTTATTTAAGCTCTAATTGTAGTAAATTTTGTTAGGCCTAATGTTGTTTGCCTTATTTTGATAGAAGTTTGAATTAAATACTATTAGGATTGAAGATATTTGGATTATTTATATTAGAGTACTTGGAGTGTTTAATGTTATGATAATTTCACTTTTGGTATTTTTCTTAAATTTTGTTAGGTGAAATAGTTGTTTGGATTATTTTAGTTGGAATGTTTGGAATATTGGATGTTGTAATTCTTGTGCTTATTATGTTTCCTTATGAGCTTTTATAGAGGGAAATTATGGTAATAATTTTATTGTAATAGATAATATATGTCTATTAGGCCTAAATTCTTGTTGTTAGCTGAATTTATCTACCATTAATCATATTTCTATCATTGTCTCCCCTATTTATATTTTATCTTTTTTCTTTAATCTTCAAGCATTGTCAAGGTGTTGTCCTTCTTCAAAGGTTGATCAAAGAGCATTTTTGGGTCATCCAATCTTGACTCTAATATAGGGTGCACATTTCATGCCTAGATAGATTAGAGGATTTAGAGTTATTAGTATGGCTAATGGGACTAAAGCAATCTGGTTTACCGCATGAAGAATCATCGATGGGATGAAAGCACAAATATAACTAATAATAAGTTAGATCCACCATGTGAAAAAATAGGCTTTGACATGCCCACATATTTAGATGATCAAGATTATGATGAAGATCTTGATATCTTAAGCAAAAATCATTCCTTAACCTGAAAACTCCAATTTCAAGAACCTAAGAAGAGATGACTCTGTTGGAAGATCGTAGCCCCAAAATATTATGCTAAAAAGATCAAAAGAAAAAATATAAAATAAAAAGTGCATCCCATTGAGCTATCAACCATAAAGACATACCAAAAAGGTAAATAAATTTTACCTATCCATGATTTTTCTATTCAAAATCCACTCCTTTATAGGTCATAACTCTAAAATCACCTACTATATTCCTACATGAAACTATGGCTAGATGCATATATCCTAGTTGGAATAGCGCAAACCCCTTAACTTCAAAATATCCATAATATTTATCAATCTATGTTGAAAATTTTTCCCTCCTATGATGGTAGTGAAAAGATAACCTATGAACATTACCAAGAAATAGTTGCTTTAACTACTATCTATAATATTTTTCATGAGGCTATAATGGTGATATTTTTGGCCTTATATTTTAGAGGTAAGGTTTTATCCTATTACCATTCATTATAGGAAGGTTGAATTAGCACTTGGATTGAACTTATTGAACCCTTTATCCTAGAATTCAATGATTTAGGAGATCATTTTTCTCTTCTCACCTAGTTCACCTCTATTCAAAGGCATCCTCTAGAGAACATCATGGATTTCAATATATGGTTCAATAAAACTTGGAGAAGAATTCCTTAGGATATAAGACCATCACATGACCATTCCTACATCTACTACCTCTATGTTATTACTTTAGACTTATGTATTTATATTTGGTATACCAATGAGATGAGATTTTATTAAATATTTCAAGTGGCTATTGTAGCTAAAAATGCACTCATATTAGTTGGTAATATTCCTCCCAAATTCATAATACCATATTTTCCTGAGACCCAATAATTGAGCCAACAAGTTTTACTTCTGCCTCCACCAAACCCTTCACTAGCCACCTTACCTACACCTAAATCATATCCTTAGCATACTAGTTTGAAAATCATAGTGCCAACCCTACCTACTCCTAAAAGAATCAACAAAGATGCAATAGCTAAAAGCTATAATAAGAAAATGAATAATAAAATCACAATAATGGAGTGATCGAATGTTGAAAGAAGGTATTATTAATATCAACAAATAATATACCCCTACATCTCAAAATATCATGGGGCTTCAATTGATAATGCTATCAAAAAGCAAGTTGTTATTACCAAAAATCAAGAAGTATCCATAGCTCTAGATAACTATTGGTGCTTAGCATACAATGATACTCATAATGTTGATACTTGCATGGCTTATCAACATAAATACCAACTAGCCACATCTTAGAAAGCATAAATTTAATCAAAAGGGCTTGTAGGTATGCTAATGGATCTAGAATAAAACCCTACTATTGAAGAGCCTTAAAATTATGACTTTTCCTATATGTTGAACAAATTTGGGAAAGACATTTTTTATTATATTCCTAGAAGTTAGATGGTCTAAAAATTTCCCTACAACCTCAAAAGGAATAAAATAAGGAGCATCCCAAAGAACAAGCCAAGCTAGAGGTATCAAAAGCCAACCAATATTTGAAGGCACCAAAGGCCAACCAAGATCCTAGAGTTATTCATAGGGAATCTAGGGAGCATGCATTGAGAAAGTTGTAGTATTCTTCGATGACTAGGTAGCAAAGGAAAGAAGCTACATAACAATATCACAGGAGGTTTGAGAAACTAGTTTGAAAGGAGGAGAAGCTACTAGAAGCATCCAAATTCAACATTGTAAAAGAATTGAAGAAGACTCCCTCAAGAGTTAGTATGTATGATTATCTGTTGATTCTTAGAAAAAATGATTTGTTAAAAGTAGCTCTTATAATCTCAACATAATGTGGACTACCTTCCCTAGACTTTAAACTGGTACAAAATTAGCCAGCTCTTGGCATGGATTAGATCAAATCTCTACCCTTCTATATGTTCTTATGCATGGAAGGATGGTGTAGACAACCATTTTTGACACACCCTCAAATCAAAATACACCAAACAAGACACAAAGCATAAAAATATACTCAATCAACCCAAAAAAAAAACTTTGGATACCATTTTTAGCTCCTATAGAATTTACCACTTAGTGGGAAATTCACCACTAGCGAATTTGACCATGATTGATAAATTTACAAAATAATCATTTTTGAACCTAGGCTAGTCAAACTGACCATTGGTCAAATTTTCCAATTAGTGTCAAATATTCTAGTGGAAAATTTGACCATCAATGGCGAATATGTAAAATAGTTAGAATATCCTAGCATGAGCTAGGAGCATGAAAATTCCTTCATTACACTACCTCCTCTAACCTCACATGCTTTAAAAATGAACCAAACCTACAAAATTCAAAAGAATCTAGGGCAATACCAACCAATTTTCCCCCTCAATCCCTCCAAAACTATATGTATCCCTTGGGGTAAGCCTTCAAAAAGTCATTTTTAGCTAACAATACTTTGCAAAAATCCTTAGCATTCTTCTTCATCAAAGCATTCTTCATCAAGCATATCTTGGAGGAAATTCAAGCAAATCAAGGAGAGATATTGGAAATAATGAGAGTCTCTTTGGGGCAAGGATGAGTTCTTACTAGGTTGTATCATCCCTAGCTCCTAATTCTTTTCCATATTCTTGTTTCTTTTCATGCAATACTCTTCTAGTTATTGCACTTGCTAACTTGTGTTTTGTCATATGCAATATGAGATTCTTCTTTTATTGTTTTATTGCATGCTTCTAACATTTCCTTTGTAGGTTATTTTTACTCCATTTGCACTTGTTGTCTTCATTTATAGTCATCATTTTATTAGATGTTGGTTTTTTCTTGTATAACACATATTTCCATCTTATTTTCTCTTGCATGATCTCATTTAGCATTTCTTATTGCATTTACAAATATGCTTCCTTTCATTTGCAACATACTAATATTTATTTCTTTCCCCATGCACATTTAATTTCAAGTTACTCTCATTTGTAGGTATTATCTTAGTTGCAATCTTCTTTTAATTGTTCTTTTCTATCATACCTTAGTCATTTTACATCATATGCTCTTTTCCTTAGCCTGAATATTGTTGTGGTATTGATACAAGATTTTTGTTATCTTGTTGTAATACCAACAATACTTCTCCATCCATTTTACATGATCTTGTTCTTTATACTTACTGTAAACTAACAAATCCATAGCAACACTCTTATATCATTGCACTTACATTCCTTTTGCATTGTTTTTTACTAGTTTGCTTTAATAAAAGGTTAACTAGATTAATGCAATCTATTATTATCCCTTTGCTAGAATTTTTAGACCATCCAAGCTCTTATAAATAGCTTATCTCAATTATTTTGGGGATAGTTCACTCCCTTTGCATATGCGTTTAATTTAGTCATCAAATATTAAGGTTATATAGATTAGATTTAGAAATTTATGAGTTACATGACTTAAATACTTTCCAATCAACCTACCCCTTGTATTACATCTCTAGATTGACCAAAATTCAACTCAAAATCAATCCCAAAACTCTATCAACCCCATTTTAGAGCAAAATTGCCACTCCCTATAGCCATTAGAAAATTTGACTCTATAGAATACAAAGAGAAAATTTGCCACTCACTGTCAAATTTACCACTAGAAAATTTACCACTCACTAGAAAATTTGATAGAGATCTATATCCACTCCAAAGGAAGGCACTCATACTCGTTTTTTTCATTAACAAGGGGTTTTATTAGCTAATAAGACAAAAATACAACTTCTCAACACTTAGAAAAACCCCCAAAATAGAAAATCTTATTTTTTATCTTCATTTTACAGGTGTGTCAAAATATCCAGTTAGTGGTAAATTTGAATGTTAATGGTGAATTTGATCAAACTCTAGGAAAGGTAATTTTTCCAGTTGGTATCTCCCTAAACTCTATTTTTCTATATTTTTGTCTTCTGATATTTGTTTGCACATTGTGTTTGCTTAAAATCACACTTATATTTAATTAAGGAATCTTAATTTAGGTCAAATTCATCTTTAAAAATATATTTATCTTGGACAAAAACTAAAAGAACCTTAGATTAAGTATAAATCCTTCTTTTACAAGTGCTTAGGAAAGAAAATACAAAAGCATATAGTTGCATCCTAGGCCAAATTATCGTATGCATCATTTATTGTTTCCCCTAAAATAAAAATAACCCTCTTAGTTTAGCTCATAATTAAAACAAAAAAAAAACATTCTAGGTTAGTTCTCTTTTTATATTTTGTGTGATTTACGCTTAGCTCACATTTTAGGTGATATTCACTTCAAGTTTGAATAACTTTTAAAGGCTAAAAAAAGAGCCATATTAATGATATAAAAACTTAGGTGTTTGTTTAATAAACTCATTAAACATCGTCAAGCATAACATCAACATTGAAACCTTGAAAAATTGCATTGAGTAGAACCTACTCGTATTGAAGATTCCTACATCTTTGAGGTCTCTTTTGGAAAGAGGTCCTCAAGTGTGGAAAAAGGGATATCCTAGCAGATTTCCCCCATGCACTTGCAAGTTTTTTGAATCTACATCTTGGTTAACCTGAAATGAACACTCCTTTTTCCTTAAATAGAATAATTTTTTTTCAAAATTAAGCAAGATCGCATAATTTTGTTTGTAGAGCATAAATAACATTAAACAAATATAACAATAACATAACCAAAATTTTAGTCCTACTAGGGGAAGGATAATGACCCCTTAAGTAAATTCATGTACAAAATTTGAGGGAACAATCTCTCTTAGCTAGTATATTATGATGGGCTAGTTGGAGTCATAAGGAGGGTTGTTTTCCAAGGTGACATAAGTATTTCAAAACTTCTTCTCTTCTTTGCTATAAGAAATTTTGAAATAAAACCTTTAATAAACTTACTCCCCTCTTTCCAAAAATCTACAAACCATGGCCCAACATCCCTATAGTATATAAATAAAGGATTTAGCATCCTCATATTATGAGGTTTTCATGCATGACCATGATGACCAAGTGGGAAATCCTTGGCCACATCTGTATCTAGGGAAGAACATGTTGAAAACATTACTTTCAATTCCATAGATCATATTAGGGAGTACATCAAAAGAAAAAAATATATTTTTCTAGATGTTATTTGGGAATAACTTGAAGAACAACATGGAATCAAATCATCTACACCTCATGATAATTTTGAGCATTCTAATAGTTAATACACTATTGCACAAATAAATGATAATGAAAATAACATTGCTAGTCTTAATGTTGCTATGGCACATCCCTGATTCTACAACTCCTCCAACTATATCTATAGGGATACCCATTATGGGTATCCTATTTTCATCATATTTCCATAGTATCATGATACCCATTCTAAACCCTAACTCTACAAACCCCTTTCTAACTCATGACTTGGGGGTTAACCAAACCCCTCCAACTATGACATCTAACAAATTCATCTCATATTTTATGAAATTAATTTTTTTGTATCTATCTCTTAAACATTCTCTTTTCACTCTACCTACCCCACCCAATCCTCCACATAATAATTTCCAAGACATCAATACTAAAATTCAACACCTTGAAAAGAGGGACTCCAAGTTCAAAAAACTTGAATGTCAAATTGCTTCTCTTCAAGGATCATCCAAATTAAAGTATTATTTTAAATAATTCTATAATAAAACATTAGATCCTACAATAGTCAATCACCCATTTCCAAAGAATTTTTAAAATCCTAAATTACAAATGTATAATGGTAAGCAAGACCCCATCAATCACTTAAGATTATTTCAAATAGCATGTAGAAACATCAATCATGATGAAATTCTACTCCTTAGTTTATTTCCCAAAAGTATTAGTGGTTTAGCCTTAGAATGGTACTTTCAAATACCTTGCCATTCCATCAAGAATTTCAAATAACTTATAGAAGCTTTTGTCAAACAATTTTTAGTCTATATAGAAGAAAAGGTCGCCATAGATAACCTATACCAACTTAAGCAATCGAAGACTGAACATTTCTTAGATTTCCTATCCAACTAGAGGTCTTTAGTAGGAACACTTCAATACATTACTCCCCCTGAAGAGCTCTTGCATATTTTCATAAGGAACCTTCATGAAAAACTATCATATCCCTTGGAAATGAAAAACATAACCTCTTTCAAAGAAGTCATACATATGGCTAAAAGAGTAGAAGTTGTCCTAATAAGATAAGGAGAACTCAATTACAACAAGAAAGAGGAAGAAAAACCTTCCCAAAAAGGACAATACAAGAATAAGCATGTGTTAGCGTACTTTAACATATTTCATTATTTAGTTGTTGCTGTTACACTGTTACAACCATGTAACAGTTCTGTTCCAGCTGGTGTCTATTCCCGGCAATTGTAAATCTATTTAAACATCTCTGAATAATATTTTCCTGTTCGTTGTTTTATCATGGCATCAGAGCCAGATAGCAGTAGAGAAGAGTGAGAAGTCGAGGTTGCAGGAGGACGCAGTTTTGTTTTTTTTGCTGTTGCTAGGGAGGCAATTTTCTTTTAACGCCACGTGCAATCGCGCGACATTCTGTGCAGGTATTCAAAAAAAAAGAAAAAATCGCTGCACGATTTAGAATTGTCAAAAAAAAAAGAAAAAAGTGTCTGTTGAGCAGACGTCTCCGCATCTGCGTCGCGAGTGCGCAGACGCAGGAGGTCCGCTCCACGCACAGACACAGTCGCGTCGCGACGCAGAGGAGGGACCCCCCCCATGCGCAGACGCGACGTCCGCGCGACGCAGACACAGACGCGTCGCAGAGGAGGGACCTCCCCCCCACGTGCAGATGTGACGTCCGCATGACGCGCGGACATTGGAGGGGAGGAGCTACACCCCCCCCCGCTCTGCTGGACGCTGGGCGCGTCCAATGTCGCCCCCCGTTGAATGCGCTGATGCTGCACGCGCGGGGCCGGGGAATTGAAAAAAAAAACAAAGGAGAATTCCCCCCCCGTTGAGCGGCTCAAAACGCGGGGCATCCAAAATTGAAAAGAGCAGGGAACGCGCAGAGCGCGTGTTGTTTTTTTTTTTTTTTAAATCCTCGGCGCGCGATTTGCAGAGAAGGAACCTGCGCTCGGGCAGCAGGTCAAATACGAAGGGCTCCATCGACCCTTCCGGATCAGCCCGCTAGCTCACTTGGCAGTGAGCTGTGCGGTAAGGCTCAGGGAGCCTGCAGGTCGGGGGTTCAAATCCCGCCGACTCCCCCCTAAGGTATAATTTTTTTTTTCAAAGGTTTTTTAATTATTATTTTTTTAATTAAAATTTTTAATTTTAATTTATTTTTTATAGTTTTTAAACTTTATAAATTAAAATTTAATTTTAATTTATTTTTTCATAAGTTTTAAAACTATATAAATTAAAATTATTTATTTTAATTTTAAATATATAATAATTATTAAAATGCTTTGTTAAAGAGATTTTTTTAAGGGGGGATATTTTTTCAAAAAATCAAAGGGGGAATGTGAGTAATTTTCTGAAAAAGCAATTTGGCGAATTGTAAAAGGTGCATTTTCGGCTGTGACCGACACCTTGTGGGTTATTCTTGTGGGCATTTTTTTTGTTGTATGTTGCATATTTCATTTTTGCACTATAACATTAAAAATTAAAATCAAAACACTCCCTAAGTCCCCGGAATAATTAAAACCCATCCGTGCAATTTATTGCACTGCAGCGTTCGGTATTTGTGATACCTCTGGCCAGCACTTACAGGTAAAGCTGTCGTGATTTGGCTACTGTATCCGCCGCCTAATATAGCTGCTACAACGACGTCTGAGCTTGTTCTCTATAAATCGTCTGGGAGAGATAAGTTAGCCATTTTTGCATTTTTTTACTCCATCCACTACCCTTTATCGCACTTGTGTTTAGGCGTAAATCCTGACGAAGTATTCTTCATAGTGTTTAGGGGAAGTTACGCCCCACGCATGAGAAGAATCTTCTATGGTAGGTGCCATCAACAAGGCGATTCCCTTTCAGCACCGCTTATGTTCCACGTATCGTATGATCTCTAAAACTCACCTATAGTCTCCCTCACGTAAGGGCGGGTGATTTTTGTTGATCTTTCTAAATACCTATAGTTTCCCTCACGTAAGGGCGGGTATTTTGTACGGTATAACGGCCTAGCAAAAGGTATATCGAAAGGGGGACCAATTGGTGATATAAGGAACCTTCACTATGGCCGCTGTTGCAAAGTTGATGACTGATCCGCATCAGTTATTGAAAGGTCCAAATTATACACCATGGAAACATAAGATGAAGGCAATTCTCCAAATGGAAGATTTGTGGGATATTGTTACTGGAGTAGCAACTAGGCCTTCACCAACAGCAGGATCCACAGGTCCTTCCGCAGATCAGATAGCTTTTGACAAGAAAGACAATCGAGCAAAGGTGCTCATTTTGTTTGCTGTTTCAGATGAAGTGCAACCTCATATAGCTGACAAAGCAAGTGGTAAAGAGGCATGGGATGCCCTTAGAACCATCTATGAGGGAAAGAATGATTCCACCATTCTTCATCTTCAACAACAACTTCATAACCTGAGTTTGAGACAGGGTGAAACAGCTTGAACTCTTTCTCGTGCAGAGTGTCCGAATTGAAAGAGAAATTGAATTCTTTGGGAGATACTCTGGACGAAAAGCTTCTCATTTCACTTGTGATGAGAGCTTTACCTTCTTCATTTGATATGTTGATAACCTCCATCCAGGTGTCTCAACGACAAATTACCTACATCGAGTTGGTCAATCTGCTTCAACAACAGGAGGCACGCCAACTTCACAAGGATGATTCTTCCAATACAGCCCTATACACCAACAGCAGTGGTTCTAGGAAGAAAGGTAATGGGCAAAAAGGAGGCAACTTTCGGAAAGGAGGAAATTCTCAACAAGATACGAAAGGAAAAGGCAAACAACCTCAACAGAAGAAGAGGTGGTGCAAGATCTGTGAGAAAGACAACCATGACACCAACAGGTGTTGGCATAAGAACAAGCAGAAAGGCCAAAACAAACCACAAAATAAAAACAAGCAACCCCAGGTGAATGTTGTTGTTGAAGAATCTGACTCGTATTCTAAATGGGCACACAAGGTGCTCATGACTACCACAGATTCCACACAGAGGGATCCCGTTTGGTATGTCGATTCTGGAGCTAGCAAACATATGACTGGCGACAGATCGTGGTTTGAATCATTTGTGGCCAAAGAGGGCAAACCTGTCACCATTGCTGATGATAAAACCTATAGGGTTCAGGGAGAGGGTACAGTTTCAGTCACTCTTCCTGATGGCAAGTGTCAGATTGACAAAGTCCTCTATGTTCCGGGATTGGCCAACAATTTGTTGTCAGTGACACAAATCCTGGATAGAAATATGGTTGTCAACTTTCGTGTTGAGAATGGAAAGAAGTGTTGTACTATTACCAGGAAGGGTAAGCAGATTGCAACAGCTTCATATAAGCACGGCTTATTTGCACTAGATGCTATCTCTACTCCACATGTTGCCATGACTGTCTCTACCAAGGAGGCAACTTCCCTATGGCACAAGAGATATGGGCATCTTAGTTCCGGCTACTTACTTGAGCTCAGTAAGTATGAGATGGTAAAGGGTCTTCCTTCCCTTTTGGCCACATTGCCAGTGTGCTCTGACTGCTTGGCAGAAAGCAAAGATAGAGTACCATTTGAGAAGAGCTCAACAAGAGCACGAAAACCTCTCGGAGTTAATTCACACCGATCCGTGCGGTCCTTTCACACCCAACAGCTGTGGAGGGAAGAGGTACTTTCAGCTATTCGTAGATGACTACTCACGAAAGATGTGGGTTTTCTTTCTCCAACCGAAATCGAAGCTTTCGCATTCTTCCAAGTAGCTCAAGAAATCCGTTGAGAAGGAGTCGGAGCTTCTATTAAAACCCTCCGCTCAGATCGAGGGGGAGAGTTTACCTCTAATGAATTTTTTGCATTCTTAGATAAGCATGGAATCAAGAGACAGCTAACAACCGCCTATACTCCTCAAAGAAATGGAGTTGCCGAGAGAAGGAACCGTTCTATCATGGAAATGGTTCGTTGTATGCTCACGAGAGCTACTCTTGGGCAACAATATTGGGTAGAAGCCGTCACCACCGCAAGTATATCTCGTTGAATAGGGCACCCACAAAGGCCCTAAAAGGAATGACTCCACAGGAAGCATGGAGTGGTCGAAAACCCTCCATATCTCATCTACGTATTTTTGGATGTCACGCTTTCATGCACATACCGAAAGAGAAAAGGAAGAAGCTAGATGAGAAAACACCGAGATGTATTTTTCTTGGTTATGATGAGCACTCTAAAGGATATCGTTTGATAGATCCTTTGACCAAGAAAATTCATATCAGCAGAGATGTTGTCTTTGATGAAGCTTTCACATCACAGAGCACATCTAAAGTACACCTAGATATTGTGGAATCTAAGGAAGAGAAGATTCCTTCGTCAACACAGACAGGAGGTCCTTCTACATCTTCTTCAACACCACCGAAGAAGAATCCAAAATGGTGTACAAATACAATCAGAGATGCAAATTTATCCACTCCTCCCAATTTGAACTTGGATAGACCTCGTACACGCAGTATGGCTCAAAAGGAAAAAGAAGCCAAAGAAACTGGTGAGGTTGATGATCTTTGTCAATATTTTGAGGAACTTTCTCGTAACTCCAAGTACGTAAGTAGAGGATATGGATATTGATGATGACAGGGCATTCATGTCTACCATAGATGATCTTGAACCTGCATCGGTGCAAGATGCTCTTAGTGAGCCTCAGTGGAAGGCCGCTATGGATACATAGTATGAGTCTTTGATGAAAAATAAAACTTGGAAGCTTGTTGATCTGCCGCATGGAAAGAAACCCATTGGCTGCAAATGGGTATATAAAGTCAAGTACAAGGCAGATGGAACAATTGATAAGCATAAGGCCCGTCTTGTTGCAAAGGGCTATGCTCAAAAGGAAGGCATTGACTACGAGGAAACTTTTGCACCTACTGCTCGGATGACCACAATTCGGGTTATGTGTGCTATGGCAGCACAATATGGGTGGAAAGTTCACTAGATGGATGTCAAAAGTGCCTTTCTAAATGGTGATCTCCAAGAAGAAGTCTACATGACTCAACCGTAAGGATTTGAAGTGGAAGGCCAAGAGCAGAAGGTTTGCAAATTGGTCAAATCCTTATATGGTCTGAAACAAGCTCCTCGAGCTTGGTATATAAAAATGGACAATCACCTTATGCAAGCATGGATTTAAGAGATGTCCGTCGGATGCAAACCTCTATTTCAAGAAACAGGGTTCCGAGATAGTGTTGCTTGTACTCTATGTGGATGATCTCGCTCATTACAGGGAGTTCGGAAACTATGATCTCTACTGTCAAAAGAAACTTGTGCAAATATTTTGAGATGACAGATCTCGGACTTCTCCATTACTGTCTTGGTCTGGAATTCAGCCGGAAGGAGCACTCCATCAAAGTGTCTCAGAAAAAATATGCCAAGACATTGCCGAAAAAATATTGCATGACTGATTGCAAGCCAATGGCAACTCCGATGGAGAATGGACTTCGGTTATCGCGATATGATGATTCACCTCGGTAGATGGTACTCTCTATCGACAGTTGATTGGGAGTCTCATATATCTGACCAATACTAGGCCAGATCTCGTATTTGCTGTCAACTATCTTTCGAGGTTCATGCAGGAGCCTAAGACCACTCATTGGAAAGCAAAAAAACGTGTTCTTCACTATGTCCGTGGTACTATGGAATATGGCCTAGAATACAAGAGGAACAACAAATTCTTCTTGCAAGGATACACGGACTCCGACTATGCCGGATCATTTGATGATCGCAAGTCAACTTCTGGATACATTTTTCATCCTGGGATCCGGTCCTCTCTTGGCATAGCAAGAAGCAACAGGTGGTTGCTATTTCATCAACAGAGGCAGAGTATCGCGCCGCACGTGAAGCTGTGTGCGAAGTGATATGGTTACGTCGCATTCTGACAAGTATGGGCCATCCATCAAAATCTCCAATACACTTGTTTTGCGACAATCAAGGTGTTCTGAACCTCGTCAAGAATCCACTCCATCATGAAAGAACAAAGCACATTGACACACAATGTCATTTCATTCGAGATGAAGTTCCAAAGCACCGAATTCAGCTTCAAGACATTCCCACCGATGCTCAAGTTGCAGACATTTTCACTAAGGCACTTGGACGTGTCAAATTTGAATTGTTTCGCAGCTCACTTTGTATTGCAAAATGATGTAAGGGGATGTTAGTATAGCTATTAGTTATTACATTACCCAAATAATGTAATAAAGGGGGATGTTAGCGTACTTTAACATATTTCATTATTTAGTTGTTGCTGTTACACTGTTACAACCATGTAACAATTCTGTTCCAGCCGGTGTCTATTCTCGGCAATTGTAAATCTATTTAAACATCTCTGAATAATATTTTCCTGTTCGTTGTTTTATCAGCATGTTGTAGGAGGTTGTGTAACATATTCTCATCAAACCAATAACTTAAATGCAACTCAAAATTCTCCTAAAAAATTAGTGGTATGAAGGCAAGATAAAACCAAAATGCAATTCACAAACACTAGACAAAGTCAAGCCACCATGTTAAAGATACTCCTTGATTCAAATATGGTAGAATTCCCACCCATTATACCTTGGTATATCATCAAAGAATTACCTAACTGGTATAAACATGATGAAAATTATGATTACCATCACACAAAAGGACACACAACCAACAAATGCATTACTCTAA
Organism: Wollemia nobilis; assembly: GCA_028583015.1. Classification (NCBI taxonomy): domain Eukaryota; kingdom Viridiplantae; phylum Streptophyta; class Pinopsida; order Araucariales; family Araucariaceae; genus Wollemia; species Wollemia nobilis. The sequence continues at coordinate 1,135,513 of JAQPPZ010002883.1, forward strand.
ACAACCTCATTTAAGATTTTATAGAAGAAGGTAAGAAGTTTTCAATAAAAAAGATACCCCAAATTTGTTTTAGTGATTTTTCAAAATTCCTTGCCAACATGAGATCAAAAATATTCCAAATTTGTAGGCACCATGCATATATCAAAACCATCCTATGTCGTGACTAGGAAATAAGCAAAAAAATAGTCTTTTGACCAACCACCTTTAGTTATCCCTCACAATACTAAGGTAAATGTTCCTAATAGATCATATTTTTTTCTTGCACCTTCTCAAAAAACCTTGTATTCTTTTAACCTTTGTCAAAAATTAGAATAAGTAAAAAAAAAAAATTCCTTCTAGAATTACTAAAGACATCATCTACTCATAGGGAGATATTGCTAAAAAATTTTAGTGAGCAAGAGGTTCCTCAAGACATCTCTCTTAATGACATCACCAACATAGTTGGGTTTTTTGGGGTGCATAGTGCTATATTAGCATTCCATGAGATAGATGCACCCATTGAAATAATTTTAGAATATTAACCCCTTTATATCATAGACCAAATAGGTAACAAACATATCAAGAGATTCCTAGTGGATAATAGATCAGTCATCAATTTATTTAACATTAAGTTTTTACAAAAAATTGACTTAGACATAGATGATTTACAAAAATTAGACCTTATTATTAGGGCATTTGATAATGAAGAAAGATAAGTGATAGGCACCATAACCATACCCTTAAAAGTATATCCACAAGTCCTCAATGCCCTCTTCTATGTTATATCATGTGACATAATGTATAACATGATCCTTGGGAGACCTAGGATACATGCCATGAAGGCAGTACCTTCCACTTTACAAAAATGTTTGAAATATAAATATCAAGGAAGGGTTATCCATATCCCTGGATATCCAAATACTTTCACCTTATGCAATACCTTAGATATTCAAGAATTCAACATTTGTCCCTCACTACAACCAATATTACCATCTAGTGGATCTAAAAAAAACAAAGGAAAATAAATATTGGAATAACCCCTTATAAACTTAGGGGACAATCCCCAATCTTCTTCCAAGTATCAAATCAATTCGATCCATCAAAACCCTAACCTATTTGCAAAATTAGTAAGTATGTTATTATCCCCATGCACCACAAGTTTAACTAGTATAAAAGGATTAAAGGTTGAACTAGGCACTTATGCTTTCATCTATGGAGGAACCACATTTGATGAAAAAATTCAAGGACATAACTTCATGCCTAGTGAGAAAACATATGCCTCATGATATATTTCATGCACATTTTCTATATAAAAAAAAATTCTATCAAACATAGGATACCAAGGCAAAGACCTAGGTCAATTTGAACAAGGTATCAAAGAACCTTTAGAAGCCAAACATTGGCCAAGATGATGTGGGATCAGATATATCCCAAGCAAAAGTGAGCCTTCACCTCTATTAGAGGAGGATAATAAGGATAATTACCCCAAGACTTTACATGGTTCCCAATGGGATGATGAAGATGAGGAAGAACTATGGTCACTTCTTAATAAAATTCCCCACAAAACTATACACTTTGCTAGAATCAAAATTTTGGCAATAGTATACCTAAAATAAATAGAAAATCCAAGGGAAAATGACATTGGAGGATCCTCTAATCAAAACAATGTTGAAGAATCCCTTAAATAAATATTCAAATTTGATTCTAAACAACTACATGAATTAGAAAAATCATTGCTAGATCTGTAAGAACTTGAATAATCAGGGGTACTAAATACCCCTCCTCATTTTGAAGAAGAATCACAAACCTTTATTGAAGAAACAATAGATGTTAACATTAGTATAAAACAAAATCCTCAACTTCTCAAATTAGGAAAGGTGCTAACCCAAGATGAGCATATATAATATACAAATCTACTAAATGAATTTCATGACATTTTTGATTGGACATATGATGATATGCTAGGGCTTGATCCTACATTAGTAGTACACCATTTAGTTGTCTACTTATATGCCAAAATTGTCAAACAAAAACTAAGGAAGACACATCCTAAAGTCACTCTTTTGGTAAAATATGAACTACTTTAACTCCTATGCATTGGTTTCATAAAATCAATAGATTATTTATATTAGATCTCTAACATTGTTTTCATTGCTAAGAAAGAGGGATTCATTCAAATATACATATATTTTAGAGATATAATAAATTCCTTCCCAAAATATGACTTCCCTTTACCAAATATAGATATGATAATAGACTTCACTACAAGATCCAAAATGCTATCTTTAATGGATGGATTCTCATTTTATAACCAAATAAGGATTTCTCCCAAAGACGAATCCAAAATAGCCTTCACAACCCCTTGGGGAACCTTTTGCTATCAAATTATGTTGTTTGGCCTCAAAAATGTAGGAGCAAAATATCAAAGAGAAATTACATACATATTTCATGACCTTATGTATAACATTGTAGAAGACTATGTGGATTAGGTCACTCTAAAGAAAGAAAAAACCATGCTCGTGATTTGAGATGTATTTTTTAAAGACTACAAGAATACAAAGTCAAGCTAAAATCCCAAAAATATCTCTTTTGGGTTACATAAATAAAATTATTAGGGTTTATCATATCCTATCAAAGAATAGAAGTTGACCCTTAAAAAATCCTAGCAATAAAAAATATGCCACTACCTACAAATATGATAAAATAATGTAACCTCCAAGGCAAAGTGCAAGCTATTTGAAGATTCATCTCACAATTAGTAGATAAATACCCCTTCTCTATATTTCTCAAGAAAGATGTAAATTTTAAATGTGACAATGAGTTTCAAAATGTCTTTGAAGCCTTGGAGACTTATCTTTTGATGCCACCTATCTTAGTACCACCAAACCCAAACCAAATATTTCTAATATACATAGTTGCTACCAAACATACCCTTGGAGCCTTATTAGCTCTGTATGATGATCAACATTGAGAAAAGGCTATCTAATATATGAGTAGAAATTTGGTGAATTACAAAATTGCTACACACCATTGGAAAAGCTATGTCTAGCAGTCATTTTATCATCCCTCAAATTAAGACATTATATGTTTAGTCAAAAGACTTGTGTCATAGCAAGGGTAGATCCTCTAAGATATCTCATGTTCAAACCTTACCTATTAGGAAGAACTACCAAATGGGTCATAACCCTTAGTGAATTTGACCTTGAATTCATTAATAAAAATCACTAAAAGGGAAATTTATAGCTGATCAACTTGCCACTACACCCTTAGAATTAAAACACCCATATACATCTCCTTCTTTGATGAGATAATTCTATCTATAGAAGCCCAATATCCTGAAATTTGATCTTGTACTTTGAAAAATCCATATGTGCTAAAGGTATAGGGGCAAGAATTATTGTAGTCACACCACAACATTAACTCCTACCTTTATCCTTTAAAATTTGTTTCTTCTGTACAAAAAATACAATATAATATGAAGCATTGATTAAAGTTGCATTGAAGCTCAAAATAAAAATATTAATATTGTATGGTGACTCACAACTAGTAATCAACCAAGTCATTGGTATTTATCAAACCAAATGTGATAAGCTAAAACCCTACAAAGACATCATAGACAAGTTTATAACTTGATTTGACCAAATAAACATAGAAGCCATTCCATTATCTAGAAATCACCACACCAATGCTATGGCCACAACAACATCTCTCATTCTATTAAAACTAGAAGACAAAGAAACCTCAATTATCATAATATCATTAAAAAATCCTTCAACATTAAAATCATGCCCGCAACCCCTAAAAATTTACACCATTGAATCAAATTCACCTAGAGAACCTTTGTATCAAGACATCCTTAGATTCCTCAAAGAAGGAATATTCCTTGAAGGATTAAATTATAAGAAACAAAGACAATTTATATTAAAATCTTGAAAATATGTCATCATCAGAGATATCCTATATCAATGTTATTTCAAAGACATATTCCTTAGATGAGTAAGCATAGAGGAAGCCCAAACAATTATCAAAGAAACCCATGATGGATCATGGTGGATATTTTAATGAACCAACCATAGCTAGAATTGTTTTTAGAATGTGTTATTATTGGCCATCTATGGAAAAAGACACCTATGAATATGTTAGGAGATGCGATAAGTGTCAATGATATGATAACCTTGTCCATAGTTCTTCCCAAGAATTGTAACCAATCACATCACCTTAGCCTATATCCTCTTGGAGATTGGACATAATAGGTAAAATCAACCCTCAATCATCTAATGATCATAAATTCATTATTACGGCCACATAATACTTCACCAAGTAGGTTGAGGTAATGCCCCTATTTGTTGCAACAAGAATCCAAGTATCCAAATTCATCCTCAATCAAATTATTAGTTGCTATGGGATTCCTTCTACCCTAATTGTAGATAATGGTACACCATTTAAAAACAAAAAAATCACCAAGTTATGTGCTAAATAAAAAATTTAAAAAAATAGTCAACACCATACTACCCACAAGGAAATAGATAAGCATAATCATCCAACAAGACATTAATAAAAATTCTCAAAAATTTAGTGAACAAGAATGGTTGAGATTGGCATTTACAAATTTACCCTACCTTGTGGGCATATTGTACTAGTGTGCAAACTCCCATAGGAGTGAAACCCTATGCTCTAGTTTATAGCATAGAAATCATATTGTCTTTTGAAATTGAAATATCCTCTCTAAGAGTCTTATTGCAAGACTTTTTGATAGGAGATGAGTACCACCTAGGTCACCTACAAAAATTAAAATTGTTACAATAAAAGTGCATAAATGCCTTAGAACACCTAAGAATATATCACAATAGAATCAGATGTGAATATCATAAGAAAGTACACCCAAGATCCTTTCAAATTGAGGACTTAGTCCTCAAAGAAAACCAAAAGAATACCAATGCCAAATATGAACTTAAAGGAAAGTTTAAACGTAATTGGTTAGGACCCTTTATCATCACTAAAAAATTTGGTTTAGGAGCCTACCACCTAGCCATATTATATGGCAAGGAACATAAAGAATAAATAAAAATTATGCACCTCAAAAGATACTACGCATGTAACACTACATTGCTTGCCTATACTTGTGATTGAATGCATGATTGTATAAATAAATGTTACCCCAAAACAACACACATCTAAAGCACTACTCCCCTTGTATGATTTCTTTGTTTGCTTGATCATACCATGGTGTTAAGAGGATTCTTGCAATGATGCAAATAATAATTCTCTCCTTTTACAAATCCCACTTGCATTGCATCCACATAGAAAAGCCTCATATTGAGTGATCCTCCCAATCCAAAAAATTCTTTGTTTTTCTCTACTTTCTTCTACTTCCCTCTTCTCACCCATCATATTTATTCTCTTCTTATTCCTCTCTTGGGTTAAGTGATGTATGATGCGATCATCCACAACACTAATGACCTAACCTTTTCCATTTCTTCTGTCCCAACTATGGGACACCTAACAATAGTAACAATATATTACATTTACTCTTTTTTATTGCCTCTTTCTTATCTATCATATTTCCTCTCTTATTCTCTATCTCTTGGGTTAAGTGATGTATGATGTGATCATCTACGACCCTGATTACCCACCCTTATCCATTTATTTTATCCCAAAAGTTCACATCACACTTTCAACACTTTATATCAATACTATTTTCAACAAATAGCCTCTTACTCCAATTATCATGATTATTTAATAGGCCCTTCTAAGGCACTGCTTCTTCTCCTCAAATGAACTGTAATATTAAAATTCTTTATAGGTATGGCATACATCATAGGAGGATTTTAGCACCTCAAAATGACCTATAAAATCTATAATGAAATTCATTTATCAGTTTCATCAAGCATAGTAAAACGGCCAAAAGATAGCATTTGATCTAACAACATATTAATACCTCAACTTGTCTCACTGTTGGTGAGGCTGACTTATGATTTGTTGGTTTTCTTTGAGTACTAAATCACTGATTTGGAACTTGTGTTGATGTACCTTACTATTTTAGTCATGGTGAAGGTGATATTGGTAGACTCGTGTGTGATCTATGGCATGGATGCGATGCTCATTGAGGAGTGTGAGCTAATCTAAGTGGGATTGACGGGCAGTGTCGTCATCTATAAATTATTTCATGGATATCCTTAGGGAAGGTATCTCAAGCTTAGGGGGAATGATGGCTTCTACCTTTTAGAAAAGTGAAAATGGGGTTGCTCTAGTGGGGGTACAAATTCTTGTATGATATACCCATAAGGCTAGGGATATTTGGTTATGCCAATCACGAAGTGACTCTGCTACTATTTTATGTAGGATGGAGAAAATTATTTTGTTTGTGGATTCTGCCTGGTCATTACCCTATGGGTAGTATGGGCTAGATAAGCTATGGTGAATGTGAAACTTGCTACAAAGAGATCGAATGGTTTTTTTCTTAAAGGATTTTCCATTATCAGAGATGATTTGGGAAGGGATTCCAAAATGATAAATGATATGGTTTGTGATGAATGTTGTTATCTTTGCTCCTATAGTTTGGACAAGTGGGATGGCTTCAACCCACTTTGTAAAGTATTCTGTAGTAGTGATGATGAACTTATGATTACTGGAGGAAGTAGGTGTAATTTTTTAGATAAGATCAAGGTCCCATTGGAAGAAAAGGTACATGGATTGAATTGGTTGGAGTGCTTGAGATGGAATATGTGTGAGGTTTACGTGTTGTTGGCATTTACTACAATGTTTTATGTATTCACAATAGTCATGTTCCATATCTAGCCAATAGTAGCCCATGTGAAGGATGTTTTTCATGATTGCCATACCACTTAAGTGGCCACCACAAGTACCATCATGGGTTTCTTGTACAACCCGTTGAGATTCATACGGTTCTAAGCAATGTAGGAGCATGCCATCATAACTACAGTGATAGAGGATGTCCCCCAACAATGTATAGCAAATTTCTCTTTGTTTAAATGCTCAACGCTGATCATGGGGTAATTCACATGGTAGAAATCCTAATTTAATATAATATTTGATCTGTGTAAACCATGGGTCATGTGATTCGATATCGACCACATGAATTCCACCGTCATCTTTAGAAGATGTGGGTGATATGGCAGATTGAGTGAGTGTATGAATTATTACAGATGTGTTTGTTGATGTTGGATTTTATGGGATTAATGATCCTAAGGAGGGCATTGTATTCATAAAACGGTTAGAGCATCGTGGTGCAACTTCAATGTCATACCATTCCAATCGATAAAGGAGTTGTGCAATGTTCTTGTATTGTTGGAGGATGGGGTAATTGCATTGCCAGAACTCTTGCACTTGGTTTACAATTAAGGGGGAATCACCTATGATATGGAGAGGTTTGATGTGCATGGAATGAGCTTGTTTTAATCCAAGGATTAGAGCTTCATATTCTGCATTGTTGTTCATGCAAGGGAAATCTAGCTTGAATGAAAAGGGGAGTGGTTCACCTTTAGGTGTGAAAAACACAATGCCTGCACCTCCAACATGCATGCATCAAGAGCCATCAAAGAATAGTGTTAAGTCGGCTATAATTTTTGGTTCCACATATTCATTGTCTTCTATTATGTGGAATATGGAGTCATCCAGGAGTTGAATGAGGAGGGGTTGGTCATCGAAAAAGGGAGATTTTGCCAATTGGTTTGCTATGACTTGCCCTTTGATGGATTTTTGTGAAACAAATTCAAGGTCGAATTTGGTTAGGAGCATGATTCATTTAGATGTGCAGGAATTGTGGTATATTTTGTTCATCATGTAACAGGGGGGATTGTCTCAGGTGATGACAAAAGTGGTATGGTTAAGAATGTAGTTGCATAACTTCTAGGTGGTGAATACTATAGATAGGCATAGTTTCTCAATGTATCTGTATCTAGCTTCATATCTAAATAGCATGTGGTTGATGTAGTAGATAGCTTGCTCTTTGTCAAGCATGTTATTTTGGGCTAGAAGTGTATCTAGCATAAAATCTATAGCAAAATGGTACAAGATGAGTGGTAACCATGGATGTGGGGGTGACATAATTGGCAGTGAAGTAAGATAAGTTTTGATGTCATTAAATTTTTTTTGGTAGTTATCATCCCATTTAAACTTTACTCCCTTTTTTAGGAGGTGGTTTAAGAGTTTGCACTTGTCTGATAGTTGTGCTATAAATCGACGGATAGAGGTGATTTTGCCTTGAAGACTACACAACTATTTTAGGGTAGTAAGTGGAGGTATCTCGGTGATGGCTTTTACTTTTTTAGGGTTGACTTCGATGCCTCATTGGGTGATAATAAATCCTAGGATTTTACCTGAGGCAACACCAAAAACACACTTTTTGGATTGAGGTGGATGTTGTGTTTTAGCAGGCAATCAAATATTCAAAGAAGATCCTCATGATGTTCTAAGTGTTTCTTGGACTTAGCAATGAGATCGTCTACGTAGTATTCCACAATTTTGTGCATGTAATCATGGAAAATGTAGGTCATTGCACGTTGGTAGGTTGCCCCAGTGTTTTTAAGGCCAAACGACCTGACCTTGTAGCAAAAGGTCCCCCAGGAGGTTGTGAATGATGTCTTGTGTTGATCAGTAGGATTGATTTTTATTTGGTTGTAACCTGAGAATCCATACATAAAGGATATCATTTCATAACATATTATGGAATCGATGAGGGAGTCAATGTTAGGTAAGGGAAAGTTGTCTTTGGGATAATATTTTTTTAAATCATAAAAGTTTGTGCAGACATGAACTTCACCAAATGGCTTGGGTATGAGGACCATGTTAGAGACCCATTTAGGATAGTCAATGGGTACTATAAAATCTACATCTAAAATATTTTGGAGCCTATTTTTTTACTAATAATGCACTGGTTGGGTGCATGTGGTGTAAATTTTGCCTTATTGGTTTGGCATTTTGATCTAGTGTAATATTGTGTACTACTAGGGCAGGATTGAGTCTTGGCATATCCTTGTATGACCATGCAAAGACTCGAATATACTTGTGAAGGAAGTTTATGAATAATATGCGGTCCTCAAGTGAGATGCTAGTGGCTAATTTGACTATGTGAGGATTTTTAGGATCATCACCAATGTCAACGTCAATGGTTTCCTCAATGAGCATGTGAGAACCATCATGCAATTGTTCTAGAATCAGGATAATATGGAGGTCATTAGTGGCCTTGATATGTTCATATTCATCATCTAGGTAAATTTCCATGTGGTAGATTCATGGTATATGAGGTGGTGTAGATGATGAAGGAGTGTTTGCAATATGTAGGACGTATGGCTAGAGTAAGAAATCTTGGGGTGCCAGTATGGGTGAGATGTGGGTGAGATCGATGAAGTTGGGGTTTGGTGTATCGTCTCATGTCGACTAGTGTGTGTATCATAGTGGAGAGAATATATCCACTTCAACCATATTAATTTATGTTGTAGGGGATATAGGTGGTGAAGAGTCTGGTGATGACATCTCAACAACCTATGAGCGGCCTAGGAGGCTTATAGGAGGGTGCAAGATGACTAGTGGAGATCATGGTCGAGTGGTGGTTCATTGAATTTGTCAGTGTATTAGTAGGAACGGAGCTAAGTATGTTGGTGATGGTGGTGGGGATACCATTTCATGTTTTGGGTAGTGCATGTTTAAGGATAGTGCAGCGAATTGGTTTGTCAACTCATCAACACAACATGATGATGTGGTGTCAGATATGGAGGGCTCTTGGAAGAAATTATAGGGGACTGTAATTGTAGAGTTGGGTGGAGGGTATCCTATAATATTTCCATATCAATATATTATTCCAAAGTGTGTATCATAAGTAGATAAGGATGTAGGGACAAGTATTGGATTTCATATTCTAACATATGGACAATGGTTGGGCAATAACCTAGGCCAGATTTGTCAGTAGGGGATTGGACATGAGGGTTAATGGGTGCACGTAACCCTTTATCATAATGGCCTAGCCAAAATCCATGTCAATGGAAGCATCAAAGGTAACATAAGGTGAATTAGGGATTATCCAAGTGATCTATTATACCACACAAGCTAGATTGTGGTGGTGGGGATACTATAGGTGGGAGTGAAGAATCAACTCCAACATAGATGAAGTTGGTATGATTCTTAAGGGATCCTAATTGTACAACTATTTTTATAGTCAAGACCAAAGCTGACGGTAACCAAAGTCTTGGGTGGATTGGATAATGGGTGGGTGTACGTAGGCATCATACACATTATAATCCCTTAGGCCTGAGTTTGTAATAAAAATAGAAATGCGTGATGTCACATGTTTTGGTGAACACGGTGGCAAATCCAAGTAAGATGATGATGGTGAAGTTTGAGAGTCTCTAATAGTAGCACTAGAAGGGTGTAATAATTTATCATCTAAGCGAGATGCTCATTGCTCCCACTCATGGCATTCAGCTGCGGTAGCTGGTATGGGATGATTGGCCTATGGGAATTGTGAAGGTGATGGAGTGGGTATTTGATGACATGGAAAATTGAATGACCTAGGTAATGGAAAAAAGGAAGATAAGGTGTGCATGGTGTAGGGGGAATAGGTGCTTCCATCAAAGAGGATGATTGGGATTAAGTGACAGGGCATGATGTGGATGGTGGTTGTAGTGTCGTTACAGTAGGTGATTTCGTAGAGGATAAAGGTTGGGATGGTGATGGTGGCCATAATATGGGAGGCAATAATGGTATGGTAGTGGGATTAGGCATTGTTGGTGATGGTGCTAAGGGTGTTGACACTGAAGTGCATGTTCTCAATGAGGATTGGGGTAGTGTGGTAGATGTAGGAGCATATGTCGATGCTCTGACTGACTAATGGGAGGAAATTGGGAAGAGTTGCATGGATGAGAAAGAAGGTGCAGGTGGGAGATATATGATGTTGCAAAATTTAAAGGGGTATCCATTAGCTATGACATAATGGACAAGTTTTTTGTGGATATATTTGAGGAAATGGTGTAGCATGAAAGGGACACATTGCATATCCCTGATCCATGGGAGACTAAGAAGGATTTTGTACTGCATCTCTCCTTGGATGATATGGAATAGTATGGAAATGGTATGAACACCTACTCGGATAGGCAAGACTATGGATCCTATAGTAGGTCTCATAGAACCGTCGAATGCACATAGATTAAGGGAAGGTGTGGCAAAATAGGCTAGTGATATATGTAAATGGTGTAGGGCTATTGTAGATATGATACTAATAGAAGAGCCTATGTCAACAAGGTCCCGCTTGTAGGTGATATCATTTATATTGGCTTGTATGTGGTGAGGGGGATCCAATTCTTCTCCTACAAGTTCTATCATCTCATGGTCATGGAAAATAATATATGGTTAGAGGCATCACAGGATGTTCCCTATGAAATTTACAAATGTGTTTGTATCATGTGTTTCCAAATATATAGACCGTAAAATGTCATTCAACACCTCGCGGTGGGGTTGAGATTGTTGTAAAAGGTCAAATATGGATAATCGCGTAGGGGCATTACACAATTTATGGGTGAGGCTACCACGGATGGTAATCACATTTTGAGGTGGAGGTGGTACGACACTAAGAGTTTGGGAAACCTATGGTGATGTAAATTAGGTAGGTGGAGATACAATAGGTGTGGTCTAGCATGACGGATATCGTTGGTTCTACATGGTGAGGTTTATCATGCCTACTACTCCACATGATAGAGGACCATGTTGGACACTATTCACTTGGTGATGTGGTCTTGGTGGGTTGTTTGGAGGTCTTTGGGGATTGGCTCCTTAGTGGTATGGTAGAGGAATCTATAAGATCCCTAGGTTTTGGTTTTATGGGGCTAAAGGGTTCGATACCTAAATGGTATCCCTATAAATTAGGTCCTACACTTGAGCATGAAAGGAGAGGTATGACTCAATGTCATGGTCATGATGTCTATGGTATGGGCAATAGAGTTTCTCATTGTATCTATGAGGCTTGGTGCATTTGGATATAACGGTATGATTTCAGGTAGAAGAAGATGTCCACCATCTTGTAACCTATGAAAAAGGGTTGTTAAAGGTTAAGATAGTGGTGTGAAGTTACATTGTGGATATTTTAGATGCATACCTCGGGATTTTTGAGGCCTAGGTGAGGGAGGTGCATTGGTTTGGAATACTTGTTATTGTGGAACATAAGGTGGTGGGCTTGGTGTTGGTGCTAAGGTAGAAGCTACCACTTGGTTGGTTTGTGGAGGTCGAGGATACGGTTGGTTGGGTGTGTTTCTATTAAAATGGAAGTTTGAATTGTAGTTAGGCTTTGATATTAACTTAATTTTGAGAAAATGGTGTAGCATGAAAGGGACACATTGCATATCCCTGATCCATGGGTGACCAAGAAGGATGTTGTACTACATCTCCCCTTGGATGATATGGAATAGTATGGAAATGGTATGAATACCTACTCATATAGGCAAGACTATGGATCCTACAGTAGGTCTCATAGAACCATCGAATGCACGTAGATCAAGGGAAGGTGTGGCAAAATAGGCTAGTGATATATGTAAATGGTGTAGGGCTGTTGTAGATATGTAAAGGGGTATCCATTAGTTGTGACACAATGGACAAGTCCATTGTGGATATATTTGAGGAAATGGTGTAGCATGAAAGGGACACATTGCATATCCCTGATCCATGGGTGACCAAGGAGGATGTTGTACTGCATCTCTCCTTGGATGATATGGAATAGTATGGAAATGGTATGAATGCCTACTCAGATAGGCAATACTATGGATCCTACAGTAGGTCTCATAGAACCATCGAATGCACATAGATCAAGGGAAGGTGTGGCAAAATAGGCTAGTGATATATGTAAATGGTGTAGGCTGCTGTAGATATGATACTAATAGAAGAGCCCATGTCAACAAGGACCCACTTGTAGGTGATATCATTGATATTGGCTTGTATGTGGTGAGGGGGATCCGCTTCTTCTCCTACAAGTTCTGTTATCTCATGGTCATGGAAACTAATATATGGTTAGAGGTATCACACGATGTTCCCTATGAAATTTACAAATGTGTTTGTATCATGTGTTTCCAAATATATAGACCATAAAATTTCATTCAACACCTCGCGGTGGAGTTGAGATTGTTGTAAAAGGTTAAAGATGGATAATCATGCAGGGGCATTACACAATTTATGGGTGAGGCTACCACAGATGGTAATAAAATTTTGAGGTGGAGGTGGTACGACACTAAGAGTTTGGGAAACCTGTGGTGATGTAAATTGGGTAGGTGGAGATACAATAGGTGTGGTCTGGTGTGATGAATATCGTTGGTTCCACATGGTGAGGTTTATCATGCCTACTACTCTACATGATAAAGGATCATGTTGGACACTATTCACTTGGTGAGGTGGTCTTTTTGGGTTGGTTGGAGGTCTTTTGGGATTGGCTCCTCTGTGGTCTAGTAGAGGATTCTATAAGATCCCTGGGTTTTGGTTTTATGGGGCCAAAGGGTTTGATACTTGAATGGTACCCTATAAATTAGGTCCTACACTTGAGCACAAAAGGAGTGGTATGACTCGATGTCATGGTTGTGATGTATATGGTATGGGCAATAGAGTTGCTCATTGTATCCATGAGGCTTGGTGCATTTGGATCTAATGGTATGATTTTAGGTAGAAGAAGATGTCCACCATCTTGTAACCTATGAAAATGGTTGTTAAAGGTTTAGATAGTGGTGTGAGGTTACATTGTGGATCTTGTGTATGCATGCCTCAGGATTGTTGAGGCCTAGTTGGGGGAGGTGCATTGGTTTGGAATACTTGTTGTTGTGGAACATAAGGTGGTGGGCTTGGTGTTGGTGCTAAGGTAGAAGCTACCACTTGGTTGGTTTGTGGTGGTCGAGGATACAGTTGGTTGGGTGTGTTTCTATTAAAATGGAAGTTTGAATTGTAGTTAGACTTCGATCTTAACTTAATTTTGTTGGATTGAACTTTAATTTCTTTGATAACATTTGCTTGTGAAATGGCTTCCTCAAAGGTACAACTTTGGTGAAGTTGTAGAGAGGTAGAAATATATTTGTGGCAACTCTTGGAAAAGAGTGTCAGTAGTTCTATGGTAGGAAGGCTATGGGCGAGGTCATGGATGATCACTCTCCATATAGATATAAACACAGTGATAGGTTCATCGTCAGGTTGTCGTAAAGCGTAGAAGTCTAAAAATGTTATCTTCTTATTGATGTTAATTGAGAAGTATTCTAGGAAGGTGTTTGATAATTGTTCAAAGATATAAAGGCTATGATGTGGTGGTATGTTATACCAATCTAAGGCTTGTCCTACAAGGAAGAGGTAAAAGGTTTAAAACATAAGGGGGTTGCTACTATGGAGCTAGTAGCAAGTTGATCAATAGTTACTAACATGCTCTTTAGGGTCATCCTTACATTTATACTTATCAAACTTTGGGATCTAAAAGTGGTAAGGGTAAGGTGGAATAGGGATGAATGGATGAACTGGCTCATTTTAGATTTCATCCTAAGATGATTTTTGTGGCCCGTAGCTTGCGGTGCGTAGGTTCAACATCTTGACTTCATCTTGTAGGACTTGAATTTTAGGTGTTAAAGGTGTAGGCAATTGAGCTAGGGTTGGCTAAGCCTGGGAATGCAGTGGATAATGAGGTTGTTGCTATTCTCCTCCATATTATGAAGGGAATTGTTCCAAATAGTCTTGGTATGCTGGGTATTAGGTGGCATACGATGTAGGAGCTAGTGGGATACTAGGCTGTGAAATAGATGTTTGTTGGGGATAGTAATACTATGATTGGGATGTGGGTTGTTGTGGCATGGGTTCCTACTAGATAGGAGCCTGCTGTAATGGTTGGGTTGTAGAGGGTGATGACCATGAAGGAGATGTGAAAAATGTAACTCCTATAGGTGATATGGGAGGTATCAACACTACAGGTGCCAGGGATGGTCGAGGTAAGGTGTCAAAAGTTGGGACCTACCTCTATCCTAAAGGATGGGCGGTAGTGAAGCTAAACTATGTGGAATAGCCTGGGAAATTGGGCATGTAAGATATGGGTTTTGATTCATAGGTGGGAAAAGAGTTAATGAGCGATGCTTGGATAGGAGGAGGAGGAGGTATCCTAAAGGTTTGTGATGATTAAGGTAAAGTGCCATTTTGGGAATTGCACATTCTAGGGACCTGAGACGTAGGTGGGAATGGTATGAAAAAAGAAGGCTAAGCTTTCGAAGTAGGAGCTTAGGAATAAGAGGTGGTGCATATGTCCCATCTTGAATGAGTTTTGGCTATGGGTTGTTGTGGTTGAACTTGGGTGGTTTGGGTTTGAAGAGGTTCTTGTGTTAGGTCCTCAAACATTGTGAAAAATGGTTATTGTGATGATTATGGTTGGGACTCTTGGGAATAGTGTGGGTATGATGTTTGAGAGGGTGTTTGTTGCTCTTGTAGAGGAGATTGTTGTTGTATAGTTTAGAATGCTGGCCTCTGGGTACTTGTGGTAGAGGAGGAAGGATCGAAAACCATTCCTACAGTAGGGGCAAATGATGTGACCTCCGGGTGGGTATGGTTCAAGAGGGAGGAGTCATTCTCAAAAATGGATTGAGATAGACTCTAGAAAAATGGGTGTGCGAAGGTAGGGGAAGTAGGTATGACCTCCTCATATATGGTAAATAATGGATGAGGTTGTCCTAGTACTATGTAGATCACATGGTCACATAATGCGGTGGGTGGATTAGGTGAATATGGGGAAGAAAGAAGCAGATAATCCTCTACAAGTGAAGTAGCTAAGGCTTCACTTAGGGTGGATGTCTTGTGCTGAGGCGTCATGTGTGTGAACTATACATTGGATCCTATGAGTAAATTAGATGTGTCTATGGTCTTTCCCTTCATGATTGAAGAGTAGGAGGAGATTGACTAGAACAAGTGGCAGGTACCTCCTCTATAAGGTGTGCTTTCTCGTATGCCCATCTACGGGTGACAATAGGTATGACAACATGTGTGGTGTCGTGAGGGTTTAGAACTACGTAGGAATAAAATCTTGTAATTCTATATGTAGTGTGTGAAGGGGTTTAGGAATAACCCTATGTGGTGTAGACTCGGTTATGCCTAATATAAACATAAATAAATGAAGTGATGTGTATAGCTAACCAGTAGGTGGTCTAGTGTGCTTAAAACTAGTTTTTGATCATGCAAATAATGGTAGAATGGAGTTAGTTCTAAATGTTGAACATAAAGGTGTTTTATTTGCTTGTGTGTTTCATTTTTGGTACCTCCTAAGGAGAATCATGGGTAGTGGAGTGAGTACTCTAGTATATCCATAATGTCATCAGTATAGAACCTCCTACAACACCCAAAGGTGCACATAATAGAATGATACCACAACATGTGAGTGGTGACCTATATGGAAGGTGCAGTAAAATGATATCCTAAAAGGAGGGGAACCCACTATGCTGAAGTGAGTTCACTATATCCTCTCATGAGAAGAGGTGGTACTGTTTGAGACCTGCTACCAGCATACCCATGCTTTCACTTCACCCTCGGGGGGGCTTAGTAAATAACGATAGTTACTGTGTTCAATAATTATGTAAGCCTTATGAACAAAGGAATCTAATCATATCCCACTCTAAAGGTAAAAATTGGTGATGAAAACCAAAATCCAAATCTCAAAAGTGGGGGGTTTTTTCGGTGATGAGACCTAGAAAACCACTCCTGTGGGGGTACTAGGTGTCTAGGGGGGTGAGTTGGTGGATGGTAAAACACCTTCCACACCAATCTCGAGTGATGGATTGGGGATGAAGTCCAATCTCACCACTTGTTTAATATACCACATGCATGTGTGTGTGTTTTTATTTTGCTATTGATGTTATGTAAAATAGAAAATCTAACTAATTGCCTTTTCAAATTGAAAGCTAGCCTTATATACATTTTTTGAAAGTAAAAAACTAGAATGAAATGCCTTTTGTAAACAAAGAACCTAATCCTAGATGCTTTTAGGAAAATAAGTTGACTCTATTTTTCAAAGAATAGAAACATGCAATACGAAGGTGTGAAAGAAGGGGTTTATGTAACCCTAAATGTGTGTGGAAACATGTTAGTAGTTGCAATGAAAATTTATACAAGTATAGACATGCAATCACAAGAAATTTATACATGGAAAAGGAAAATTTAAAATTTAATTGAGATTTTGTAATTTGAAGTTTTTGGAATTTTGATAGGTTTTGTAATTACAACGATACTTAAACCAAATGGAAATGTGAAGAGAGGGAAATTTGTTACTAGCTATTGTGTATTAACTAGTAAACATTTTACATATACCCAAAAATTAGCAAATAGAGCAAATACAAAAGAATACCTGGTCTTTGATGCTATAAGTGGTCTGATTAGGTCTTGTACTACTCACCCTTGCAATTTTGGGGGTTTTTGAGGCTGTTAGGTTGAATTCGCCACCCGGGGGGTGAATTGAGATTTGGTTCATGGGGTGGGGGTGAATTGGGTTTAGAGACCCCAAATATCTATTATGAATACCTGAGGTGGTTCCTAGGGCTTTGGAGATCTCTGTGACAATCATATTTAGTATGTGGAAAACATAGAAACAAAATATAATATCAGATTTGTAAAAACTAGTTAACCTAACACCATTCATTGTGGGGTTCCCATCGGGCATGCCAGAATGAAACAACCAAAAGATAGCATTTGATCTAACAACATATTAATGACACATGTTATTCAAAATAATGTATTTTTATTCATGTAAAGAGTGCATAGGTTATAATGGGGGAAAATTCCCCTTTTATCCTTTCTTTCTATAAATGATACAATAGGCCTTATGCCATCCTTTTGCATTCCTCAGTGTAGATGGGCTTGCGTACCACCATGAGGTTGTAGTTTGTAGTTATTTTCCCTCCTTGGTTCTAGGCCAAACATAAAAAAAGGGGTTAGTTCATTGGGGGCTTGCCTTAGTTAGGCCCCATATTTAGAAAGACAAACAGATGGTAAAAACATATTAAAAACTAAAATGAAAGATGCAAGAGCTCATAAAATGATAAAATAAAGCTTACCTCCCAAATCTGAGCTGCTTTGGGACCTGTAGAACCAATTTTCCACCTGGGGGGTGAACTGGTGCTAGATTTTTGGGTTGGGGGGTGAATTGGCCTCTAATGTAACCTTTTTCTTAAATCCTTCAATGGGAAGATTCCTTTGATATTATAATGTTGCTGTGTAGGTTCAAATATGCTTTGTTGTGCTTCTGTACATATTTTGGTAGAGTTTATGTACTTTGGACATAATACGAGAGAGAGATAAATGAGGGTTTGGGCCCACTATATATAGAAAATGGTAAGGTGCAAGGGGAAGAGTTAAGGAAACTAACCCTAGGCTAAAGTCTAACTAGAGTTATGTTAGGGTTTGTGAGGTGGAAGCCTCACATTCCCCATAGTAAATATCCTATCCTCACACATATGAGGAAGGATTAGGTCTAATCAGTATTAGGAGGTCCTAAGTCAAATTAGGGCTTGATTAGGGTTCTTAGAAAAATATCCTAGATAAACCTAATTACACACATGTGGGAGGATGCAATTAGTTTTAATTAAATATTAAGAGTTTAATTAATCAATTTTGCCCTAAAAAGGTGACTTAAGTGAAGTCAACATTAAATTAGATTTGAGGAATTGACTTGATAATTTCTTTTGCCAATTAATAGCCCGTGGGGCCTCAATTGAGTGCAAATAGGCTTTATATCATCTTGTAACCACCAAAAAGGCTCACACCTAGTCTAACTATTGCAATTGACGAGAAATACACAAATAGGCATGCATAAATTGACAATAATAAATAAAGAAAATACAAGGAATCCTTTATTAATTTCAATGGAGTCAATTTACAAATTTTTCCCACTTAGGGATACCCATTTGATACGTCAATTACAATAGTGTCTTAATCCCTCTAAAGGGTAAATGTGAATCAAATGCCTTATAGGGTGACACGAACTGCTCTAGGGTGTTGATGACCCTCTTCTTCATGATTAGAGGTATTTGTTACATTGAATGTCATGATCCTATTACTCCTGCATTCAAGAAACAACAAGAAGCATGTTAAAAGTAAAGGTAGCCTCTCTTGATGAGGCCTTTTGACGAAAATATATCAAAATATTTCATGACTAGAAATAATCAAGAAAGTGCAAGAAAGATGCTAAAACTATACAAAACATGAAAATATTATCATAAAACATGTAAGCTAAATAATATATAACTATTTAGTGGCCTAATTACCAAATTAGAAGCATGGAAGCATCAAAAAGATCCATTAGAGTGTTAAATGACACAATGAAATCAACATGCATAAAAACTATAAATCTATCTATCAGGGTCTCTAAATTGCTAATTAAACTAGTAATAAAGCTAATCTAACCTAGCTAAATAATATGCAAAAGGAAAAACAAGGGAATCTCCCCTAATTTTCTCACTACGAGTCTAATGCGCAAGTGGAACTATTAATCGTGGCTGAGAGCTGCGATGTAGCTCTAAGTAGGTTTGCCCTCCAAATCAGGGTTTTCTCTCTAATGCACCTTGTCAAATTGATGTCCAAGGGTCACCTCTATATATTCTGATAGGTTTGGTGGTTGAATTGGTTTGATGGTGCATGAATTGCATGAATTGATATTTCTTGGATCCCCTAGGCTCCTAGGGTTTCCATGGCAAGTCAGTCTCAAATTGGGTAGCAAAAGTATCCCTCTCAATGCATGTAGTTGCTTATGCAATTTTATAGCTTCATTGCTCAATTGATGAATGTTTCTCCAGACTTATCCCTAATTTGGAGGGGGATATTATAGCAATTGTCTAGAGCTAGGGGTGGCTTCCTCATGAATCCAAGATCAATATTGGTTAGTTGAGCCAGTTGTATGGAAGCATCCAGAACCTTCCTCATTCAAACCGCTCCAATATACAACTAATTGGCTGTTGCAACCAATTTTGGGTCGGATGAAGGCCAAGTGATTTTGAGTGTTGACCGCTACTAACATGTGCAATGAGCACTGCTAACCGCGGGTGTCAATAGTGGCTAGCACTAACTAGGCAAAAGTGCCAAATTGAGTGGTAAAAACCATTGCTATACCTTGGATCTGTCTAAAGGTCTTCCATATGGTCCTCTAGCATGTCCCATATGAGTAGTCACCTGAAAATGACATGTTTTAGGTATCTATAGATGCCCTTTTTGAGATGTGTTGTGATTTTGAACAACACTGAGTAAACTAGACCTCCTAAAACAATATCATAGGTTGAATGATGATCATTGATCTAATCAACATTAGATGCCCTGAGTCTAGTAAAAGGATGCGCATCCTTGAACCATTACTTATAACTCGATAGAAGGCTTAAATTTGAAAAATTTTGCCCTCATCATCAGACATTCGAATAACATCAATGCCAAGTAGGATTTCATGTCTGTCAATCTAAAAGGATGGGAGTTACAAACTAGCTATCATATTTGCTATTTTTCCCAAGCAAAGGGGTAAGCTTATGATATTCTGGTAATTATTCACAAGTATGAATGCATTTTTAACAAGATCAAGGGATCTTCTATTGAATTTTATTATGATTTGATATTAGGAAGTGATGAGTCGATGAGGGTAATGACAATTAAATGAAGAAATGAGGTCACTTGACCACTATGAATGATCATTGCACAAATTAAGATTTAGCATTTGAATACTTAGCAAGGCCTAATCAACAATGATTACACCATTTAGAGTAATTACCCATTCCTATCCCATGGAGCGGTCTAGCCATGAAGGCTTTCTTAGGGAATAAAAATGATAGTAATGTCTATGAGGCTTGTAGTGAATCATAATGTCGATGATATGCTAAAAATGTTATAGGAGAATTGTGATGAATATATCATTCCCGTGGAGCAGTCCAGCTGTGTAGGCCTTCTTAGGGATTGAAATGAATCATAGCAATTCTATGATGATGAATTTTCCCCAAATGTCCTTATGGTAATTTACTCATATTACCGGATTGCATGGATTGTGAGTCATTGCAACCGCCAAGTGTATAGGGTAAATAACTGAATACGAGGTGCATTTGGCTTTTGATTCATTTGTTTTTTTTGTTAATTTTGAATTTTTGAATTATCTGGTCTGATTTATATCCTTGATTTGACCTTTTAAGGCTCTCCACGATGGGAATTTGGAGCAATTTAAATGGTTTTCTAACCACGTCTGTCAAATGCGAGCCAATTCCTTAACCATGAATGTCAATCACGGGTAGCAAACCCTAATCCGAGGACTACGAATGTCAACTGTGGGCCGCATCAAATTTGAAAATTATATAAGATTTATAATTTGTAAAATTTTCATTATTCACCTGACAATGACAATAAAACTAAGAGCTATGAGAGGTAAAAACTGAATTTTGATACGGAACACTACCAAAAACCCAAAATACTTCTCGTCTTCTACACCAATGGTCGATAAGCCAGAATATTCAACCAATGGAAGAGTCGGTGCTTCTAAGGTAACTCGCAAACCGAGACCTCACTCGTCATTATCAAATGTAAAATTAACCTCATCAACTAATTGGTAAATGAACTCCACTAAACCATTGGTAACGAACTTCACTATAGTTAGGGTTTAGCATAGGTTAGTTAGATGGGGAGTTTATTTTTCATTATTTTGGGGTTTTTTCATGAAGGGCAGGCCCATTTAGGGTTTCACTCCCTAGCTACGGGTGGCAGTCGTGGGCCCCAATTGGTATATTTGGGGCCACATATGTCAGTTGTGATGGCCATCAAGATGATAGGTAGGGAGGTACCAAAGGGTACCCACACTACAGGGACTTAGTGGACCATGTCTAGGACCAGGGAGATAGGGTAGTATTCTGCTAGCTCGATCCATAGGACACACAGGACTGAGAGGGCTCATAGGTATTCGAGCACTCATGGTGCTAGCTCATAGAGGACTCACAGGGATTTTGAAGGTGATGAAGGTGCCTCATAGGCTGGGGGTATAGGCCCTATCTAGTATTGATTTTGAGAGATGATTTTTGTACCAATTTTGAGTGTAAGGTCAAGGACCTACATAGTTGTAGCCTACAGGTATTTTGATATATCTTGATTCTATGTACTCTTAGACACATATATTTATATGATCTAATAGTTCATCTCATTATATGTGTATTTTATTTTTGATAATTTATGTTTATGTTATGCACATGGATGTAATGTAGATATTTGATTTATTGCTATATGATGTGATGTATGGATGATAGGTACTAGCTATATGATGTGGATGCAGTGATATACATGTGTATATGGACTACTTCTATGATGCTATGTATACGAATGCAATGTTTGATATTTAATTCAATTTTGATCTTCTATAGACATGTGTAGATGGACTACTTCTATGATGCTATGTATACGAATGCAATATTTGATATTTAATGCAATTTTTATCTTCTTCACTTGTATGCATTTAATTTATGTTGTTTATGACATGATTCGTGCCATGTTTGTATTGCATACATTTTTGATGATATTGATTTATTGTAAATGGACATGAATGTTTTAATCACTTAAAACATAATGTATGCAATATGATATGAGGTTTTAACAATCTAACGGATGACACCACAGAATGCATAATAATCATGCATGACAATTGCTATATTTGATTATGAATCTTTATTTATTTGACACTCATATGTGAGATGCAATGCACTGTTTCTATTTATAATATTTTATAAATTAAAATATATGCATAACATAGTCAGTGGTCGTTTAAATATCATTTTTGAAATCCATCTGGTATCTAACATATATCACAAAATAAACAAACTCTCATAAACGAGATTGATTTTTGATGATTGCATTTGAAAATTTGATTGTTGCTAGTTGGGAATTTTTGAGGTTTACCATGAGACTCAAACACCTTATTATACTGGTTAAAATTTGTATACTAACTATACTAGACTTCTGAAACATAAGGCTTTCGCTAGGATATACCCTAACTGTTCATTATCCCTGTGTGTGTAGATGAATACATTAAGATAAGGCACAAGCATACCCCAATGTTAGGCGGGATTTTTTTAGCCCATTGCTAAGATTGGGGGTTCACAAATTTTTATCCAATCCTAGGTTTAAATTTTAGTTGGACTATACCACTAGGCGATACAGGATACCTAAAGTTAGCTCTTTCACATTCAAACATTAGTATATACATAAGTAAGGTGCTAATGCATAAGACATATCATCATGCGTAAGGTGTAGTAGTGCTGGAAATTCCATGGATTCAAGTTCACTCCCTTCTCTTCTTCAATTTTTTGGGATACTTGCTCATATAAAGTGATAAAAATCACTATTTATTTTTGTACTTTAGTGACAATAATCACTGTTTGTTTTTTACTTTCTCTTTCTTTTTCTGTATTTCTTTCTTGAGCAAGGTATTTGATACAGATTTTACTTCATTGTACAATTTCATCTTCATTTGACTTGACTTTTTGGAATTTATATTTGATACTTTGCTTCAGAAACTTACTTTGGGGAACTATTTTTGGGATATCAATTTAGGATATCGATCTTATGATATCAATGTGGGATAGAAATCTAGTATGTCGATCTATGATATTGATATAGGGTATCAATCTAGAGGATTGATTTGGGATATCACTATGGGATATTGCTCATTTTAACGTAAGCAAGGGATTCTGGGTAGGGAACGAACTTGTCCTTTTGCCAATTATCAATATTTCCTGTACCATCTACACAAGGGGATAAGCAAGAATAACTCTTTTCACCTTAGGATACCTGGTCATGCTTCATGGCTTTCATATTCCCCTAGTCATTATTAGGATTGTTTAATTTGTTTATTAGTGATAGAATTCTGATATGCTAAGGGCTATACTAACTAGACTTCAACTAATAAAGCAAATCAAGCTTTCTATCAACTCTTGAGAAGACCTCTAGGTATGGTTGAATGACCGAAAAACCCTAGTATATTCTTCATAGCAACATTTTGGGTTGTGTTGAAAAACACAATTACTCACAAGGGTGATACATAGATGATAAAGATAGTGCATAGATGCATGATTGAAACACAAACATGGTGTCATTTTTAAGATTGTTTAACGCAATTTATTCTAATGCAAGCACGACATATGATTATGCCTAATGCAATGCAAAATGAAATGCATGTGGAGAATGCAATGCAATGATGCAAATGAAATGCAAATGTTTTTTATTTTTGATATTTTTCCAATTTTTATGGATTTTGACATTTGGTTTGACCAAAGAACTTATAGACACCTTTGGAGCCTTTTGGAATTGACCAAACAGTTTTGAGAAACCCTTAGAGCCTTTCTAGATTGACCAAGCAATTTTGAGAAACCCTTGGAGCCTTTAAGGATTGACCAAGTGGTTTTGAGAAACCCTTGGAGCCTTTTAGGATTGACCAAGCAGTTTTGAGAAACCCTTGGAGCCTTTTAGGATTGACCAAAGGGTTTTGATAAACCCTTAGATCCTTTTAGGATTGACCAAGTGGTTTTACGAAACCCTTGGAGCCCTTTAGGATTGACCAAGTTATTTTTGAGAATCCCTTGGAACCTTTCTGGGTTGACCAAGCGATTTTTGAGAAACCCTTGGAGCCTTTTTGGATTGACCAAGTGGTTTTAAGAAACCCTTGGAGCCTTTTTAAGATTGATCAAAGGGCTTATAGATGCCTTTGGAGCCTTTTATGGTTCTTAGGCATAGAACACTTTAAGATGAAGTATATTAAGAGGCTCAGGATCTTCAACTCCTCCAAGCGATGTCAAGCGATATGTCCCAGGTCAAATCTTCTCTGAGATCATATAAGGACCTAACTAGTTAGCCATGAATTTGTCTTGTATTTTCGATGATAAATTTGAGTTATGTTGGTTCTCTTTTAGCACAAGATCACCAACCTCAAAGTCTCTCAGATGGACTTTGCTATTGTAAGCTTATTTTAAGCACTCTCGATAAATGTGAAGGTGCTTGAGGGCATTCACGTGATGCTCATCAAGTAGCATCAATTGATCTAGGCAAGTCTGCCACACGGTGTCATCATAAATGAACTCTTTAAATGTGACGCACAATGTTGGATTTTTAAAATATAGGGGCATAATGGCCTTAGCACCATATACTAGTAAAAATAGAGTTGCCCCAGTGGGTGTCTGAATGCTAGTCCTGTAAGACCACAATGCAAGGGGTAGCTAGATATGCCAATATTTGTGGTGCTCTTGTACCGTATTTTTCAATATGGATATCGCTATCTTATTTGAAGCTTCAGCCTACTCATTTGCTTGTGAATAATAAGGAGTCACAAAACTATATTTGATTATATACTTAGATGTCAAAGCTCTCACAATTTTGTTCTTAAATAACGTTCCATTATCTGAGACTATCTTGGATGGTATCCCAAAATGACTAATGATATTTGTGAGTATAAAATCATCAATATATGCTTCAGTTGTCATTGTTGATGGAATAGCCTCCAACCACTTAATGAAATACTCAGTAGTCATGATAATAAAAGTATGTCGACCCAATGATGGAGGAGAGATCTTATCGATGAGATCAAATCCCCACTGAGCAAATGACCAACCCGCTTGAATGGGCTGTAAGGCTTGTGATGGCAGGTGTGTAAGATTAGCATGATGCTGACATTTAACACTATAGGCCTAAAATTTTTGCACTCCTTTCCTCTAGGCTAATGGATCCGTGCCTCAGAGGGGAATGTAAAATAGTAGAGCTACACCTTGAAAGAGAGGCACTTAGTTGTACCTTCTTATGGTTATTTTTTGACGAATTAAGGGTTCACCAGGCAACTTTTAATGACAATTTCCATACCTAGGCTTGGAATATGTTTGATGCATTCTTTTTATAAATAATTCTCACACACCTAAGTTTGGCCTTATGCATATAAACTATCTATATGCAATTTTGAATTAATGAATACAATAGATAGTGGATACAAAATAAAATGCAATACCTCAAACTAGGGCTAAAAGAAATTATGAACCAAATATTTGATGAAGATTTTGAGGCTTGTAGTAGGACATAATCACCTCTATTTTGAAAAAATTACCTCTGTTTTGATAGCAAGAAAAATTGACAAAAAATAGGACAGAAAAATAAGATTTCTTGCAAAATAGGGTAGTTTCTCGTACTCCAAGTCACAAATTAGCTTTAATTTCTACATGAAACTAGATATGAAATAACATGAGAACAATATGATAACAACTCAACCTATTATGCCATGAATTTATATATTTTTAATCCTGATTTTATAATGCAATTACTTGGAATGATGGTGAACACCAAGATGCAATATATAAATTTGAGTAATAAATTAAATGGACATGAGGTAATGCATAGAAAAATAGAAAATTGGGAAATAAATGCAAACAGTGATTTAAATCCTTACCCCCATTTGATCTAAAGACATGATTGCCTATTCTCTGACGAAATTGCCTACTCTCTGATCAAATTACCTGTCACTTCTGTCGAAATCACCTGTCGCTTCTGTCGATCACCAGACAATTATGATGATGTTTGGGGATTTATAAATGATACCTGTAATGACAAAATGAAAATAGGGATGTCGAGAGGTGGAATTGCATAGCAAATTGATGCGAGGGATCCTCAAGGGAGTTCAGAACAATCTCAAGGATCAGAGTCCAACCAGCCAGTCAGTCAATCAATCATCTAGGAGGAAAAAGGGAAAAGGGCCTAGATTAAATAGGCCAAGGAGGGGTTTGAGGAATTTGGGAGGTTAGGCTAAACATGGAGGAGGTTTTGATCCCTCCTATGTTTGCCACCTTCAATCTGTTCACCAATAGCCCTGATCCGAATGGTGGCTAAACCAGGTAAGAGGTTTTAAAACATATTTTGTCTTTTAGCAAATTTGTTAAAATTCTGTTTGGGACATCGCCTGGTGATTCTGCTGATCGTCGAGTGATTTTGTTGATTTATGGACGATTTTTTTTATCGGTGGGTGATTTTGTCCAACGGTCAATAATTTTTTGTTTGTTAGCATGAAAAATGAGGAAAATGATGTCAAAATTGGACATATTATATACCGTTGGAAATCTCTTTTCGAGACCTATCCAATAGTATAAAATTTGATAATAATTGAGATGATTTGATAGGGTAAAAATTCTCTTGAATATGATATTACTTTTATAGGAGAAAAAATAAGGAAAATGAGTCATTTTTTCATGTCTACATTTTTCCCCCTCTTTGACGTATTTATGAACAATAAATGCATCAAAGAAAAGTGTGGATACTTGAGTAGAAATGATTATGATTTGACATGGGAAAAAATGGAGTGGATGGTTTAGAATGAATAGTTTATGTGAAATTGATGTCTTAGAAAAAAATAATTACTAATTTACTGACTAGGATGCCCCCTCGAGTTTTTATGCAAAATTTTACGTTTGGTGGAAAACTCGAATTTGATCTTCTTTGTTTTATGTGACTTTGTGTGATTTATTGGATGATTTATTACATTTTCTTATGATGGTTGTGTTACATAATTTCTTGTAATCATGATTTGATTTTTAAACATTTTAATCATGCTTAATATAAAAGTAAAATGATTTTTTAAAGTGTGTTTTGAAAAAGATGTTTTTGTGTGATAATAGATTTGATGGATTAGGAATGAACCTCGAAGGATGTTGTGTTGTTATATGACTATTGGTGGAGTTCAAAGCTCACGAAGTCATGAAGCGAATTCTATTATGAGGAAGTTTTGTATTGCTAATACCAAAATATTGTGTGCTTAAGAATAATCTTAAGGCTTTATGATGATAAAGAAATGTTTGATGTTGTTTTGGAACAAGATGTTTGATAGATTCTAGCAATAAACCTCAAAGGATATTGTGTTGTTATGAGACTGTTGGTGGATTTCAAAGCTCGCTAAGTCTTGAAGCTAATCTTATTTGTGAGGAATGTTTTTGATATTGCTAAGAATGGTTGTATGCTTAAGAATAATCTTAAGTCTTTTGTGGTAATATGTGTGATGTTTGTTTGATAATAATGTATGTGGTAAATGTTTGTGAAATATATTGAGCAAAGCATGAAAAATTTGAAGGATGATTTACGCTAAGCATAGAATTCCTAAGTGTGAAATTATATGAAATAATTACTTAGGAATTATACCATCATCGTGAAAATCAAAATGAAATGCATGATGATATGAAATTATTTGTTCTTTTTAAAATGTAAAGTAATGTAATATAAATCATTGTGTCACATGTTTCAAAAATATTATGAAATTTTTATGAAAATATATGGACTAATTTTGGGCATGAAAAATTAGAAATATAGTTTACGCTAAGTATAGAATACCTAGTGTTAAAATTGACCAAAATAATTCCTAGGAATTATACCTTCAGTGTGAAGTCATGAATACTATGTATGGTAAGTGATTTTGATCTAAATGTTATTTTTGCAATAAGTTGTTTTTGAGATTTTTGAAATTTTGGAAATATCTATGTAATGTGTTAATATGAAAGTAATGATAAACTTAACGTTGTCCGACAAATTTCAAAGAAATATTTTAACTTATTTCTAGGACAAATTCAAATTTATCAAAAACCAATGTGGGAGAAGTGAGTTCATTATCCATCTTGATTGTCATGATGATATAAAATCTCTCAAGGGTCAAATGTATGTACTTTGTAATATTCATTTACCAATTTTGAGTAAGGTAGTGATGCAAGAAAACTTGAATGAACCAATGTGTGTGCAAGTGAAGGGTTCATTAACCATGATTTTTATGCATGAAATCGTACCAGACTACTATGTAAGTTAAGTCATCAAAAGCTAGTTAATCCACAAGCGGACATAGATTTGTACAAAAGAAGGTCGCTAATGTGACAGCCATATCGCCACACAAAAAGGAATTACCCAATGTTAAGCAAGTTGGGCACAAATAACTTGTTATGGGGTTTACCTCATGATTTTTGAATAATTGAGAATTCCAAGGAATCAAGATCATTCACCCTTCTTTCCTTCACTTTCAAGGGGTAAGGATTTTGTTCATTTTGTATTGAACAAGGGGATTTTATTGCTTATTTTTCTCTTTTCGTTCTCTTTTTATTTTTTCTCTTTTGACTTTTGACTTTTTCTTTTCTTGATTTTTCTTTTGGGATACTTGCTCAGCTTAGATGTGGAGCAAGGGATTTTTATTTGGGCAGGGGTGAGCTTGTCCTTTTACCAATTCTAAAAAATTCTAGACCATGCGCATGATAGGATAACAAGGGAAAATTTTCACTCAAGAGACTAAGACTACTATGTAGTATCATTTTTTGAATTTGCAACAAATCATTTTAATGTGTAAAAGTGTACTTGGTTCAAGAAGTAACAATATCATTTACCAAAACTCAAAATATTATTTAGTGAAATAGTGATCTTAGATACAATAGAGATTTATAATCATAGTGATAAAATCAAAATAACTAATTTGTAAAATTAAGTGTATGGTTCAAGATAACTTCTGAATTAATCCAAAATAAAGGAAAATATGGCTTCAAAATTTTGAAATACAACAATAATTAACAATGCAGAATGATTTGAAATATTTTTGAGATTTTGATACTTTTTGATTTTTTTAGTTATTTTATTTGTTTTTTATTTTTTGATTTTTTACTTTTGATGATGGAATTGGTGGTATATACAATATGATCTATATACACTATACAAGGTTATTTGAGTATAGCATGTCTAAGGTTTCTTCAAAATCAAATGAGGTTTTGAAGGATAATTTGGTTGTGGTGAAGGTAAGAACAAAAGGTAATGAATAAAAGGTAGAGATAACAAAAGCTTTGTTATAATGTAGAATAATATAGCAAAATATTTGACTTTTATATGTATAAAATTGATCATGTTACAAAACAAAATGTCAGAAGGATAAGAAGGTTCTTCATTCTTATCACTATATTCCAAGTCTTGATAAGATGGAGGGAGCATATGTGAAATATATGTATGGGTGTTATTTGGTAAACAAGGATGATCAAATATGGATAAAGAAAAGTGATTGATAGGAGGTAATTGTGACAATGGAGAATGTATAGAACTTGATATTTCAACCATTAAAGATTCTTCAAATGGTGTTGGGTCACCATGTATGGTAACAATTTTATTTTCAAGTTTAAACTTCAACATTGATGAAGAGTGGAAGGGACAACCCTCATCGTATGAATCCAAGGAATTCTGAGAAGTAGGTTGTAAGGTGAAGGGCAAGATGCTACATAAAATAAAGTATCCAGGATATTGGATACACTCTTAAGGGGAATAATTATAGTGCCTAGAGCTTCTTGAATTTCATTGTTAAAAGATTTTATAACAACATTTGATTCATTGAGATCTTCTTCCTGTAATCCAAAATTTTTGAATAATTGATAAGTACATAAATTAAGAGAGGAGCCATTATCTACCATGATAGCTTTAAAAGATGTTTATTTAATAAATATTGTAATGTAAAGAGAGGAGTCTTCTTGTGGAGTAGAGGAAGGAATCTCCTCATAATAGAATGAAATATGGTTAACCTCAAGAGGGTTTACACCATTAATTGTGTTCTTAGGGAAAATATCATGAGGAACAAATTGTTTGCTAGGTATCTTGAACAAAATTTCCCTATGAGAACTTTGTAATACTTCTAAAATATATATCTTTGCTTGAGGATTAATCACTTGTTTTTGGCTATCAAAGTGGATTTCAGATTGAGATTTTGATTCTAAATATGGGATTTCTATGCTTACATGCAATTTTGGATTATTCTCTAGAGCCAAAGATAGTTTTGAAGGTTGGTCAAATGAGGAATCCATCTCTTGAATATCAAATTGATTTGATTGACCCTTAGGTTTCTCATTTGTAGTTTCTATTACAATATTAGTGATATCATTGTAATGGGACATATTAAGATGCAATATTTGATTGGTTTCCTGTTGTTGATAATTGAATAAGGGTTCTTGGGAGATCCCCATGTCTTGATTGATTATGGGTATTTCTTGTGTAGAAGTTTGATTGTTTATTGAATATTTATAATTAGTTGTATATTGTAATTAATTTATAGTAAAAATACCCTCATCAATCAAATCTTGAATTGCACATCTTAAATATCTATATTTTTGTGTCATATGTCCATCCATTCTATGATATTCACAATGTAGCTCAGGTTTATACCAATTTGCTATGGTATCAGGTTGTCTTATGGGAGGTAACTCAATCTTATTTGTATTAAGTAAATGCTTGAGAATTATATCCATTGGTTGATTAAGCTTAGTAAATTTACATGGTGAAGGTTTTCAAGAGGGTTTTGGTAATAGGCTTAGGACTTCAGCCATAAAAGGAATTAATGGTTTATTATCTCTTTTTTCTTTATTATGGGTAGAATGATGATAGGAAGATTGTGAAGTATGATGTGAGTGCATGGTAGGATTGGAAGAAGAAGCATTTTATTGTTGAAATGGATGGGTTGTGTTGAAAGAAGAATATTGAAATGGTGGAGAAGGATTGTATGTGGATCGATAGGCATAATATGGATATGTGGGAGAATAGATAATAAATTTATGAAGAGGACTGGAAAAGGGATTGTCCTGTTGGGATAAGGATGAAAAATAAGAAAAGTTTGATAAATATGATGTTGAATATGGATGAGGTTGGTCATAATCAACAAATGCATTTGGCTGAATTTTCCCAACATTACTGATGGGCTCATATTGATTTGAGTTAAGACTCATGGTTTCTTTAGTACGTCCTTCTAAAAGTAATATTTGGTATCTACTATTTAGAATTGAATATAAAACATACAAATTTAAAATGATTATTTTTTTGTTGTTTTTCTTGTATATGTATATATATATATATATATTTTTTGAAATTAGAAGAAATGCCTATGTATTCACGTCGAGTTCATAAAAGAATGTAGGCATAAAATTTTCGCACTCATTTCCTCTAGGCTAATGGATTCGTACCATAGAGGGGAATGGAAAATAGTAGAGCTACACCTCAAAAGAGAGGCAGTTAGTTGTACCTTCTTATGGTGATGTTTTGATGAATTAAGGGTTCACCAGGAAACTTTTAATGACAATTTCCATACCTAGGCTTGGAATATGTTTGATGCGTTATTTTTATAAATCATTCTCATACACCTAAGTTTGGCATTATGCAACTAAACTATCTATATGCAATTTTTATTTAATGAAGACAGTAGATAGTGGATACAAAATAAAATGCAATACCTAAAACTAGGGCTAAAAGAAATTATAAACCTTACTTGACCTGTTTGATGAAGATTCTGAGGCTTGTAGTAGGATAGAATCACCTCTATTTTGACAAAATCGCCTCTGTTTTGACAAAATCACCTCTGTTTTGACAAAATCACCTCTGTTTTGACAACAAGAAAAATTGACAGAAAACAGGATAGAAAAACAGGATTTCTTGCAAAATAGGGCAATTTCTCGTACTCCAAGTCACATATTAGCTTTAATTTCTATATGAAAGTGGATATGAAATAACATGAGAACAATATGATAACAATTCAACCTATTATGCCATGAATTTATACAGTTTTAATCCTGATTTCATAATGCAATTACTTGGAATGATGGTGAACACCAAGATGCAATATATAAATTTGAGTAATAAATTAAATGGACATGAGGTAATGCATAGAAAAATAGAAAATTGGGAAAGAAATGAAAACAGTGATTTAAATCCATGCCCCCAGCTAATCTGAAGACAGGATCACCTATTCTCCAACGAAATTGCCTACTCTCTAACGAAATTGCTTGTCACTTCTATTGAAATTGCCTATCACTTTTGTCGATATCCAGACGATTATGATGATATATGGGGCAATTATAACTGATACCTACAATGAAAAAGTGAAAATAGGGATGTCGAGAGGTGGAATTGCATAGCAAATTGATGTGAGGGATCCTCAAGGGAGTTCAGAACAATCTCAGGGGTCATAGTCCAACCAGGAGGAAAAAGGGAAAAGGGCCTAGATTAAATAGGCTAAGGAGGGGTTTGAGGAAGTTGGGAGGTTAGGCTAAACATGGAGGAGGTTTTGATCCCTCCTATGTTTTCCACCTTCAATATGTTTGCCAACAACCCTGATCTGAATGGTGGCTAAACCAGGTAAGAGGTTTTAAAATAGATTTTATCTTTTAGCAAATTTGTTAAAATCCTATTTGGGACAAAATTGCCTAGCAATTCTGTCGATCTTCAGGCGATTTTGTGGATTGATGGGTGATTTTGTTGATCGGTGGGTGATTTTGTCCAACGGTCAACAATTTTTGGTTTGTTAGCATGAAAAATGAGGAAAATGATGTCAAAATTGGACATATTATATACCGTTGGAAAGCTCTTTTCGAGCCCTATCCAATGGTATAAAATTTGATAACAATTGATATGATTTGATAGGGTAAAAATTATATTGAATATGACCTTACTTTTCTTGGAGAAAAACTAAGAAAATGAGTCAATTTTTCATGTCTACAAACACATTTCCTGACATAAACATTGCAATCCTTATCCATAGTGGGCCAATAATAACCCATATGAATGATGCACTTGATGATATCTATGCTACTAAAATGGCCATCGCACGTACCATCATGAGCTTATGAAATTACCCAAGATGACTCTTGGGGCTCAAGACAACGAAGGAGAGCTCCATCGTAGCTTCTACGATACAGGATGTCTGCTAACAAGACATACTTTGTCACTTTTTGCTTGAATGTGCACTTCATGACACATGAAAATCCTTGAGGGATCAAACAAAGTCTAAGGAAGTTACATATTTGTGATGTCCAATTATGATAAGCTTTGGCCTTGACTAACAAGACATCATGCTCCCCCTACAGTTCTACATTTACAAATGTAGACTAGAAAAAACCCTATGGTAAATGGTAGTACCACTCCCCCTTGGATCCTACAATATCATAGGCCCCCAGAATGCTCTCTTCAAAAATTCTTTGGCTCTATAGAAACATTCATGGTTTGGTTCTACATGAATCATATTGATTGACTCTTTTTTATCCAATACTTCGCATTGCACAGCAAAATGTGACAACATTTTTATATGGATGGTAGTAAAGTTGGTAGATGAATTCTAAGGGATTAGAGATCCCAAAGGTGCCATTGTTTCTATGAATTTATTGGATGAATGAGGTATTACCTCAATGTCATACCATTCTAGTATATCTAGATAGATGTCAATAAGATCCTTGTAATATTTCAATACCGGACATCGAAATTGAAATAGTCCCTTAACTTGGTTCACAATGAGAAGGAAATCACCGAAGATATTTAGCCTTTTTATCTTCATGGTGACAGTTTTTTGGAAATCCAAAATCAGGGCTTCATATTCAACATTGTTGTTAGTGCAAGGAAAGTCCAACTTGAACGACAAGGGCATTGGAGATCCTTGTGGGGTGAACAACACTATTCCTACACCACCCCCTTTCTCACACTTTGAACCATCAAAGAACAAGGTCATATCAGATTTTTTGTATGATTATTCATGTTCAGGTGCTTCTAATAATGCCAATACTGCATCATGAGGAAGCTCTATGGTGAGGGGTCCACTATTTTAGAGAGGCACCTCATCCAGTTGATTTGCTATGACTTGTCCCTTAATGGAATTTTGGCTTATGAATTCCAAATCAAATTCTATCAGTAGCATGATCCACTTTGCAGTACATGTATTATGATATGTCTTGCTCATCATATACTACAAAGGATTTTGTTTGGATATAACATATGTCGTATGACTCAACATATAGTGTCATAATTTCTTTGTAGTGAACACTACTGCTAAAAATAGCTTCTCCACATATGCATATCCAAACTCATAGCTTACCAAGGTTTGAATAATATAATATATGGTCTATTCTTTGCCTTGCATGTTCTTTTGGGCTAACATGGTTCCTAGTGCAAATTTGATTACCTAAATATATAGCAAAATGGCACATCTGGCCTTGGTGGAGCTAGCACTGGCAGTGTCACCAAGTATTGCTTTATCTCAGTAAAGGTTGCTCGACAGTCCTCGTCCCAATTGAATGGGACCTCCTTGTGTAGAATTCAATTCATGGGTCAATATTTATTTGATAATTGAGCGATATATCACTTTATGGATGCTACTTTGTCCTAAAGGCTCCTTAGCTCTTTGATGTTTGTGGGGGACACATTTCTAGAATAGCCTTACCTTTGCTAGGTCAACTTTGATGTCTCATTTTGAAACAAAGAATCCTAAGAGTTTTCCTAAAGTTATGCCAAACACACATGTCTTACGATTCAACCTGACATTATGCTCTATCAGGCAATCAAAGACCTTCTTCAGGACCTCCTCATGCTCAGAACATAATAATGACTTGGCCAACAAGTCATCCATATAATATTATAAGATTTTATGCATATAGTCATGAAAGATATATGTCATAGCTCGCTGATATGTAGCACCGACATTTTTAAGGCCGAAAGGCATAACTTTATAGCAAAAAAATTATAAACGCAGTTTTATGCTGGTCTTTGGGCTTAATCCAAATTTTATTGTAACTAGAAAAACCATACATTAAGGAGATCATCTCATGACCTATAGTTGTGTCTACAAGAGCATAAATATTTGGCAATAGAAATGAATCCTTTGGTGTTGCCTTATTAAGGTCTCTAAAATCTGTACAAATACGGATCCTTCCATAAGGTTTTTCTACAAGCACCATATTGGATACCCATTATGGATAGTCGATGGAGATAACAAAATCTATGTCCAACAACTTTTGCAATGCATCCTTAACCATTAAGACTACTGATGGATGCATCTTCCTAAGTTTCTACTTGACTGGCTTCTTTGATAAGTCTAGCGAAAGGTTATGAGTAACCAATTTTGGATCTAGATCTAACATCTCCTTATAAGTCCAAGCAAAGATATCAGGTCTCTCTCTCAATAGATGGATGAGGTTTCCACACTCAGGAGTCAAAATTTTCTCCAAATTTAACCTTCCTTGGATTGGTGGGATTATTACTGATATCCACTTCGAAGGTTTCCTCTACTAACATATGGGATCTCTCCTCAAGATTATGAGGCATAGGGATCAAGTGGATGTCATCTGCTAGGTTTACAGGTTCCTAATTGGAAGCATCCTCAGAATGATAGACATCATGTGCATAACATGGCACAAAATGGAAAGGTTGCAACATTTATTTGTTAGAAAAGAAATCTTTAGGATCTAGAGGTGAATCAGCATGATCCCAATCGATAGCATCTACATTTAAATGAAATTTTTTAGATGGATCAGCTGGATTGTCGAGTGGAGTGGTCAAATAAATGGAGATTATGTTGATAAAATGGATCATATCTCCAATACCATGTGCAAGTGATTCATCATTAGCAAAACTACCATCCTCGATATGTGGTTTTGGGGTATGGGGATCTCCGATTTCGGTCTGTGAACAGACTGTCGGATGGGATCATTGGGCTCAAGGAGGTCCATGTATTTTGGTAAATCATGAAACACCATATGATAAATCATATTATGATTTGGTGGTCTCCCCTTAAGGCGAGGATGGATATTAATCTCTCTATGCATATCCTCAGTCGTATAAGACACATTGCAATAGCATAAGTAGGGAGGTCCTAAGTAGGATCTCTCTGTATCATCTTCTTCATCACTATCATAATATAGGCCTTCATCGCTACCCATTGGAATGGGATGCTCTAGAAAATATGGCCCCATATGGGTTATCTATTGATCACTATCATCTCTATTCAATAAAATTGTGTATAAGCACTGTAAATACGATACTGTCGAATAGACAAGCTCAACCTCATCCTATGATTGATCATCAGGTGAGGACTCACTATCCTCTCCTTTACTATAGCTAGGTCCACCTATCTTGAAAATGGAATCTTCTATATCCTCATCGAAATGTCCTTCCAACTCGGGATCTATCACTATGATAATATCCTGACCCTGCATGCCCGTGTCGTCGGTTGCTCCATGAATTTATTGACAAAAAATTTCTCTTGGTAAATCATATGGATTGGTATCCACCAATATATCCTCATGATATGTAAGACACCATCATGTTGTCCATCTAGAATGTAGAAGGATTAGGGTGATATAGATTGAAGTCAACCTCACCCCCTAGACTGAGGTACAGGCAGTTTAAAGATACTATGAGGATTTTAGTCTATCCTCCACTGTAGAATCCTAAACTAAACCTATTAGTAGGTAACTGATACTCTAGTTCTATAGGATTCTTATATCCCTACTTGAATAGTTTGAGACCATAACCATGCCAATGGTAACGCTCGAAGTATCACTTGGCATAGTCAAATTTGGAAAGGTAATGGACATTCACAATGAATGGTTCATTATCATCCTCATCCATGTGCATGGGAGATGTGATCTAGTCTAGCCCTCTATAGATGAAGTTAGTTTGGTTGAGTGGTACCCCCAATATTTCTACTATCCCTATGGGAAGGTTATGGGCTCATGGTTGGCCCATGTCATGTGTAGTATCGATAATTGATGTAAACCTCACATTCTATACAATGTATTCCTCTGACCTGGGATTAACCAAATGGATGGTCACTTGCAGTGCATATGATCTTGTTGAAGAAGTAGGCTAAGCAATTTGAGGTGCCTCTTTGACTCTTCCTTGAACTTCCTCTACTTCCATGGGAGTAGGGGTTTCAATGATAACTAACTTGGGCTTTTGCTTTATCTTCTTTTTGCCCACATTTTCTTTTCACTTCCTATTATCTCATTGTATCATAGATGCAGTCTACCTAATGGAAGTTGTTTTTGTGTGCTCTAATATTTGAGATACGGATGTTACGGGTCTAGCACACACTTATTTGATTTTATATCCCATATATTTTATTGGTGATGCTAGTCACACATCTAGGTGCATTGAGGGGAGCACAAATTCCCCTGGTAAATCTACTAGATTCACGTATTTAAAGGGTTCTTCATCCAAAGGCACCACATGAACCTGTCCCTCATGAATGTATTTGATACACTGGTGTAAAATAGAAGGGATACAATACATTTATTTGATCCAAGGTCTCCTTAGAAGTATATTATATTGCATAGCACCTTTGATTATGTGACACATCATTGGGATGGTCTTCAGTCCCACCTGGATAGGTAAAACTATAGTACCGACCATTGAGCATAATGTATCACTAAATGCTCTCAATGTGAAGGTAGAAGGAACGATATGCATCTTGGGTAACTTCAGGTGAGTCAATGCCTTGGTAGTTATGATATTGATTGATGATCTTGTGTCAATCAAAACCCACTTGAATGGTTTATAATTCACACACATGATGATATGTAGCGGTGGGTATGCTATAACAGTGGAAACCGTCTTGACTTCATGGTCATGAAATTGAATGATCAGATCATAAAACTATTGTACGTGCTCCACAAAGTGTGTAAACGGTTTGGGATATTGAGGTTGCACTTCGATGGACCTTAAGATGTCCATGAGCATCTCCATGTGCTTAGGAGACTACCGAATAAGCTCATAAATTAACTTTACTAGAGTTGTCTATAAGTTTTCGACCAACCTACTCTTGATGGTCACCACCAGTCTAGTTGGTGGGCCAGACACATATTGGTCTGGTCTTGGAGGAGGTGCATCCTGGACTCTGATAGGCACTTGAGGTTGATTCGGTCGTTCATACCTCACATTCCTCATGACAACATTGACCATTCTGATGAACCCATCAGTTGGTGGTTCAATTAGAACTTGGTTGACTTAGCCAATATTATTATTTAGTATCTCATGATTAGGTAGAGGATTCTTATAAATTTCCATATTTTAATTTTTAGGTACTTGCGGGTTGTCAACAAGAAGCGTACCTCTCTCGATCATATTTTGCACAATATGTTTGAAGGACCAACATACCTCAATGTCATGACCCTTTGATCGGTGAAAGATGCAATAATTATCATCCTTGTAGACCTTAGGCTTGGGCTAATTTGGGTCTATCAACTTGACCTCAGGTAAGTGTATAGCCTTTGCCTTGCATAACTAATGAAAATTTGAATTCAACGACTCCAATAACTGAGTGAATACGTGAGGTGGGTGTTTCTCCTTATTCTTACCCTTATAATTGTTATTATGTTGCTCATACTATGTAGGCATAGGTTGGGCCTGATAATTTTGCTTTTGTTGCCCTTTTTCTCCTTTTTGAAGGTTCAACACTACCTGATTAACATGGGTTGGCTTGTCCTGATGTCTCTCAGTGATTTTATTATGTCCCTCCTTCTTATTCCTTAGCTTCAAGTTACCCTCTTGTAACTTGATATCCTCAACCACTTTGGCTTACGCCAAAGCCTCTTTGAATGTCTGGTATTGATGCAACTGTAGAAATAGTGAAATGTGTTTGGCATAATTCTTCATGAACATTCATGTTAATTCAAAGTACGGGATGGATAATGGTAGCTTCACCATCATTTTCCTCCATAAATTTCCATAATCCATCACATGATCATTGTCATGTTGTGTTAGAATGACCAGGTCAGATAAGTTTACCTTCTTCTTGACACTGAAGGATAAGCATTCAATAAATGCATTAGCTAGTTGTTTGAAACTAGTGATGTTGTGCCTCTTTAGTTGGTTGAACCACTCTTGATCTGGGCTTGATAGGGTTGTGATAAAAGTTCATAGGGGAAAAGCATCATTGCTCTCAATATGAAAGCACATATCTATAAAACTAGTCACGTGCTCCTGTGCGTCTTCCTCTCCTTGAAACTTTTCTAGTCTAGGCATCTTGAAATGCTTAGGATATGCTAGAATAGGCACTGACGTGCATAGAGGTTCACTATGAATTTTGTTCAAGGTAGATTTATGATAAGCCTTTCCTTGCTTCTCTATGGCTTGGACCTTCTCTGCTAAGGTCTTGTAGGCTTGCGAGGAAAGAAACTCCTCTCGAGATTGCCTCAGAGGTGGCTTCAAAGGTAGATTCCTCCTCGGTCGAGGTGGGGGACTAGGCTCGCCCTCCTCCTCAAATTGAGATATTTCAAGATATTCTTGTTCTAATTCCTCTCCCACTTCATTCTTATACTACCCATGCTCATGTTGTTCGGACACTGGGCATCGATCTCTGTGTTGAGTCGTATGATGAGTATGGGTGTCTATGTTCTCAAGGTGTAACTCAGGTTGTGAAGCCACTCGTCTATTGAATCATCTAGCCAATCAATCCTCTCTCTCTACATGATCCTTCTGATCAAGGATGCATTATTCATGCATGTGTTGTTCATACAATTTCTATCTTATGAACCTATGCCTTTGAGTATTATTATTTTTGAGGCATTCTTTTTTTGTGTGAACATCCTCCAATTTATCTTGGAGAATTTGTCGTCTCTGCTATGACATCAGTCTATGAGCTCTATCGATATGATTGGTCATCTGAAGTTTCAGAGGGGTGTACTATGTTCTAGTGACTTTATGAGTATATCCTCCAATGGACTGATTCACCACACTCTTGCCTTAGTCTATAAATATGATATTCATCTCAGGTTGTCTCCTATACTCAATTCCTGCATGTGATGTAGGAGCTCGCATATCTCGAGAATGCTTGGAGCACTCTCCAGGTTCTCGAGTGGTCCTAATGGTGCCTATACTACACAAGCTTATAGGTCGAGAGGATACATGCATAGGATTATATCCTAGATGCCCTAGGACCTTGTCCATACTGTCCAATTATTTGCTATGTCATGGCTCATGAGGTGGCATATCGTTTGCTCCCGCTTTGGATATATCTATGGTAAAATTCATATGTTCACCCCTATAGGGAGTCTGTGTGGGCCTATGATTGGAAGCAACCCTCTTTGTTCACCCTTGAATGGGTGAATCTTGGACATGTCTACGCTCTAAAGGTGGAGGTCGTGAGCCTCCCTTAGATACCTATTGAAGGGGTACAATTATGGATCTCTCAATGACATATTCTTTGGCAAAACCCATGGATCCACATGGAATATGGTCATGGTAAATGCTATCATACATGGAACCCCCATGCTAAGAAGTCCCATGCTTTGATCTATATCTAGAGGGATGTCTAGCTCTTCCTCTAATCGAGGTATTCTCGATGGAATCCCCTCATGTAGAATTATCCCCTCTAATGCTCGTTGAACGAAGTCTAGGAGGATTCTATGATTGATGGTGTTCCACATTGTATTGTGCACTAGGTGAAGCTTAGGCTTCAATATCAGGTCTATTCCTAGATCAGACTTTCTATGTTTACACCATTATGTATCCTATGTCTATATTTGACTTATATTAGCATATAAATAATACAATGTTGATTATTTCTTTTTATAATTTAAAATGAGCCCTAAATTGATGTATTTTCAATTTGTTGTATCAGTAAAGTAACTCTTATTGTGTTTTGCAAAGCATTGATTATTTTCTCAATTGTTTAATGGCTTTCACCTGTATGCTCGTATCTTGACAACCTAGCAATGAACTCCAGGCTGTGTAATCCCCCCAAAGTGTGGTAATGAAGCCCACACCCGGGAAGGGAGCATAAGTCCTCCCATATCCTCACCCGTTTTCACCCAGTCAGTGTCATACCATTCGAAGAAGAGTATATGCAAATTTTCTAGGCTATGAAATGTTCAAGAATCTAGTATTGGTCTAGTAATAAGAAGGTACAAGGGAGTTGGACCAACATATGGAAATCACCTTCATCATCATTGAAACCCTACTAGTGGTTGGATGTGACTCCCAACTCACTAGTGTTTACTATGAAACATGGTGTGTGTGGTTA
Organism: Wollemia nobilis; assembly: GCA_028583015.1. Taxonomy (NCBI): domain Eukaryota; kingdom Viridiplantae; phylum Streptophyta; class Pinopsida; order Araucariales; family Araucariaceae; genus Wollemia; species Wollemia nobilis. The sequence continues at coordinate 1,177,289 of JAQPPZ010002883.1, forward strand.
TTTTTACTTTTCATAAAGGAAATATGCATAATACAACACTCACATAATCATTTCCTACATGATATGAATAAAAATAATATTTTGATATCCAGAAAGTATGCATGCTACATCCTACATGACCTTTTGAAAATGCAACTTTATGATGTAAATGGGCTTTGATTTTACCTCAAGCATACAAAATAAACACACAAATTATTCTAGAATGCTTGAGTCTAGGGTGGACTGTAATCAAAGGTCCACTGTTCCTAGCAGTGCCTAGATAAAATTAAAAAAATGACAACCCTAAGGATCTAATTTGTTTTATCCTTCTTTTATGGTTATCCTATTTAAATTTTATTTTTTAGTATTTGGAAAAGCAAAGAGAAAACAAAAAAACACAGAGGGTGTTAGAAGGGCCTAACTCAAGTCCTCATCTAATAAAGCTTTAAAATCCTACTTTGTGATTGGTCTATTGCTAATCATGACTCTGATGCACAGCTGCAATTGTTGCCCATGCATGTCTACCATGGGCTAACTTTTTGATCGTGAATACCAACCGTGGGGAGCACCTGCCATAAAAACACCAAACACAGTCAGCAAATTATGGCAAAAAATGTAGAGTTTTGTCGTGATCGCCTGCTATAACCACCAAAAAGGCTCACACCTAGTCTAACTATTGCAATTGATAAGAAATACATAAATAGGTATGCATAAATTGACAATAAGAAATAAAGAAAATACAAGGAATCCTTTATTAATTTCAATGGATTCAAATTACATATTCGTCCCTCTTAGGGATACCCATTTGATACGTCAATTACAATAGTGTCTTAATCCCTCTCAAGGGTAGATGTGAATCAAATGCCTTCTAGGGTGACACGAACTTCTCTAGGGTGTTGATGAAACTCTTCTCCATGATTAGAGGAATTCGTTGCATTGAATGGCATGACCCTGTTAATCTTGCATTCAAGAATAAACAAGAATCATGTTAAAAGCAAAGGTAGCCTCTCTTGATGAGGCCTTTTGAGGAAAATATATCAAAAGATGTCATGACTAGAAATAATCAAGAAAGTGCAAGAAAGATGCTAAAACTATACAAAACATGAAAATATTATCATAAAACATGTAATCTAAAGAACATCTAACTATCTAGCAGCCTAATTACCAAATTAGAAGCATGGAAGCATGAAAAATATCCATTAGAGTGTTAAATTCCACAATGAAAGCAACATGCATAAAAACTATAAATCTATTTATCAAGGTCTCTAAATTGCTAATTAAACCAATAATAAAGCTAATCTAACTTAGCTAAATAATTTGCAAAAGGAAAAACAAGGGAATCCTCCCTAATTTTCTCACTGTGGGTCGGATGCATAGGTGGCACTATTAACCATGGTTGAGAGCCATGGTGGAGCTCTGAGTAGGTTTACCCTTTAAATTAGGGTTTTCTCTTTGATCCACCTTGTCAAATTGATGTCCAAGAGTCACCTCTATGTCCTCTGATAGGTTTAGTGGTTGAATTGGTCTAATGGTGCATGGATTGCATGAATTGATGTTTCTTGGCTCCCCTAGGCTCCTAGGGCTTCCATGGAAATTTGGTCTCAAATTGGGTAGCAAAAGTATCCATCTCAATGCATGTAGTTGCTTATGCAATTTGACAAGACTTCACTACTCAATTGATGAATATTTCTCCAGAATTATCCCCAATTCATAGGATGATCTTATAGCAATTGCCTAGGGCTAGGGGTGGCTTCCTCATGAAGCCAAGATCAATATTGGGTAGTTGAGCCAATTGGATGGAAGTATACAGAACCTTCCTCACTCAAACTAATCCAATATGTAACCAATTGGTCATTGCAACTAGCTTTTGGATCGGATTAAGGCCAACTGATTTTGAGTTTTGACTGTGGCTAACATGCGCGGTGAGCACTGCTAACCGTGGGTGTCAGTAGTGGCTAGCACTAACTAGGCAAAAGTGCCCAATTAAGTGGTAAAAACCATTGCTATACCTTGGATCTGTCCAAAGGTCTTCCATATGGTCCTCTAGCATGTCCCATATGAGTAGTCACCTCGGCATGACACGTTTTAGGTGTCTACATGCCTTAAGAAGTTGATGGTGTAGCACCCTAAAATTGGCGCAGTTAAACCTTAGTAAAAAGATAAAAATTTGAATTTTAACCCAAAAATGCCTATTAACCGCCCGTTACCCGCTCCCCTTGTTTTCTATGCCATTTTTATTTTTAGGATTTGTTTTGACCGTTGGACGATATCATCGCCGATCAGACGAAATCATCCTAGATCTGATGAAATCGTCTGGAACAGAACGTCCAGACGATTTTGTCCCAAAACTAAATTTTCATAATTAGCTTTTGTTTCAACTTCTCTAACTTGGGTAGAAAGTGTGTCTGCGCAGTTAGAGTCTCCCCCATTGGAGATCTCCCAAATTGGGATGATCTCCAACCTCCTAACCTCTCCCTAATCCTATATAAACTGGGATTTTCTCATTTTATCCCCTTGAACCCCCTGGATGACTGATTTCCCTACAAATTTCATTTCTTGTGCATTAGAACACCTTCACACCATCGTTTGCATTGTGTATTTCAAGTTTTCTTGTAGGGATTTTACTATTTTTCAATCGGAGCAAGCTCGGATCGTCGTTGACAATTCTAGACAATTTCGGACGATCCTATCATAGATCGGCGATGATCTCGTACGATTGGAGGCGATCTCAATTACAGTCCAAATGGGGGCAATCAGAGCCTAGAGTTTGCATTTTTTTATCTTTTCTCTTCATTTTCTCATGCATTAACTTAGTTTATTCTATTTCTGCATCCTGGAGTTCATGTCATTTAGCATAGATGCATGATAAAGTTAAAACAAATTATTAAATTACTGCATTTCTCTTAATTGTTATCTGAATCTATCATTTAGGCAAGTTTACTATTATTTCTATCATTTCTCCTTGCTTTTGCAGTTGCATTTTTTGTTTTTGGTATCTATTTCTGTGATTGTAGGTTTCTAACGAATTTTTTTGATGAATTAATCATATCGACGACGATCTCGTCTGATCTCAGATGACCGACTATGATCTGAGACAATTATGTTCAATTGCAGATGATAATGTAATATTTGAGATGATCTTGACTTCTACAAACCTCAGAATCTTCATCAGACATCCAAAATCAGGTATATTTTGTCTTATTTAGCATACTTTCTATGTTTAGTACTTATTCATGTTTTCTATATTCATATAAATTAGCATTGGCATATAGAATAGCTTAGATTCATCTTGGTCAAACCTAGGATATGAATGATTAAAGTACAAAATGAACACATCAAAACCATTCTCAACCTAGGCGTGGAAACTGCCACTCAAAAGTTTCCTGGTGAACCCACCATCCGTTAAAAATTCACCCTTATGCCCCTCCCCCGAGAGGCGTGACCTTCAAAGGGCCTCTCAGTTCGAGGTGTTGTCCCATCCTTCTCGCATCCCCCTTCCAGGCGCGGATCCTATAGCCTGAAGGTAAGGATGCAAAAAGTTTGGAGCGATACATTTTGGTGAACCCGACGTGAATAACATAGGCATATTTCTGATTCAAAAATATAAAAAAAAAAACAAAAAATATATATATATGTATACAAGAAAAAAAAAATAATAACAAAATCATCATTTCAAGTTTGTATGTTTTAGATTCAATTCTAAATAGTAGATACTAAATATTACTTTTAGAAGTACTAAAGAAACCATGAGTTTTTACTCAAATCAATATGAGCCCATCAGTAATGTTGGAAGAATTCAGCCAAATACATTTGTTGATTATGACCAACCTCATCCCTATTCAACACCACCTCCATCACACTTTTCTCATTTTTCATCCATAACCCAATAGGACAATCCCTTTTCCAATCCTCTTCATAATGATATTATCTATTCTCCCATATATCCATATTATGTCTATCAATCCACATACAATCCTCCTCCACCCTTTCAATATTCTTCTTTCAATACAACACATCCATTTCAACAAGTAAATACTTATTCTTCCAATCCTACCATGCACTCACATAATACTTCACAATCTTCCTATCATCATTCTACCCATAACAAAGAAAAGAGAGGTAAAAAACCATTAGGTCATTTTATGACTGAAATCCTAAGGCACTTATCAAAAACCTCTCAAAAACCTTCATCACGTACATTTACAAAGCTCAATCAACCAATGGATATAATTCTCAAGCATTTACTTGATACAAATAAGATTGGACTCCCTTCCATATTACAACTTGATACCACAGTAGATTGGTTTAAACCTGAGCTACATTGTGAATATCATAGAGTATATGGACATATGACACAAAATTGTAAATATTTAAGATGTGTAATTCAAGATTTTATTGATGAGGGTCTTTTTAATATAAAGGAATTACAATCTACAACAGATTATAAATCTCCAGTAAATAATCAAACTCCTACACAACAAATACCAATAATAAATCAAGACATGGGGATCTCCCAAAAACCCCTATTCAATTATCAACAACAAGAAAGCAATCAAATATTGCATGTTAATGTGTCCCATCATGATGATATTACTAATATTGTAATAGAAACTACAAATGAGCAACCTCAAGTTCAATCAACTCAATATGATATTCAAGAGATGGATTCCTCATTTAACCAACCTTCAAAACTATCTTTTGCTCTAGATAATGATCCAAAATGGAATGTAAGCATAGAAAGTTCATATTTAGAATCAAAATCTCAATCTTAAATCCACTTTGATAGCCAACAACAAGTGATTAATCCTCAAGCAAAGATATTCCTTTTAAAAGTATTACAAAGTTATCATAAGGAAACTTTGTTCAAGATACCTAGCCAATAATTTTTTCCTCATGATATTTTCCCTAAGAACATAATTAATGGTGTAAGCCCTCTTGAGGTTAACCATATTTCATTCTATGATGAAGATATTCCTTCCGCTACTCCATAAGAAGACTCCTACCTTTACATTACAGGATCTAGTAAAGAAACACTGTTAAAACTATCATGGTAGATAATGGCTCCTCTCTTAATTTATGCACTTATCAATTATTCAAAAAACTCAAATTAAAGGAAGATCTTAATGAATCAAATGTTATTATAAAATATTTTAACAATGAAATTCAAGAATCTCAAGGTACTGTAATCCTTCCCCTTAATATTGGATCCAAGATCATGGATACTTTGTTTTATGTAGCATATTGCCCTTCACCTTACAACCTACTCCTCAGAAGTCCTTGGATTCATACGATAAGGGTTGTCCCTTCCACTCTTCACCAATGTTTGAAGTTTGAACTTACAAATAAAATTGTTACCATACATGGTGACCCAACACCATTTGAAGAATATTTAACGGTTGAAACATCAAGTTCTATACATTCTCCATTGTCACAATTATCTTATATCCATCACTTTTCTCCATCCATATATGATCATCCTTGTTTACCAAATAACACCCATGCATATATTTCATATATACTCCCTCCATATTATCAAGACTTGGAAGATAGTGATAAGAATTAAGAACCTTCTTATCCTTCTAACATTTTATTTTGTAACATGATCAATTTTACACATATAAAAGTCAAATCTTTTGCTACATTATTCTACATTATAACAAAGCTTTTATTATCGCTACCTTTTATTCATCACCTTTTGTTTTTACCTTCACCACAACCAAATTATCCTTCAAAACTTCCTTTGATTTTGAAGCAACCTTAGACATGCTATACTCAAATAACCTTGTATAGTGTATATAGATCATCTTGTATATACCACCAATTCCATCATCTAAAATTTAAAAAAAAAAACAGTAATATTATGTATTATCTCAATTCATAAATTAAAATAAAAAAAATAAAAAAACAAAATCATCAAAATCTTCAAAAACATTTTTTTATTGCACCCGTCAATTTTGGAAGTATTGCAGTCATATTTTCAATTATTTTAGATAAATTAGCATTTATTTGGAATCCCGCACTTTCACACTCACATGAATAAATATCTTGATTTTATTTGGTATGATTATTATTCTCTCTCTTTTTTTTTTTTTTGGAAAACATCCCAAAAGGGATGCCACTTTCGGGTAAGACCCAAGGAGGTAGGGGTGTCCATTCCACAAAAAATGCCCAGGACTCGGACCTGGCCTACCACCTTTGACATACTTAAGGAGTAAAAAAACACACAAAACCAAATTAAAAAATGTAAATAACAACAAAAATAATAAAATAAAATAAAAAACATGCTCCTTGAGTGTGTCAAAACCAAAAGCACAAACAAACACGCACAATAAGATAAAATAAACCACAACACAAACCACATAGAAAAATAGAAGAACCACATAACAAAACACAAACAAGACAAAAACAACAGAACAAGTACAAAGACATAACCCAAAAAACATGAAAAATAAACACAACCAAAACCTAAAAAATAAAATAAAAATAAAAATAAAAATAAAAACAACCAACAACAGACAATAAACAAAAAAAAAAAAACATAGAAAACACTCCCACATAAAAAAATGAAATAACACAAACAAAGAGAAACCCAAGAACAAGAACGAAAAAACACAAGAATAATAACAAAAAACATTAAAAAAAAAACAAAACAACAAAAACACAAGAACAACAAAAAACAACACAAAGAACACAAAAACAAAACAAAACAAAAGAACCCATCCACCTTAAAAAACTACACAAAAAAACAAAGAAGACAAAAGAAAAAAAAATGAACAAAACAATGACCTATCTAGACCAGAAGACTATTAATGCAAGAATCAACAAAGGAAACAAAATAAAGAATAGAATGAGCTAGGGAACTAAAAAAACTGAATGAACCAAAGAGAAACAAAAAAAAAAAAAAACAAGAAGAAACTAGGTACCTTCAGAACTAGAGCCATCCAAAGAAATGATAGAAAGAAGAGCTTCCCTAATTTGAGAAGCCCACCATATAGGAGGGTGGCCATAACAAGTAAGATCACCTTTTTCGATTATTAATCTCTCTTATATCAAAGTCCACAGTTGAATTAAATAAAGTTTTGAGCATAGAGAATTGATCTTGTTATTTACTTGAACCAAGTATATCTCTTCACATTAAAATGATTTCATTGCAAATTCAATATGATGCTACATAGTAGAAGTGGTTTCTTGAGCGAAAAGTTTCCCCTGCTATCCTATCATGCACATGGTCTAGAATCTTTGAGAATTGACAAAAGGACAAGCTCACCCCTGCCTAGAATAAAATTCCCTTGCTCTACAGCCAATCCGAGCAAGTATCCCTAGTATAGGAAGAAAAAGAAAATCAAGAAAAATCATGAGAAAAATAAAAATATCATTTTTGTACCATCTCAGCAATATTTCAGCATTATCTCAATATCAAGCAAAAAAAAAAAAAAGAGAGAAAATAAGAGAAAGAGAAAAGAAAAATCAAACAGCAATAAAATCCCTTTTCCCTACCCCTTGAAAAGAAAAGAAGGGTGAATGAGCTTGAATCCCTAGAATTCTCAATTATTCGAAAACTATGAGGTAAGAGCCATAACAGGTGGTTTGTACCCAACCCGCTTGGCCTTGGGTAATCCCTAGCATGGTGATATGTCTGTCAGATTAGCGACCTTCTTTTGTACAGACCTATGTCAACTTATGGATCAACTAGCTCTTGATAACCTAACTTACATAGTAGTCTGGTACGGTCACATGCATATAAATCATGGTCAACGAACACTCATTTGATTAATTCAAATTATTTGTATCAAATTATCTTGCTCAAAATTGGTGAATGAACAATACAATTGCACACACATTTGTATTTGAGAGATTTTGTATCATTATGATAAATCAAGATCAGTAATGAACTCACATTTGCACATGAGGGTTCCTTAATAAATCTACATTTTGTCTTCGAGATAATTTAAAATATTTTTGCAAACTCTTGTTGGAATAATTTTATCTTCTTATCTAAGAACATCTGTTTAGTATAAAGACAATTACATACATTGTTTTCAAAAATCCAAAAATTTTCTTTCACAACATCTTCAAAACACCTAGTAAATAAAGTCATGTTTATATATTATTATTTTATGTTTATCTCAAAATCAAAAATCAATTATGCAATAAAACTATTATATCAATTTCCTTTTTTTTGGATTTCGCAATGATGGTATAAGTCTATACCTAAAATTCTATGCCTAGCACAAACCATTGTTCTAATTTTATTTTTCCATTCATTTTAATTTATAAAAACATATGGCTTACATCATTATGTTACACAATTGTGCTTTAAAAGGAACGAACACATTTTTCTATTTCATTTCATTATGTCAACATTCCATTTTGCAACCATGGTATAATTCCTAGGGAATTATTCTAAAATTTTATCACACTTAGGAATTTATGCCTAGAAAAAATCATATTTCTTTTAATATCTCATGCATAATATTTTTTATGAAAATCTAAAAATAAATCATCACCATCATCATCATCATCATTTTTCATCATCACAACGTAAAGTCTTAAGACAGTATCTTAAGCACTCTTTTACTTTTAGCAATATTTCTATACTGGGATTAGCTTGACGACCTAGCGAGCGGCGACTCCATGAAATGGTCTATAACAGCGACAATGTCCTTTGAAATTATTGTTAGAAGTCTCTTTATTTTTCATCAAATTACACCAAAACAACCATTTGTTTACATCAGATTATTCCATTTAAATTTTATGGCATGACATAAAATTATAATTTATTTCCAAATGACATAATTACATGAATAATTAATCAACAAATCCAAAATTAAAGCATCATACAACATATACACAAGTCATATCATCAAAAATACCATCTATATATATCAATAAATTATGTACATCATTTGGATTGGTATGCCACAATCAATACCCTGGCATACTCAATCCCCTCAAAAATTAATAATAATATATACAATCTGTAGTCTATAGTAGCTAGCCTCGAGAAGCCCTCGATCTCTCAGCATCATCTCCTTTCCTACCCTGAGGTGGAGGAGGTGGTCCCATAGAGGTTCGTGTTGTGTCTCGGGTCCTCATCGTTGATCGTGAGGATGTCCTCGATGATCCCATCATGACCGGATCTGCAATGGGGGCTAGCAATGGTATCCTCTGGTTCTATGGAACCACATGATAGTACAACCCTTGGTAGAACATGGTATGAGCAATAGCCCATGCCATATCCCGAGTGCTTGCCCCTCCGCTCCGAGCCTTGAGCCGTGTAGCCTCATCCTGTAGTGTCTACACCTAAGCCCAAATGTGGGCATTCTCAGCCCAAAGATCTACCATCTCAGTGCTCTCCCCCACCTCGACACCCTTGCCCTTATCGGGTGATGGTGGCCTCTCCCCCTGTTGAGAAGGGAATCTCTCCTCCCTCCTCCCTGTCTGTTGTGGCATCTGTGGAGCCTGTGCCATCCTCTGGAGTCTCTCCTACAGATACTGTCATTGCTCTCTCCCTCTACAACCTCATTCTACCTCAATAGTAGCCTGTTGTCGCCTCCCCATCCATCGCACCACGACGTGCACCGAACCCTGTGCCCTTGTCATCCAAGGAGGGCAGATGCCTGTGTACCAGGCATAGTATCCGTCTACCACCCAACATCATCACCATCCACTGGCTGGATGGGGGCATCATCTACATCCTGGATCTAGAATCACTGCATATTCGGAGCCCCGCTCAGTGTAGTACTATCCTGGATAGTCTAGGAGTACTCATAATCCCTAAGAGAAGGGATCCCCTGTTGAAGACCAAACTGCTACAAAACTCGATCGTAGTGGTGGAGCTCTACCTCTCCCCGCTCCATCCTCAGCCAGTAGACTCATCTAATGTGAGCCAGCTCCTGCCCTTCCTCTACCCACCTTAGATGCTCTCTCCATGGCCTCTAGGTGATTTGGTCTAGGATGAGGTCATCTAGCAACCTCCGAGACATCGACAGATCTATCCGCCATTGTGACCCTCTCTGGAGCCACCAATAGAAAACCCAAGGCCTCTCTCGGTCAACCCTTATTAGTGGGAGTCCTACCGACCTCCGCACCATGATGTGCTCCCAGCACCAAACCTGCAGTAGTGATGTCAAAACCAGACATCGACCTCCCTTGTATATGACCCCATGCAGGATCCTATACAAGAGGCACAGTACAAGCTGCCCCATGCAAATCTATACCTGTGGTCTCTCATGTCACAGACCACATCTGAAAGGAGCCAGGGTAATCTGTACCCGCTTTGGTGGCATACTAGTAGGCCACCCACTATCCCTGCCAACACCCGAGTCAACCTAGATGCCCTAGGCATCTGCCTCAGTGACTCGATGTTCACTCTGCCCTTCTCTAGGGTGAAGCTCAGGTCTCTGCTCAGCCTCATCATCACCTGGCCCTAATTGGCCATAAGAGTCATCAAATATCCTTGTATGTGGATCCTCAAGATCCTCCATATGTCCTCTAGTGTGGGAGCCATCTCCCCTGTTGGTAACTAGAAGCAAGACGACCTCGGATACCATCTCTCTGCTAGGGCTGTTAGTAGCCCCATGTTTGTCGATACTTGTGGCATCTATGCCACATGCTGTAGTCTGACTTGTGCCAATCGGTATCACTCTGCCTGGTCGAGCATGGCCACGTCATCCCTTAGCCCCCCGTATTTCCACTCCCAAATATTTAGTAACCCCCTCTACAAAACAAACAATAAAACAATAAAATTCATTAATAAACCAATTATTAAAATCAATTAAATGTAATTCAAACAAGCTTAATTTCATAAAAATGATGATATCGTCCACCATTGGATGATATCATCCTAAATTGGGTAAAATCGTCCTTTGTAGGATGAAATTATCTCCGATTTCACAACTTGGGGATCGCCCCTTGTTGGATGGGATCGCCCCTAGTTTGTCGATTTCACCCTCAGACGAAATTGACGATCTAGAGATGATTTCGATGAAATGGGGACGATTTCATCCCAACATCGTCGACGGCCTAAAAACGACCGCGATGCCCCAAAACAGTCAAAATTTAAAACAAAAAGTGCACAAATCAAATTTAAACATAATTCACTAGGTTTAGATCCTTACCCGTAGCCTGCACCGGACCTTTGTCGATCTGTGCACTGTCTCAACCATTTTTTTCTCCAGAGCTCTCAAACAGTAAAAATGAATTAGGGTTTTACCTTATTTTTCTTAATTTTATTTAAAAACAACATTTTAGTTTTTCTTTTCTGTGCTTTTACCTCAAACGTTCGATTTGAGTAAAAACATGGAGGGGGCACCATAGTCAGCAGTCGTACGATTCGACCTAGTTGAGTAAATTTTTGCTTTCTCGTAAAACAAGAAGAACTCAAATTTTCTTCAAAAAATTTGCTAAAGAGGGGGCAAAATGTAGCACCCTAAAATTGGCACAATTAAACCTTAGTAAAAAGATAAAAATTTGAATTTTAATCCAAAACTACCTGTTAACCGCCCGTTACCCACTCCTTTTGTTTTTCGTGCCATTTTTAGGATTTGTTTTGACCGTTGGATGATATCATCACCGATCAGATGAAATTGTCCCAGATCTGATGAATTCGTCTGGAATAGAACGTCCAAATGATTTCGTCCCAAAACTAAATTTTCATAATTAGCTTCTGTTTCAACAACTTCTCTAACTTGGGCAGAAAGCATGTCTGCGCAGTTAGAGTCTCCCCCGTTGGAGATCTCCCAAATTGGGATGATATCCAACCTCCTAACCTCTCCCTAATCCTATATAAATTGGGATTTTCTTAGTTTATCCCCCTGAACCCCCTGGTTGACTGATTTCCCTACAACTTTAGTTTCTTATGCATTAGAACACCTTCGCACCATCGTTTGCATTGTGTATTTCAAGTTTTCTTGCAAGAATTTTACTTTTTTTTAGCCAGAGCAAGCTCGGACCGTCGTTGATGATTCCAGACAATTTAGGATGATCCTATCATAGATCGGTGATGATCTCGTACGATTGGAGGCAATATCGATTGCAGTCCAGATTGGGGGCAATCAAAGCCCGGAGTTTGCATTTTCTTATCTTTTCTCTTCATTTTCTCATGCATTAACTTAGTTTATTCTATTTTTGCATCTTGGAGTTCACCTCATTTAGCATAGATGCATGATAAAGTTAAAACAAATTATTAAATTACTACATTTCTCTTAATTGTTATCTGAATCTATCATTTAGGCAAGTTTACTATTATTTCTATCATTTCTCCTTGCTTTTGCAGTTGCATTTTTGGTTTTTGGTATCTATTTCTGTGATTATAGGTTTCTGACGAATTCGTCAGATCGATGATGATCTCGTCTAATCTTAGATGACCGACTCTGATCTAAGACAATTCTGTTCAATTGCAGATGATAATGTAATATTTGAGATGATCTTGACTTCTACAAACCTCAGAATCTTCATCAGACATCCGAAATTAGGTATATTCTATCTTATTTAGCATACTTTATATTTTTAGTACTTATTCATGTTTTCTATATTCATATAAATCAGCATTGGCATATAGAATAGCTTAGATTCATCTTGGCCAAACCTAGGATATGAATGATTAAAGTACAAAATGAACACATCAAAACCATTCTCAACCTAGGCATGGAAACTGCCACTCAAAATTTTCTTGGTGAACCCACCATCCGTTGAAAATTTACCCTTATGCCCCTCCCCCGAGAGGCACGACCTTCAAAGGGCCTCTCAGTATGAGGTATTTTCCCATACTTCTCGCATCCCCCTTTCGGGCACGGATCCTATAGTCTAAAGGTAAGGATGCAAAAAATTTGGAGCTATACAGATGGAAGGTATCTCAATGCATGGGAAATGTTTGTGATGTGATTTTTCTAACTTATTAGGGTTTTGGACCTAAAAACTAGCAAAGTGGTGTGTGAAAGTCTATGTAATTCTATGATAATCTACGATAATCTATGCATGACTACACATGACTATGGCCATCTAAGCATGACTACACATGAATACAACAATCTACACATGTCTAGGATGGTCTACCATGGCTTACATTGGTCTACGATAGCCTAGGGGTACCTAGGATGGCTTATGTGAACCTACAAGTGTCCGAAAGGATCTACAAGTACATAGGTATAGCAATGTATGACTTTTAGGTGTCTACACATAGATTTCTTGGTGAATCACTCGAGTTGAGAAGCCTTATTTATCCAATATCTTGAGGGCCTACAATTATTTGTAAGCCTCACTAGGCACTGGATAAATAGGGCCTTCTTTTCCACCTGACTTACCATCTAAGATCATAATCAAACACAAATTAAAATCTCACAAGATATTTTTCAAATAGACCACTTGGAATTAAAAAATCCATTGATCCAACATCTTGTAGGCCTACAATTATTTGTAAGCCTCACCAAGCATTGGATCAATGGTTTCATATTTTCCACTTGGTTTACTACATTTGCATGCAATCAAACACAAATCAAAATCTCACAATTTGCTTTTCAAATAAACCACTTAGACTAAGGAACTCTATTAATTCAATATATTGTAGGGCTATAATTATTTATAAGCCTCACTAGGCACTAGATTGAGGGTATCTTCTTATTTGTCTAGTTTACTACATCATGCAATCAATAAATCTAGTTCTCATCACCAACTACCTATCTAACAAATAATTCAAGCCACAAGGTTATGCTTTTGATAGCTTGATTGGTTTATTACACAAGTATGCAATAAAAATAAATTCTAAGATCTACATGATAGAAAATGCATAGCTTCAAGATGCCTATTAAGACAAGTATATATTCTATATCTGTTTGTACAAATACTCAAGTATCAACAAATGGATAGATAAATTCTTCCATCTTAATTGGTATAACAAGCCATTATTATCTATCATGACCATTATGATTCTCCTCATATATCAATGGAATATTTGGTTTTTCACATCCCATGCCTCATGTACATACAATTTTTGCATGCACTTTAGATAAAGGGTGGACTCTAGTTCTCATCACCAACTACCTATCTAACAAATAATTCAAGCCACAAGGTTATGCTTTTGATAGCTTGATTGGTTTATTACACAAGTATGCAATAAAAATAAATTTTAAGATCTACATGATAGAAAATGCATAGCTTCAAGATGTCTATTAAGACAAGTAGATATTCTATATCTGTTTGTACAAGTACTCAAGTATCAGCAAATGGATAGAGAAATTATTCCATATTAATTGGTATAACAAGCCATTATTATCTATCATGACCATTATGATTCTCCTCATATATCAGTGGAATATTTGGTTTTTCACATCCCATGCCTCATGTACATACAATTTTTGCATGCACCTTAGATAAAGGATGGGCATGGCCAACAATGACTATCAATATATCAAGCAATTCAAAACATCATCACCTTAAATTTCTTCTTAACTTGTAATACCTAGAATTATCTAGCACATTATCAGGTGGACTCAAGTTCCTCATTTCAACACCTCACATGTATATAAGGCCTTTGTATAAATACTAGGTGATGAAACCAGGGGTGATGAATCCATATACCAATATGCTAGACAATTCAATTCAAAATCAACATATTTCAAAAATCTATTTCCTATCAAAACACATAGCAAAACCATAATTCAATCAATCAAATATCATCAACATATATAATATATTTTCTGATTTGTATATCCTTAGGAAATATTTGGATTTGGTAATCGACACTTTGCATATCTATAATAATTTATGCATGTGTTAAGAAATATATTATCAAATTACTATTCTCTTAAAGGTCTAAAAACCAAAGGATATATTATTTCCACATATATGAAAAACTTTTAGAATAGGGGTCATTCTTTTTTATAGACCTCCAATAAAAAATGATTCCTTTTTCCCCTATTCTACGCATATACAATTATTTGTGCAAATTCCAAGTAAAGGATAAAGGCTTCTTATTTTTTTATATTATCTATATGGGAGCATTACCCTTAGTATACAAAATTTATCATTATATAATCTTCACAAACTCTTAAATCTTTCAATGCATCAAATGTGCTCTCAGGTACCAAATACATTCCTCATGTATCTATAAATATTTGCATATATGTTAGGCAAGGTACATATAATTTGATAGTCCCATATTATGCATTCAAATATTTAATAAATCAACATCTAGCAATCTCTCATTTTAAAAACTAAAATCATAACCCGATTTTTCTTTCAAACAAACTTGTTTATCATATCCACTTAAAAGTACATATTCATGATTATTTTTTGAACATGACAATTGGGGGTATATTATTTCAAAGTAGCCTTTATTGGCACCTTTGAAAATCCACTTTCATTCAAATCTTAATTTCTTCACACATCAAAGGTGGAGATAAGTATTAAGTCCAATTCCTCATGTACATGTAAATCTTTGCATATGCATTAGGTAGCAGACTTATATAACCTTGTTACCCTCTATCATATATTAATAGATATAAGACATTATATCACATTTCAAAAAAAACATTTCTTTTAACTAGGGAGAAACCTATTCCTAAAAATATAACAATTTCAAACTATCCATACTTATTATACATATACAATTTTAGAAAGCAATCTATATCTATCATTATACATACTCATGCATCTTACTTCCTACTTATGAAACACCTACCATGATAAAGAACATAATTACTCACACTGTTATACATCTACATAAAATAATTTGGGTATACCTATCAAAGAATGCATAAAATCCTTTGGGTATGCCTCTCAAAGTGTGCATAAAATTCTTTTGGCATACCTCTCAAAGTCTGCATAAAATCCTTCAAGTATGCCTCTCAAAGCATGCATAAAATATTTTAGGTATGCCTCTCAAAGCATACATAAAATCCTTTGGGTATGCCTCTCAAAGAATGCATAAAATCCTTTGGATATGCCTCTCAAAGAATGCATAAAATCCTTTGGGTATACCTCTCAAAGCATGCATAAAATCCTTTGGGTATGCCTTTGAAAGCATGCATAAAATCCTTTCGGTATGCCTCTCAAAGCATGGATAAAATCCTTCAAGTATGTCTCTCGAAGAATGCATTACTAACTACTACTAACAACTAACTCTAATAATAATAATACATATATCTTGTACATATTATATGTACCTCATCATGTCTTAAGTACTTATCTTTTATACAACATCCTAGACCACCATTTGAGCATGATGAGATTATATGGAAATGCACAAGTATTATCTGGGTTCAAAGTATAATGCTTGATGCCTAAATTCACAATGAGCACTTATATTTTATCAAGTCCAAAGACCATCACTCATATAAGTAACATACATTTGAGTGCTTATCAAACCCTTAGGTCACCACTTAGTAAAGTGATATTTCTCTTTTATCATTTATTCATTATCTGACTCATCAGGTCATTGCTAAAACAATACATCAACATCAACATCAACATTCAAATGCCTATTACTAATTATCAATATTTGCAAAATCAACAAAGAAAATAATCACAACAAAATAATATTATAAAAATAATTTCATATCAAAGATACAATCATCATATAAATAACTTAACACAAAACATGATGTCTTAACTATATAATACCTCAATATCATAATGTATGCACGAAAAGTGTATCACAAGAATAAAATTGATATAATCAATCCATATGCCTAAAAAGATAGGGTGTACCACATGTCAAAATTAGCTCCCAAATACCTAATAGCTAGACCCTACATCCACTCCCTTGACTTCCAATGGAGGAGGAGTATGAAAGCTAACCAACTATTATGAATAATGACTCATAGACTATGTCCTTTATCGAGTCCATGAAGACAATGGCTATCACTACTTTGGAGATATGACAATATGATACAACTATCGATAATGTGTCAACCTACTCCTCTCTCTCTCTATATCCACATCCACAAGCTACAAATCCTCCCTTGATCTATCTAAGTTTACCCTCATTTTTTCCAAGTCAACCTTGGCCCTATCCAAGTCATCCTTTTTTTGCTCTAGTTATCACTCCAATGGACCCATCATTACAACCATCATTGGTATCCACCCCTTAACTGATCCTCAAGAGAGCATCATATCTCTCTTGAGCCCTAGCCCCTTTCTCATCCCACATAGCCTTAACTACTTCCACTTACCACCTAACCTCTTGAAGGGTCTAAAGTAGGGCCTCCAACTTAGCCTATGTCACCTTTACAACTGACATACTAGATCTTGTTCTACTAAATATTGTTGGCACCAAAGGAACCATTTAAAAAGGAGACACATCTAAAGTATTATTTTTACCTCCATATTTCTTTACTCTCCCCTCATATGAATCACCACCTTTGTATGCCTATATTATAGCCATCCTATCTTACCACTCTCTCCCTATTTATTGTCGTATCCCTCAAAGGATACTAGCTATCTCCTCTACAATTGCATCCTACTCTCTTGGTGGCTCTAGCTATGATAATTTGAAATGTAGGAACCACTCATACAGATCAATGTAGTCCGTTTTTACCCCAATATCATCCATGATATAACATGGTACCTCAGGGTCATCTACATCTATTTTTATAAAGGAGAAGATATCCATAGGCTCCCACCATCTCTCCTAAGTAACCCTCTATACCCATACCTCTCCTACCTTGGGTATCCCTTGTACTTCTCCAAACTAACCAAGTACTTGATCATACTAGTATAGCTCATAAGCTCTACCCTCATCATCTAGCCATCAAATACTCCTAACTCAAGCTACTTTCTTATGGTCATATGAACATGTAAATCAACCTCCCAAATACCATCAAGTAATCTTACCAATTATTAACTCATCAACCAAAAATAAATCCTACTCTAATGCATAATGGTTGGGATGAATGCAACTCACCTATTGATAAATAATAGACCTCTTTGTCCCAGGATGCCTACACTCTGTAATAGGTCATAAAACTACAATATGCTCCTAGACCCACACTTGAAGTAAAGTGTAGCACACTAGGAGAGTGTATTAATCGATGGGTACCATCTCTCCACCAAAGCTATCAAGAGTTGCTAATCAAAATCTATCTTAGGCATGTATGCTACATGCTCTAGTCTAGTAGCCATGAACACACCAAAATCATAATATTTCAACCTATGTAACAAAATTTTATCCATTGCCTTCCAATGATGCTCTTGACTTACCAAAACCATCATCCCTTACCAATAAGGTATTTTGGTATGTGGTAAATTTTCCACTAGTGTTAAAAATACCACTAGCAAATTCACCACAAATGGCAAAAACTCCACTAGCAAATTTGCCACAAGTGGTGAATTCACCACTACCACTAAAAAACATAAAAAATTAACCTTTAAAGCAAACATTTGACATAGGTTTTTGAGCATACCTATAGAGTACACTCTAATGCTCATATTGACCCTCAAACGATGTCTACATGATACACCAATATACTACTATCAACAATAATCTTGAGCACATTTTAAACAAGCTCTCTCAATTCTCCAATTTTATTACACAAAAATGACAACCATTTTTTCCTTTTTCTCCCTTTTAACTCACCCAAACCTCCCTCTATGATATTTTTTGTTACCTTTATTTTCCAAATCCACCCAACCAATCAAAAATTCACCCCAAATAAAATATGATACAAATTATTGAGGGGGCACCCATGGAGCAAATTGTTTTTTAGATATCAACAAGGCATACATCATCACACACAGGGCATACATGCAACAATGTCATTACGTAATCAAAACAATCATAATTACAACCATTTCTTCAACATAATATTACAAGACAACAACAAACATCACAATGTCAAAACTAGAGTTCTACTACTTACTTTTGATACAATTTCATAGACATAATGTCAAAAATAAGGAAAATTATAGACACTCAATTTTGGCACATCCTCCAAACAAAAGACACCAAACAAGACACTTAGCATAAACAAACACTCAATCAACTCAAACCCAAAAATTTGGGCACCATTTTTAGCCCTTGTCAAATTCACCATTAGTGAATTTGACTATGACTGGTAAATTTGTAAAATAGTTATTTTTTGAACCCAAGCTAGTCAAACTGGTCATTGGTCAAAGACACCAATTAATGTCAATTTTTCTAGTGGTGAATTTGACCATTAGTGGTAAATATGCAAAATGGCCAGAATCTCTTGGCACAAGCCAGGAGCACATAGATTTCTTCATTCCACTACCTCCTCTAAACTCACATATCCTATAGATGGTGAACAAATTTGTTCTCCCTATTAATTCTAATTAAATTTCAAGTGTGCACAGGGGAGATTCGTTAGAATATTTGCTTCCCCACTTGAGGATATATTTTCAAAGGAGATCCTGAGGATACGAATATCCTCAACACAACTAGAATCCTACTAAAATAATTTTTTCTATGGTTGTGTATGAGTTGATGTAATGCTCATTTTATCAATGTTTTATGAGTTTAATTAAAAACAAACACCTACAATTTTGGATCTCTATCTATCCGAATCTTTATCAAGCATTAATTGTTATTTAAATATAAATCATTGAAGATCATTTAAATGAATTCTAAGATTAAATCACACAAAATGAATGGAAACAAGAGCTATCCTATATACTCTTTAAATTTGAATGAGGTAAGCTAAGGAGATTTTGATTTTAGGGCAAACAAGAGAAAATGCAAGCAAATGAGCTAGCCTAGATGCAACTAGATGACTTTTGATTCCTTTCCTAAGTACTTTAAAATGAAATAGACATGAAATTAAGTCCTAAGGTTCCTTGATTGACTATTTTAGAGATGTTTTGTAAAGAGATTATGGTGTTTTATGAAGAAATTGTAGCGTTTTGTAAATTATTAGGGTTTTCTAGCTAAGGTTCCTTAATTTCCCAAAATAAATGTGGTTTTAGCTACAAGAAAATCAACAAACAAAAAGAAAACATACATAAAGGAAAATTGCAAAGCTAGGG
The DNA here is from genome assembly GCA_028583015.1 of Wollemia nobilis. Classification (NCBI taxonomy): domain Eukaryota; kingdom Viridiplantae; phylum Streptophyta; class Pinopsida; order Araucariales; family Araucariaceae; genus Wollemia; species Wollemia nobilis. The sequence goes on from JAQPPZ010002883.1 coordinate 1,197,248, forward strand.
AAGGACCAAGTGGTTCGATTACCTCTCTCGGAGCTTGTCTACCAAATTTGCCACTACTACCAAATTCACCACTAGGGTGGCGAATTTGGTAAATCTACACAAAAACACCAAAAAAAATAGGTTTATCTGATTTGGTGGTCTGTCTGAGTGTACTGAGGTGATAAACTATCTTCCCAACTAATAAAAACCCCTATTTATGAAAATAATGAGTATGCTTACCTCTTGGAGTGGATTTTTGGCCGTTTTTCCAAATTCACCACTAGGCCTACGAAATTTACCACTAGAAAATTTGGTCTGAGTGGTGAATTTGGTTCTATTATTTTGGTTGCCAAATTCACCACAAGGGTGGCACATTTTATTTTGGGTGAGTTTTTTTAATTTTTAGAGGTTGATTTTGGCAGAAATTTATGGAATTTTGAATTGAAACTAAGAGGGAGTATTCCTAATATATTTTCAAGGTCTATAAATAGTAAAATTAGAGGATTAAGCTTCTGAAATAGAGGATTTAGGTATGTATTTGAAGTATGATAGAGAAAAGGGTGAAAACCCCAAAGGGACTATAAATTGGACTAATTTGAGCTATGATAGAGTTTGGGATGCAACCATATGGATGAGGAATGCTATGTAAAGGTTAATCTAACCTCTAGAAAGATTAAATTAACTAGATGCAGTGGTATATTAGAAGAATTAGTGGAATATACCCAAAAACTCCCTAAAAATTAAAAGGAATGGGCAGTATGCAAATATGATCAAGATTTGATTAAAATAAACTGCAAGGTATAAAAAATAATATGTTGAGATGTTAGAAAGTGTGAAAAATAGCTAAATTACTTTAAAAAAGTAAATTAGAATCTAAATAATGAAATTATAATGAGAATTTTGCTTAAAAATAGAGTTAAGCATAGATATGTAAACTAGAGGGAAACATTATTGAAATGCTTGAATAGAAGAAATGGAATGCAAAATGCTTAATATATGAAAATAATATAGCATGGAGGAATATAAAAGAAGTTATTATGCTGTAGATAATGTAGAATGACTGTAGGTAAAAGGTATAGTAAGAATCCTATAAAAAAAATGATTAGAAGCAAAATGTAATGATGGAATTAATGTAAAATGAAGTAAGCCTGCAAATAGATGTTAGGGATGATAAAATATGCTACAAATCCTTGAAATAATACCTAAAAACAAAAATGCTAGAGCCTTAAAAACAAATATAAGATCAATAATGATAAATATATCAAAGGAAATGAAATGAGAGCAAGTAAATGGAGTTAGTCAACTTGCAAAGCTTAAAAAATAGGAAGCTAAAATGTAAAGGTAGCAAGAAAATGAAGGAGAGAACTATGCTAGATTTCACCTAGCTATGGCCCCTCCCTAGGATGAATATCTCCTTGCCACCAAGCTCCCTTGCCTTGCCTAGTTGCCCTCCATAAATGCTTGCAAAATGACTCCAAATGCTTGAAAGAGGCTTGGAGAACTTGAAGAAGACTTGAAAATAGAGAATTCTATGAGATGAGAAGGCACTTAGAAATCTTGGAAGAGCTTTTCTATAGTAGAACTTTATGGATAATGCTTACCCCATGACCTCCTTAAATAGGGTTTGTAGGGGACTTGGAGGGAAAAGAGGATAAGATGAAATTCAAACAAATTGACATGAAACCTTACTAGATCATGTGAAATTTATGGTGGAGGTGAAAGGAGGCTCAATCCATACCCAATTGGCTCGTGTGGAAGATTCTCAACCATTTTTTCCAAATTTTCTATTGTTGACCAAATTCACCATATATGTGGTGAATTTGGTTATGAGTGGCAAATTTGGTAAGGAGGCAAAATATGACTTTTCATATTTTAAAATTTGGATGTTTTCCAAATTCACCACAAGGGTGGCAAATTTGGTCTTGCCAAATTTACCATTTGTGAATTTGGTAGGACTGACAAATTTGGTTCTAGATAACAATATTTGTTTTGTAGCTTTAGGCATCGATATGAGTTTAAATATAGGTATATTTATACTTGTTGGAAAACACATTTCAAGGGCTATACAATAGTGGTAGATTTGTGTAATATTGGATAGGTCAAAATTCATCCCAAATATGACATTTCATTTTAGGGCTATAAACACCCCAAATTTGGGTATGAAGATGATTGATTTTATTTGCCTGATAAAAAATATTGTGAAGACAAGGTAATTGATGAGTTTTGCTAGGATTGGAAATTAATGAAATATGCAAATATTCAATACCTAATTTGACAATGTTACGATGCCTTGATGAGGTGTTGTTTAATTTCTTGATTGAGGATAATGTTGGATAGGTGTGTCAAAATTGGGTGTCTACATTTTTCCCTAGTTTTGATGTGATGCCTATGGGATTGCATCAAAATTTAAGTAGTAAAATTTAATTTTGACACTATGATCCATTATTGTTAAAATAGTCATCCTATGGAGAAATATTTCCCCATGGATGCCTCCATATTGAACTAGATGGCATGATGATTTGATTTTATTGTATTGATGTATTAATTATTGAGATTGTATGATGTGAAATCATGTTGATTATTGAAAGTATGATGCTTTAATATGTTAATGTGTTTAATTTGCATTTTACTAAATGATAATAGTCTAGATTTGTTGCTTAGCAGTGGTCTTGTAAAAACCATGATGATGATAAAATGCTAAGGGAGGGAAGTTGTCCCATTGAGAGATGCTTTGAGTTTTGAATGATAAGTAACCATCTAGATGCATGTTGTGAGCGGTGATCTCTATATCAGATATAGGATAACTCTCATATTTTTAGATGTATATGCTTTACCTTATTATGTGTTCTCCAAAAGGTGGGAACATGATATTATTATGTTTAAATGGTGGCCTAGGATGTCATATTCATGATAACATCTAAGACATAACGAGGTACCTATTATATGTACAATGAAGTATATTGTTTTGAATTTTTTTTCCTCTCATCAATGTTCAAGTGCCATTCTCTATGAATCACTTGACTGCATAGATGAGGTGCCTTTAGTATATACATGAGATATAATATGTTTTCCTCTTATCAGTGTTCAAGTATCATTCTCTATGAAACACTTGACTGCATAGATGAGATACCTGTAATATTGACATGAAGTATAATGTATTTTTTTTCTTCCCATTAGTGTTAAAATGCCATTCTCTATGAAAAATTGATTGCTTAGATAAGGTGTTTGATTTTCATCAGTGTCTAAGTGTCATTATCTATGAAATACTTAGCTACGTAGATGAAATGATTTGATTTTCATAAATGTCTAAGTGCCATACTCTATGAAATACTTAGTTGTGTAGATGAAGTAGATTTATTTTGATCAATGTCTAAGTGCCACTCTCTCTATAAAACACTTAGATGCGTAGATGAAAATTTCGTATTTTCACCAATGTTCAAGTGCCATTCTCTATGAAATACTTGACTATGTAGGTGAATTTATTTTGCTACTTATCAATGTTCAAGTTCCATTCTCTATGAAACACTTGACTACGTAGATAAGATTTAGGATTTTCACCAATGTTCAAGTGTCATTTTTTATGAAACACTTGATTGCATAGGTGAAGATGTTATGCTTCTTACCAATGTTCAAGTGCCATTCTCTATGAAACACTTGATAACATAGATAAGATTTTTTGATTGATTCTTATCAATGATCAAATGACATTATTCATGAAAAAATTGATAGCGTAGATAAGAGTTTTTATTTTGCAAGCCTTGTGCAAAGCTTTGAAATGAAGTTTGAGAATGCTTTTGATGCTAATTGTAAGATGTGTTTGCAAAATATTTCATAATTGCTTGTACGATTTTTGTAATATTTTGTAAATAGATGGAAAGATCGTTGCAAATGTTTTGCAAAGAAGTGAAGTGCTTGTGTAGTTCCAATCTTTGCAAATATTTTTGCAAAGTAATGGAATGATATTTGCAAAAAGTAATGAAATAATTTTGTGGTAATTGAATTTGTGATATTTGCAAATGTTTTTGCAAAGTGAAGAAATGCTTTTTATGATTGATTTTGCATTATTTGCAAATGTTTTTGCAAAATTATGGAAAATTATCTTTACAAATGTCTTGTAAAGTAATAGAATGATCTTTGCAAATGTTCTACAAAGTAGTGAAATGATCTTCTAAAAATGTTTTTGCAAAGTAAATGTTTTGATCTTTGCAAATGTTTTGCAAAGTACATGTTTTAGTTTTTGTAAATATTTTTGCAAAGTAATATTTTGATGGATGTTTTTATGCAATGTAGTTTTGTTATTACAAAATATTTTGCAATGTTAGGTAATTATGTTGATGCTTACAATATTTTTGCAAGGCATCAAGATGAATTTTGTACTACAATGTTCGTGTTATTACAAAATATCTTGCAATATGATGTTGAATGTCTTTGTAATATGATGAAATGTTGTCTAAAACTGTTCTTGTGATCCTTTGCAAATGCTTTTACAAAGCAATGATGATTGAAAATTATTTCATTATCCTTTGCAAATATTTTTCAAAGTAATGAAATGATAATCGCAAAAAATTTTGCGATATTTTATGGTGTTTTTTGAAAGCATGATATGATGTTCGTAAATGTTTTGCAATGTAATGGAATGCTTCTTGAAAATATGGTGTAGTGTAATGTAATGTTATTGATATTTGCAAGATGATTTAGCAAATGATGTTGTATTGTTATTTTTCCCCCATCATTTGGAAGCAAAATCTTAGATAAATATGATGATGTGATATTGATTGAGATTGTTTTTGTAATATTTTCTAGTAAGGGTTGTATTAAAGGTCATATGACCCATATTGACGTATTTACAATGTAATTATAAGTATGCAATTTGTGAGGGACATGATGAATAAATTTTATTTTGAGAGGCGACATATTGATGGTGTGGAATATCTATTTCTTAAATTTTGAATGCATAAGATAAAACCCCAGGGACATAAGTCCATTATCTAATGCATATGTAAATATTTACATACACGTGAGGTATGGAGCTAGTACTTGGAGCACATATGATGTGTTGAAATATTTGAGATTTTGTAGGGTAAACAAAATATATCAAACTAAGGGTAATGCTCCCATATAGATAATCCAAGAGAAGACGAAACCCTTCTCTCTTGCTTGGTGTGTGTACAAAGAATTGTATATGCACAAAACATGGTAAAAAGAAATCCCCTTTTCTAGGAGGTCCATGTGATAGCATGGTTTTTAGTATTAAGGATATTATTGTAGATGGAAATATAACATCTATTTTTATCCATAAAATTATACGAAACCAAGTTGTGTTTGTTTTTTTTAGATATAATGATTTCTGAGAAGTGATAGTTTGTTGTAGTATATCAAGATGGAGGAAGTTCTCTATCTATTGATTGATATTTGTATGAACAGATAGAGAATATCTAACCATCTCAATAGGTAGTCTTTTGAGTTTTGTTGTTATTATGTACTTGCATAATAAATTAGTTGGAAATAAAAGTTTTGTTAATCCAACATCTTATTAGACAAGTAGCTAGTGAAGAGAATGTGATTTGTGGATGGCTTGTTTTTTTAGAAGACCATACAACTATGAATACAACATTGATTATGTGTCTTATGAAGCCTACAAATAATTGTATGCTCATAAGATATTGTATCAAGGGAGCCTCATAGTCTGATTGACCTATTTAAATAATAGTTTGTGAGATTTTATTTTGTGTTTGATAGAATGCCCAAGACATAAACCACATGGTTTTATGGGAGGTAATCGATGAGATTGTGATTTGGATGTGATGGCATGCTTAATCTGATGTGAAATGATAATATTTGTAAAATAATGGTTTGTATAGTTGCTTTGATACTTACCCCCAAGTAGGGAGAAGACATGGATGGATATGTATTTTGGTGTTTGAATGATAAGATAGAAACTTGGGAGAATGAGATACCCCCAAGTATGTGTAAATATAATTTTATATATGCATCGATTTTAAAATTATGATATGCCTTGGATGTTGTGTTCCATAAGTTTCTAAGAAAAGTTGATGATGAGCAAAATCTTGTTATCATCATGGATGAGGTAATGTGATTGATAGATGCCCTCCCCCTAGCCTATTAATAGATCAACAAGGAGTATTGGAGTGGAGATATTATTATCTAAATTAAAGCATTAAATGCTACCATGCACCATGTGTACCCCCTTGGGCTTCAGAGAGGAGGCTAAAACTAAACTAATGAATTCAATTTACAGGGTGATGATAGGAATGAGTTGAAAAGGGATGAGTTGTTAAGGATGATGATTGATTGTAAAATAGTGTATGATTGGATGATCCTACTTATGGTTTTAGATTTTATGTCCCTATGAGTGGGGGTAGGTCTATATGATGCATATACAAGGTTTGATATTGATTCACCCCTAAGTGGTGGCTTTGTATACACACTTAAGGGATGTTTCAAATGATGATGCATCTAATTGAGAAAAATATGCATAAATATCACTTGGATAGTGTTGAGAGTTACCTAGATGAATTTGTTAGCATTTCCAAGAGGACTTATCTATCTTTATCGAAGGTATTTTTAGCATGTGCCTAGGGGACTTAGTTAGAATGTTCCTGGAGGACTTAGTTGACTTGTCCAGAGGACCTAGTTGGCTTGCCCAAAGGACTTAGTTAGAATTACCCTAAGGACTTAGTTAGCATGCCCAAAGGACTTAGTTAGCATTGCTTAGAGGACTTAGTTGGATTACCCAAAGGTCTTAGGTAGCATACCTAAAGAACTTAGTTAGTATACCCGGAGGACTTAGTTAGAATTACTGGGAGGACTTAGTTAGCATACCCGAAGGACTTAGTTAGCATACCCGAAGGACTTAGTTGGCTTACCCAAAGGTCTTAGGTAGCATGCCTGGAGGACTTAGCGTACCCAAAGGTCTTAGGTAGCATGCACGAAGGACTTAGTTTGGTGATATGATATGTACCAAGCAAAAAAATTAGTACAACAGTGCTTGGGCCATGTTTTTGAGATATAATATGTATAATTATTAATCCTTAAGCAAGTGCATAAGGAGTATTTTTTATGATATTTTATTACGATATAAGATATGTATATATATCATGTGATGATAACAAAAATGGTGTTCCTATTTTTGAATGTCAAAAAAGGGGGAATTTTCATGTGAATATGCCCAAGTGGAATTTTAAATTATCTTGCTAAAGAGGGAATTCAATTTTCTTGCCCAAGAGGGGATTTAAATGATTGTCCTAAGGGGACTTTAGATGTGTGACCCAAGAGGGACTTTAAATGATTTCCCAAAAGAAGACTTTAGATGTTTACCCCAAAGATGGAGTTTAAATGTGTATGTCCCAAAGGGGACTTTAAATGCTTACCCCAAGGGGGATTTTAAATGTGTATGTCCCAAAGGGGACTTTAAATGCTTACCTGAAGGGGGATTTTAAATGTTTATGTTCCAAGAGGGACTTTTAATGTTAGTACCCCAAGAGGGACTTCTAATGTTAGTAACCCCAAGAGGCACTTTAAATGTTTTATCCCTTTAAATGAAAAGGGTGTTGTAGGTTGACCCCTTACACATAACCCTTATAGGAGATTAATATAATATTTAATACAGGATATGTTTTATTAACATTTCCATAGATTTATAATGGAATATTGTAAATATTTTAGGGTGTAAAGGTGAAAAATGCCATCAACATATATAGTTTTTCCTTTGTCTAAAAAAGAAAATAAAAATAATCTTTGGAACTCAATTTTAGATAGAATAAAACCATGTTTGGTAGGATGAAAAGGTGAGTTATTAAATTCATATAGCTTATAGCTTATAAATAATATATATAGATTGATAGATAGATAGATAGATTGGAATATGTGGTGGATAAGCTTATCTTGAGGCCATGACTAACTTTTACATTGTATTGTTCATATAATCCCTTTGGGCCCTTGCAAACCTTAAAAAATATTATTTTATAATATTTCATTATTTTAATCCTTAAGGTTGGTCTCTCAAACTTGAACTAAAGGTAAATATTGGGCACTAAATTGCATCAAGTTTTCACTCAATACTGTGACTTTCTATCTTCCTATTTTCTGTCTAGGCTTGCACCCGATAGTTGTAGCTCAACACTCAACATTGGATGGACCAAAACAAATTTTTCGATCCAAACTCCATAGTAGGCTGGTTCCTTGTCAACTTAAGTAGGGTTTTGACACAATTATGCTCACTTAGGGTTTTAAGGTTAGGGTAAGAAAGAGTTAGGGTTAGATAAATATCAACAATAGTGGTCGGATAGTCTAACAAAATTGCACCACAATAAAAATCTCCAAAAAACTAACCCAAAGACACATGACTTAGATCAATATTATCACAAATTGGATGACTCTTCATTAATTAATGCACAAAAGAGAAATATTGTAGATAGTGATTTCAATATCCAGATAATGATAATCCAAATAACAGAATTCACCAATATCTAGATCTACAAAAATGTACTTTCTAATAATAAAGATCAATCTCATAAGTAGATTTCAATTACTTTAACATCTAGTAATCCATTAATTTGGCACAAACAAACCACTTAAGTATTCATAGAAATGCAACTAAAGAATTCAAACCTCTGATATCAAACATGAAGATACAAATTTTGATGCGAAGATCAATGTAATGCTCCTTCCATTAGATCTTGGGAATATTTATAGTAGCACAGGGAAACACACTAGAGTCGACCTTTAAAAATGAGGGTTCAAACTCTATTTATAGTTTTTGCAAAAATTAAAATTACAAATAACATTACAAGGATCAAAATTTGACAGTGTAGTAGAGAGTTCTTGTTGGAATTTGCTTACTGATACAACCTCCAGGAAATCTGCTGAAAGTGGTTTGCCAAGGTAGCTTGAGGCCTCTACAACTTGCTGGTCATTTGGCATAGACTAAAGTTCAGGTTGTTTGAAATCATGCATTATCCTTGATCCTTCTTAGACGCTATCTGCAACCGTCAATCTGTAACCACTTCTGGTTCTACTTTCTTGAAAACCCTTGATGCTTTAGCTTCCTCTCCAACAAACTATTACAACACTGGTGAATAATTACCTTTAAATACCTCAGGTTCTTTGACATGATATTCACCATTGATATCTCGCATTGTATGAATATGATCCATCTAGATATAAGCTTTTTATAATGGCAAGGAGAACACAGTGCCATTCCACTTTAAAATGTTGATGACATCATCCTTCTATCTTAGAAATTATAGAATGTCAATCTGACTTCCAAATGACCTGAAGGCTAAGTGGAGTCGAATCCACTTTTTTTTCTTTAGATTCCTTCATTATCCTAAATGTATCCATTAATTCGCACAAAAATATCGATGACATCATCCTTTCTTTACAACTTTTGTAGATTCCATTCCGACTGAGCAAGTGCATTGGCATATGATCATCAATCCAGACTTGTCACAGTGAAAAGTGACTCTTCCTCCATTTCATACTATCTTCAAAATAAAACATCCTACCTTGTAACAATTCTAGAAAGGAGTTAGTCAAAATCATCTCTTGTCATGAATCCGCATCTACTTTGTTCACAACATCCCACCTTGTCACCATTTCAGGTGAAAATACTCTATGGGTTCTCCGGAATCGGTTGTTCCAACACTTAGCCGCTCGTGAAGTATTTCAAATTATTGAGTGGTTGCCAATCCACACTTTTTTACCGTTGAAGTCATCTCTTAAAAAATTTGTGAATTTGAGATGCGTTGCTAGTTTGGAGCCAAAAACAAAAGTCTCTCGAAATTTCTCTAAGCATGAAAATTTTCTAAGTGTCGGGTAGGTTCATGCCTCCTGTTGCGGACTCGCTCCAAAATACACTGTAAGGTGTGTAGAATGAGAACTTTATAACTTAGGTAAAATTTGCAAAATTTTCCTAAGTATGTGGCCATTTTGGGCCTACATTCTAGCACCTCCCGGGTGGATTTTCTTGCAAAGCCAATCAAACTCAAAGTCTTATCCATTGGGCCTTAGGAGTCAAACATATTTTATAGAATAACTTCCATATAAACACTACTCTCTAAAAATTTTAATAGTCTTCCTAGAGAGTAAACGTTCATATGGAAATAATGCCAAAAATATATAGAACTCATTTGCTCATACAGAGACTATGATAGAAATACAAGTCTTGTCACCGTCTTCAAAAAAACTAGACACAACTCTACTCCTTTTATAAGGCCTGATTTCAATAAATGCCTTCACATACAGTCCACTGCTTTTCTGCCTCTATAGGCTTCATGCCTTTATTGCTCATTTTTGACAATTGTCAGAGTCAAAACAAAAATACAAAACTCATGCATATGTACAAAATAAAAATGAACTAAGTGTGAGCCCCTTCTAGGCCTGTAACCAATTCATCCCACTCTCCTTCTTCCCCAACCTATTCTTATTTTGCTTTTTCTTCTCCTTATTCTTCTGGAGTATGTATTTTCTGACTCCTTCATCCAGAAGTATCTCCAAACAATTGAACCATTAATTCTAAATATTGTAGAGCCTATTTCTAGGCTTCTTCAGAGGGATTTGATGTTTCTTTGAGCTACTTAAAAAAATATTGTAGCTCTCCAATGTCCTCATAATTAGAAGCATTCCCTCTATTTACTATATATTCCATGATATCTCTCAACTGAGTAGAATCAATAATCAATTGGACAACTTGTTCTTGGGGTAGTGGCTCTTCTAGAGAATCTACTCCAGATTCATCCTGTAAATTCTCATTAATGCTCTTATGGATATCTTTCATAGATAAAATGTTGTGATCCTACTTCCAAAGGCCTCTAAAGCTAACCTAAATCATTTCCTTATTCAATTCAATGATATCCTTTATCACCTTTTCAATCCTTTCAACTATCAACCAGGATCTTTGAAGCACCCTATGATTTTTAACCACTATCTTAGTAGCAACTCTGGCGAGATTCCATTATTTATTAGGAATAGGTTTAGAAAAATAATTGAGTCTTATATCAACCAACCTGTACATTTTTTCTTCTAGAATTACCATAGGCTACACCTCTCCAGTGATATGATCTAGCTCTTTCTGAATATTGGAGAGTAGGCGGCTGACATTATTAAGATAATCAATAACAAGTTGAAGCCTTGAACATTTCTCCTGGACCCAAGAAAAATTTAGGACCCTCCTAACATATCCTAATAGTTATATTTAATTATTAATTATATTAAAGGGGTCACGACCCTTCATATCACACTTAGAATAGGTATTTATTGCAATACAATTATGGAAATAAATATTTCATCGAACAATTTAATATATTCAATTGAGTGAGTTCTCTCATAAAATTAATAATGATTCAAATTCAAACTGTAATTCTATTCTTCTTGAATTCAAATTCTTGTAGGATCTTAACAACTTAGATCAGAGCTCTCCTTTTGGGATAAACATTAAAAGCCCTCCATTGAGCATTAACACCGTTCCATCCAGTTCTTTGTTGTTGATCCCGCCAGCTGCTATTTGAAGCCTTTCACTGCTACACTCGGTGTCTCTCGATGCCAACTTCCACATTCTACTATCGCAAACCTCAACCTGCATCTGCGGTTCGCATCTCTCGAAGCCTTCATAAATAGTAATTTTTTATTTTCTCTAGGACATCAAAATGATTAGCAATTTTTACCCCTATGAAAAATGATGACTCTGCATCATCCAGATTGCTCTGCAGCAAAACAAATAGGATCAGGAAAAATAACATTCAATCCATTAAAACACCAAAAATTATCAATCATTGCATTTTAAGCCAGTCCACTGGATCACACACAAAATTAATCGCTGAAAAAATAAAAAAAATCAACAAAAAATCACCATTGTTATTTTTTCGGTGATGCAGCATGACAAAAATAAAATTTTGGTGATAAATTAAAGTTTTTTTTAAAGGTTTCAAGAAATTTTTGGCTGCCAAGAAAAACGTCGACATTGGATGCCAAGAAACAAAAAAGAAAAAAAGGTTTTGTTTATCCCACATTGGGAGTGTGGATAACAAAACATACTTTATATTGCACAAGGTGCAATAGACCTATTGTGACTACCTTGCGGTAGTCATATGCCCACACCATGTCGATCCTACCTCTGGTTATTTTCTATACTACCTTGTACTACGTGCCCTATTCTATCTTTACCTCATTCTACCTTGGACTATGTGCCCTATTTTGTCTTCACCTCATACCACCACCTGCTGCTCGCCCTACCTTGTGCCTTGTGCTTGCCTACCACTTGCCCTACCTTGTACCTCATGCTCGACCTCCCTATCACTTGCCCTACCTTATGCCTTGTGCTTGCCTCTACATTCCACTCGTCTACCTTATGCCTTGTGCTCATCCTCCCTTCGTGTTATTTCTTGCTTCCTACCCACCTTTTCGTGCCATGATGCTAACATCAAAATTTAATTTTCAAAATAAAAGTTGAAAAACCAAATTCCTAAATAACACAAGCTTATACTGAGAGGGGGGGTGAACAGTATAGCTCCCACTTTTTACTTTCTTTCCAAACCAATATCAATTAGTGTCCTCAATTACAATAACAAAATATAGTAGTGTGTATTAATAACATAGATAGCAATAGTAAGCAAGTGTACAAATCATCACACACAATTGAGACACAAGATTTAATGTGGTTCCCCCAATGTGGGGTAGTCCACAAGATATTATCCTTATAATATTTCACAAAGAAATAGGGATCCTTATCCTAATACAAATGATTACTTTGATCTACTCAAAGCTAGGCTATCCTGATTTGCTCAGGTGGGCTCCAATGATCTACTCAACTAGCCTCTCCATTGATTTGCTTAGCTAGGCTATCCATTGATCTTCTTAGAAAGACTATCCATTGATCTACTCAACTAGGCTCTTCACTTATTTTCTTAGCTAGGCTATCCACTAATATGCTTAGCTAGGCTATCCACTAATCTACTTAGCTAGGCTATCCATTTATCTGCTCAACTAGGCTATCCACTAATTTGCTCAGCTAGGCTATCCACTGATCTGCTCAGCTAGGCAACTGGTGTTGATGTGTTTTCTATTTCTATCCTATCTCTTTCACTGCTCATAAATCTGACTCTTTGCCTTCTCACAAGACTCAAACAATCCTGATCAAATGCTATCCCAAATCTATCCTCAAAGCCTTCACAAAAGGCTCAAAAAATCCTGCTCAAATGCTGTCCCAAATATGTTCTCAAAGCCTTCATAAAAGGCTCAAAAAATACTACTCAAATGCTATCCCAAATCTGTCCCAAAAGCCTTCTCAAATGCTCAACCAATCATGCACAAAAGTTGTCTCAAATATGTCCAGAAATTCTATCCCAAAAGCCTTCTCAAAGGCTCAACCAATCATGCACAAAAGCTATCTCAAATCTGTCCAAAAATTTTGTACCAAAAGCCTTCCCAAAGGCTCAACCAATGACTCTCAATTAGCACTCAAATCTCAACCACAAATAAATTAAGGCAAGGCTCAATGATGAACTCAACAATGGATAACAAATAAATGATGACAATACTAAAAAATATGCTCAAAAATTAATGGCAATGTACTCTTCAATGGATGACAACAATAATCCACAATAATCTCAACAATGCATGACAAATGATATCTCAAATGGATGACAACAATTCTCAACAATGTACTCTCAAATGGATGACAACAATGCTCAACAATGTACTCTCAAATGTATGGCAAATGATCTCTCTAATGAAAACCTCTCCAAGAAATAACAATGAGGACTTCAACCAACCAAGGACAATATCCACAAGTGATAGAAATATATTATCAATAATATCTTCCTCATGCAATGTTAATAAGCTCTCAAGAAACAAGCACAACTCCCTCAAGAAAAGAGCTCTCAAATAGCCAACAATGATCTCCTCAAATGAAAGATAAATTTATCCACAAGTGACTAGAAAATGATCTCCTAAATGGTCTCAAATAGTGGCAATGGACTTAATAAGTAACCAACAATAATATCCTCAAAGCAATAGCAAAAACCTCCTCAATAATAGCAATACTCTCAATGAACTCCACTAAAGCAATCATGGAACTCAAGCATCAATTTTATCCATAAAATTGATTTTCTAATCCATCCACTTCCTCTCAATAGCCAAGGCACATAATCAAGCAATTTGTCTTCAACTTCAAACCCTAACTCATGTGTATGTCTTCTAACTCAATGTGGCAATTAACTAGGTCTCAAGTTCCTAGTTTAATTTCATAATTAAATCATGCACTAGGACATATAACAAGTTCAACACTTTTCAACCTTATGACTCACTAATTTCATTAACACATACAACAAGCACCTATGCTTTTATTTTTAATTCCACACCTTATAACTCCACATACAGCAATCAAAAATATTTAACTTCACACCTTATAACTCCCTAAGCACATACAACAATCATTTATTTTCACTAAATACCTTATGACTCCCTAGTTATAATAGAAATGATTTTCAATGCACCAAAAATTTGGCAATATCAAATATTACCATGCGCTAGAGATAAATACCTTTTTACAAAATTCATAGCCTTCACAACCTTTTAAATCATTAATGCCTTTGCCAAAATTAATGCGCCTTCACCACCTTCGAAATCGTTAATGCTTTGCCAAAAATCAATGCGCCTTCACACCTTTGAAATCGTCAATGCCTTGCCAAAAATAAATGCGCCTTCACACCTTCGTGGGAGTCAAAATATGTTCCTATCACCTAGCACTATGAGGTGCTTACCACGTGGGTGCTAGCCCACATTGGGATTTTAATTCCAAACACCCAACTTTAACCTGCACTCAAATCTGAAACTCGATTTTACTTTCTTAGCAAAACAATTTTCCCTTGGCGGGATTCAAACAACAAATATACCTTGTGCAAAGTTCATGTGCTACCAATTGTGCTAAGGACTCCTCCGTGATGTCACTTTCCCATGTTGTTTACTTGACCTTTCTCTCAAATCTAAAGTTATTTATCCTTATTTCTTTGTTGCTCCCCTTTCGACGACTCTCTCTCATGTGCTATGTCAAGTCTTCTATAAACAAAGGTTTTTACCTTTTATTTATATGCACCTCCATGCCTTCGAATGACGTCGATGAATATTTATTTATATCCCCAATATTTGCACATCGACAGATAATATAATACAACCTTAGACCTTATAATTATTAAATAAAAATTTTAATAATTCACCTTTTAACTTTGAATTGGGATATCTCCTTCATTATTTTGAATTTTGTCATGAAAATTTTTGCACCTAGGTTTTATTGGAAAACTTTTTCATCTATCATAGTTTGGAGAAGTCTTAGCATAGTGGTTTCAATGAAAAATCCTTTCCAATGGTTGTTAATGAAAACCCTTTTCGTTGGTTTTAATAAAAATCCTTCTATCGGTTTTAATAAAAACCCTTGCCATTGGTTTTAATAAAAACCTTTACCATTTGTTTTAATAAAAACCATTAATATAATATTTAAAAAATTAAATATTATATGCCTCTTATGCCACAAAACCCTGTAAATATCCATGCTCTCCAAAATATCATAAATGATTATTTATGAAGTGCTTTTGCCACCAAAACTCAATGTGATCCATGTGACATCAATAACAACAAAAAATAACTCAAATTGCCAACAATTCCCTCAAAAAGGATAATAGTATAAAATAATTTTTGCAACTTTTTGCCAAAATTACTAACAATTTTGGAACTCTCTATCAAATTGGTAAATAATTCTTTTTGCAACCCAGCTCATGAAGGTATAAAGGTTCCAAAACCCAACCGCCATGGCCGATGGAAGACGATCACAAGATATCACTATGGATAAACTTCTCCAAGAAATTTGCTAAGGCAAAGAGGAGAACGCATCTAAGACATAGGAACTCTAGGAAATAGTACTCGCATTAAACTTAAAACTAGACTTTGTCAGTCAAAATAGCACAAAAAAATGAAACTAACGGAGGATCGCCACCTCGGTCACCATTGGGAGGGCCACAAACATCCATCCTACCCAAGACTACCAAGTTAGATTTTCCAAAATTTGAATGCGGTGATCCTACAAATTGGATTTATCAGGTAGAGCAATATTTCTTATTGAATCAAATTCCTGAAAGATAAAAGGTGCATATTGCATCCTTTCACTTAGATAATGAATCCATCCAATGGTACCAATGGTTCGAAAAACCAATGGAATTCCTACTTGGTTTGCCTTTACTAAAAATCTATTAGTACGGTTTGGACCTAGCACTTTTGAAAATTTCACAGGATCTCTCACCAAATTATGCCAAACCACTTCGGTAAAAGAATATCAAGCTGAATTTTAAATATTGGCAAATTGGACAACCGGGCTAGATGCTTCCTTATTTCAATATTGTTTCATCATTATATTAAAGGAAGAAATCCAAATAGAGGTACAAATTTATAGACCCACAAACATGATGGAAACTATAGGATTGGTGAAACTATTAGAGGATAAAATTAGGGCACAACGTCGATTGGGGAAACCACCCATGGGGAAATCAAAAAATAGTTACGCTAACCCCAAAATCGTGGAAAATGGAAAGGTACAAAATTCATACACAATTCCCAAATTTAAACCAACCCTACCAATTAAATGCCTTAGTTTCAAAGAAATGAAATAACGACAAGCTAAAGGTCTCTGCTACCACTATGATGAGAAATTTGACCAAAATCATAAATGCACCTCATGGAATTTGTATATTATGGATGCTACGAACTGTGGAAATTACAATGAAGAAGAACCAGAGATAGAAGTAGAAGTAGTATCCGACACACCAGAAAGTGAAGAGGAAAATACACCTAAGGTTTCCTTCAATGCCCTTGCAGGATTTTATGCTCCACAAATGATGAGGGTAAAAGGGAATTTTAAGAAACAAAACCTTATTTTGATCCTAGACTCGGGTAGCACTCATAATTTTATCAATCCTAGGGTTGCTAAACAATCTAATTTATTTATATATCCTTGTAATAATTTCAAAGTGATGATTGGAAACAGAGGAAAAATTGCATGTAAAGGTAAATGCCAAAATATTAAACTAACTATGGGAGATTATAACATGAAAGGAGACATGTATGTACTACCCCTAGGAAGTTGTGACATCGTACTAGAAGTACAATGGCTATGGACATTACGCATAGTTCAATGGGAATTTGATGAATTATGGATGAAGTTCACAAAGAAGAACCAAACTTATACTATCCAAGGATTAAAATCTGGACCTTCACAAATTGTAAGTTCTCATTGAATGGAGAAAATTATCTGCAAAGGAAGAAAAGGAATGGTAGCCCAATTATTCTCAATCCAACCCACTCGTGAAGAAAAGGAGGCACCAGAGCTACAAAATATTTTAGAACACCACAACGAAGTATTCAATGAACCAAAAGGAATGCCTTTACAATGAAGTCACGGTCACTCTATTCAACTACTTCCAAGGCATCCACCCCCTAATATTAGGCCCTATCATTATCCATATCTACAAAATATTGAGATGGAGAAGCTAGTACAAGATCTTCTTAAGGCAGGGGTCATTAGACCTAGCATAAGCCCTTACTCCTCTCCAATTATATTAGTAAGGAATAAGGATGGGTCATGGCATTTATGTGTCGATTTTAGAGCACTTAACAAAATGATCATCAAGGATTAATTTCCTATTCCAGTTATAAATGAACTACTATATGAACTGCATCGGGCTGCCTATTTTCCAAATTAGACTTACGATCAGACTACCACCATATTAGAGTTAATGAGAAGGATATTCCAAAGACAACCTTTCGCACTCATGAAGGGCACTATGAATTCTTGGTGATGCCATTTGGCCTTACCAACGGTCCTTCCACTATTCAAAGTCTAATGAACAAGGTATTTCACCCTTTCCTTAATAAATTTATCTTAGTTTTCTTTGATGACATTTTGATCTATAGCAAAACATGGGAAAATCATTTGAACCATATTAGCCAAGAATTAAGAATATTGAAGGAAAATCAACTTTATATGAAAATATCAAAGTGTGCCTTTAGAAAACAAGAAATCGAATACTTAGGACACATAGTCTCGAAGGAAGGAGTTAAGGTAGATCCTCACAAAATTGATGATGTGAAAAGTTGACCTATTCCAAAAACATTAAAAATTCTAAGGGTTTCTTGGATTAACATAATATTATAAAAAAATTGTCAAAAACTATGGTAAAATCGTAGCTCCTCTAACAACATTACTTAATAAAAATACCTTCAAATGGTCATCTCAAGTGGATAAAGCTTTGATTACATTGAAAAATGCCATGTGTACCACTCCTGTCTTAGCCATGCCCAAATTTTCTAAACCTTTCATCATTGAAAGTGATGCCTCGAGGGTATGAATAGGAGTGGTACTCATGCAGGATGAAAGACCTCTAGCTTTTACAAGCAAGGCATTTTCTAAAAATAATCTAGCCCATTCTACCTATGAAAAATAAATATTGGCAATTGTTCATGCTATTCATCATTGGAGACCTTACCTTATTTGACAACATTTCATTATACGCACTAACCATCATAGCTTAAAATACTTCTTGGAACAACGTACTAATACCCCAGAACAACAAAAGTGGGATACTAAACTACTTGGCTATGATTACAGAATTACATACAAAAAGGGAAAGGAAAACATGGTGGTCGATACAATATCTAGAAAATTTGAAGACATGCCTCAATTCCATGCTCTTTACTCCCTTATCCCCAAATGGTTAGATGAGGTATACGAAGAATGGATTAATGATCCTACTACCCACACCCTAATTCAACAACTCCAAAATAATTCTAATAGAAAACCTCCATACACTTGGACGGATAATATATTAAGGTACAAAGGAAGTATGGTCCTCACCCCAAATTCCTCTTATCATGAAAAATTCTCCATGAATTACATACCTTACCCACTACCAGACACTTAGGGTTCTTAAAAACATATAAAAGAGCAACTAGATCTTATGATTGGGTAGGTATGAAAAAATACATCAAAACATTTGTAAAAGCATGTGAAAATTGTCAAATACAAAAAGGAGAGACAATTTCTACTCTAGGATTACTTCAACCTCTTCTAACAGCCATCCTACTGGAAGGCTTAGTAAGCTTCTCTACCCAATAATCATTTATACTCTGAGTGGTGACCTACTCTTTTGATACAATGACAAGTATTGAAATACCAGTAGCCAGAGGAGATGATGACACTATAAATGAAAGGGTAGACTAAAACACCGATGATGGTGGTAAGGATATAGTTACATCAACCTCTATGAAAATAGTGGAATCTATAACTATTGTTGTTGTTTTTACTGGTAGACTCATAGGGACCAATGCAATACTAACAATTGGATGGATGGTGGTACTTGGAACACAGTGTCCCATTGATGGTGGTAATGAAAAATATGAAAGTGAAGTGATAGTATATTATGGAGTGGGAACCTCAGATGCTAAAAATGGAGTTTGAGGTGGTTGTAATGAAACGAAAGTGACTTGTACCTCAATGGCTACTGATGACACATGTGTTTGACTATTATAGGGATGAGGTACTCTTGTCATATATTATTGATCAGAAAGGGAGGGATATTTCCTTGGGTATTCATGAGGATGAAGAGGAGAAGATGGATTAGAAGCCATACCTTCACCTACTGATGTAGGGTGCTCTTGTTCTATCTTCATTTCTTTCTACTGTTGATGAATCAATTCTTCCACAATAGAATAAACTACCTCTTTTGCAATATCCTTCATATCTACCCTCAACCATACAATATGATTATTGTGCCCTCGATCAAAAAATACCAATCTCCTTCTTCTGCACCCTTTGTTCTCAAAATATTCTTAGCAAAGGGTGGCAATCTAGGGCATTTACCATATGTTATTATTAGGGTAGGTCCCATAAATTCTAAATTTAATCTATAATAAGACTCACTACTCCTTAAATGACATCCAATAATAAACCAAAAAAGGTTCCCCATCATTGGTTTTATCCTTTACCATAATCCACAACATTCTGTCTTTAGTGGTAGCATAGAACATCTGCACCAGACTTGAGCAATGCCTAAAATTAGGAGCGTCAACACCCCTTTTCATACTTACTAGCTGCTCATGTATCCTTTGTGTGAGAAAATCTGGCCAGCCAAAATAAATCACCCTAATCTCCTTTTGTCTCATATATTTCACATACATTCTTTTGTTAGAAATATAGTAAGCTACGGTAATTTTCCAGCCACATACCATTCTATCAGAGTCTAAAACCTCCATGCAAGCCAACATAGAAAATAATTCAGGATTTGCAAATTTTTCAATATGAATAGGGACTTCAGGCATTTCATCTTCATTCCTAATTCTTATGAAATTAAGATGCAACCATTTTTCTATAGCCCCCTTCTTTTCTGATGTTACCATTGTGGTATAAGCCCTAGAAAACTCTTCTATGTTAAATGGTCTGAGCTTTGAGGGTGGTCCTACTCCCATGATGAATAATTCATAGCAAAGTTCTTTTGTAATTATGAATAGGGAAACACCCTCAGAGATTTTAATTATTCTATTTTTAGAATCATAGAACTGAATCATAACAGAGAGTAATTCAGGGCAATGATGTATAGAATCACAGATATAGGAGAACAAGAAAGATTTTATAGCTATAGTACCTTGTCAATGTGTTGGCTTTTCTCTGAAATATGGGAATTTAAAACCTATCCGTAGGTAGGTCCTCCTTAATCTTGTCATCATTGTATCTATGACTTGTCTGGTCTGATGCACATGAGCCTATAACCTTGCTCCCATATTTGATGTCTCAGTGAGTGATCTCTTAGGGGCCATTTTGGTAGTATTAAGACTTCATTCTCCCTGTAATTCATCGTAAATTCTTAGGGGTATCACTTCGCCTTCTTACCACTCTAGGGATGCAAATAACACCAAATGAGCCTCGTGTATGCTTTTCAACACTTTTATTTTTTGGAATGTACGTATCCTCTAACATTAATGCAGCTACTGCATGACCTCGCAACTGGCACACTTTCCAACTTTTAATCATTCTCTTCAATGGCTCAATGGTGGCATTCTATCTTTTCATTGGTCAAAATTTCAAATTGTGCTGCCACCTCACTGCACCCCTTCGACTACTATTTTGTTATGGCATGAGTTTGTTAGCATTGAATGCAAGATATATCTTTGATTTCCATGTGTCACAATTGAAATTACTGCTTGGCTCTACTTTGATTTTGAAACCAACAGTTTAACAGCCTTTTGACTCTACTGACACTTAGAACATTTTAGGTGTGAATTTCCATCTTGATTCCACTCTAGCTTGCATTGGCTCTAAAAGGTTCCCAGATTGGGAATGTGTTTGCTCTCTTTTGACCATTAGCTCACCATTCCATGGGGATATTAGTGTATTTTAATGTGGATTTAAGAGCACACGTTGTTCTAGAAGACTTTACATAGAATTGAGTGCGGAATGGAAATTTATTGTATAATTAGTCCATACTTAGTCATTCTTGCATTTTTTATTTTCTCAATATTTTTTAAAGAAACCTAATTATAAAGTGCAAAAAGAAATTAAAGTACAAAGTGCAGAAAGGAGGGAAAATAATTATACAATGTATATACATATGTTACATTAAAATCACTCATTACATAGAGTAGAGATTGAGATAAAAACCATTCACTGGAATCAGTTGTATGTTTCCCTCCGAATCTTCTAGCTGAAATACATTGGACTCCTTGGCTTCTACTATTATGAAAGGACCATCCCAAAAATAATCAAACTTTTCATTCTTGCCTAGCTTTGCTCTATCAACATTCCACCTGAGAACTGAGTCCCCAACTTGGAATTTTCTAAATATGGATTTCTTATCAAACTATGCTTTAATATCTGATGAATATTTTTGGAAACTATCATATGCTTGAGCTCTATTCTCTTCTAATTGCAGCAAATATGTCAACCTATTTTTCACAGGATCTTCTTCAGACTCTTCATCTGAATTGATGATCTTAAGTGCTGGGATATCCAAATGGATTGGTAACACTACCTCCTTACCATATACTAGCACATAAGGGGAAGTGTTAATGGACTTTTTAATAGTAATCTTGTTTTCCCATAGATCTTGGTCCAACAATAGGTGCCAGCTTCTTTTATTACCTTCAAGTGATTTCCTCAAAATACTTAATGGATTTTTGTTGCTAGATTTTACAAGTCCATTACCTTGTGGATAATAATTTGAAGTATTTTTAAGAGTAATTCCATACTTGTTGGCGAACTCAATATAATTGGATCCTATGAAAGCTAGGCCATTGTCACTCACCAAGGCTTCTAGGACTCCAAACCTTGAAATCAAATTTTCCATAAAATTGATCACAACATCTTGGTCTAATTTCTTGGTAGGAATAGCTTCTACCCATTTGGTAAGATAATAAGTGGTAGTTAATATAAAATTATGCTCCACTGAGGAATTAGGATTGATAACCCCTATGAAATTTAGCCCCCATTATTGAAAATGCTCTTCAACTTGAATGGGCTTGAGGGGAGATGAAGCATTTCTTGTCCTTCAAACATACCTCTGACATTTATCACAAGCCCGAGTG
This sequence comes from Wollemia nobilis, assembly GCA_028583015.1. Lineage (NCBI taxonomy): Eukaryota > Viridiplantae > Streptophyta > Pinopsida > Araucariales > Araucariaceae > Wollemia > Wollemia nobilis. Next base: position 1,219,865 of record JAQPPZ010002883.1, read on the forward strand.
ACTTTAAAAGCATCAGTGAATACAATGGGCCAATAATAGCCTACTCTTATGATTTTTAAAGCTGTAAACCTGCCTGAGCTATGTCCATCAGCTGATCCTCCATGGAATTACTCCATGACCCTCCTTTTTTGGTCATCCTTTAAGCATTTTAATTGAATTCCATACAAGTTTCTTTTGTATAAGACCTCTAGTAGTAATACATATTTCAAAGCATGGAGTCTGTATCTCCTCCTTTGGTAAGAAATTAGATTAAGGGGGCATACTCTAGTCTAGAAATACCTAATCATATGGTCAATCCAATCAGAGTCTTTAGTTTATACTATTTTGACCTAATTTTATTTTGCTGTTTGGAAAGCTGTTACTTTTTCCAGTGTTGTGGCTTCTTTTAATCCTTGGTACAAGTATCTTCCTCTCACTAGATTTGTGGGGTGTATTTCTACATCATATTCTTATATTTGGTAATCCAGCCAATTATTTTTTCACCCATATCACCCTGTAGGATAAAACTTCTTACATCCAGATGAACCACATATTCTAGGGTCTTTCTCTGTACCAAATACTACCTAAACTTCTTCAGTGACTTCATCAAAACAAATACTTATCTTTCAATAAATTTGTATTTGACCTGATAATCATGGAGTGTCTGGCTCCAAAAGAACACAGTATGTTCCTCCCCTTGATCATATTTTTGGGTGAGTACTGAGGCATAAATTTCTTCAGCTCCATATGTATAAAGAATAAAATATTTGCTAAAATTTGGGTTTACCAGTACTAGAGCTGTTGCAATAGATTTCTTGATAATATCAAAATTCTTTTTCCTGACTTCAATCCAATTAAATTTAGCATTTTTCTTGAGTAGCTCAGATATAGGCCTTACTTTCTGTGCAAAATCAGAAATGAATTTCTTGATAAAATTGATTTGGCCTAGGAAATACTGCAATGTCTTCTTATTTGTAGGCAAATGAAGAGCAATAATTGATATGATTCTATCTGGGTCTATGGCCATGCCATATTTTGAGACCACATGACCTAGAAGCTTTCCTTCATGGACTGCAAAGAATGACTTCTTAGGATTGAGTGAAATACCAAATTCTCTACACTTTTGAAAAATTGCTCCAAGTGTGACAGATGGTCTTTTTTATCATGGGAAAACATAGTCATGTCATTTAGATAAATCATAATGACCTTGTTGATTAGTGCTCCAAAGGCATAATTCATGGCTCTCTAAAATGTAGCTCCTACATTGGATAGTCCAAAAGGCATTCTATGGTAGGTAAATGTACCCCATTTTGTGGTGAATGTTGTTTTATATTGATCTTCATATTTTACCCAAATTTGGTTATATCCAGAGTAACCATCTAGTAGTGAGAATATTTCTACTCCTACCACTACCTATAAGATCTGATCAATATGAGGGAGAGGATAGTGATCTTTAAGGGATGCTTGGTTCAAATTTCTAAAGTTCAAACACAAGCGTATATCCCCATTATTTTTTCTCACAGGTACAAAATTGGCTACCCAAGTAGAATGTTTTATTGGGTATATGATCTTAGCCTTTAATAACTTTAAGAGTTCTTCTTTCATAATGGCCTCGATCCTCATATTGACTGGCCTATGTTTTTTCCTAAATGCTTTTGCATCAGGCTCTAGCTCAATAGTATGTTGGATAACCTTTTTATCATACACCTTGAGGTCCTCGTATGACCAAGCCATAATGTCTTGGTATCTTAAGCATAAAGATTTGATATCTTCTAATTCTTTTGGAAAACATCAGACTCCAACATTGAGCTTCTTTTCTATACTGACTTCAACTTCTTTATAGATTTTTTGTTGACCTTCATGGCTCTGATCTTCTTTCTATCCTCATTATCAAAAAAGTTCTCAAGGGTGACCAAACCTCTTGGTATATGATTGTTTCTTAGTTGGATAATGTCTTGCTAATCAATTTCTTTTGAATTCTCTTCTTGGACAGTGGAGAGACATGCTTCTCTCACCAGAAAATCAACTATTTGTTCATCACTTTCAAAAACCTACCAGAAAATCTGCTTGTCTAGTATTGCAGGTCTGAAAATCATTTTAATTCCCTTGGCCTTCTTGATTCCAAATTCTACAGAAGGGTTGAAGTTATCTCCCTTTGTTTTTTTTTGAAAATTTTGAAAAAACTTGTATTAAAAAAAAGAACAATTACAATATGGGAAGAGACTCTTCCTAGCCGAAGTCAGAGAGAACACAAGCTTACAATAGTAGAAGAAGATTTGCAATGGAGCCAAATCTCCTGAACCATTATCTAGCTAGCAGGGGGGTCGGCATGGACATTTGATGCAACTTGTCACGAAATCGTGACACTATTCTTCTCCTTAGGTTGCGAAAATGCAACATGTCGCGATATCGCAACACTTTTCCCCTTTGGCCGCGAAAAAGTAACATGTCGCGATATCGCGACATTTTTCTCCTTTGGCCGCAAAAATTCAACATGTCACGATATCGCGACACTTTTCTCCTTTGGGCACGAAAAAGCAACATGTTGCGATATTGCAACACTTTTTCTCTCTTGGTCGTGATGAAGCAGCATGTCGCGATATCGTGACACTTTATCTCTTTCGGCTACGACAGAGCAACATGTCGCGATATCGCAACACTTTTTATCTCTTGGCCGTGATAAAGCAACATGTCGTGATATCACGACACTTTTTCTCTCTTGGCCGTGATGTTGCAACATGTCGCGATATCATGACACTTTTTCCTCCTTTGTCCGTGACTAAGCAACATGTCACGAAATCGTGACACCATTTCTCCTTTGGCCGCGAAAATGCAACATGTCGCGATATCGCGACACCTTTTCTCCTTTGGCCGCGAAAAAGCAACATGTCGCGATATCACGACACCTTTTATCTTTGGCCCCAAAAATGCAACATGTCGCGATATCACGACACCTTTTCTCCTTTGGCCACGAAAATGCAACATGTCATGATATCGCAACACCTTTTCTCCTTTTCCCGCAAAAATGCAACCTGTCACGAGTTATCTCCCTTTGTTGCTAATGAATCAGCCATAGTATTATTTTCCTTGGGAATAAAGTTTAAATTTAGGGCATCAGATGATTCCATTAAATCTCATACCTTGTTTCTATAAGCTTTTAAGTAATGGTGCTTACTTTTGTACCTATTTTTTACTTGATGGACTATTAGATCAGAATCACCATGTATGTTAAAAATCTTAATGCCCATACTTTCTACTTGTATCAATCCAAGATACAGGGCCTCATATTCTACAATGTTGTTATTACATGACCATGTCAATTTGTAAACAAAATTCTTTGTCCCTTATAATTGGGATTGTAGGACCACACCAGATCCTGCACCATTTCTACATTTAGCACCATCAAAGTGCATGATACATGTTTCTTTCTCTCTCAGATATTGGTTGGATATAGCAAGAATTTTCCTTTTTGATTTAGTTGAGATGCTATATGTTCCCATACTAGTTTCGAACTGACTATAATCTTCTCTGAAAGGCAACTCATCCTCAATGTCCAACTCTTCAATGTTTTCCACTAGCTCAAATTCTTCCAAGGGATTAAGATTGCACATATCCTCCTCAATATTTTCAATGTGATAAGATACTAGTTTTTTAGGTGTTATCCTTATTCTCTTTCTTTGAAAGGAATTACCATGATAGAATAATCCATGTACATACATCCCCCTAGTTTTGCAGTAAAATCTCTTGAAAGACATAATCCAAAATAGGGTTCTAAGTAAACCATGACTATTTCTTGTACTATTGTCATCTCAAGGGCTCTGTGCAACCTCATTAGTACATCCTTAATGACTCCAACTATCTTGATCGGGGTCCCATCTAGTTGTAACACCCTAGTACAAGATCAGGTATACTCCATACCATCTCCTCACATACTACTTTAGGCATAACTATAGTTGATGCTCCTGAGTCAATCATACAATTTTGGACTACCCAACCTTCCATTCTTAGGGATATATAGAAAGGGGGAGGCTTATTATTTAAAATAGTAGGTGTCATCTCTTTCTTTTCTAATGGCATACTAAGTATTGTATTGGCCAACCTATTCTAGGGATTCTTTTTGAGGGAAGCTTTAAGCAGGTCAATATAACCAGGAATGAACAGAGTGTCATACATACTAGCTTTTGAGGGAATCTTTTTCATCTCTTCAACAATGTTGTATTCAGATTTAGTCAAGGAGATTTTTTCCAGCCTTCCCTCTTGTTCACCATATCTTATTTTATATTATTGGGTAGCCTCTAATATTTGTATTTTAGTAATAGATGGGAACCTAAGTCTTTCTTGATCTTTATCTTTAGACCTCATTTGGTCTCCTTCCATTTCCTTTTTTGGTCTCTTAAGAAGACTATTTGTCTTCTCTTTTCTCTTAGCTTGAGGAATAGGGAAGGTGTCACTTCTTCGAGGGAGGAGATCAACTCTATTTTGGGAAGGGACTTGAAATTGCCCCATTTTTATGGGATCTACCTGCAAATATTTCTTTATAGATCTTGTCATAATGACAATTGGGCTTTCCTTAGTTGACTCTTTACCAACCATGATTTGATCAGGGTGCCATAACATATTAAATCTCCCATTTTGATTCCTTTCAGCTTGATCCATAGATTTTTGAACATGGTGTTGGTAAATCACACAAGAATGTGAGTCATGGGGATCATTGCATACTAAACACAAAATATTTGCAATAGTAGTATCTGAAGAACATTTTGGCTCCTCATATACTGCATTCACCCCAACCCTAGTACTATTACTCATACCAGGTATCTAATATTTGTTTACATATGGTAATATCCTATGTTGTGACCTTTCTTGGTCTCTCTTTTCCATTTAATTCATTCTATTACTCAAAGTTTTTAGAGTATTTTGTATATCTAGGATAGCAAAAAACTCCTGAGATGATTGATAAGGAAGGGGAGGAAAAGGAGTTGCAGAGGATATAGGCTTTGATTGAGGGATCACATTCATTTTTGGATATGGATATGATAAATAAAGGGCGCCCATGTAAGAGGGGTTTGTGGATTGAATTTGGCTACTAATGGTCTTCGATTTGTAGGCTAGCACCATTTTAGGGGGGAGTCTTTTGACATTAATTAGGATATTTTCAACATGAACTACTGCATTATAAACTTGGAGAAGGTTTATACTCCTAATTTTTGTGTTTGAAGCCCTAAATATGATCCAAGAGCCCATATATAATACATATAAGCCAAACTGTAGTTGGTCTGGAAATGGGGAGAATTATTTTCCATGTTCTGCTAAATCTCAAATTGAAATTTAAGACAATTTCTTGCTAAGTTTTTTGGATGGATGTAAACTGGTTAAGGAGAGAAAAGGGATCAGTAGATTCATTGAATTCCTCTATGAATGGCTCATCTAACACTTGCCATGAAGTGATAGTATTGTCTTCCAGAGTTCTAAACCAATGTAATATCTTTCCTCTAAAGGATAGGACTAGAATCCTTACAATAATATCATCTTCCTTTATGTTGTGGATTGTTTCCAGGTTCAAGATATCTTGACAGTGCTCATAATCTATTTTTCTAGACCCATCATAAGTGGGGATAGCTTTAGATATAGCTTGGGGGATGGCATTAATTTGGGCTAATCTAAGAGGACCGACTGTGTTCCAGTTGGGGTACTTTTGTAATGGCTGATTAGGGGCCATGTTTTATGCCATATTTTTAGCTATAGGTATTATTGCGGGAAATATTGGATGGACTATAGAATCCTCTTCTATAAGCTCTTCCTTTTCAAGGAAATATTGATCTAAAATTCTGGAAATAGTAGCCCCTCTATAATTTAACTCACAATAAAAATAGGAGTTAGGGTTATTCCTTTTAAAAGACTTGGTATACATGAAAGGACACTGGTCTACAGGGATAATTCTATTTTTGAGTCTAAATACTAGGGAGTCATCAATTGAACTTGTTCTTCTCTGCTTACAAGGTCAATACAATTCACCAAATATTGATTCCTTCAGGTTGAGATAATAATAACTCATTTGATGGGTTTCATGTTCCTTGTGAACGGGTCCCACCGGGCGTGCCAAAAATTGTTGGGCACTAAATTGCATCAAGTTTTCACTCAATACTACAGCTGTCTATCTTCCTATTTTTTGTCTAGGCTTGCACCTGATAGTTGCAGCTCAGTAGTCAATATTGGATGGACCAAAATAAAGTTTTCGATCCAACCTCCAGAGTAGGCTGGTTCCTTGTCAACTTAAGCAGAGTTTTGACACAATTATGCTCACTTAGGGTTTGAAGGTTAGGGTAAGAAAGAGTTAGGGTTAGAGAAATGTGAAAAATAGTGGATAGATAGGCTAACAACATTGCACTGCAATAAAAAGCTCCAAAAAACTAACCCAAAGACACATAAATCAAATCAACATTATCACAAATTGGATGACTCTTCATTCATTAATGCACAACAGAGAAATATTACAGACAAAGATTTCAATATCTAGACAATGATAATCCAAATAACAGAATTCACCAATATCTAGATTCTACATAAATGCACTTCCTAACAATAAATATCAATCTCATAATCATATTTCAATTAATTTAACAGTTAGTAATCCATTAATTTTGCACAAACTAACCACTTAAGTATTAATAGAAATGCAACTAAAGAATTTGAACCTCTGATATCAAGCATGAAGATACAAATTTTGAGGTGAATATGAATGTATTGCTCCTTTCATTAGCTCTTGGGAATAATTATAGTAGCACAGGAAAACACACTAGAGATGACCCTTAGAAATGAGGTTTCGACCTCTATTTATAGTTTTTGCAGAAATTAAAATTACAAAGAACATTACAAAGATCAAAATTTGACAATGCAGCAAAGAGTTTTTGCTGGTATTTGTTTACTGGTATAACCTCCAATAAATCTAGTGAAAATGGTCTGCCATGGTAGCTTGGGGCCTCTACAACTTGTTGGTTGTTTGGCACAGACTGGAGTTTAGGTCATTTCAAATCATGCATTATCTTTGATCCTTCTTGGATGCTATCTGTAGTCATTGGTCTGTAACCACTTTTGGTTCTGCTTTCTTGAAAACCCTCAATGCTTTAGCTTCCTCTCCAACCAACTATTACAATGATGGTGAATAATTACCTTTAAATACCTCAGGTTCTTTGACACAATCTTCACCATTGATCTCCCCCATTGTATGGCTATAATACATCTAGATATAAGGTTTTTATAATGGTGGGGAGAACATAGTGCCATTCCATTTTAAAATGTTGATGATGTCATCCTTATGTCTTAGAAACTATGAAACACCAATCCGGATTCCAAATTACCTGAAGGCTAAGTGGAATCAAATCTGCTCTTTGTTCTTTAGATTTATTCATTATCCGCAAAGTATCCATAAATCCACACAAAAATATTGATGATGTCATCCTTTATTTACAACTTTTGCGGATTCCATTCTAGCTTAGAAAGTGAATTGGCATATGATCATCAATCTGGACCTATCATAGTGCAAAGTGACTCTTTCTCCATTCCACACTATCTTTAGAATAAAACATCCCACCTTGTCACCATTCTGGAAAGGAGTTAGTCAAAATCATCTCTTGTCACGAATCTGCATCTACTTTGTTCACAACATCCCGTCTTATCACCATTTTGGGTGAAAATACTCTATGGGTTCTCCAGAATTGGGCATTCCAAAACTTAGCTGCTCGTGAATTATTTCAAAATATCGAGTGATCGCCAATCCACACTTTTTTACCACTGACGTCATCTCTTCTTAAAAACTTTTATGGATTCGAGACGCATCGCTAGTCTGGAGCAAAAAACAAAATAAGTCTCCCAAAATTGCTCCAAGTGTGAAAATTTACTAATTTTCAAGTGGGCTCATACCTCCTATTGCGGATCTGCTCCAAAAGACATTGTAAGGTGTGCGGAATGAGGACTTTATAACTTAGGAAAAAATTGCAAAATTTTCCTAAGTATGTGGCCATTTTGGGCCTACAATAACTTGTATTTGGGTACAAATAACTCATCATTCCAACCTTTTTCTTCTTTATTGGAGTGTAATTTTATTCTTTGATAGTGATATTATTTGGTGTTCATGGAAATTGCCATATGCTATGTGCATTTCTCTTTTAGAAATCCTAGATAATGTGTTGATTCCATTTATTTTTAGAAATTATTATGAAATATAACATGGTATTAGAGTGGGCATAAATATTTGTTACTATTGTGAGATGATTGAAATATGCTATAAATATAAATGATAAAAATGATAGAAATTAATACAATGTAGCTATGGAGGAAATGGACACTCCATGAACAAAGATACTAGAATACATTGCACCCATCATCAATATATGGTGATCTACATAGCACTATGCTACTACCTAAAAATATGCTTTGAGCTTCTATATCCTGCTTGTTACAATGAGGCCCTTTTTATATAGGAAGATAGGTTCCTTGGCCAAAAATCTACATAGTTGTGCAAGGGACACCTTGCACATATACAACTTGCACATTGGTACTTGTACATTTATTACATTGCATGAAGTAACTAGATAAATTTCCCCTAAAGTAATCTAATGTTCTAAGTATGTACCTAGGAAGGTACATTTACATGATCCAAATGATGTAATATAATCTATTTCTAATACCCCTTGTATTACATTATTTGGGTATTGAAGACTTTAGTCTTTAATATGGATCTTCTTCTTCATATTGAACTTTGTACTCTTCCTTTGCATTCTTTGTAACCTGTTCAAGCAAATAGTTAGTGTATTTGTAATGTGTTACATTTGTTGACAAAGCTTTCACCTCATAGTATTATGTGGGTTCTTCTAGTTCTTCAATTTCTTCTATCCTCTGAACTAGGTGTCTTTTATGATTTATATTTTGATATTCCAGTTGAGGATAATTGGTTGGTCACTAATATTGTTTCTGATGAGGATAATTGGTTGGTCACTAATATTGTCATGATTGAAATTGATTCTCATTGTTCATATGATTTCCTTGGTTTTGGTTTTTGGAATTGTATTTGCAATAACTGGTACTATGACATTTCTATCTGCATATCTGATAATACCATCTTTTCTGTCCTCTTGCTAATGAAGAAATATTTCCCTGTGGATTATCTTTTGATGCCAATGTAGTGTTAGTCATATCATATTTCACAGTGTTTTCCACTTCATATTTCTGAAGTATATTGACTAGGTCATCAAAATAAGTATCTTTACTTAAGACTTGTAAAGATGTGACCAAATGCTTATAGATGTCTGAAAGTGATCTCATGGTTACTCGAGTAATAATTTAATGTTTAGGTTCTTTTCTAAGGGTTAGTAGTTTCCCTCTAATATTTGCTACCTTCCTTAGAAATAATTCTATGCTTTCCCCACTACTCATTTTCAAGGAATGTAGTTGTGTTTAAAGATGAAGAATGGTGGCTTTATTATTTTCTTCGAATATTTTCTCTAAGCTTGTCCAAGCTTTAGTGGATGTTTTTGCTGAGTTGATATAAGGTTGTATTTCATTAGTGATAGCAAATGTTATTATCATTAGATATTTTGAATCATTTTCTTCAAACTTTAGAATCTTTGTATCACTTGTTTTAGGTATTTTTGTTGATCCTATGACTATATCCTAGAGTTTCTCATATACCATGATTGATTTTACTTTGTTTTTCCATGAGAAATAGTTTGGACCTTTAAGAAGTTGAGATTCTGCAAGAAAGAATTTGTTTGATGTCATGATGATTCTTCTTCTCCTTTTTAAATTCTCTAGAACCTTTATGAAGCTTTGGATTTGGTGGACTTCCTTATGTCTCCCTAGTATATAGAATTTTAGGTTTTGTAGAAACCTTATATCTCCCAAATGGATTTAGAACTTGATAATTTTTTATAAATGCTAATATTACCAAGTTTTGTAGAATTCCTTATGTCTCCCTAATGTTTTTGGAAATGTAGAAGTGCTTTTGTGAAATATAGTTCAATTTTGGATTGATTTTGTAAAGTTTTGAGAATCCCAAAATCAACCTATAGTTCTTATTTTTTTTGGTAGGTTAAAATTATATTAAAATCAAGTTTTGAAAGGACCCCAAAACCTTTTTACAATAGGTCAACCGACCAAACCAAAGGTCAAGAACAATCAATTTGAAGAATCTTACCCAGTAGAAAATAGAAAGTTTGGAAAAACCCGCCCAACGAGAATATATAATTTTGAAAAATCTTGCCTAGCAAGAAACCACCAATTTTGAAAATCCTGCCTAGTAGGAAACCACCAGTTTTGAAAAATCCTGCCTAATGGGAAAACATGCAGGATGATGAATTTAAAAATCCCACCTAGCGGGAAGCAGCCAAAAACCACCAGATTGGAAATCCTGCCCAGTGGGAAAACCAGTAGATTTGGAAAATCCTGCCCAATGGGAAATCTAGAAAAAAAAAGTGAGAAACCCTGTCCCATAGGAAAACCAACAGGTATGGAAAGTCCCACCCAACAGGAAAACCAAAAAAAAATTGGGTTTGAAAAATCCCGCCCAATGGAAAAACCAGCAGGTTTGGAAAATCCTGCCCACCAGGAAAACTAGTATAAGAAAGGATTTGGGAAACTACCGCACTGGAATATCACCAACAGGAGTACGAGGAAGCTGGAAGGATCCAGGAAAAACAAATGTAGGCACAAAGAAAGGATCTTGAAAGCCACAAAGGACTAGGAACCCACCATCCTTGCTCATGAATAGTTCTAGGGAAGTGGAACTGGGACTGGGAACAACTCAGGAACAAGAAGAGCCCCCCCAAGGCCAAGAACAAGCTCTAAGAGTCCACCAAGAAGCAGGACCAAAAAGTAGAAGCCCTCGAATAGGAAATTGAAATGAAAACAAGAAATTGAAATGAAAACTTGTGAAGCCCAGGAAAAAAGTAGAAATAGACATAAATATGGGATCCATGAAATCCTAAATTTAGGGATCCAGGGTTCTGCATGCATTGATCACAGGTCCCCCCAAATATTGAGATATGCAACAGAAAACCAAAGCACCCTAGTAGAAAGGATCAAGAATCCCCATCCTTGCACATGAAAAAAATTAGGGAACTGGGACTAGGGCTGGGAACAACTCAAACACAAGAAGAGGCCCCCCCAAGGCTATGTAAATGCTCAAAGCATCCACCAATCAATAGATCCAGCAATAAGAAGCCTTCGAACAAGAAATCGAACATGGTCCCACCCAAAGGGATGAGACCACTAGCAACCAACGATATCCCATAGAGGAAACACAAGAAAAGAGAAAACTGGCCCTCCCAAACCAACCTCGATGAAGAGATAACCTCACAAGATGCACCAAGAAGGAAATGAGAACCCAACCTGCAACCACCACAGACCGAGAAAGCCCTAGAACTGAATCCCAATAACAACCTACGAAAAAACCATAGGAGAAATCCTGATGGAGATCAAGGATAGGATCCCAAGAACATGCAGGAAATCCTAGAGGATCCTTGGGAAGCACTAGGCCCAGGATTCAAATGAGGAAACCCCAAAACTACTGGGAAAGGAGCAAAAAGTGGGTAAGGATATCCCCCCAAGGAGATCATCTACTACAAACCATTCCCAAAGTGGGATGACCTAGGATGAATCAAGGACTGGAACCTATAGTTCTTATTACTCCTATTATTAAACTATGCACTTTTCTATATTGAAAAAGTTTAATGTTGGATTTCCCCTTGTTCCTTTTCGTAAAATTTTGAGATAAATATTTTGTTAATATTCCAACTTTAAGAAAGCTTTAGTAAATCCATTTTTAATATCTCTTAGAATTTTATTTTAGTGTTTCTAATTTTCAATAACCTATTTTGGCATTGTAACCCTTATAACTCCCAAATTTCGAAAATTAGAACACAATAATATTTGAAAATATCAATTGATTAATTCCAAGTAGTATCCCTTATTTCTCCTCGGTTGTGTTTTGCAAATATTATACTACTTTGATATTTAATTTCCCTAAGTTTTTCTTTCAAATAAATATTTATTTCCTTTAATACTTCAACCTTAGAATATATTCTTATAATTCCCTTTATAGTAAAAGAAAATTAGATAGGGGGAATTTTACCTTAATAAAGCTTTGCACCTTTATGAAATCAGATGTGTATGGCTGTAATATGTCCTTCTTGTGTGCTATGAGTAATGATAGATTATTCAATGTGCTCCTTGGCTTCAATGTCCTTATTGAATGCTTCCCTTGACCTATTTTATCAAGAGTTCATACACTTCTCTTTGCTACTTCTGAATGCTCCTGAATGCTATGTTCTCCCTAATCCAAGGTGGATTTAATAGGTGATCAATATTTTGATGAGTGATAAGTTTTACAACGGTTTCATTCAACACTCCATGGATGCTATGGAAACTTTGTGGAGTCATCAACTTTATTTTAATACCTATTACAAGTGTCACCTTTGCCTGGAATGTTTTTATTCCCTCTTTGTACGTCGTCCAAGTGGCTTCTTTGCTTCAATGTATGTGAGACATATTACTATAACATGAATGGCTGAAAGTAACTCGTATTCCACACAGAATATGGGTGCCAAAACAATGTTGTAATATCTCCTTTCCCATGTGTAAAATTCAATGTTCCTTTGTGAGCATTTTAGGGTTCTTTTGGAGAATTATAAGTGGCACCTTCTTTCCTTTGCATGGCCTTATCTTATCAATGCCTTCTTGCAAGTACTTCAACATATTTTTCCACCTTGTTATTTGTTGTAATTATTTGGTGCTAAGATATTTCCATCCAAGCAATGCTTATGGTGGAGCTTTCGTGGATATTTGGAGGAGCTTTGTTGGCTCTTGAATGGAGTTTGAATGGAAGAACTTTTGTGGAGACTTGTTGATGCTCCAATGATGATATTGAATGCTCTTTGATTGGATGTATGATTTCAATTTGCTTGCTCTAATTTCCCTTTGCTTATATTTTGTTGGATTTGTCTCCTTTAGTGAGCAATGTGACACCTTTCTTGTGCTTTGCATGTTACCTGTTATGGCTGTCCAACCCATGCATGATGTGAGCAATTTTGAGAGGCTTCTTTATGCTTGGAGTGTACTAGTATTCGACTATGCTCTTATTGATAATAATGTAACTTTGAGGCACATTAAAATATGCCTTCTTCCTTATTAGAACATATTAGAGAAGTGCAATACCATGTAATAATATTTGTATATAAAAAAACATTATTGCACCCTTTCTTGCACTCTTTTTGTAGGTCTAATTTTCTGGTTTTGTGGCAGATTTTTGAATGCAATGTAAGGGTTTTGAGGATGTCTCTTTTATTAGACATCTTCCCCTTTTTTATTTTTTATTTTACAAATGAAACCAATATTGTAACCACTTGATAGAAGTTCCCTTTTTGATCTATTTTTCTGCACTATTCTTTGTAACAAAAACCTTATTGTGCTTTGAATTTGAGACTCACCAAGTCTCGATTTGAAGCTTTATTTTTTGATATTCAGTGGCTAATTTCTTCTCCAACACCTGGAGTATTTGAGGTTGATTTGGTGGCTTATCTTAGCCACTAAAATATTACAGATTTTTGTGCACTAATAGTATCTTTAGACACTTTGAGAAATTCTGATTTTGTGCCCTTCTCAAAAACACAAAGGCTAATATTTTGAGAGCAATAGAGTAGTGCAAATAGACTTAATAATATTTTACTTTTAAAGAACTAACAATTCTCACCTTATCACTCCAATAAAATTTCAAAATAAATTATCAATTCACTTAATCAATTTAATGCAACTAATCAAGAATAATCTGAAATGAATCTTCAAGAGTTATTCTACAATTTCACTACAAAGTTGTAGGAACTAGTTTTCTTTTTCTTTCCAAGGTAGATATTTGGTAGTTAATAGATAGTTGTAATTTTTTAATCTAATAAAATACAAATATAATGTGCAAATGAACCTTAAAAGGAGATTTTCCCTTTTGCATTTTTGAAAATTGTAATTCAATTTTCCTTTTTTTTCAACTCTAATCCAAATTAAGGTGCTTTAACAAATTTGATAAGTAATCCAATTAATGAATCTACTTGCACCAATAGTTTCTTACCTTTTTGAAATATTTTGTAGCTCTTTTGTCACTTATATATAGGATGTAGATCTTGGTTTCTAATATCACCAAGTTGCTATTTTGAATAGGATCTTACTGCTTAGTTTCTTCTTCACCAAAAAGTGGTCTCAAACTTTCTTTTATGAGCCTAGGTTTTGATGATTTGATCCTTTAAGAAATATTCTCCTTTTGTTGTAGATTTGGATAAGTCTTTATCTCTAAAATGGTGCCTTATTTCTATGAGAGGTAATCTTCAAATATCTTGGGTTGGGTAGGCTTCTCCTGTTTTCAAGTCTTCTTGTCGAATTTTGACTTCAAGTACGATATTCTTCTCTAGATTCTAAATATCTTGATGTCTTCTAAGATTTGGCACTTATTTCCAAATTCTTCTTATTATTTTGGTCTTGTTGTCAAATGGCAATAATTGTCCCAAATATTTCACTATCTTATGTAGTGAATTTCTCCAATGAGTTCTACATTGATGATTTCTTCAGTAAGGCTCTCCAAGCCTTTTAATGGATGCTCGTTGAGACCTACCTAAGGTCTTTGATCTTGTAGTTTCTTTTGGTCTTCCTTGATACATTTTATGTAGCCTTCTACTATTGGAAATTTTGGTGGTGAGATCTTCTTCTATATCTCTGATTCTACTGCTTCTATATTTGAGCAAGACTCTCCTAGTCCTTCTTCTTCCAAGACTGGAAGTTCTTCAATGAGATATTCTATTGATCTCTTTACCTTTAATTTAGCTTTAGGTTTTGGATTGATTCTAAAGAAGTTACTCTTCCTAACTTTCTTGTAGGAAGTTTCCCAACTCACTGAATCTCCTTTCCCTACAACAAAGTATTAGTACTAAAATATTAATCTACTTCTGAATCAGATACTCTCTTCTAGAGTCTGTTGAGAAGCAACACACCCCCACTAAAAAATGAAATTCCATCATTTGAAAATATTTAATTTTCATTTTTCCACAGGGACCCTCTTGATGTTTTTTTGGGTTTTAATTCCAAATTTTGCTTGCATCCCTTTTTCAAACTTTGCCTACATCAAAGTGTCCAAGTAGACTTGCATATGGCATTGATTTCAATTTAGAAATAGCAGTTTCTATTTCTGGCCAACAAACTTATAAATGTATTTTCCCTTAATTCATGATGAATTTTAAAGTTCCGTTTGTAAATTTGGATACCCTTTGGGCTTATTTAGATTCTTGTAAAGTTTCATCAAATTTTGGGTACTTTGAATTTTTGTCATTTTTCTACACCATGCAAAGCTGACCATTCTCGAGCAATTTATACTTCATTTTTAAAATGTTAAAATCATTTATGAGTAAGGAATATCCTTCAACAATATGTAAAAATGCCAAATACAGATGGACAAAGTAACTAGAGTCAACCTGAAATTTTTGGAGAATTTTCAAAGTGAAGGAAAAGCTTGAGGGAAATATCACGATATCGCGACATATTCCATTTTCGGACATGTCTCATTTTTGCGAGGGTGCAGCCTAGCAAGAAAAGCTTGAGGGAAATGTCGCGATATCACAAAATGTTTCATTTTTGGACATGTCATACTTTCGATCAAATTTAATTGTACCCTAAAAACTTATAAAGTCCAATGTCGCGACATGCTCCATTTTCGGACCTGTCTCATTTTCGCGAGAGAAAAAGCTTGGAAGAAAAGCTTGATGGAAATGTTGCGATATCGCGACATGTTCCATTTTTGGACTTGTCAGAATTTCGCTCAAATTTAATGGTACCCTAAAATATTTTAAAGTCCAATGTCGCGATATCGCGACATGTTCCATTTTCGGACTTGTCTCATTTTCGTGAGAGCACAAACATGGAAGAGATGAAGTGAAGGAAATGTCACAATTTTGTGACATGTTCCATTTTCATGAGAGCAAAATCTTAGAAGACATGAAGTGAAGGAAATGTCACAATTTTGTGACATGTTCTATTTTCGCGAGGGCGAAAGATTGAAAAAGATGAAGTGAAGGAAATGTCGCGATTTCACGACATGTTTCATTTTTGCGATGGCGAAAGCTTGAAAAATATGAAGTGAAGGAAATGTCACGATTTTGCAACATGTTCCATTTTCACGAGGGTGCAAGCTAGAAAGAAAATCTTGAGGGAAATTTCATGATTTCGCGACATGTTCCATTTTCACGAGGGCGAAAGCTTGGAAGAGATGAAGTGAAGGAAATGTTGTGATTTCGTAACAAGTTCCATTTTCATGAGGGCGAAAGCTTGGAAAATATGAAGTGAAGGAAATTTTGCGATTTTGTGACATGTCCAATTTTCACGAGGAGAAAATCTTAGAAGACATGAAGGGAAGGAAATGTCGCGATATTGTGACATGTTCCATTTTTGTGAAGGCACAAGCAAGAAAGAAGTAACTTGAGGGAAATGTCATGATATCGTGACATGTTCCATTTTTGTGAAGGCACAAGCAAGAAAGAAGTAACTTGAGGTAAATTTTGTGATATCGCGACATGTTCCATTTTCGTGAAGGCACAAGCAAAGAAGAAGTAACTTGAGGAAAATGTCGCGATATCGCGACATGTTTGGACTTATATTCATTTTGCAAAATTTGGCCATTCTTTAAATTTTTCATCACCCATCCAAAGGAAGTGGAAGATTTTTCGACACAGTCCAAACCCTAGAAATATTTAAATGAAAAAATTAATTAATTAAAAAGTTCTAATATTTGCTTTTCTTTTGCATAAAGTGATTCGAAAGTTACATTCATGGCATAAGTAATGGCAAGAAAGATAGACAAACATAAATTTCGGCACAAATCAAGCAAGGAATTAATGAGATGCTCTGATAGTTTACCGAAAGATAAAGATAAGAGATGCCGGGAAGTCAGTGACTCATCCAGATTTTGTAGATCTAGCCACAAATACAGGCTTTAAGGAATTTTCTGGTGGATCCATTTGCCCAAAAAATTTATGGCAAAAGTAATGACGGGTCGAGAATCTCAACTCGAACCAAACAAAGGCGGCTGTGCGAGGATGGAAGGCCTAGGAAGTCAGTGACTCATCCGAATTTTGCAGAAGAATTAATGAGATGCTCTAACAGCTTATCAAAATATGAACATACATTTATGCACGGTGTCCATTTGATGAGGATCAAACCAAGTCTTATCTCATCCATTTATGGCAAGATCCACGCAAAGATTTTCAAAGTAATTAGGGCTTATCAAAACTCTATATAAAAATGCCTTATATTGTAAAACCTCGACGATGGGATTTTTATGATAAGATTTAGATATTTGGAAGAAGATATTTTGAAAATATCAGGGTTTGTCTTGAGTCTATATATATTTCTCTTGAATGTAAAGTCAGGATGCGAAAACTTGGAATAAAAGACATTTTAGCAATTTCCTACAATTCTTGCTTGAATGCTTTGTTCTATACCTAGGGTTGGTGTGACATTGTTTTTCTGTGATAACATGGCCAGGAGCCTAATATCTTTCAGATTACGATAAGTGCATCTTCTTTTGTTTTCATATCGCTAAGGTTTTATTTATTTTAGTTGTAAATTTGTGTTATCAAGATTGAATATGCTGCTAGGCTTCATTCCGTTTGTTGTATGCTAGGGAAAGTTAGAGATTTAAGGTTCAAGTCTGTTCTAATTGCTCTATCCTCACTGTGCGAGCTAGGCTGCTGGTGAGAGATACCAGTTGACACTGAATTCCCTTCTATTTATGATTTTCTTTCAGATCTATGTTATCTCCGTCTTATGCTCTTAGTAGAAGGTGATATTAGAAAGTTGGACACCTTCCTCTTTGATTGGTTTTATTGTGAAGCTAAATAGTGTAACTAAAATTGGTAGTTTTGATTTGTAGTTGAGTTAGATAAACTTCTCTTTTATACCCTACCCTACTCTCTCTGTTCCATCGCTAAATGATTCATTTTTTTCTTTTAAATTTGTCTTTTATTTAATCTGCTAAAGCATAAAGAGCTATATCAAAGAACTCATTGTAAATCCGATAGTCAACAAAGATAACAACTGCTAAACATTATTGAACGAAGGTCAAACCTATTGTAAGGTAACAAAAAATCCACTTGAAACTATTCCAAAAGCGGAAAAGAGTGAATAGCCATTCGACCCAACTCTGTAACTCACACCTTGGATAACCAGCAAGATCCTAAAGTGAGTGGGATTCATCCCGTATAAGTGTTATTGGTATTTTATGCTCATTATTCATGGGGTGTGTATGAAAGCCGAACCAACATTTAAAATTGGTGCTAGAAGGAGGGTGACCAAACTCCATTCAGTATTTGTTAAGGATTGTAAGTTTCTTGTGTAGAGATGGATTCTACCTATAAAGTAACCAGGTCCCACTCCAGAGCTGGAGAGCTCCTTGTGCCTGAGTTGGAAACCCCAAGGAGAAGTAGCCTCAGAAGGGCCAAGTCTTTGTCCAGCATAGTTTTATCACCACTTGTAGTTCCTCCAACTACAACTCAAAATATCATCGTTAATCAGGTAGTAATGGCAAACTAGTTGGGTTCCACTGCTTTGAATATCCCTGGTGCAATGCATGATTTACCCAGAAATCCTGAGAAGTATCTTCCTACCTACAAACATGATGGAATTAGAACATCATAAGAACACCTAGTGGCATTTAAAAATGCTCTAAAGTTGTTGAATGTGTAGCATGAAGATGTGGCTTGTAGGTTATTTCCATTCACTCTCCAGGAGGGAGCATACGAATGGTTTTTGAATCTTACTAATGACTCTATTACTAGTTGGAATGACCTAGAGAAAATTTTTGTATCACAATTTGGTGAAGTGATTGACCCCAATGTGTTATATCAACAATTTTACAGCATTAAGAGATAAATCAATGATACTGTCAGATCTTTCAATATCAGATTTCAAAAATCTTATGGTAGATTGACGTATCATTATGTGCCAACTGCAGATATAGCATTGGAAATTTTTAGGAATTCCCTAGATCCAGTGACCTTTGTTTTCCTGAAGAGAGATGCTAATATTACTAATCTAACAGAGGCTTATAAAGAAGATTTGTTTCTTGAAAGACAATTGGGACCTCAACCTTTGAACGCTCCTCTAATTCCATTTATTACACAAAATACCCCTATTTTGAATCCCATCCCACATCAAATGATGTTGCCAGCATACCATACTCCACCGATAGGAAATCCATTGGCTGTAACACATGTTGAACATGTACAGGATACAAAGAAATAATCCGATAAAAAAAGAGTTGAGGAAGTCTCAAAGATGGTCAAAAAGTTGGCAAATGACTTTTTGAGTTTCAAAAGGCAAGTATCTACTGGGGAAAACTCAAATAGATTTCCTTATCAACAGAATATATTTACTAGACCACCCTATGAACCCAACAAGGATTATAAAGGTAAGGGACATGAAGTGAATATTTGTGACTTGTCTTTTCCTAACTAGTGCAGGATACATGAAACATCTCAGTAGGGGAATTGGATTGTTTGGAGTTCTGCAATGCCTTTGAATCTCTATCTGGTGAGTTTTTTTTTCCTAAAAATCAAAGAAATGTTGATGGTCTGAGTTCATCCCAACATAGTGCAGCTATGGTGTTAGATTCATTCACTTTTCTGGATGATTCAGAGAATGTCGTGGAGATACCTATGGATGAAGTGCAAGCTTTTCAATAGTATAGAAGGGATAGCTACAATCTTAGGAACAAAAATCCAAAGCCTAATACTACGTCTACACCTCCAGATAACTCCCATAATGTTCCTCCATATCCATATCCAAATAATAACCCACCTCCTCCCAAGGGAGGAGATCCAAGAGTACCGGATGGATTTGTTACTCCACTCAATAAGGGATACAATATAGTGGAGGATATGAAGAATATCAAGGCTAACATCACTCTTCATGAGTTCGCTCAAATTACTGAACAAAGAGATAATTTGATCAATACATACTCTGAGCATACTGCCAAACCTCTAAAAAATGGGAAGAAGATAGCAAATGCAAATATGGCCATGTATAAAGAAAAGACTGAAGTTCCGCCTTTCTTGCTAACTATCCGCATATTTGGAAAAAATTTACACAACTATCTGGTGGATTCTGGTGCCTCAGCCAATGTCATGCCTCTAGCCATTTGTCAACAGTTGGGTTTAACCCCTATGAAGTCTGAGAGAAGAGTCATCCAATTGGATAAAACTGAAGTTAAGGTGGTAGGTGAACTTCAAAGTATACACATCCAGCTAGCATCTGAGCCGAGAGCACAACACAAAATTGACATTCAGGTGGTAGATATTCCTGTGGGATATGAAATGCTTCTGAGCAGAGATTGGTCAAAGTCTTTGAATGGGTACTTGGCGACTAATTTTTCACATATGTGGTTTCCCTGGAAAGGTGTTGCCAATCAGTTGAGAATCGAAAGAGAACCTAGATATAAACATGTGATCACTGAGTATAATACCAAGAATGAGGTTGTAAACCATGTTGATACAAATATTGGAGTTTATAATTTGACAACTGAGAAGGTGAGACCAGTTACAGCTCTAACCAATCACAACAATGATATTTGGACATTACACATTGATGGGGTTAAATCTAAGCAAGGCTCAAGTGAAAGAGCAAATTATGAAAATTCTACTAGAGGGATAAAAATTGAAATCTTGGATATTGGAGCAGTAGAGCAACCACAAAATGTTCAAGTCATTAAGAACTATGAAATACAAATAAAATATGATCTCTTTGAGTTGTTACATAAATTTGAAGATGTGATGATCTGGTTCTATAAATACCTTAAGGTATTTGATCCTGGGGGTTTTTCTGCAGGGTGAAGGACTTGCAGATTTGGTGTTTCTGTGGGACAAGATCTATA
Organism: Wollemia nobilis; assembly: GCA_028583015.1. NCBI lineage: Eukaryota > Viridiplantae > Streptophyta > Pinopsida > Araucariales > Araucariaceae > Wollemia > Wollemia nobilis. Next base: position 1,240,797 of record JAQPPZ010002883.1, read on the forward strand.
AAAAAAAAAAAGGAAGACAGTAAACCCACCAAGTCTTTCCCAGGTAGCAAAAATTTTGGGAAGCATAATCCGGAGTGCATTTCGTCAACAGGACTTGAAAGGTATTTTTCTAAATTTACCTGTAAATGGTCAATTTTTTTTAAAGCACTATTTCTCTGCTTTTCCATCTGCTACATTTTTTGAGTGACTGAAGGGACTTTGTGCATATGTATATATTGTAAATAAAGTTTGAAGTAGTGTGTTTTTATTTTGTTTTATTTAAAGTTTGAAGTAGTGTGTTTTTACTGTGTTTTATCTTTTGAGGTCTGTGCAATTTTGTCTTTAACTGGTGGCCTTTTTCCTCCTCGTTAGCTTTTAAATCCCGTTTGTTTGAGTTTTCACCTAAACAAAGAAAACACAAATCAACATTTAAAATTGGTGCTAGGCCTAATGTGTTTTCATTTTGTTTTATTTTTATTTTTGTTAAGAGATAGTCTGCTAGAACTAAAAAGTAGAACTACTTGTTATTTAGAACAACAGTAGAAATATAATTGGATTTTGTATCTTGCTTGCCACAATTATTTTGATTATAAAGAAATTACTATACTGTTTGGCTGAAGAACTCCCAGGGAATCCAAGAAAAGTTGGTCATGAGAGGGGAATCCGATTCATAAAATTATTTTAAGTGTCCAAAGAAGCTATTGGTACCCGGGCTGAAGCGGTTAGTCGATCAATTGCTCGATCAATGAAATGTAAAAAAAAAATTCTAGCAAGACTTTCCAGATATCGGTATCTTTCAAAAGAAAAAGGAAAGAGAAGGTGAAATTTGGGCAAGCCAACATAAAACTGGCACTCTTTTTGCAAAAAAAAAAAAAAAAGGAAAAGAGAAAAGGTTATGTGATAGAAAGAGATAGCCAAGGCTCCCGAAGGATACATCTCAGACGTGTTCACCAAGCTATAGATGCCACCTCATAGTTGTGATCAAGGTCTCGAAAATCTAAAGAGTAACTCTGTCGAGGTTGTAAAAGGCTAAACTAGTAAACAAAGCTCTACTCGGTTTCCCCTGCACAATCTAAATAGCTGATCAATCCATAGTAAGCATTCGAAGCCCCGGTCATCCTTGAAGGAAGGTTTATACACTTATAATCGCACATCAGAATCTTCCTTAAGTGGTTCAACCTAGTATGTCCTTGGGAAAATTTAACAGCTAGAAGATAGTAGTTAAGTCATTTTAGAAAATATTTGTGGCAAAGCATGGTACATAGTCTAAATTGTTTTGAAACTAGAGTTATGGATTATAAATAGTGCTACTATTTTCCCCGTAGATATCGCCATTCAAATTTTAAATGTTGGTTCGACTTTCATACACACCCCATGAAGAATGAGCATAAAATACCAATACCACTTATACGGGATAAATCCCACTCACTTTAGGATCTTTCTAGTTATCCAAGGTGTGAGTTACAGAGTTGGGTTGAATGGCTATTCACTCTTTTCCACTTCTGGAATAGTTTCAAGTGGACTGTCTATTACCTTACAATGGGTTCGACCTTCGTTCAATAATGTTTAGCGGTTGTTATCTTTGTTGACTATCATATTTACAATGAGTTCTTTGATATAGCTCTTTATTCTTTAGCATATTAAATAAAAGACAAATTTAAAAGAAAATAAAAATGAATCATTTAGCGGTGGAACAGAGAGAGTAGGGTATGGCAGAAAAGAGAAGTTTATCTAACTCAGCTGCAAATAAAAACTACCAATTTTAGTTACACTATTTAGCTTCACAATAAAACCAATCAAAGAGGAAGGTGTCCAACTTTCTAAGATCACCTTCTACTAAGAGCATAAGATGAAGATAACATAGATCTAAAAGAAAATCATAAATAGAAGGGAATTCGGTGTCAACTGGTATCTCTCACCAGCATCCTAGCTCGCGCAGTGAGGATAGAGCAATTAGAACAGACCTGAACCTTAAATCTCTAACTTTCCCTAGCATACAACAAATGGAATGAAGCCTAGCAGCATATTCAATCTTGATAACACAGATTTACAACTAAAATAAATAAAACCTTAGCGAGATGAAAACAAAAGAAGATGCACTTATCGTAATCTAAAAGAGATTAGGCTCCTGGCCATGCTATCACAGAAAAACAATGTCACACCAACCCTAGGTACAGAACAAAGCATTCAAACAAAATTTGCAGGAAATTGCTAAAATGTCTTTTATTCCAAGTTTTCGCATCCTGACTTTAAATTCAAGAGAAATATATATAGACTCAGGAAAGACCCTGATATTTTCAAAATATCTTCTTCCAAATATCTAAATCTTATCATAAAAATCCCACCGTCGAGGTTTTACAATATAAGGCATTTTTATATAGAGTTTTGATAAGCCCTAATTACTTTTAAAATCTTTGCGTGAATCTTGCCATAAATGGATGAGATAAGACTTGGTTTGATCCTCATAAAATGGACACCGTGCATAAATGTATGTTCATATTTCGATAAGCCATCAGAGCATCTCATTGATTCTTCTACAAAATTTGGATGAGTCATTGAATTCTTAGGCCTTCCATCCTCGCACAACCGCCTTTGTTTGGTTCGAGTTGAAATTCTCGACCCATCATTACTTTTGCCATAAATTTTCTAGGCAAATGGATCCACCAGAAAATTCCTTAAAGCCTGTATTTGCGGCCAGATCTGCAAAATCTAGATGAGTCACTGACTTCCCGACATCTCTTATCTTTATCTTTTGGCAAACTGTTAGAGCATCTCATTAATTCCTTGCTTTATTTATGCCAAAATTTAGGTTTGTCTATATTTCTCGCCATTACTTCTGCCATGAATGTAACTGTTGAATCACTTTCTACAAAAGAAAAGCAAATATTAGAAATTTTTAATTAATTAATTTTTTCATTTAAATATTTCTAGGGTTTGGACTGTGTTGAAAAAGCTTCCACTTCCTTTGGATGGGTGATGAAAAATTTAAAGAATGGCCAAATTTTGCAAAATGAATATAAGTCCAAACATGTCGCGATATCGCGACATTTTCCTCAAGTTACTTCTTCTTTGCTTGTGCCTTCACAAAAATGGAACATGTCGCGATATCACGACATTTCCCTCAAGTTACTTCTTTCTTGCTTGTGCCTTCACGAAAATGGAACATGTCACGATATCGTGACATTTCCCTCAAGTTACTTCTTTCTTGCTTGTGCCTTCACAAAAATGGAACATGTCGCAATATCGTGACATTTCCTTCACTTCATGTCTTCTAAGCTTTCATCCTCGTGAAAATGGGACATGTCGTGAAATCGTGACATTTCCTTCACTTCATATTTTCCAAGCTTTTGCCCTCGCGGAAATGGAACATGTCGCGAAATCACAACATTTCCCTCAAGATTTTCTTTCTAGCTTGCACCCTCATGAAAATGGAACATGTCACGAAATCATGACATTTCCTTCACTTCATCTTTTTCAAGCTTTCGCCATCGCGAAAATGGAACATGTCGCAAAATCGTGACATTTCCTTCACTTCATATTTTTCAAGCTTTCGCCCTCGCAAAAATGGAACATGTCACAAAATCGTGACATTTCCTTCACTTCATGTCTTCTAAGATTTTGCTCTCGTGAAAATGGAACATGTCACGAAATCGCAACATTTCCTTCACTTCATCTCTTCCATGTTTGTGCTCTTGCGAAAATGAGACAAGTCCGAAAATGGAACATGTCGCGATATCGTGACATTGGACTTTAAAAGATTTTAGGGTACCATTAAATTTGAGTGAAAGTCCGACAAGTCCGAAAATGGAACATGTCGCGATATCGCGACATTTCCCTCAAGCTTTTCTTCCAAGATTTTTCTCTCGCGAAAATGAGACAAGTCCGAAAATGGAACATGTCGCGATATCGCGACATCGGACTTTAAAAGTTTTTAGGGTACAATTAAATTTGAGCGAAATTCTGACATGTCTAAAAATGGAACATGTCACGATATCGCGACATTTACCTCATGCTTTTCTTCCTATCCTGCGCCCTCACGAAAATGAGACATGTCCGAAAATGGAATATGTCGCGATATCGCAACATTTCCCTCAAGCTTTTCCTTCACTTTGCAAATTCTCCAAAAATTGTAGGTTGACTCCAGTGACTTTGTCCATCTATATTTGGCATTTTTACATATTGGTGAAGGATCTTCCTTACTCAGAAATTATTTTAACATTTGAAAAATGAAGTATAAATTGCTCGAGGATGGTCAGCTTCGCATGGTGTAGAAAAATGATGAAAATTCAAAGTGCCTAGAATTTTATGAAACTTTACAAGCATCTAAATAAGCCCAAAGGGTATCCAAATTTGCAAATGGAAATTTAAAATTCATCACGGATTAAGGGAAAATGCATTTAGAAGTTTGCTGGCCAAAAATAGAAACTGCTATTTCTAAATTGAAATCAATGCCATATGCAAGTCTACTTGGACACTTTGATGTAGGCGAAGTTTGAAAAAGGGATGCAAGCAAAATTTGGAATTAAAACCCGAAAAAACATCAAGAGGGTCCCTGCGAAAAATGAAAATTAAATATTTTCAAAGGATGGAATTTCATTTTTTAGTGGGGGTGTGTTGCTTCTCAACAGAGTCTTCTTCAGGATCAAGGCTTATGTGGAATTTTTTAGTATCAAGGCTTATATGGCCTTTGCTTTAGTATCAAGGCTTTTGTGGCTTTTATTTTGGATCAAGGCTTCTATGGCCTTTTCTTCTAGAACAAGGCTTATGTGGCATTTTCTTCTAGATCAAGGCTTCTATGGCCTTTTCTTCTAGATCAAGGCTTTTGTGGAATTTTCTTCTAGATCAAGGCTACTATGGCCCTCTTTTTCTATGAAGTTCTCAATCTAGCAATGGAGATCTCCAATATCCTAATTTCACCACGACTCTTCTCTAGAAGTCTTCTTCTACAATATTCTTTTCTTACATAAGGAACTAATCTCTACACTATGAAGGAACACCGACCTTCATGCAATGAAGTTGAAGTCTCCTATATTTTTTTTGTAGGAGGTGTTCCAATAATATGAGAGTTAATTTTCTACAACAAAAGAAACTTTGGGGAATAGTTAACAAAATCCTATCCTGAATTATCTTCACTAGTTGATTTGTCAATCTAGTGGATTGAATGTTGAGTCCTAGTCTTTACAATTGTTTCCTACAACTTTGTAGAAAGACTCTAGACAAATGTAATCTCAGTATTTTTGGAACTAAGATTTCTTTCAGTCCTCACTTGTGGCTCTCCCTAATTCTACCACCTAGAATCTTCTGAGAGTTTTTGATAGCGGCTAGTCCAACAATGCATCAGGTTGAAAAAAAACTCAGGCTCAATGATAATGGTGGTTTTCCTATTGATCTACTATGGCTAGATATACCATGGATCTGATACCATTGTTAGATTTTGATGCAGTATGTAATGGGAGATAGCAATCACAAGATGCAAAATAATATGAAAGAAAGTAAATATATGAGATGACTAAAATATGCTATAAATAGAAATTATAGAAATGAATACAATGTAGCTATGGAGGAAATGGACACTCCATGAACAAAGCTATTGGACTACATTGCACCCATCACCAATATATGGTGATCTACATAGCACTATGCTACTACCTACAAATATACTCTAAGCTTCTATAACCTGCTTGTTATAATAAGGCTCTTTTTATGTAGGAAGATAGGTTCCTTGGCCAACACTCTACCTAGTTGTGCAAGGGATAGCTTGCACATATACAACTTGCACATTAAAATTTGTGTATTTATTACATTGAATGAAGTAACTAGATAAATTCCCACTAAATTAATATAATGTCCTAAGTATGTACCTAGGAAGGTACATTTACATGACCCAAATGATGTAATATAATTTATTTCTAATAGTTACTTGATTGCTTATTATTAGTAATTTAGTAATTTGGCATGAAGAGTTTTTTATAATGTTGATGATGGGACTTGAATAATGATTTTTTGATAAAAACCTTAGGTGGACTTATATCATGAGGATCTCATTAGATTTAGCAAATTTTATCAAGGAAAAATATTCATCGATAGGTTTCTTTGTTCCTTCATTAGCACTTTTTGGTTGGTAATCCACCTAATGGAAGGATTATGTACCTTGCAGATTAGACCAATATTGAAAGGCAAAATGGTGGTGTATCCTAATAGCCAATCTCCATAGAATGCCAGTTCCTTATAGCTTCAAAAGGAATTAACAAAATTTAAATAAAACAAAGAACAAAGCAAATGAAATAAAATGATAGTGAGGGGCAGATAAGTTGCATCAAGATATATGCATATAGTAGCAGGAGGTACACCCACACTTACAATCATTTAATAGACTAGTTAATACATTACAAATACTATATTTGTAAATTCCAGATATGATAAATGAACTACCAGAATCCAAATAACATAATAACAACTAACTCATTCACCAATTTTAGCAAAAAACCACAAACATGAAAAATACATACATGTGAGCGGAATGATCCAAAGTTCAAGCAATGTCTTGTTTGTATTAATTAATTCCTAATCTTACATACAAATTGTAATAGCTTAGAGTCAACCCCCCTGAATGGATTACATTTCATTTTTTATAGCCAGAAGATTTAGCTTTTTGTTGAGCAAATTCATTAAAGTGCATCGTACCTTCTAGGTGGTGAGGTATCATTTCTCTAACTTCCTAATGCACCTAATTAAGCCCTTCAAGAAACCTCATACAAATTTAGATGATATCTATTAATTTTAACCCCTTTTCCCTGCTCTAGCTTGGTATATGTGATTGTACCTACTTTATTTATGGCATCGGCTATGGTGGTAGATCATTAAATCTACTTGTAATATGCCTCCATTTGACTACTTTATATTGGTGGGGAAGCCTATCCCTGAGCTTCAACATGGGACTTAAATAGGTAATACTACAATTTTTGATGATCGACATTAAATACGAGTGATAGTGCCTTAGGCTAGGCTCTAAAATATAGGCTAGCATCAACTTCACTGGACCTTCATCCCTTTTAATCGTAGCTTAACCTTGGGCAAGATATTTTAGAACTCTCTTATGGGTTATAGCTCATCTTCCACTTTTGTTATTCTATTCAGGTGGAACTTTTGAACTCCTTTTGCCCCCAATGATATTCAAAATGGTTGCCCTGCCTAGTGTGGACATCTCCATGTAACTTTACCCTTAAGATTCCTTTCAACCTTTCACCCATGTTGGGGCAATATAATTAGGGTGAAGCTGCCCTTCGTGTTCTTACAAAATTCCACCCCAATTGGGTGGGCAAAATCGACACTTCACTTTTATCCTCCCACTAGAACTTGGCACCATGGTTTAGATGGGGTTTTTTCCAGGGATGGAGCATTTATTCATGGTGAAAACTTTTGCCTTATCATGGCCTGCTCAAAATATGAGTTTCCTCTTTGGTTTGGGTGGGATTTAGTAAAATTACGTATTTCACCCTACATTCTTGGTGACCTCATGGGCCCTTTAGCTTACAAAAGGTAGTGAACCTAGACCTTCACCTGATAATTAAGCCAAAATTTGAACAAAACTAATCTTGGCCTTGGTCCATTGGGCTACAGAGTCAATCAAAACTAGAAATTTGCAAAATGAACTTGGACCATCGGGGCCCTTTGATCCTACCTAGAAGTCGCTTGCAGTGGTAGAGTTGCCTCATTGCTTTTACTATCCTTTAGAAGACTCAACCTGCATTGCTAACTTTGTGAGAGGTTGGATGTTCAAATTATTACATATGCATTCCCATTCAGTAGCCAAGGGAAGGGACACATTATTTAGATATTCATTAATATCCTCCACCCGACTCAGATTTTTGTAAGGAAGGTTTGCATAGTGTTCGGCCACATCTTCTACTTTGGAATTGAGACCTGAGAATTTCAATATGATGTCCACATTTTTTTGACTTCCATAGGTTCACTGAGAGCATTGATATCTCTATGATCCTACTTTAGTGCTTCAAATTGATCATTTAAATCCTTTGCTATGAAGAATTGCTTATTGCTCTCCTAGAATCCTAGTGAGCCAAGCTCCTTTAGTTCTACATTTGTGGCATTCATTTTCTCCACCTCCATTTTGAACATCATATAACTTTCTTTGCTCTCATAGTAAAGGTCTATGATGAAGGGCACTTGATCCATGTGGTGCTTGATGCAATTCTTCTCTTTTTTTGAGAGATTCATCAAAGTGGGATTTGCTCACCTAAAAATTATCTTAATACTGAAATCCTAGGATCCTATGCCATGAACCAATTGTCCTTTATTTGATGCTTCCTCCTCTATTAACTTTGAGATTGAAATTACGTCAACAAGCCTTGCTATAAAAGTGGGGAGTACCTTGATCATAGCATCTCTTGTATTATCTAAATAAAATCATTTGACAACTTCTATCCAGGACTTGGTGATCACTATCCCACAAGGCACATTCCTTTCTTTTTCAAGTTCAGCCATAGTCTTATCCAGGGCACTTTGCAATTTTTGTAACCTGGTTTGGGCCTAGATCTCTTGCTTGCTAGCCAATTCCTGAGTGGTCTAAAACTTTTCTTTCCATGCAAAAATATTTGCATCATTTTCTTGCAGCATTTTTTGAGAGGTGGTCTTATTCAATCCTTCCTATAATTGTTGTACCTAATGCTCTAAAGCTCTATATCCTACCTTTACCTATTTCAATTTCTCCTTGAGGTTGCTAATCCTTTTCCTAACCTATTTTAGATCTTTCTCCTCCTTGTTGTTGTACCAAAATAGGGTATCAACCTGTACATGCAAGTTCCTAAGGGTCGGTGCTTTTGGTATTTTTGTAATGTCCTTGGATGTTACTTGTAAATCCTAATCCTTCCACTCCATTTTTATAAGGTATTTGCTAAATTTTGGTATAGCTACCACCTTGTGAAGTATTCCCTCAATAGGATCTAGCTCCATGCGCATTGAAGGGGTCACCGACATGCACTCCTCTTTGAAAGCCTCCCATTGCTGGTCCTCCCACCTCTTCTAGTTCTCTTGAGTGTTTTTAACATAGATTATGCCTCTTGTATATCCACTTATGTTACCTACATAACAATTGGGTTAGTCAAAAAATATGGCAATGGGGTTATGGGATACAAGGCCAGGGTGTGGTCTTGGAAAGAGCACATAAGATCATTCAACTATTTTGGGTGGAGAATGGAAGGGGATATCTTGTTGGGGTGTTCTTTCTCTAGTTGGAACTAAGGAGTGCTAGACAAGGGTTCCTTTTATGGTAATGTATGCAATGGTGGAGGGGCTTCACTAGATGGGTTAGTTGATAGAGGCGGTGGACAACTTTGTAATTCCTTGAGCGATGAGTTTTTGGGATAAATAGGCATCATATTATCTATGGTAGGTATTATTTTGGTATATGGGAATTTTATAGTGATTGTAGAGTCTTCAATCACCTGAGGTGAATGATTTTTTGGGGGTACGGTGTTCGTGAGACCACATCCTCCACTACAATTTGTTCTTGAGCGGCCTTTAGGATTTCTCCTAAGGATGTTTACCATTTTTGGACCTTTCTCAAAGCCATCATTCCTTCCATGTAACACAATGGTTGAGTATTACCGGTGGGGAGGTATATTTTGATGGTCATAATAATCCCTAGGATGAGCTTGATCTTAAGTACCAAATCGAACAATCTTCCAAGTACCCAAACTACCCTCGTACGGACTGTCAATCTCTTATACGACCTTCCACACATACACTGTACAATCTGAGATCATACAGTGGCCAAGATGGTATTATATTGCAATAAAAAAAACTAACGGATGCTATTTTGGAGGCTGTCGTACATAGTTTTGTAATCGTTCAAGACGATTACCAAAACTACCAAATTGGGTAATTTCCTATCAATCGCCTATTTTACCAAATCGGGTAAGGATTATGTGTACGATTTGTATGATGTACAATATGTACAATCCAAAGGTACAACAAGATAGTATTTGCAATGCTATTCTGCTCCAATCTCTCTTTAAAAGGTTTTGTAAGGTTTTAACAGTCCAAACAATATGATTCCACACACAATAAAAGCATCCAATCCAGGATCATAAGTGATTCCATTCAAGAAATTACATCAAAAAATAATACAGTCTACTTCAATACATCCTTGACAACGTCCTCATGCTCCTATATCATTCTCCATGATTTCCATTAGTAAAAATCTGCTCACAACCTACAATGAAGCCTAAAACTAACATATGATAGTAAGGAAGAAACTCAATCACACAATAATCATCCACAATGCATCAACCATACACACAAGATCATACATTGTCATCCACAATGTCTGTTCTTTATTATTAATGGTGATAAACTCAATACAATGTGGAAACTCTATCCATACTATAGCAATAACTCATAAATATGGCTAACTCTCTATCCTAGCAACTATGAACCAGTAAACTAGTAGCCAGACTTATAAATTCGAAAATGGGGCCTTATATAACGTTGCCCAGGCCGTTCCAACACGGTTCCTAAGATAGTATGTTATTCACAACTGCCCAATTACAAATGAATACATTATTTTGGCCTTTTCCTAAGTTTACACCTTAGGTTAGCAAATCCATATGACATTTCATCATGAAATTGCATTTCCTTTATATTTTAGTAAATTTCGGTGCACCCTGTAAAATTTGCCACTGCTCTGTACGGTTTGCCACTTCAAATGGTCATATGTACGATTTGCTCCCTACTATATAGTTTCACAAAACTGGAGCAAGTCATCTCCAAAATAGTCAAAACTTTAGCAAATCACTTCTTCTTTATCTGGGAGGTGGATTTTCTGCCTACATTTGCCCTCCCCTTTATTTGAGTCAGCGTCCTCAATGACTCATTCTGCTTCTTCTATAATGTTTCTAGTCGAGCTACCTCAGCCTCCAAGTCCTTCACTTGGGTCTTGTACATTTCTCTCTCATTTTTTAACTTGGTTGCATAGCTCCTCATCTCGACGGATTTGGCTCCGTGAAGGTTAGCCTTTTCCTCAACAAATTTCACGAAGTCCATCATCTATTTCTCTCAATTGGAGGTACTCTTTGACAAATTATTTTTCTAATGGGCCTTTGCTATAGCAGTCGCTTGAAGCTCTTCATTCTTCTCATCAATTGTCTTCAAGTGATGCTCGATTTCAGATTCGAAAGCTCATATCTAGTATTCCTTGGTCATTATTTGACCCTACTTGTCCAAGACCATCTCATTGAGCTTCTTATCATCCATCATAAATTCCTCCATCTACTTGGCCTGTATAGCTATTTTTTTATCTTTCTCGGCCAACTGAGCTGACATCTGCTCATCCTTTGCTTTGAGTTGTGCCTCCAACTCCTTGATCCTATCTTCTGCCATCTGAGTGATCTATTGCTTCTCTTCCTCAAGCGTTGTAATCTTGTCTTCAGAATCTATTCTGAAACCTGATAGATCCTCCTCCAAATTCCTTATATTTTCTTCTATCGCTGCCCTAATTTTTTGTAGTTCTTCCTCCATTACGACCAATTCCTTTTGAGTGGCTACAGTCTCCTCTACTTGCACCTCCTTAAGTCGATGTATTTCTATCAACCCAATGCTCAGCCACTCTATCCAATGATTAAAGAAGTTCAACTTCTATAGGGTAATGGACACACCTGTGGTAACCCATCTATACTCCACATCTATCGTATTGTTTGGGCAGTTTGGATGACTCACTTTATCTAGGTAAATCCTTAGGTCCCTCTTGTAGTTTGTGATCGTCCCTTCTGGCAAGTATTCTCTTCCCAACATCATTGTTACCTCTTCCTTGGGTAACCTCCATATATGTTGTGCATGGATCTTTTCTATATTCTTTATCCACTCCGCACTAATCACCCATTCCATTATATGCTCCAACTCAAGAGATACTTGTTGTTACCACAGTGCCAATTCTCCTACATGGGCAATACAAAATGCTATTATTGCACTATTCATCACATGGCCTAATTGACTAAATAAGTGCTCCACCTTATCCTCTACACATCGTGCCTCCTCTTCCATCATAATTCTTTTGAACCGCGGTATCTCTAAGAGAACTGGATTGCATTCTCCACCGTTCTTCCTCTGAAGGAGTCCTCAGTTCATATTCTTCTCTAAGGTGGCTTGAGCTTCCTCCAAGCTCTCTAAGTGCTCTCTTGATATCAATATTTTCTCAAGGTGGAGAATATTTCTCTTGTTCCTCCTCCCCCTTGTTATCTACAATATTTATGATCTCTTCCTGAGATCGATGCTCGTCCTGTCCCTAAGCCTTCTCTACTCAAGATGAGCCTCCTTGTGGCTCCTCTGTATTATCTCGACCTTCCTCATTACCCTCCACTTGTTGCTCTTCTACCACTCTTTCCTCCTATAGCTTCTATGCATCCTCCATTGTGACCTTCGAGGCAACAAGTATTTCGCTTTCTTGTGGCACTTCCTTCTTCGAGACTTTATGTCTGCTAGAGCCTCTTGATACAAATATGTATTGTGTCTTCTTATTCGGCTCTACTACTGCTTCCTCTTGGGTAGTGGCCACTCCATCGTGTCCTACCTCAAATCCTCTAAAGAAGTCAGAGGCATCCATATTCTCATATTGAGAGAAAATTTCTAGTGAGCGTACTATTTTATCTACCTCTGCCCAACACCACTCATCAAACTCTGTTGTTTCTAAATCTGAATCTTCTGTTCTCTATACTTCGAGAGCTGGTTTTCCTACCATCCTCTCTCTCTACCTTCTTGTCTTGATTTGAATTGGACTACTCTCCATTTATTTCTCGAGATGCCGCTCCTGCTGCCTTCTAGCAGGTATCAATTGTTCCAATTTTAGCTCCAACCATCTTGGGTGTTTTCTTTGATGGTGTACATCGGCATCCTCCTTCGAAGAAGTGTCTTCCTGAGCTTCACTCCTGTACCACTTACTCCTTGTGCATGTTTTCTCTGGAGTCACCTTGGCTATGGGTACAATATTTACCCATTTTAGTATAGTTGGTTGATCTAGCCTAATATCCCTAGGCTACATCAACCCTGGGAATATCATCCCTGCTTTCATCACTACATTCAGAAGTAAACCAATAGCCTGAAATGCCATCCCAAAGTTCTTCGGTCTCTTCATCAATGCTTCATGCATTATTCACTCCAAATAGGTACCCCAATCATACGAAATCCCCTTGGTAATACCTTCTACGTATTGTGCCATCCACATTGGCATCTCTGTCTTGTCAGGCTCCTTTGGCTTTCATCGATTCCAAAGGTCTGCTACAACTGGCATCTCTTCATTATGTAGCTTACACCACCATGTGGCCTTAAACATGATAAATATGAATAACATCATCAATATGATGGGTAACACCCATCACCACCTATAACGAGGTTCAAGGGGGTGGGAACCCCCTTGTAGGGTCAAGGGATAGCGTCCCTTGCAGGGTCGAGGGATATCATCCCTCATGTGTTCCCTATCATGAGATAGGGTAGGGTCAAGGGGTAGTGCCCTTGCGGGGTTCGGGGTGGAGCCCCGAAACCTCAACAAAAAAATTGCTAAGACCTTCAATGTCAAAGTCAAATTTTTCCCTTCATTAGCACTTTGGGGTTCTTTACTCAACCTCCTTAAACAACTCCACATTGACTCTCTTTTACCCTGTCTTAACCACTGATGGAACACTTTGTATGGTTATACTCTGTATAATTTCATATTGTACAATTTCCTATTACACAATCTCACATTGTACAACTTGACTTGAAATCATACAATCTCTACCAACCGTACGATCTCACCTAGCCACCGTACAGTTCCCTCTTGTAAAATCGTACAATCCCATTCTTAGGGAATTTTGAGTGTATGATGGGTTGTTCTATTTGGAAAACATCTTCCATAACAACATATTCCATAAAAACATCCTCCATGTCAACATATTCCATGTCAACATCTTCCATGACAACATCTTCTATGTCAACATCTTCCATGTCAACATCTTCCATGTCAACATTTTCCATGGTATACCATATTCTGCATCTTTTATTATTGTGAGGAGTGTCACAAAATACATCACTAGTGACAACATTACTATTTACACCATTTTCACTCCAAATGGTTATGCAATTTCCTACATGCCATGTGGGGTCTTCCTTACCCTCACCTGAAAATGGTGGACACCTTTGCTTGGCTGCTCTATTAGCCATCTTGGAATAGTTGTCACTTTCACTCGAGGTCTCCCATGGAATATCAACCAAATTCCTCCTTGGAGGTGTCTTATTTATTTTGTTGTTAGAAGAATCAATTCGAGGTATCTTATTCTGTCCCATCACTTGATGACCAAATTCTCATGTGTCCTCACTCTACGACCTTCTTCGCTGATGTGATGGAGATTGTCTTGGTCTATCTTCCTGAGTCTTCATGTCCTGTTGCCTTGGTGACTGATTCTCATCCTCTACACCCTATCACAACCCTGTTGCTACTTCCTTAGGCATTACCATCCACTCTCCGTTGTCATGCACTCTCTCTTTGTCACCCATATCCTTTATGATTGGTGAGTTTTCTTCTTCGTCTTATGTCTCAATCAACAACATCTCAAAGTCTCCTTCTTCGAATGTCCAAACTTGCTCTATATCTGGTTCATGTGTACTTTGATCTGAGTTACTCGTGTTTCATCTTTGAGAAATCCTTATGCTCCTTATTACTAGAATGTTCTCTCGTGGTTGGTAAGACCCCAAGGTTTTACTATAAAATTATTAACAAATTAATGTAAATGTAATTACAGGCCACTCAAAGGGGGCTCCCTTGTAATCGATTTGCCACTATAGGGGGCTCCCTCCTTAGAATCTATGCTTATTATTATTCTTCTTGGATGATTTGATATAGATGGCCAACCTAATATATATATCTACCCTAAATCTACGTTGGTGAAGAGACATGATGGTTCACGTATGAAGAGATGTGATGGTTCACGTTATGAAGGGTTGTGATGGTTCACTTTATAAGTTAATAATATAATAATTAAATGATTAATAATACTAACTAATAATGTTAGGATTGAGGATCCTAACATGCCACCCTCCTTAAAAAGAGCTTTGTACTCAAAGCTCAAAGTGAGAAGCTTTGTCCTTTGTTTTCCAAGAAGGATTTGTGTAAGTTCTTGGAATATTTTAATGGCATCCTTTCGGAGGCAGGGATATCGAGAAGGATGAAGCATTAGCGGGGGGTTGCGAAGAACAATAGTAGAATCTTCCTTAGGAAAATCATGATGAGTATGGGAGGGAAACCCTTGGGGTTCCTCAAATACTTCAAAATGATGCATCAAAAGTGATGGTAATGATTTCATATCCTTTTTTGGTTCATTGGTAGAGCCAACGGAGGAGTGTGTAGTCACTCTGCGTTGGTTCCGAATAGGTTTGGTCATATGGCAAGAACTCACTATTGGTGAGGAAGGTATGTGTAGGTCTTGTAGAGTGCATGTTTGGCTAGCATTGATCACTTTGGGTATGTCTACCTCATCTTTGCTTGGTACATCAATCACTTCTTGCACATCGACCTTATTGTCTTCATTGCAGTGAGTAGATGCACTGGTCGCTTTAGACACAACTACCTCATCTGCTTGCTCTATGGATAGACATGGATCAACTTCCTTCAATAAATACAATGTTATTGTAGCACATTTATGGTGGGGTTCAAATTATTCATCATAATTATCACAGAGTCCTTTTACTTGTCGTTCCTTCATCTCCTCAAAGCTAAGATGTTTAATTCATAAAGTTTGGTTAGATTTGGGGGTTGTGTAAGTGCTTTGTGCCCTTCCATTATGCATAGGTTTGGGAGCGATGTAAGTGGTTAAAATTTTTTCCATAAGTGGTTTCCCTAATTTTTGTTGTGCATTGATTTTATCTTCAGCTAATTTTGCTAATCCATAGGTTTGCATCATGGTATAGGGATTGAACCTTGTCACCTCCATTCTAATTTCCTCTTTTAATCCCCTAATGAAGCCATTGATGAGAATTTATTCATCCAATATTATGTTGTGTTTGGTGATATCCTCAAACCAATTTTGATACTCATGCACAAAAGTTATTTTATGAAAATATTTGAGCAATTCCCACATGACTGGGTCCCATATGGCTCTGATACCAAATGTTAAGACCCTAAGGTATTACTATAAAATTATTAACAAATTAGTGTAAATGTAATCGCAGGCCACTCAAAGGGGGCTCCCTTGTAATCACTTTGCCACTATAGGGGTCTCCCTCCTTAGAACATATGATTATTATTATTCTTCTTGGATGATTTGATATGGATGGCCAACTTAATATATATATCTACCCTAAAGCTACGTTGGTGAAGAGACATGATGGTTCACGTTATGAATGGTTGTGATGGTTCACTTTATAAGTTAATAATATAATAATTAAATGATTAATAATACTAACTAATACTAACTAATAATGTTAGGATTGAGGATCCTAACAATGGTTCTCTTCTCCCACGGCTTCGTGTACTAGTGTCTGTCATAAGAAATCACCTCCAATTTGTTGAGAAGCAACACACCCCCACTGAAAAATGAGATTCCATCCTCTTGAAAACTCTGAACTTCCATTTTTGCAGCAGGGACCCTCTTGATAATTTTCAGGTTTTAAATCCAAATTTGCTTGCCTCCTTTTTAAAGTTGTGCTTTTTCTTGCATTCCAGCTGTGTTATCCAAGAATTCACTTTTTACATGCTAGAATCATTCATGCACAAATAAAATCTTGCACAGTGCCGAGAAAAATCCGGAAAACGAGTTGCATAAATTCATGAAAAATCAAACTTTCCATTTTTGGTAGTGTCGCGATATCGCGACACTTCCATTTCGGAAATGTCGCGAAATCGCGACGGGTAAATCAAAAAGCAGCTAAGTCATTTTAGTGTAGCGAAATCGCGACACTTTCCATTTTTGGAAGTGTCGCGATATCGCGACATTTCCATTTTTGGAAAGTGTCGCAAAATCGTTGCCGAGGAGGAGAGAGAAAGAAAACGTACGGAAGGGCGCGATTTTGCGACATGTCGCGAAATCGTGACATGTCGCATTTTCGCGGTAGGAGAGAGAAAGTGGGCTGCAGAATGAAAATCGGCTAAGTCGCAAATGTGTCGCAAAATCGCGGTCAACGCGGTCAACGCATGCAGGTACGGGAACTGTCGCGATATCGCGACGTGTTCTATTTGGGTGGAAAAGGGGCTAAGTGGTAGTCCAAAGGTGCGCGCGTCGCTAACATGTCGCAGAATCGCGAAATCGAGAAGAAGTTGTGCGGAGGCGGGAAGGCGCGATTTCGTGACATGTCGCGAAATCGTGACATGTCGCGTTTTCGCGGCCGACAGGGGAAGAAGTTGCCGATGCGCTGGGGACGTCGCGATTTCGCGACATGTCGCGAAATCGCGACATGTCGCAGAATCGCGATAGGAGAGAGAAAGTCCTAAGTTGACCAGAAGTGCATTCCGGCGGGAAACAGAAGGCATCCTGGGGTAGCGACACGTGTCAAAGCGTGAGGCAGACAAACAGAGGCCGACATGCAAGCT